>JAQJVK010000016.1:3697684-4393409 GCA_035578135.1 Flexamia atlantica | reverse complement strand
CAGAAGCAAAAAATACCATTCGTTCGACTTTATATATTATATATATATATATATATATATATATATATAGCCTATATATACATATATATATATATACATATATATATATATACATATATATATATATATGTGTGTGTGTGTGGTGTGTGTGTGTGTGTGTGTGTGTGTGTGTGTGTTAGCACGATAGCGGCCGTAAAAATGGTCCAATCTTAATGAAAATTGGTACAGACGTGTAAAATGGTAATCGCTCGGACGAGTTCGTGAACCAGCCTGATCGGACCACTGGAAGGGGGGGGGGGGGTAAAAGGAGAAAAACCTCCCTTAAAAATGGGCTTGTTTTTTACATAGAAAAATAAAAATTACCAAATTTTTGTTTGCACCATTGAATTCAGCTCGAAAAAACAAACAATTAAGTATACTGAATCACTGCTCTGTGTCCATTGGTTACCGAGATATTGAAAGTGGTAAACACAGTACGTTGTCCCTATGTTAACCTTATGGGAAATAAGTAAAATTCTATATCTCGGTTATTTCTCAACATATCTTGATAAAATTTGGTAAATAGATTGTTCTAGTTTAGATCTACTAAATATTGAATTAATACCACCCAGTTTTAATATACCTGTAGCAGCAAACCTGCATACTCATTCCCCATGTTAATCTTATGAAGCTTACCAAAACATGTCAAATCTCGCTATGTTGGATTGAATATGTTGTTTTGCATTTGAAATTCGCTGAGTATGCAGGTCTGCTGCAACAGGGGTATTGTTATATTCGTAATTGTTAGTACGATGTTCGTATGGAATTCATTTTTTCAAGCCGACCACAGTGCTCAGTTCCACTGGAGAGTATTCTGTGGTGAAACATTAATACATCTCAAATCATGGTCATTTGTTTTGATATAAACAAAATGTGAATTGAAAGTAAATCACAAGTTTGACATCAAATTAGCACAAACAATGGTGCTCCCCCATCCATATTTTTGAAAACATGGAATAATTTCCAAGCCCATAGCCTATAAGAGGCAAATCTTAATGATAGAGCGTTCAGTGCCACCCGAGGTTAAAAAATAGACGCTCGGGGCTAGATTTTGGTATTTGCACCCCCCCCCCCACGAAACAATTAATCAGCCCAAATATGTAAAATACCCCCGTCGTAGTAGACCTGTATTTTTACCATTGACCACATAGTACAAATAGACGGCGCATAGGCCCGCGCGCGATGAAGTCTGAGATTGTCCTTAGTCGGTGACAAGATGGCGGAACAAATTACGTAAAAGATTAAAAATAGGGTATCAAATTAAAGGTCTGGATCTCACAATTACTATGGTACCGGATTATAAATAGTTTAAAATCAGTTTACACATCATAAAAATCGATAACCTAGAAGCTTGTGCTGATATTTTTTAGGAGAGGCCTGTCGCCACGGAAGGCACCTGTAACGTTCCTATGATGTGTAAACTGCTTCTAAACCATTTATAATTTATTGATCCCATAGTAATTGTGAGATTCAGACCTTTAATTTTATATCACATTTGTATTTTTGTAGTCGACCATAGTTTTGTAAACATCAGTTTGGGATTGATTTTGTTTTTATGCAGGCGCCGCACGGACAAACCCTCCCACAATTAAGACTAAGTTATCGACCAAAGTATAGCAGCTATTATCTTTTCAAAAAATATGATTTGAAAAATTCAAATCTTTAGCACAAATTCCATCGCTTTTATTTTACCTGACCAAAAATATAAAAAAATAGCAGCCGACTTCTTTTTTCATGTCATGGTTTTAAAATTTAAAAAACTTGTGAATTTTTATATAATTTTTTTAAATAGAAAAAAGATTTTGGAAATATTATTGATACTATTACTGTACAAAACTAAAGGGCTCTTCGCATGTAAAATTTCAACCTTAAGCTTCAATGCTATAGGGTATAAACTATGAGTTATTTGAAACATGAGCACTGTCAGATTACGCGGTTTTATGCGTCGTTTTGTGTTTCTATACCGAATCAATATGGCGGCCCCTGCTTAATTTTGGCTGCAATGCTACTAAGATAGGGATACTCTGTCTATTTGTACTATGTGGTCGATGATTTTTATTACGGCAGCTATTTACGAATCTCTTTTAGCGAATTTCCCCTATAGGGAATGGGGGCTAATTGATGCTTTTATAGAAAATTTGAAAAATTAAAACAATCTAATTTTGGGTAACACGGTTCAATTCAGTTCAAAAAAGCACACAATTTGGTATTTTGAATCATTGGTAAATGTCAATTGGTCACGGAGATAGTGAGAGTGGTAAACACAATACACGTTGTCCCTATATTAACCTTATGGGAAGTAAATAACGTTCTATATTTCACTTATTTCTCAACATATCTGAATATAACTTGGTATGTGGTTTGATTTAATTGATATCTATTGGATTATTGCAAAAACTCTTGATTTTACATTTACGTGGCAGCAGACCTGCATACTCATTTCCCGTTATGTTTATGAAGAAAACGTTTCTATGCTCACTAGCAGTTGCCCGTGGCTTTGCTCACGATAAAAACTGTAACTCCCGCAGCCTAAATGAAGATAGGGTCGCAAACTGAGTTTATGATTAAACAGATAAGGTAGGCTACAAAACGAATGACGACTTCAATTTAACTAACTAAACTAAATTTAACTTTTATATATTACATATCACCTAAAAAATCAACAAAACAACCATAAAACCATTATGAAAGTAACCAAATTATAAATCAGCTGTAAAATCGTATCCATATGTGAAGCTGAACCACCTGCTTGTTGAATGAACATTGAAAATTAAACAAAAGATCATCCATTCCACTTGCGTGGGAAAATTTATCAACTTCGACCCCGCCAAAACCCCTTAAAACTTCGAATTAAAAAAAACCGTTCTTAGCGGATGCTTTGATGCTTAAGGTCCAATGGCCTTAAGATCGTCCATGCAAAGGTCCAAGGTTCTAAGTCAAGTAGTTTGGACTGTGCAGTGATAGGTCAGTGGTATTGGACAAATATAAAGAAGATGGACTTTCATTAACCAGAAAGTTGTTTTCAGGAATCCTCAAAGTCCGCAGGTCTGCTGCGACTGAGTTATTCTATTGCTGCACCCCGCAGGAGGTATTTCTATTTGGCCTCCCTGTACTATACATGTCAGCAGATTCAGCGCCCCGCAGATAAAGGCCTCAAGGGTGCCACTGCCCTGGGAAGGCTTATGCCCAATATCGTTGAGTGCTCGCATGCATGGTATATAGTGGCCCTTAAGCAGGAATATAAATATCTCCGTCGCAGCAGACCTTGCGTACTTAGAGAATCCTAAACCAGTTTCATGAAAGTATATGTAGGCCTACGTAAAACGTAGAAATTGCCTTGATTTAATGTCAAAAAAATCTAAGGTTTTCAGGGTCTATCTTGAACATAAAAATACCCCCGTTGCAGCAGACCTCCAGACTGTGCATGACCTTATTTTATTTCTTCCATAAGAATAACATGGGGAATGAGAATGCAGGTCTACTGCAATAGTCATGCGAAAATTTTGTGGTTTTAAAACAATATCAGGTGAATCTGAACAAAAAAAGCCACATACCAAGTTTTATCAAGATATGTTGAGTAATTACCGAGATATCGAATTTTTCTATAGGGACAATGTACTGCGTTTTCGGCTTTACATATAGTTCGAATAGTGTTTTTTGCTTCTGGGAGCCCCAAAATGAAAAGTTATCATGGTCTCGGGCTCAAGTCTTGCCGTGAGACCTATGGTAATAATTCCATCAATGAAATTCGCTAAATGACAAAGGCAAAGTATTTTTAGCGAATTTCCCCTATAGGGAAGAAGCTATTGCCGTATAGGTCTCATGGTAAGACCTAAGTGCGGGACCATCATAACTTTTCGTTTTGGTGCCCCCAGATACCAAAAACACTATTCGTTATATATATATATATATATATATATATATGTATGTGTGTGTGTGTGTGTGTGTGTGTGTGTGTGTGTGTGTGTGTGTGTGTGTGTGTGTGTGTGTGTGTGTGTGTGTGTGTGTGTGTGTCTGTAAGCACGATAGCGCTCGCAAAAATGGTCCGATCGAAATGAAATTTGGCATAGGTGTGTAAAGTAGTAATTATTCGGATGAGTTCGAAAACCAGCCCGATCGGACCACTGGAAGGGGGGGGTAAAGGGGGATAAACCCCCCAAAAATTGGTTTTTTGGGTTTTTCACATATAAAAATACAAATAATCTAATTGTAGTTCACACCATTGAATTCGGCTCAAAAAAACAAACAATTTAGTATTTTGAATCATTGCTCTATGTCCATTGGTTACCGAGATATTAAAAGTGGTAAACACAGTACGTTGTCCCAAAGTTAATCTTATGGGAAATAAGTAAAATTCTATATCTCGCTTATTTCTCAACATATCTTAATAAAACTTGGTTTGTGGCTTCATCTAGATGAGATCTAATGTATTTTAGTCTAAAATCCCCTTTAGTTCCATTTTCGTGGCAGCAAACCTGCATACTCATTTCCCATGTTATCCTTATGGGAAATAAAAAAATCGATTTCATCCTTATTTCTTGACATATCAAGATGAAACTTAGAATACGGTTTCATCTAATTAAGATGTACTAAATATTGAATTAAAATCACCCACTTTTAACATACCTATCTCAGCAAACCTGCATACTCTTTCCCCATGTTATTCTGATGGGGATTTCAAAAACGTGTCATATCTTACTATTTTCGATTTAATTATGTTTTTTCACACTTGAAATTCGCTGAGTATGCAGGTCTGCTGCAACGGCGGTATTTCTAATTATGTAGATAAAATAAACTAGCTGCCCGCGTCACTTCGTGACTTATAAAAACGACTTGGTAAAGTAGGCTTTAGTTGAATGTTGATTATGTATGGAGTTTTGCAGCGTAAAATACTTTTCAATGATGAACTGTGTGAATTTTTTGATTTTTAGCGAATTTTCCTTATAGGGAAGAAGCTATTACCGTAGGTCTCATGGTAAGACTTAAGTCCGAGACCATGATAACTTTTCGTTTTGGGGCCACCAGAAGCAGAAAACACCATTCGTTCGAATTTATATATATATATATATATATATATATATATATATATATTATTTTAATGTTCACTTCTAGGGCTACTATTGTAATTAAAGAGAGAAATAAATTCCTTAAGTACCCTTTTTTTAACATTTTATTATACACAACGCGTTTCGGAAATTATTCCATTTTCAAGTGTGTAAAATGTAACCTTAAAATTAAATACATATATAAAATAAATATACAAAGATCATATGTTTAAATTCAAAAAAGTATAAATTAAAATTAAATTGTATAGGTATGTAGAAATTTGTCGTTATATATATATTTGTCCTTATTTCTTATTTATGTCCATGATTTTGTCGAAGATTGGATTTTGTCTGTCAATTTGCATTATATTAAGAATGTTGTTTGGTTCTGTTTTTTTATGTCTGTAAATATGAAATTCTTCGTATACATTCATTTTTTCTCCTTTTTTCATTATATTTAAAACGTCCATATTTTCATTAATAGTTTTGTATTCATGATCTGTGTCAAGAATGTGTTCTGCAAATGATGATTTTTGTGTGGTTAAATTACATGATTTTATTGCTTGTATATGTTCTTTGTATCTGCAACTGAAGCTACGTCCTCAATGCAATTGAAACTACGGACAAACAGGACGTAGCTTCAATTGCAGATACAAAGAACATATACAAGCAATAAAATCATGTAATTTAACCACACAAAAATCATCATTTGCAGAACACATCCTTGACACAGATCATGAATACAAAACTATTAATGAAAATATGGACGTTTTAAATATAATGAAAAAAGGAGAAAAAATGAATGTATACGAAGAATTTCATATTTACAGACATAAAAAAACAGAACCAAACAACATTCTTAATATAATGCAAATTGACAGACAAAATCCAATCTTCGACAAAATCATGGACATAAATAAGAAATAAGGACAAATATATATATAACGACAAATTTCTAGACATCTATACAATTTAATTTTAATTTATACTTTTTTGAATTTTAAACATATGATCTTTGTATATTTATTTTATATATGTATTTAATTTTAAGGTTACATTTTACACACTTGAAAATGGAATAATTTCCGAAACGCGTTGTGTATAGTAAAATGTTAAAAAAAGGGTACTTAAGGAATTTCTTTCTCTCTTTAAAATATATCTATATATATATGTGTCTGTCAGCACGATAGCGGCCGTAAATATGGTCCAATCTTGATGAAATTTGGTACGGACATGTAAAGTGGTAATCCCTTGGACGAGTTCGTAAACCAGCCTGATCGGACCACCGGAAAGGGGGGTAAAGGGGGATAAACCCCCCCAAAAGTGGTTTTTTTTAGTGTTTTACATAGGAAAATAAAATTTATCGAATTTTCGTTGGCACCATTGAATTCAGCTAAAAAAAGCAATTCAGTATTTTGAATCACTGCTCTATGTCCATTGGTTACCGAGATATTGAAAGTGGTAAACACAGTACGTTGTCCCTATGTTAACCTTATGGGAAATAAGTAAAATTCTACATCTCGGTTATTTTTCAACATATCTTGATAAAACTTGGTAAATAGCTTCTTCTAGTTCAGATCTATTGAATATTGAATTAAAACCACCCAGTTTTAATATACCCGTAGCAGTAAACCTGCATACTCATTCCCCATGTTATTCTTACGTAGCTTACCAAAACATGTCAAATCTCACTATGTTGTGATTGAAATATGTTGTTTTGCATTTGAAATTCGCTGAGTATGCAGGTCTGCTGCAACGGGGGTATTTTAGTTTCCTACGAAAGTTTTATGTCATAGCACTAGAATAAAATTGCCAGTAATTTAACTTCTCATCGGGGCAAACTTCTAAAAATAACATTACTTTATACGCGAAACTTATACGCGAACGTTATACGCGAAAATATGTGTAAGAAATTCCTCACGGAATTTGAGAAGTCCATTTATTTCATCTGCTTTAGTCCATGTTTACATTTTTGTACTTTCTCGTTCTACACTTTGAAATTTCGACAGTGCGTCAGCACTCATTTCACATTAAATGGGGGTTAGTTTATATGGATTTTCATTGCTGGGCTCTTCTTCATGTCTCTGTTTTAGAGTTACAGTAGAACCTCGCTAATCCATCACCTAAGGGACCGGGGGCATGGTCGGAACAGAAAAAAGGTCGGATTATCGAATGCACTCATTTTATTGACATGAACACGTAAAAAACTGTATTTCGATTAGAAAAAATTGCATTAAGATTGTTTAACAAGCTACTGTACTGTAAAAAACGACATTAGAACAAAAAACTAACCGCACCAAATGTTATAGCTCTACTGAACGATATACGCACTCCCAATGAGTAATACGTCATCGACAGGAGCCAGTCTTGATCGGAAATGTAAACAAACATCAATTTCCGATTGCGTGGTCGGACTAACCGATGAGAAAACCCCGCTGAGGGCGAACTAGCGGAGGCCTATTTTCCCCGGCGGCATGGTCGGATTAACCGAGGAGTCGGACTATCGGCGGTCGGACTAGCGAGGTTCTACTGTAATTCTACACAACATCTACGCGTCAGTGTCTTGCATTCATCTTTGTTAGGACTTAACAACAATCGGTAAGAAGATGGACAAACCACTGATTTACTGATGAACTTTAATCTCTAAATAACATTTATATAATCGCCTCTAAAATAGCCATTCGCCGTAAAAGCAAATTATTCAACACACATAAAGGCCAAAGAATTAAATTTTCAAAAAGACCCGCTTTTTGTTTCGCATATTAGAGATATAAATGTTCGACCAATGGCGATCTCACATACTAGAGATCGCCAGTGGTCGAAAATTCGACCAATTTTCAAAGTGACAAATAGGGATAGCTAATTTTATAAATAATCCCCGCATACACCAATGCGTTCTAAATACATGTCATATAGTACATATTTTCCAATTAAACACATAATATAACCAAACTGGGGGCCAAAAACAAAAGAAAAAGACTCAATCCTTGACTAATTATTTTACTTCACTTTTGGCTTATGACATGGTTTGTAGTAATTAGTATTTTATTAAGATAATGACTATTTTATTAAGATTTCATGTTTATTTTTTAAGAATACTTATGGAATCAGAGGAAAGTAAAACTTCAAGCATCGAATCAGTTTATCCTGTACACCCCTTACCACAGTTCTCTCCCTCCCTCCATTTACTTCCTCATTCTCTACTTCCCTTTCTTCCGACCTTCTTTCCACTTTTCCCTCCTTTTCTCCTTCATTTTCTTCTTACCATCTCTCCTCCCTTCTTTCCTACCATTTGGAACTTTTTCCCTCCTTCCCTCTCTTCCTATTATATCACTAAAATGTAATATATATTTTACCCATTATCCACCTATAAAAACAAAATTTGAATAAAATGTGTCCATTTGTACTCCGGTTGCCAAGCCCGGTGACAGGATTTTCGGGCCCCTATGCAATTGAGAAACCCGCTTTTTTTTACTCATCTCGATTCTGGGCCCCATATGCATAATCTCGCGTGGATCAGGGCCCCCTGTGCATTTGCCCCCCCCCTCTGTCGCCGGCTCTGCCGGTTGCATGTCAGTTAGTACATTGGATGGTAGAAACTTAATGTACTTTTTCCTTTCCTTTTTATCAGCAAATTTTTATCTCTTAATCTTATTCAAGCAATTAAACTTTATTTTTTCCATATATATGTAAAATGGAACATATTTTGAGTATGATATCCCTAATCTTCTCTAAGTTGTCCTGATTTCAATCAAATTCTATATTTTCACTCCATGCCCCAATAAACTGTGGCTTAATTTTTCTACATCAAATCTTTATTTACGAAAAATAGCATGTGATAACATCTACATATGAAGCTAACTTTGTTTACATTTGGTTGTTATAATATCACCAAAACAGCAACTCATAAGGCTAATGTTACTTTTTTTTGAAATTTTACATTCAATTTTCTACATTTCTAAAAGACTAATATAAATTTCAATGGGATTCTGCACATCTACAGGAAAATACAATTCTATCGGTGTGCTTAGATTTTTGCTACGTTGCACACAGGCTGAGAAAAAAGGAGTACAAAAACCTTATGGAAAAAATGCTTGCCTATTAATATAAAGATTTGGCAAATTTTTACCTAAGCAAATAACATAACTTTCTTTAAAAAGCCTTCATTAATTTACGCATATTGTTATTCGTATTAAGAATGATTACATTTCAAAATGGAGTAAAATAGGTAGGCTAACCGTTAACACTTTAATATCCCATTCCAAGTACATTTACAAAATACAGGTTTTAAATTTATAATGTGTTTTAAAACTAGAATTTTTAGGTTAACATTAAACTAATATTGATATTTTAAAGCTCAAAACGATGAAACATGCATAAATGTGTTGAAACATGTAGGTATCAATGAGTCTTCACTGTCAATAGTTTCTTATAAAATCCCATCTCCAGAGCACCTCCTATTTACTTATGTTCCTTTTTAAGTTTGCTTTTTAAGAAAAGAAATACAGTAAATTAATATGATTACAGACTGTTGGTCTTAGTTTCAAGTTTCAATATGGCAAATACTCTCTTCCTCATTTTCTGTTGTCTTAAAAAAAAAAACTTCAGTACTGTATTTTTAAAATCAAAATCATAATTACATTTGCTTGTCCTGCGTTCTGTGGCATATCTCTGGAACTATTTCAAATCTTGATCATCTGTTTTGTTACTAACGAATGTAAATTTGAAAAAGTTCACAGGTTCTCCCACAGATAGTAGCACTTTCGCTGAAATTTCAAAAGCCACCTGTGTGAAGGCTTTTCATGGGATATTTTCGAAACCGGCAAAAGGCACATCTAGAGAGTAATAGCTTTAATTTGATACCAAATATGTGTAGAAAAATTAATTTCTAAGGGTCGATTTGCTCTGGACAAAATCCTAGAAATTCTTTTAATAATATAGATGGTTTAAATTAGCTCTTTCAATAACAGCTGTTACAGGGAAGAAAGGTCTTACAGTATAAGTATCTCTAGTCAATGATTTATTTTATGTTCTGTTCCTGACAGCTGGTTTGACATTCTAATAAATTTCTTGCTTTTTCACATCTGTTTATTTAAATATAAACATTCATCAATTTTTATTCTGCCATAAGGATAATATGGGATCTTGGAGAGGGTTTGTGGTGGAGTCCGAGGGTCAGATCAGGATGAAAACTACTTAGTTTTCCTATTTAATGCCTAAAGAAACAGTGTAACAAATTTCAGCCTTCTGGGTTATTGGGAAGTTGGAGAATTAGTGATGAGTGAGTGAGTGAGTGAGTGAGTGAGTGAGTGAGTGAGGGCTTTCCTTTTATAGGTATAGATTTTAGGATTTAAGTTGATTTTACTTGATTTGAGGCTCTTTCTAAATGATTTATTTAAGCACATGAAATTCGCTGAGTATGTAGGTCTGCTGCAACGGGGGTATTTTCTTTTTAATCTATTGATTTGATTTTAAAAGGATAAACATATTATGAATAGGTTCTTGAAACAGTCTACGTTAAAACGCAATTTTCAGTATTGATGACTCTTCGGAAGGACATGGTACAACCGTGTCATTTCATATACGTCGTTCATTTCACCTTTACTCTAGAGAGAAGTCATATTCGGACCTCGGATTTCTCAATCCGAGGATAGTCGCAGCCACTCATTACCAGTCACTCGGTCAGGGCCTCTCTGCGGGCGTGACCTTCGTGGCTTTGTTCTGGGCCTCCGTCCCAAACTGGCTGGTGGACTCATGTTCTCGCTTTGCAATCTGAATCTGAATACCGTCAGATCCCGGGAGAGGTCATGAGAACATTTCGTTTAAGTTCGATATTGGACGCAGACGCAATCAGTCATAAGTCCTCGCTGAATTATGGGTCCGTTCAAACTACTCCCAATGAAAAATACGTTTCCATAAGCGCGTACAACAATAAAAACCTCAGGGGAACCCAGTGTAAATGTGTTCAATATTATTCACGTTACTACAAAACCAAGTAGTAGAAACTGCTGTTGTTACAACAGACAACAGGAATGTGGCGTGTTGCAGGTTGGAGGACCCTCAGTCTTCCAGCAAACGCTCCAAAACCCCCAACTAAGTTTAAGACCCCAACCTCTCTCGTTAGCTGGCCTAGCCAGAGCTCTCAGTCAGACAGCATAACAAGAGACTGTATACATGATTAATAGAAGTGACGTCCTAGCCTTGAATTTGGGGGGGGGGGGTCAGAGCACTTGGTGATCAGGAGGGGAAGTAAATACCCAAAAAGAGGGACCAAGGGGTTCTCCTTCGAGGAAATTTGAAAATATTAGAACTGTCTACACGCTATTTTTATGTAAAAAGGCTATAACAGTGGAAATGCAGAGTTACAAACTAATTGAGACTTTACGGGGGTCGGATTCATAAAAATTCGATTTATCCAGGTAAATTTCAGAAACAAAATTACACAACAGAAGAAGAAGAATGTTTTTAATCTTTTGTGTTTGATGTTACTTCGGTCATTTGCCCGCTATCGGAAAAATATGCGAGTTTGTATTTTACGGCCGTTTGCATCCATCGCCAATTATCGTTTCTGTGCAATTGGTTAACGGTGTGATAAATATGCATGTTTTTTTCGCGGTGTTCGCGTAATTCACAAAGTTTTCTTGTTGATTTCAATTAAAAAAGTTAAACAGCTGTTGCTGCTGATATGCCTTCATATTGTCATTCTCTCCTTACTATTAAATTCTTGATTGCTAATGATTATTTTTTAAACTACTAATTCAACCTCGATTATTGTGATTGTTATTGACAATGCGATGTTCAATGCGGCCGGCTGAAATCAACTAACTGTCGTTGCCATTGAAATCCACTAAACACAACACACAAACAAAATCCCTAAACACAATACACGACCACTTATCAGTCAAGGTAGTGCTCAGTCGGTCGCCGAGCCATGTGACCTTAAAGTAGGGTCCAACTCAAATTTTATGATTGATAGACTACTATTTGATGTACTGAACAAGAATATGGCGGATGCCAGACTGGAATCCTTGGGCAACTTCGAATATCGAAGGCCAATGTTCAAAGGGCCGAAAATACAGAAAGAAAAGGATAGTTAAAAAATTGTATTTATGGTATCCAAAGAAATACTCCCCAGGGTATTCATTTTAAACCATCGCCAATAGTTGTTGGGCGGTAAATACTTCATTTTGATGGGGTATTAATTTTCAGCTGCTATCTTTGATCCGTCATATTGGATACAAGATAATTTTAGCGAATTTCCCCTATAGGGAAGAAGCTATTACCGTAGGTCTCATGGTAAGACCTAAGCCCGAGACTATGATAACTTTTCGTTTTGGGGCCACCAGAAGCAAAAAACACCATTCGTTCGAATTTATATATATATATATATATATATATATATTTGTCTGTTAGCACGATAGCGGCCGTAAATATGGTCCGATCTTAATGAAATTTGGTACAGACGTGTTAAGTGGTAATCACTCAGACGAGTTCGTGAACCAGCCCGATCGGACCACCGGAAGGGGGGGTAAAGGGGGATAAACCCCCCCCCAAAAATCGGTTTTTTGAGTTTTTTACATAGAAAAATAAAATTTATCGAATTTTTGTTGGCACCATTGAATTCAGCTAAAAAAAACAAACAATTCAGTATTTTGAATCACTGCTCTATGTCCATTGGTTACCGAGATATTGATTGTGGTAAACACAGTACGTTGTCCCAATGTTAACCTTACGGGAAATAAATAAAATTCTATATCTCGGTTATTTCTCAACATATCTTGATAACATTTGGTAAATAGCTTCTTCTAGTTCAGATCTACTAAATATTGAATTAAAACCACCCAATTTTAATATACCTGTAGCAGCAAACCTGCATACTCATTCCCCATGTTATTCTTATAGAGCTTACCAAAACATGTCAAATCTCGCTATGTAGGATTGAAATATGTCGTTTTGCATTTGAAATTCGCTGAGTATGCAGGTCTGCTGCAACGGGGGTATTTTAAATATGAATGTAGTGTTGTGACACATCATTGCAGACTAGATTCTAACGCTAATTACAATGCCGCAATCCGTTTTTGAAAATATTGTTTTGTTTTCGAGATATACTCAAACAAAAATTCTCCCCTGTACATTTCTTTTGGGCGTTTCCAAATTAAAATATTTTTCTTGTTTTGTTTTTCTTATATCTACGGTTCTAAATACATTGTAAATAAGTTCGTTTTGGTCTTAAAATATTCAGTGATTTAATGGTATTGAACAAATGCTGTATTAATTTAAATACGACTAGTCAGACATGAGTTACAAAGCAAAATTGAACATAAAATGTTGATTTTTCAAAATTTACATTTACTTATGGTTTGTATCTCATGTTATAATTAAGTCTATATATTAGGTTTTGTCCTAAAACACTCATCTGATCTTTGACTTTCATTTGAGCCATTTTCAACTCAAATACCGTACGACTGTGTAAAAAGAGTTCAAAGATCAGACGATCTTCCAAGTTTAAAAAATTCTAGGTAACGTACCTTTCAGTCAAATAGTTCATTGAGTTGAAACTTCAACACATAACATGTCAACTAATAAAATTTTTAAAATTGTTTACATAAACAGATACTTTTACTAACACACTTTGAAAACTGTACATGTGCCGGCCGGCGATAGACTCCAACTCCGAAATGTGTTGACGTTTTGTGTAACCTGAAGATGAAATTTTACATCCCGAAATGTACATAGTTTTTTAAAACTTAATGAACTGTTTGACTGAAAGGTACGTTACCTAGAATATTTCAAAACAGCAGTTCAGGAGGCGAAAAAATAATGAATAAATCTAAATTTAACTATTTTGATTTGTTTTTTTCTTATATCTCCGGTTCTAATCACATTTTTTTTAGGTTTTTAGGTTCGTTTTAGTCTTAAAACATTCAGTTATTTAATTGCTTTCATTTGAAATATTTATTGTTTAAATACGACCAGTCAGAAATTAGTTACAAAGCAACATTGAACAAAAACCGTTTATTCTTCCAGAATTTATATTTGCTTAAAGATTTATATTTCAGGATATAAGAAAGTATAAATATTAGGTTTAGTCTTAAAACCCTCAAGTAATCTTTGGCTTTAATTTGAGCCATTGAAAATGACTGCAGTCACTGTCACTGGCAGGTCGCAGGGGCAAAAATAATCCGGCCCCTTTCCCCAGTTCCGTAGCGACTACCTGGCCTGATGACGAGGCGACCATTCTTAATTCTACTTAATGACCGGGGCAGTTCAGTGGTTTCAAAAGTACTGCCCCGATATTTTTATCGGGGCAGTTCCGGTACGCCCGGTCAGTCAATCGTTTTTATTTTATTTATATTGATTTAGCAGGTAGGCCTACTATGCAATTGACTACAATATTTTTTATGTCATGTTAGCCTCGACGATTGTGCATGCATGTGTATGATTCCTAGCATGTAATAAATTGTATATTTTCTGCTTGAAATAGAATTTTCTTTCATTCAAAATCATTCGTTAAAAGTCCAAATCTTCGTACACCTATACGTGATTACAACCCTCGTTTTACTTCTGCATCTTACCGTTCAAGCAGAAGTTAAAACAAAAGTGAAGTCATTTGAGCGACAAATATTGCCAGTTACGGCGCAGTACAGGTCATAAACAGCACCGACAAACACATGATAGGGCTATAAAAAGAAAGCGATAAGTGAAAGGTAGGCAGGAATTGTGTCTCGTCGGCCGTGACCGCCTGCTGGAGCCCTACTTATAGCCGCGCAGATCGTTGTAGCGGGTAGGCCGCGCCTTCATGCATTCATACTTCATTACCAAGACCTAAAGTGATTCTTTTCACACGAGGTCTAGGCAGATGAAGGAGTAATGAAAAGTAAACTTTAGGCCCGAGCGGGGCTGTAAGGATAACTTTGGAAGCCCCGAGACAAAACTTGTAAGAGCGGCACATTAATAGTAGGTATGTTACGTTAGGTGAGTACAGTTTTCACGACCGGAGGCGTAGGCGTACCGTCCGTAGGAGAGTGCGGGATTTTTATGCAAGTACGGTAAAACTTACCGGGCGAATGACGTACGATACTTTATAGTGTGTAAAAAAGCCCGCCCCCCTCTTTAATTTTTTTGTATGTTTAGACAAAAAATTCACCTTTGGGGAATGTTGTTAACTTAACCCAAATTATTTTTGACGTTACTAACGTTACCAAATATGTTGAGTGTCCCCCAAAAACCTTTTGAGTGACCCTCATTTTAAAGAGCTTTAAAAAATAGGAAAGTGGTGGAGGTTGCAGGTCTGTAACATGTTTCTATCCATATTGGCAGCTTGTCAAAGTTTTGAATACAACACATTGAAGAAACCTGGTGTCTAATACATCTGGAGTTTTAATTTAACCTTTAGTGATTTAAAAATGGTCTCTTTTGGTGATATTTAAATTTTGAGTGTCCCCGGAAAATGGGGAATTTTGGGGGCAACTCAAAATGTTCAAATATAACCCCTTTTGAGCGACCCCTCATTTTAAAGAGCTTTGCAAAAATAGGTGAATGGTGGAAGTTGGAGGTCGCTAACGTGTTTCTATACAAATTGGCAGCTTGTCAACATTTTAATACGTACATCTCCTTCTTGAAAATTAGCGTCTAAGACTTTTGGTGGTTTAATTTCACCTTTGGTGGCTTAAGACTGAAAAGACTGTTGACAAAATGTATTAAATGAAAAAGTTGCTTCTTTTAGTAATATCTAAAATTTTGAGGGTCCCGCAAAAATTGATGATTTTGGGGGGAAATCAAACTTTTTTTATGTAAATCCCTTTTAAGTGAACTCTTGTTTTTGTTTGGAAGTGCTTTTTATGTTTTTATGTTTAAAAAAACTCTTTAAAATGAGGGTTCACTCAAAAGAGGTTTGTATTAGAAAATTTTGAGTTGCCCCAAAATCCCCCATTTTCGGGGGACAATAAAACTTTTTGGTAACGTCAAAGAATAATTTGGGTTAAGGTAGTTTTTTACACACCGTATAATGCAACTAAAAATAAATTCTTAATCATAACGTACTCCTTGCATAAACTATTACGTTTCCGATTCTTCAATCTTCTCTCCTAGCCTATAATGAACAAACAAACATTTGCTACAGCCGCCAGGGGAACTACCAAAAAGCCACGAATTTTTGGGCCGCTCTGACCCTACCGAATAGCCACGATCATTAGAGGGGATTAAGAAGGGTTCGTTTGCCAGCGCTGAAATGTCCGAAAAGCCACGACAGCTCAGACAGGGAGCCGGCACCACCTCTGGGAAAAAGGGAATAGATAATTCCCTATGGCCTAAACCATTTACTACAACACTTAGTAGTTTGTAAAATAAAAGTTTATTTTTCATGAAATAATAATTTATACTATATAATTATGATAATAATTTATCGGCCAACACTATATTTGTTCTGTATATTTGAAATTTTGGCGTTGCACGAATTCTACAATAATTAAGTTTCAAGAAAGAGAGATGTTTTAAAACCCTTTCGGTCCCAGCACTTCAAAAATCAAACAAAAAACTTTTCTTTTGTATTTGGTTTAATTAGTGTCTAGGAAGGCCAAAAATAATTTTTAATAATTTTTATCATTATTTATATAAAAATTATAAAATGTCCTTGATTATG
The DNA here is from genome assembly GCA_035578135.1 of Flexamia atlantica. Lineage (NCBI taxonomy): Eukaryota > Metazoa > Arthropoda > Insecta > Hemiptera > Cicadellidae > Flexamia > Flexamia atlantica. The sequence goes on along the minus strand of JAQJVK010000016.1, from coordinate 4,376,684 downwards.
GACAAAGTGACTGAATGAAATTTTGTTTTAGTCGAAAATACAAAATAAAAAATATAAAAACTTGAAAAATATTTGTTTGATTTACAATAAGAACATCTAATAAACCTAAAGATATATTTTGGAGCCTATTTGGTTAAATATTTCTTATGGCTATCATAAAAAAGGCCATATCCTTCGACAAGCCCACACTTTTTGCACTAAAAATCAGATTTACCTTAAGCATAAAACATAATAGGTAAAATGAAATTTTTGTGTACCTCATAAATATATAAGAAAAATAAACAAAAGGTTTGGTACCTCAATGGTAAATTATTTATATAAAAAATATAAACTGTCCATGAAAATGGACAAAATGACTTGGATGATTTTTTTTACCCCAAGATTAGCAATTAATTACAAATAAAACAAAATTGTTTGATTTCGCCTTCGACTAGGGCCTAAAATAAATGAAAACAACAATATAATAAAAAAAATATGATGTGATATTACTTATATACTATAAATATATTTTAAAGCAAAAGACCACCCACTCACTGTTAAGTACAAAATTGTCCAGGAACTTGGACAATGAATTTTTAGGTTAGGTGGGCATCAAGAACCTGTTGAGTCACATCGTCCACGTTCTGGGACACATAAGTTTAAGTCTTTGTGGCATCAAAAATAATGAATGACATGCCGGAACTAATGCATATGAAGTTAATTTGATCCTTTTAGATTGCTATTGTAACATTTTTATAACGTCAAATTATGTAGGGTATTGCCAAATAAGTAATAAAAAAGTGCTTGCGAGCTCTCTTGTACTGATGGTCAGACATACTCTCACAAACAACATATGATATCAGGATAGCCAACCTAAAATCTGTTGAAAATCAAAAATTCCCTTCTTAAAGAGTCCATGAACCAGGACAAAAGGACTGGAATGATGTAAACTGATAGAAAATATTTTAATAATTGTCTAAAATGTGTGTCCATGATCATGGACGCTGGGACCGAAAGGGTTAAGCCTAATATATTTTTAAATGCAGTATTAAGACTCATTTACTTATACAGTACACACCACTTTCTTACTGTGGTATTTTAAATTTCATCGCCAATTTTAACTAGGATTATTATTTTTTTATGCATGTTATGTGATTAAGATCTACTGTGAATTTTTTCGTTACTACACTATTTATATATGTGTTATATTATCAATACCTACTGTGATTTTTTCGTGATTATCCTATTTGTTATATGCATCGATGTAAATTTACATCGATGGTTATATGCTATATTATCAAGACCTGCTGTGATTTTTTGCATGATTTTCCTATTTTATATTTTTATAATTTTTTGTATACGTTATTTTATTTTTGATGTAATTATGTTGACTTTGCGCAGAAATATGTTTTAATATGTTTTTTCAATATCTAAGTCTATCTTTGATGTGTATATTTGGTTTCACTTAATAATTTATGTCATGAGTTCAAGAACGTATTTTAATTTGGAACCTTCAACACACTCTCTTCAAAACATAAAAAAAACAATATTTTACTATTTGTAGGCCCGAGACACACATGGCGTTTTTTTATCGCGCGATCGCGCGGTAAAAAACCCGCTCGCCCGAAGTGCATTGATTTAAATGGACGCGTACACACAGGGCGGTAAAAAAACCGCGCGATAATATTTTGCCGCTGGCGGTAGTTTTGACGCCGCTCGAAAGCGGTTTTTTGTCCGCTTTGTCATCACAGTGGAGTATGCAATGAAATGGGAGTATGCAATGAAATGGGAGCGTACACATTTGGCGGATTTTTTACCGCCGCCATGGTTAGACGGCAAGACACTCTAAACATTAATGTGTTGATGACGTCAGGAGTTCTGTGATCATCATATGGCAAAATGCATTTGGTAAACACCCACCGTCGTCTCTCAAAATTAAAATGGTACCATGATTGGCGATATGTTTTCCGTGGCGTTTTTTTTACCGCCACGTGTGTACGAACGCCATTTCGTCGGCGGTGGCGGAAAAATTATCGCGCGATAAAAAAACGCCGTGTGTGTCCCCGGCCTTAGGCCCGACTGAGAAAACCTTATGGGAAATAAGTAAAATTCTATATCTCGCTTATTTCTCAACATATCTTGATAAAACATGGTAAATGGCTTCTTCTAGTTCAGATCTACTAAATATTGAATTAAAACCAACCAATTTAAACATACCTGTAGCAGCAAACCTGCATACTCATTCCCCATGTTATTCTTATGGAGCTTACAAAAAACATGTCAAATCTCGCTATGTTGGATTAAAATATGTTGTTTTGCATTTGAAATTCGCTGAGTATGCAGGTCTGCTGCAACGGGGGTATTTGGTACTATAGTCATTCTGAGATTCAGACCTTTAATTTTATACCATATATGTGCAATTTATTACTTTAGTTTTCCCGTGCCTACGCATTGGAGACAAATTTATAGCTTCACAACGCGCCTAGTGTGCTCTATCTGTTGGTCTTATGTGATCGTTGTAGTTGACATATACTGCCATTTAAAAATTTGGCCTTTCAGGGATACCGAAAGAAAGAATGTAGGAAATGTCAAAGAAGAAGGCTAATGTAAAGAAATTTAATGTAGACTAATATGTCAAAAACTTTTATTTTTTAATCGTTGGCATATCAAATTAAAGCTGAGTTTACAGGGATTAATATTTTTAGATTGGACAAAAATATGTTTTTTGGTACTCAAATGGATATCCCCAAGTTATTTGTTATATCTTCAAAATACTGAAAGAGACTATAGACATACAACTTTTACAACAATTATAATTTGCTACACATACTAGATTTTCTACTTACATTTTTGGACACTGGTTAATATTTTACACGATATACAATTCAAAGAATTTGGATATTGTAAACTGCAATGAACAGTTAAACGATAAATAACAATTTGAAGTTATCTCGATTCTAGAGAATTATTTTAAAAATTGTTCACAAAAAATATTTATTATTATATGGTTGATAACACAATATATTATTATAAAGCATTTATTATTAAAAAATACATTTTTACATTATCATTATTACTTTATTTTACGCCGCTTGATCAGTTTATGCAGTAAGAACAATGCCACTATTCGTTTCGTTTTGGATTCATGTCATTCATGTCGCCTCCTTCAAATCACCACGAACACTGGGGAACCGATCATTTGATGGTATGGCGGTAAATAGTTCGTTCGAATGAAATCACATGTGTGTGTTAAGCAACGGTCCTTTGCGTCCTTTGCATACTGTTGTATTTTATAGTTACTATTTTATTCTTATTTCCTTGTTTTTCTAATATCCTTTCTAAAACAGATGTTTTATTATGTTTTTGTTTAATATTTACAATCAATCAAAGTTGTCATTGTGATTGTCATTCAGGATGTATGAATACACCAGAATAAAATGCATCAAAACTTGACTATATTTTTATAAAATACTCAGCCAACAACTACAAACTCCCTATGCAATCTGTTCAAGTTCCTGAATTACGTTTTGAAATAGTTAGTATGGATTTGTTTGAAATTGAAGCCTTCAATAAAAAAAATAATTATGATGGTAGTAGTTGATCATTACTCAGATTTTTTTGAAATTGAAGAACTGCCAAATATGGAAGCTGCAACAATTATAAAATGCTGCAAGCGTCAATTTGCAAGATATGGCATACCAAGATTATTAATAACAGATAATGGAATTCCTTTTAAGAATCAGGACTTTGTAAAGTTATCAAATGAGTGGGAATTCTCTTTTGCCACCTCTGCACCTTACCATCACGAAGGTAACGGCAAAGCTGAATCAGCAGTCAAGGCAGCGAAACAAATAATCAAGAAAGCTATGGAAAATAAGGAGGATGTTTTCAAAGCACTTCTTGCATATAGAAACGCGCCTAATAAACTATAGGAAGCAGTCCAGCATAGAGACTAATGGGAAGTCGAACTAGATGTGGAATCCCGTTCATTGACAATATGTTACGGCAAGAAATAATAGAAGAGGTTCCTCAGAAAATTGCCGATAATGAAGCCAGAGTTAAGGCAACGAAAGATAAAAAGAGAAATGGACATTGGTCAACCTGTTTTTGTTAAATTGAGGGGAGAAAGTAGCCCATGGAGTGAAGGAGTTGCACAAAACCAAATGAACAATCGATTATATACACTATAGTAGAAGTAAATGGAACACCATACAGAAGAGATAGGGTGCGTATATGAAAGAAGCAGCTCCGATTGAAAGTAATGAACCTGAACATGTTGAAGCTGTAACATCGGTAGATTCATTTACTGAAAGACAGCAATCAGCATCACCATGACCACTTCGTAACAGAAAGCCTCCAGGATACTTGAATGATTATCTTGTATACAAATGAACTTTTTGTGAAAAAAGGAGCGTGTTATATTATAGTTATTATTTTATTCTTATTTCTTTGTTTTTCTAATATCCTTTCTAAAACAGATGTTTTATTATGTCAATCAAAATTGTCATTGTGATTGTCATTCAGTATGTATGATCACCCCAGAATAAAATGCATCATAACTTGACTATATTTTTATAAAATATTCTAGCTATAAAACACATACCTATATGAATAAAATTCGACCGAGTTATCTCTGTACGAACAAATTCGTTGAGTGTGAAATCAGCGCAATGCCGTCAAATGTTCCTCAGTTCCTTATGATCGTGGTGATGAAGTGAATGAAACGTCTACTCGCTGTAGAGACGGATCAAGCGCCGTAGAATAAAGAAATAAAAACATAATGTTCCATAAAATTAATGATTTGGAAAATAGTAAATGTTTAATGACATACTGTCTTGTCAGCCATAATATTTAAAAGACTTTTTGTGAACACATTTTAAATAATTTTCCAGCTCCATGTTTAACATGTTTAAACTCTATTAACATAGCTTTAAATTGATATTTATCGTCATAAACTGTTGAAGTTTCATTCATTGGAATAAAAAATATCTAAATTCTACTGAAATTTATAACGTGTAAAGTAGCAACCTGGAGTCCAAAAATGTAATTAGCAAATAAAATATGTATAGTAAATTAATGTTTTTTTGTTATTGTGGTTGTGGTTGTTGCTGTTGCTGCTGTTGTTGTTATAGTAAAAGTACTATGTTTATAGTCTATTTCATGATTTTGAAGATGTGTAGCAAACAACTTAAAAATTTTGGTTTAGGCTACAATTTATTGAGGAACCAGGGATGCCATAAATATATATTTGTATACTTTAACAATCTTACATTTATTTATTGAAAATTAAAAGGCTAAGAACTATATAAAGTACAAAAAGTGTATGCATATTACTAATTTCACTTATTCATAATTATTCAATAATTAATATATTCAATAATGAATAATTATCAACATAATATTAATAATTTTCCTTCTATACTTTAGGCTTACTGTATTTTCAGTTTGGCTGAAGCGCTGAAGTGCAGTAATCTAAAACGTAAATCTCCAGAATCTCCACACAACAAAATAGTCAAATAAATGCAACAATGTTAACATCACAAATTAAACTTTCAACAATAACTCTTCTTACCATATGATACGATGGAGTAAATAGCTTGTGGCTGATATGTACGTAAGATTGAGACACTCGGCAATCACAGTGCCCAAGTGCTCTCTGCCACGGCCGGACTACGACTGACGACTGACACTGACAGGCTGGACTAGACCCAGGCCGAAAGAGAAGTTTAAGAATATGACTCACAGGCGCACAGCTAATCTTTTGAATCGGGTTCATTATTGTGAGGTGCATTGAACAATATTTTTTTACACAATTATCATGGAAAGTATTATGTTTTATAACCAAAGTAGCAGGACCCGTGGCTTCGCCCACGATAAAAATACAACATACAGTACAGTATCACCCTCCAATAATATAGTTTTGCTTTTTAGCGAATTTCCCCTATAGGGAATAAGCTATTACCATAGGTCTCATATAAATACCTAAGCCTGAGACCATGAAACTTTTCGTTTTGTGGCCCCCGGAAGCAAAAAACACCATTCGTTTGAATTTTTAGATATATATATATTATTGATTTTAGTATGTATTTTATCATGTACTCAAATCGTTTGACTCCGTGTTCTAAGTGATTTTTTGTTGGTTATGTATATATTTTTTGTATGTGTAAGCTTCCCTAGTAATTGGGCAATTTGCCTGTTAGGGTAGGGTTTGCAGATAGGCTAGATTATTTTTTATGAAAGTTTTACGTGTCATGCAAAGTTAGCTCGAATAATATTTTTTGTTTGTATATTTTAGCTAGTAATCTTGAAAGTGTAATAATGTTTTATTGAATTACTACGACATGTAATACATTTACTTTGTTTTCTGCAATAAAAATTATTATTATTATTATTATTATTATCTAAGTATAACTTGGTTTTTGCTTCATCCAGAAGAGATCTAATGTATTTTAGTCTAAAAGCCCAAAAGCCCAACAATTTTCATTTTCATGGCAGCAAGCCTGCATTCTCTTTCTCCATGTTATCCTTATGGGAAATAAAAAATTCTATATCTTCATTATTTCTTAACATATCTTGATAAGACTTGGTTGGCTTCTATAGTTAAGATATGCAGTACTAAATATTGAATTAAAACCACCCAGTTTTAAAATACGGGTTGCAGTAAACCTGCATACTCATCCCCCATATTATTCTCATGGAGATCACATATTACATAAACATGTCATATAACTGCATGTTGGATGGAAATATTTTTTTTGAATTTGAAATTCGCTGAGTATGCAGGTTTTCTGCAATGGGGATACTTAGATATATATATACAGTGCTTGATTTGCGGCGGAACGGCGTTCCGGGACCTCTTTCTGCCGCAAGATCGTCGATCGTGTGTAATCGGCCGGAGTATTTTTTGCAAGCGACGATCGCTTGTAATCGGACGGATAATTTGCCGCAAAATACAATCGCGTGTAATCGGCCGGGGAATTTGCCACGAGAGACGATCGCGTGTAATCAGACGGACACTTTGCCGCACAAGACAATCGCGTGTAATCGGCCGGAGAATTTGCCGCAAAAGACGATCGCGTATAATCGGCCGGGGAATTTGCCGCAAAAGACGATCGCGTATGATCGGCCGGAGAATTCGCTATAAGAGAGGATTATGTGTAACCGGCCGGATTACCGAAAATAACGATCGCTTAAAATGTACGGAAATTAAGCGCTAAATGTCGGCGTGAAATTAGCGCTCTATCTGAAATTGATGCTCTTTTTCGTGAGCTAAGTCGAATCTTGAAAACGCCAAAAAGACCTGAATACTCTCACAAGGCGTCATAATAAAACTAGAATTTTTTAGACAATTTATTTTTTATTAAATTAATGCTTTGTTAGTTTTTAATTTACTTATCGAAAAATTTTATTCGGATAAAATGTGACTTTTTAAATCGACCTAATTAATCACATAGCCAAGCAATACTTTATTAAGGTGAAAAATAGTAAAGGGGGAGGCTATGTACAAATTTTCAAATTACAGTTCCGGTACCTCAGTTTTTACAAATCAAGCACTGTATATATATATATATATATATATATATATATATATATATATATATATGAAATTTGGGACATGCAAAGTGGTAATCAATTGGACGAGTTCGTAAACTAGCCCGATCGGACAAAAGGAAGGGGGGGGGGTGAAGGGAGATAAAACCCGGGGCCATAGAAGACATTTATCTTCTATGGCCCCGGATAAAACCCCCAAAGTTGTTTATTGTGTTTTTCATATAGAAAAATAAAATCAATCCAACTGTGGTTGTTACTATTGAATGACCATTGAATTAAGCTTGGAAAATAATAAAAAAATTAGAAGACTATTTTGAATCATTGCACTATGCTCAATGTCCATTAGTTACCGAGATAAAACACAGTACGTTGTCCCAATGTTAACCTCATGGGAAGTAAGTAAAATTCTATATCTCGCTTATTTATCAACATAATATCTTAATACAACTTGGTTTGTGGCTTTATCTAGATGAGATCTAATGTATTTTAGTCTAATATCCCAAACATTTCCATTTTTATGGCAGCAAACCTGCAAACTCATTCCTCAATGAAAATTTTAACATTGTGTTATCCTAATGGTAAATAAATAAATTATATTATAGTACATTTGGTTAGCGTAAATTTTCACCAAAACCTTGCACTCTTTTGATACAGCTAGCCACTTGGTATGTGTATAGAAGATACCAGTAGAAGTATTTTTGTCTGCGAAGATCCAACCTTGAATTCGTGTACAACACCCCCATATCAGCCATTAAAGATGGCCGCCATTATATTCATAAATTGCTCTATAACTCCGGTAATAGTATTCCGATCTTGATAAACTTTTTTTGTTTGAAAGATAATTTTTAAATAAAACTTTTTTGTATTTGCATTGTTTTCTAAAGTTAATAGTTTTCATTGTATATTTGAAAAACTAAATTTTCCATTTAATTCCATGGGAAAGTCTAATTCCTCAATAAAATGTGTTTTGGGGGGCTCAACAAGGCTATGGCTAAATTTAGAACATTCTCTAGGTTGAAAACTTATACGCACAGAAATTTTATTCCAAAAGGTCAACTATTATCAGAATAATGGCCTCAAAAAGATATCCGCACAGGCCATTTTCCGAGTTAGCCTATTTTTTTTCGGTATTTTATGGAGTAAAAAAAGTATTATTGAGGTGAAATCTGTATAAAAAAGGAGAAAAATAACTAAACGACCGTGAAAAATCTATCATAATAGTATAATTCTAGGTTTTCATCCATTTTGAAGGTACAAAAGAATTTTTTGGTCGCCCCATGTTAAGCATAGCGAAAAAGGACTGGCTCAGAGTTTTGTTGTAATAAATACTTTATCACGATAGAAATGAATAAAAATTCATGAACATATTTAACATTAACATTTGAACGATATAACATAAAAAAATCTCAGATGAATTATCACCAAACAGAATTTATACTTGTTTTTAAATGATTTTTAGTGGCAAAATTATGCTCTGCTGCTAGCGTTCTCTGTGGGAAAATAATCGCAACACAGTATATAGTAGTACAATTGAGCCTTGCTGCTGGCGCCATCATTTGAAATTTGGTGCAAGCGAGCCTAGCGCCGATTATGCGTGTTCGCGAGCACTTCACCAAATCTCTTCAATTAAACTGCTAAAAATAACTTTTATTTTAGATATTTTTGTTTTATATCTTTACAATATTTTTTTAAAACATTTTCATGACTTTAAAAAATTATTTTCATAATTATTATGCTCTTTTAATTGAAGGGATTCGGCGTAGCTCTCTCAAATACGTGTGGTTAGCACCAGCCACGCTTGCGCCGAATTCCACAGGGGGTGCTAGCAGCGAGGCTTAATTTTACCACTAAAATTCATTTTAAAACATGTATAAATTCTGTTTAGCAATTATTTATCTAAGATTTTTTTATGTTATATCGTTCAAATGTTTATGTTAAATATGTTCATGAATTTTTATTCATTTCTATTGATGGATAAAGTATTTATTACGAAAAAAGTCAGAGCCTGTCCTTTTTTCCTATGCTTAACATGGGGCGACCAAAAACTTCTTTTGGACCTTCAAAATGGATGAAAACCTAGAATTATACCATTATGATCGATTTTTCTCGGTCGTTTAGCTATTTTTCTTCGTTTTTATTCAGGTTTCACCTTAATAATAGTATTTTTCACTCCATAAAATACTGAAAAAACTAGGCTAACTTGGAAAATGGCCTGTGTTTGAGACCATTATTCTGATAATAGTTGACCTATTGGAATAAAATTTCTGTGCGTATAAGTTTTCAACCTAGAGAATATTCTAAATTTAGCCATAGCCTTGTTGAGCCCCTCAAAACGCATTTTATTGAGGAATCAGACTTTCCCATGGAATTAAATGGAAAATTTAGTTTTTCAAATATACAATGAAAATTATTAACTTTAGAAAACAATGTTAAACACAAAAAAGTTTTATTTTAAAATTAGCTTTCAAACAAAAAAAGGTTAATCAAGATCGGAATACTATTACCGGAGTTATAGAGCAATTAATTTATGAATGTAATGGCAGCCATCTTTAATGGCTGATATGGGGGTGTTCTACACGAATTCAAGGTTGGATCTTTGGACAAAAATACTTCTACTGATATCTTGTATACACATACCTAGTGGCTAAGCTGTATCAAAAAGTGCAAGGTTTTTACGCTAACCACACGTACTATATTAACGTCTTCTTTATTTCTTAATATATTTTAATTAAACTTGGTATGGCTTCTCCTGGTTAAGATCTATTAAATACTGAATTTAACCCGCCCAGTTTTAAAATACCTGTTGCAGCAAACCTGCATACTCATTTCCTATGTTAATTCTTCAGTGCCAGCCTTAAGGTTGGGCGACAGGGGCGGCCGCCCAGGTCCTCGCGCTTCTTTACTTTAAACTTTAAATAAAATATTCCGCCCACACCAGTGCTTTTCTCATATCACTACATTTTTTCAAAACTGATAACGAACTATAAAAATCTGTTCTATGACTGTTAGTCTGTTTGATATGTTGAGCTACTTTGGATGTAGGATTGGTTTGGTTAGAAGCATTGTGTTCCTTGTTTCGTTTCATTTAGTTTATTTTATTGTCACATAACATTTGGTGATTACAGGCATAAACCTGCTCAAACACGTGACTTGTCATATTTTGTACAACAATTATGATACAAAATACAGAACTAAATTTAGAAGTAAAAATTTTCCTAAATAAAATTAAAATAAAATCATATAAATATCATAAATTAAATTAATTCACAAAAAAATAGGCCTTACTTGTAGCTTGCAAGAAAGGATTTTAAAGAGCTTGAGAATTTTTTTAATTGCAACCTTTTTGAGTTGTTAGGAATTTCGTTGAAAAGTCTGATCTCCATATAGAAGGTACTTTTACTTTCTCCCCCCTATACATAGTATATGGAGAAAGTATTGTTTTCGTCAAAATTTTTGAATTTGAGTTGTTAGTGGATAAATTCGTTTTAGTGCTCCCTGAATCCAAAAAAGTGGTATTTGGCATGGTTTCTGTCTGTCTGTCTGTCTGTGTGTGTGTGTGTGTGTGTGTGTGTGTGTGTGTGTGTGTGTGTGTGTGTGAGTGTGTGTGTGGATGTAAACAAAGCTAGAGACGACACCAGTGGTCCGGTTTTCATGAAATTTGGCCTGTAGGTATAAAGCCGTGGTATCTCCAGGCATATTTTTAATTTTTTTGAATATTTGATTTTTAAGGGTACTTACCCCATAAAAACCCATAAAAAATTACAAAAATCCAAATTTCTCAAAAATGGCTCTAACGATTTTGATAAAAATTTCGTGGTTTTTAGTGCTTAAGATGAAAAACAAAATGTCACCACCCGCATGTCTGTAAAAATTCAGGTTCAGAAGTTATGGGGGTTTAAGTGTTAAAAAATTCATATTTTTCAAATTTCACAAAATCTGTAACTTCTAAAGAAAATATACTTGCAACCATTATATTTGACTTGAAAACTAAATAATCCAGTATTTTGAATCATTAATTTACGTCAACCTGGTTGCGGAGATAATTGATATTTTAGTTCGGCGGTAAACGCAGTACGTTGTCCAATGTTATTCTTATGGAAAATATTTAAATACCCCCGTTGCAGCAGACCTGCATACTCAGCGAATTTCAAATGCAAAACAACATATTTTAATCCAACATAGCGAGATTTGACATGTTTTTTGTAAGCTCCATAAGAATAACATGGGGAATGAGTATGCAGGTTTGCTGCTACAGGTATGTTTAAATTGGTTGGTTTTAATTCAATATTTAGTAGATCTGAACTAGAAGAAGCCATTTACCAAGTTTTATCAAGATGTGTTGAGAAATAAGCGAGATATAGAATTTTACTTATTTCCCATAAGGTTAACATTGAGACAACGTACTGTGTTTACCACTTTCAATATCTCCGTCACCAATGGACATAGAGCAGTGATTCAAAATACTAAATTGTTTGTTTTTTTGAGCTGAATTCAATGGTGCCAAAAAAATTTGATAAATTTTATGTTTCTATGTGAAAAACTCAAAAACCCCATTTTTAGGGGGGTTTACCCCCCTTTACCCCCCCTTCCGGTGGTCCGATCGGGCTGGTTCACGAACTCGTCCGAGTAATTACCACTTAACACGTCTGTACCAAATTTCATTAAGGTCGGGCCATATTTACGGCCGCTATCGTGTTAACAGACATATATATATATATATATATACCCCCGTTGCAGCAGACCTGCATACTCAGCGAATTTCAAATGCAAAACAACATATTTTAATCCAACATAGCGAGATTTGACATGTTTTTGTAATCTCCAAAAGAATAACATGGGGAATGAGTATGCAGGTTTGCTGCTACAGGTGTGTTTAAACTGGTTGGTTTTAATTCAATATTTAGTAGATCTGAACTAGAAGAAGCCATTTACCAAGTTTTATCAAGATATGTTGAGAAATAAGCGAAATATAGAATTTTACTTATTTCCCATAAGGTTAACATTGAGACAACGTACTGTGTTTACCACTTTCAATATCTCGGTAATTAATGGACATAGAGCAGTAATTCAAAATACTAAATTGTTTGTTTTTTTGAGCTGAATTCAATGGTGCCAACAAAAATTGGATAAACTTTATTTTTCTATGTGAAAAACTCAAAAAAACCCATTTTTGGGGGGGTTTATCCCCCTTTACCCCCCCTTCCGGTGGTCCGATTGGGCTGGTCCGAGTGATTACCACTTTACACGTCTGTACCAAATTTCATTAAGATCGGACCATATTTACGGCCGCTATCGTGTTAACAGACATATATATAGATATATTGATATATATAGATATATATATAAAAATTCGAACGAATGGTGTTTTTTGCTTCTGGGGACCCCAAAATGAAAAGTTAACATGCTCTCGGACTTAGGTCTTACCATGAGTACTACCGTAATAGCTTATTCCTTTAAGGAAATTCGCTAAAACCGATATCTCCGTTATTTACTAAACGATTTTGATAAAAATTGGTATTGGTGTGATAGTTAATTGTTAATTTGTTTTATTTCACTATATATGTTTTCTGCTTTTTAAATGACTTGAAGGGAGAAAGTATGTGTGAGTTTCCTGACACCGTTTATTTTTCAAGAGTTTTGTTCTAGGCAAAGGATAGTGCATCACTGTATTTTTGTTTCTTGTGTTATATTTTATGATCAACATTTCTTCCAAATACTTTTCTCTATATTTGAAAACATGCATAAGAATATTATAGATACACAGTGAAGGGGCAGTTAGAATTTTGAGTTGTATAAAAATTTGTTTGAATGATTTTCAGGGTGAAGACATGGTCATTATTCTGAGCTTCTTTTTTTTGCATTCTAAAAACTTTCTCCATTGAAGATGCTCCTCTCCAAATGGTTATCGCTCATATTAAAAGTAGCATAAAAGTTCATTTGGAATCCACACTAATTATACTTGTCAGACAACTCAAAACAGAGTTAAATTTTTTTGACAGCCAATTTATATGTTCAGTCCATGTTACGTTTTCTCTTTTTTCTCCTTCATGCATAAATTCTACACAGAGTAAATTTTTTAGGCCAGAAAACACTATTGGAATCAGCTCATTCGCAGTCTTTGGGATTTTCCATGGACACCACCATTTTGAAAAGCTGTAAGAATGAAATGAGTGATAGGTTTTATAAACTATCCGGAAATCGACTATTAATCAGATCAGTTACCTCCGCCCAAAATTAATACAAAATTTGAGGCAACGAGTTTTGGCTCAAAATGAGTCCAAGAGAGGAGCTTTAGACAGCGAAGTCAGTTGCGGTATTGGGGCAACAAAGCTAGATGTAGTGACAAAACATTTTTTACTTTCTGGTCTGTTAAATATGTAATGTAATGTAAATACTGTACAATAAGTATAACTGATTAATATCCATATATAAAGCTAAAAATACCCGTAACTTTTGAGAAAATCGTTAGTCCGACCCCGATCAACCCCATACTTTATTAAAAGGTCTCCACAAGAAAATCCCTAAAAAAATTCTTAAGGGCACAAGTTATAAGAAAAGGGCTGAACAGCTGTTTTGTTTGTTTTATTTACTTTTTATTTGTTTACTTTTTCCCAGTGACGCGGGACACCATCAACTTGTTAAATATAAATACTGTACTATAGGCTACTAACTGAAGGGGTCCCCCGTAAAACGTTCTAAGCGACAAAATTTCAAAATCGGAGATATTCAGTGAAAAAGGTTCTCTAGGACACGAGCTACACCGTGGTATATTTTGTTTTGAAGATATTTGAGTTGGCAGCCCTGATTTTGTCTGTCAAAGTTGGCGTGCTTCGCGGGACTGCACGGACTTTCTGGGGGAAAACGTTCTATTCGCCTAAAGATAAACTCCCCACCGCTCATTGCGTTGTCACCCAGCGACCAAAATCGTGTAAATAAAAATAAAACAGGTGAAGTAAATATTAGAAAGTGGAAGGATAAAACCAGGAAGGAATAAAGAAAAGCTGAATTACCCTATATTTCAAAAACTAAGCAGCCAAGACCTGGAAAATTAGCACAAAAGAAGTGAAGTAGAATAACGTTTTAGGTGCCTCCTTTGGATAACTTTTAGTAAAATGACGTATTACGTTATGTAACAACGTTACGTTTTTTGAACTTTTAGACCAATAAAATTGTTTTATATTCAGTTTTATTTTCGTTTATGTTGGTATTCCTTCACTCCCTGATGTTTTCTACCAAAGCAGAAGGGGCAGTCCGTCAGAAAACGTTTCAAGCGCCAGTCATTTAGAACGTTATAACCCCCAAAAAAACACGAAAAATGTTTAAAAAAGCTTGATGGCAAGTAAAAATTTAGTATAAGGCTACATTATGATGTTACAAATTGGCATTGGGTATTAAAAAATTATACATGATTGTAAGTTCTAACCTTGAAAAAACCGTAAATTTTAGAATTCTATTTTCAACGCTTGATTACTCGAAACTAGGTTTTTGTCGTTTAGAACGTTTTACGGGGGACCCCTTCAACTGATGTTCTGAGGGGTGATCAGATTATACTGAATTTACCTAACCAAACGTAGGGAACATTGAACACGAAATAACATATTTAGGGAGATTATGAGTTAAGACTGAAGCTATTAATGTAGCAGATTTTTACTAATAAATCATTAAATACGAGAAACAGGAAAAATAAGGATATCAAGGAATTAAACACACACAAAAATGGTGGAATGAAACAAAAAATAAATAAATAAAAACAATGGATGTAGAAATAATTTTATTATTTAAGACAATACAGCTCAAGAAACCATATACACACAATATCTATCATAGCACAAAGTGGAGAAATTCCCTTCGATATTGTAAAATTTACAAGATATCTAAATATCTAAATCAGTTTCACTAGTGTGAATCATCAATTAAAAAACTAATTTAATAGTAAAACAGGTTCCTTAAAGTGTAATTATTATGGATTGTTCCATGCAGTTTTCATGGGTTCCTATCTTAAAATAATAAGTGAAAAGCAAAAATTAGTGTTAGTGAGTTATAAATAAAAGTTCTCACTATAACATTTTTTTAACCCTTTTTAAGTTTTATCTTCGACTATAAATAATTACCTCTGACTTCAGATTCAGAGTCAAAGGTTATACTCAATGAAACTACACACTTAGAGGCTAGCTGCCCCCCTCCAAATGGTGAATTGATTGTTTAACATACTAGAAGCTTTGAAACTCCATTATTTTTTTAAAGCTACCCAGTATTTAAAATGGTTAAAAAAAACACATTGAAGTTAAAAAAAATAGCTGCAGGGGAAATATAGTTTGTAAAACTACTGATTCCCCCCCCCCCAAATAGCATAAGATTTTGAAAATCAAGCTATATCAATGGCCAAGGTTTTAAGGATACTTTAAAAACAAAAAACAAATCAAAGGTTTGTGAATAAAAAATCTTCATCTTTGTTTATTTATGAATAAATAGGTAAGTGTTAATCCAAACATCCTAGGATTTAAGAAAAAAGATCCATTTTTAATTATTCCTGGATACAAATTTTTAAAATAAATATCATTATATTAATATAGGCCATAATAATATTCTTTGTTTTTTAAAAATTTGTTTGCTTTGATATCTGTAAATCCATAAAACAATGACTTAATTATAATTATTTTTCAAACATTATCCTTGCCACACCCTCCTTCTAACATCACCGACTTACTTAAACTGTTTTTATAAAGGGGGGGGGAGGAATTTTAAAGAAAATGGCAACAAAACACTCCCAGTCATCCCATGCATGGTTGTCCATCAATGTGGGCCAAGCCCCCCCCCCCCGCCCAACTGGCCGAGATTCAGATTTGTTTTTAGTAAATATTAAACAGGTTTTAATTGTTTTATTGTTATTGTTTTTACTAAAAGGAAAATATTGATTACTGAAAATACTATGAAAGAGTCCAAGAAAATTTTCATTTCATTTGCCATTTTAGTTTTTTATATATATTTAAAGATTTTAACGATAATACCTGTTTGCGTCTTGTCACTTGCCTACAATCGGTGATTCTGCCTTAAAAAGATTGTTTTTACAGTTGTAGTGACAAAATGTTCTTTCCTTTCTGGACGACCCTTTTAAACCCAGGTTTTTTTCACTTCAGGTACAAAAAAATATGTAATTATACATTTTATATGGAGGGGAGATAATTGATTACTTCACAACATTTTTGGGGAATTGGCTCATCGGGGGGAGGGGGGGAAGATGACACTCTTATTTCAAATATCACTAAATTCAATGATAAAAAAAGATCAAAAATTCAATATCACTAAAACAATGCTGTGTTCGAGAAATTTTTATCTGGGGATTTATTTATATAAAAACTTACAACACATCTGCTTCAGTAAATGGTTAGTAACCAAAGACTTAAGTCTAAATTTCAACGTATTTCAAAATATATTAACATTATCAAGACATTCATTTATCTAATTAAAGCTTACAATGAAAACAAAATTACTATACTTGTGTAAATTGAAGAATTTTAAAAATTGATGAAATAATTAAAATAAATAAAATTAAAATAAGAAAATGTATTAAAAATAAAACAATCCTTTGTGATCTGTGAAGTATAAGCGTTATCAGGAAAACCATATCATAAACTGATAGTGTATACAATAACAATTTTGTATTAACAAAACTTTGAAAATTATCCTGTCAAAATGTTAAAAAACAAAACTGCATCATTATATTATTTAATAATATATGAGATATAAATATATACAAGGGCTTGAAAGTAACACAGCAATTTACAGCCAACAAGTCAAAATTTCATCACTCGAGAGATTTACACAATTATATCTAAAAAAATAAATTGGTTCCTATGGTTAATTTACATTATGTACACTGGGGGCCGGGTCATCAGCGATCTTGGGAATCAGCCACCTGCAATGTTGGAACAAAATTAGTGCTTGATAAATCTGGATTATTTGAGAGGGTGGGGACTGTTTAGAATTTGGATCGTTGGAGAATCCAAGTTTAGAATTTGGATGGATCATTTCTTAAAGTTGGATGTCACTCTGAATTTGAGAAAACTATTGGGTTTTTATGTCCAGTGCTTTTGTAGAACTTAAAGCCAGGGCTTCAACAACCTATGGAACAACTCTCAAGGCCACAGATACAGATGTGAAATCATGAACAGAACTCCTAAAAATCTTAAATATTTACATTGATCCAGATTTAAATTCTCTTAATAACAAACCTATGCCTTAATCACTTAATCACTTTAATAAGACAGGTACCTCACGGAGGACGTTACCCTGAATATGAGTGAAGGATGAGTGTGATGATCGTGATGATAGTGGCGCGATCTTGTAGCCTTGTCACTGACTAAGGTTGGCATGTTCCTTAGACAGGATTGTTAATTAATTGCCATAATAACAAAGCACTGTCATAACGTATGTATGTGATTTAATATTGCAATTTTTCCTCTTCCGCGCACGCCATGTAGTTAAGGCGCAAGGGAGCCTGTAATTAATTTAATAATTTATATGAATAAAAATGATTTTGACCTGGCTTGACCTTGGGTTGTTAGCACTACTGGTGCGTTACAGATAAACAAGCCTTACTACTGCTCGGTATATATTCTAAGATAAGTGATTATAATCTTTGTCTACCGGCCGGAGCGGTCATATCGGGTTGCTAATTTAGCTCATTATAATTTTGAAAATAACACGGTGTTCAAAAATATCTGAGTATATTAGCATTAGTGATCAATCGTAAAGTGCAAAGGAAGTGCTCGTATTGTGTACGAGCCAATGTGGCGACAAGTGGTCTCTGTGCAGATTAAGTGTGGTTTTGTGTGCTGCTGATATATTTGTGTATATGACTGAAAACTCAATGATAGATAAGTATTTCCCTCCCTTAACCCTCTAGGTGCCCATCACAAATTTTCTCAGTGTCACAAGATTTTTAGTGCATTTGCAGAGATTCATGAAAAAAATTGTAAAAGATTTAATCTTAAAATTACCTCAGCAAAATTATATATTTTCTTAAAGTGGATGAAATAGGCTTTCTAAGTATATACAATAATAAAATATTCAATTCATTTTAATTGATTTGGGGCTTGTTCAAATCTAGAAACTGCAAACAATTTTTTGTAATCTTGAAAAGTGACATAATTTCAATTTTTCACAAAAATACTATCAGAAAACCAATATATACATTTGTTCATAAATTTTATAAGGAAGAAGAAAATATATAATTATAGTATGCTGCAAGCACAAAATAAATGCCCATGATAAAAATCCAACTTAGCTCACCACTTAGGCTAGTGCCGCTAGCCTAAATCCCAAAAGGTCACATGTAAAGTTAACAGAGACATATATCAACACCTATCACTCATATTTCACCTTAAAATCATGTTAAACCATTTAATCAACTTCAAATAATGTTAACTGAAAGGAATTACAAGCTTTTTAATCAATTATAACCTTCAAATAAATAAAATCAAGCATAAAACGTAAACAAAACTAATAGCAGACGGCTACAACGACAAACGTAAACACGAATGGTTGTGAAATTTCTGACAAAGAGTAAAACAACTGGGGACAGACATTAGAGTAAAGCTTGAAATCT
The DNA here is from genome assembly GCA_035578135.1 of Flexamia atlantica. Taxonomy (NCBI): domain Eukaryota; kingdom Metazoa; phylum Arthropoda; class Insecta; order Hemiptera; family Cicadellidae; genus Flexamia; species Flexamia atlantica. Next base: position 4,357,546 of record JAQJVK010000016.1, on the reverse strand, counting down.
GCTGTTTACAGTGGTATCAAATTAATTCCAGTACAGTCCAACTGGAGCCCATTCAGAGTAAGTTAGCTTACGTCTGTCAACTCACCCGAATTCGGGCAGGTGGCACTCGCGCGTCAACCAAGACTCGCCCGAAATCGGGTGATTGGCACCTAGAGGGTTAACGGAACAACCATTTAAACATCAACGAGAAAACACTCCCCCACACAACACCTCTACTGTCAACCTGCCAGGCAAAATGGGGAATGAAAATGTAGGGGAAATGTCTCATGACCGACTATCATCATTATTAAGTAGTAGGCTTGAGCAAAAATTGTCAAATCTTGCTTCAAAATAAGATTTGATGGGTGTGGCCAGTAGAGTGCAAGTGTTAGAGACAGAATGCTGTGTTGAAGCAGGAGATAAATGATTTAAAGCGGAGGGAAAAAGCTGTAAAAGACAAGTTGGTTGACTTAGAGGGCAGATCGAGATGCAATAACATAATTTTAAAGGAATTAATTTACCAGACAACGTCTGACACAATAAGCATCAATGTTATCAAGTTCTGTAAAGGGGCTTTTGGTATGACCAACAACATATGGGTCAATAGAGCTCATCAGCTAGGTAAGGATCAGTAAGCGGTGACAGCACACTCCCGGTAGATACTCAAAGGCCAAAATTCTCAGTAGTAGTTAAAGAGAATTAAAAATTGTTATTATCAAATTCAATCATAACTGAGTTCAGTATTAATGAAATTATAAATATAAAAAATAGGGGGAAAAGAGTAAGATATTCTGGACAAGGACAATACCTTTCGGTCACTTGGCCTCGACCCTCATCTCGCGAGGCTGGTCGTCGTCGACGGCGCGGCCGCGGATGAACACCGGGCTGCTGCGGCCGAGCACCACGTCCTCCGAGATGTGCACACTCAGCACGTCCGAGCCGGGGATCTCGAACATCGGCTCCAGCAGCAGGTTCTCCTGTACAACAGGATTAACCGAATACGTTTGAGAGGTGCCGAGTTTAATTTAACACATAATGTAATTGCACTAAAAATTTTGTTGAGAAATGCATTAAAATTAAGGTTACTCCTAACCCATTCAATATTGCTAAGAAGGTAGTTCTTAAAGACAAGTTCAATTCATCAATACTAATTTAAAACATTTTAAAAGGTAAAGAAAGTGACCTTTCTGATAGCAAAATTATAAATGGGTTTATTACGGCAGAGATAAAAATAAATCACTGACAGACCAGAGTGAAGAATATAAAATTTTAACAGTTTTAAGTTATATTTAACCACAAACCAGAGAAACAAAAGATTGAGCATCGCCTTATGAAAGAGAAGCCCGTTTCTGTTATGTGTGGATCCAAAACATGGCGGCCATAACTCTTTATTACGGATGTGTTGAATCTGAATCTCGATTTTCGAATCCACTAAATCTTTAGAAAAGATTCGGATTCGAGAATCGATCGGCGAGATTCGAGAATCGAATCCTTTGAAACTGCCGAAATTGTTTGCGTATTTATTATTTCAACAGAAATCATGCTCGTGTGTCGATCAATAACATGAAGGTCACAAGCCTACTATCACCAGTCGTCTAGCTTCACAAGTGATTAAATATCAGTCTCCGGATAACAACAATATTTCAACTAGTAAGGAAAGGATGTTGACAGGTTTCAATAAAAAAACTATTTCTCAGGATTCGGAAAAAAGGAAAAATATCAAGGAAGCTTTATATTTAGCTCTGACTTAACTCACACTCATACAACTTATCTTATTTTTAATCATCGTTTATCTCTGGAATGGAGTCGCACAGCCACAGCTTTAATTTTTGTCTCATTTGATGTGTTAATACCCCCGTCGCAGCAAACCTGCGCACTCAGCGAATTTCCAATTACAAAATATCCAGTAATTAATCCATTATTACAAAAAAAAGAAAAAAACATATGATATATTTATATATTAAAATATTATATTATAGCTTGTTTTACAAAGCCTTTGTAAACAAATATTGGCAAATGACTTAGATGAAAAAACACTTTCATATAATGAAGTAAAAAAAAGATTTCATATAATGAAGTAGGCAAGAATGTTTATTTTTTAAATTATATTAACATAAAATTGTTTAAGAAACCAAAATTCTATTAAATACATTGATAAAATGAGAAATTACTCAAAGCGATTCGTTGGAAACCTCAGTAGCAAGTATATAAGAAATTGGCTAAGCCAACATTCTGCTGCCCTGATACTATAAACACAGGGGAAAAAATGGGGAAAATCTCGGAGACCAATGGACTTAGAGAAATGATTAAGAATACTAAATTGTTTGTTTTTTTGAGCTAAATCCAATGGTGCAAACAATAATTTGATAATTATAATTTTTCAATTTGGAAAACTCAAAAAACCCATTTTTGGGGGGTAAAATGGAGCCTTTACCCAACTTTGGATATGTCGATCTGGCTGGTTTACGAACTTGTCCAAGAGAATCTAGTTTTTCATGTCTGTACCAAATTTTGTTGCGTTCGAAGGATATTTACGAGAGTTATGGTGCTTAAAGACACTCAAAAAATGAAAATTCTATTTCCCATATAAGCCCATGTTAAATTTTCGCAGGTAAAAATGCGTTTTAACAATAAACTTACTTCATATCCAGAAAGTACACATAAAAAGCTGTCAATTAATATAAATATTAATATGATTGCTGAAGTTACCCTGAACGGATATTTTTGTCCTTTCTGTTCTGTTAAAACGACGGTAATAGCTTATTTCTAAGGACATTCGCTAATAACTTAGAGACCATTGGACCTAGAGCAATGATTGAAGCTTCCAAATTGTTTGTTTTTTGAGCTGAATCCAAAGTTGAAAGCTATAATTTGATAACTTTGATTTTTTAATTTGAAAATCTCAAAAAACCCACTTTTTGGTTGGCAAAAAGGGGCTTTCCAGAGGTATTTTCGCTTATATCTCGGAGACCAATGGACTTAGAGAAATGATTAAAAATACTAAATTGTTTGTTTTTTAGAGCTAAATCCAATGGTGCAAACAATAATTTAATAAATATAATTTTTCAATTTGGAAAACTCAAAAACCCCATTTTTGGGGGGTAAAATGGAGCCTTTACCCCACTTTGGATACGTCGATCTGGCTGGTTTATGAACTTGTCCAAGAGAATCTAGTTTTACATGTCTGTACCAAATTTTGTTACAATTGAGTTATCATGCTTAAAGACACTCAAAAAATGAAAATTCTATTTCCCATATAAGCCCATGTTAAATTTTGAAACAAATCGTGATTTTCATAGGTAAAAATGTGTTTTAACAATAAACTCACTTCATATCCAGAAAGTACACATAAAAAGCTATTAATTAATATATATTAATATGATTGCTGAGGTTATATTGCTGAACGGATATTTTTTGCCCATTCTGTTCTGTTAAAACGGCGGTAATAGATTATTTCTAAGGAAATTCGCTAAAATTAGAAGAAAAATATGACACGTCATTGGTTCTCATGCGACCAGTAGTCTAGGTTATGTTGTTTTTGTATGGGAGGGTTACTCTTCCTTATGTAATCACAGCCGGTCGTGTTGCTCGGCATCGAACAACGGGAAGCGTAGGGGTGTGGGGTGGCCTTGAAAAGTAAACAAACATTGCTCTCTCACTTCTTGCCTTTATTTCTTATGACAACATTTCTTTGGCTAAGGTTTGACTAAGTATTATTTTAGAAGGAAAATAAAACATAGTTATATCTTGCAGTTGTTTAGATTTTGCAAATGAGTTTAATTATACACAACTTAATATCTTAAAATACATTAAAATAATCTTAATCTTTTACTAAATGGGAGTGAAAACTGAGTTAATTCTAATAACTGAGCATTGAAACAAAACAAATTTTTAAGACATAAAGATCTTTAAATCTTTAGTTTATTTAGGTGTGGCAATTTTTTGAATACATTTAATATGGAAGATAAACAAACCTTTTGTTTACTAACAATAATCTGTGGCTATGTGTAAAGTTTAAAAAGTAACTTAATTTAAATGTAAATGAGGTTTTTGTTATATTAGATTATTCATTAGTTATTTCTGAAACAAAAATATATGATTCGGTTATGAATAAATGATTCACTGATGTTCTGAAACTAATGTTTCTATGATTCTTTGAAAATAGCCACTCCATATAAACCAGAGTGGAGTTATATGGAGTTTATATGGAGTGGCTGAGTTATCCTATTCCTATTCTCTAAAACTAGCAATGTTTGTATGGGCAAAATTTTTATTTCATTCTAGGATTTTTGATTTTTTTTTTTAATGAGGTTTTAGGCCACCAGAAATCGATTGGAACTGGTCTTAAGTATGGGAAAAATCTGGTTTGCATCCTTCAGCCTTTCAAAGTGCCCATTCAAGTCCCCATCGTCATAGGCATTTTTTGTTGTTGATTTTAACCAAAACAGCTGATTCAGGTTGTCTTTATTTATTTGCAGGTTAGAAAAATCATTTGATTTGTAAATAACTAATTTTCAATTGTTAAGAGGTTATTTTGAATGAATTGTTTGAAGGAATATTTATTCTATATAATTAGGGGTGGGCGAGTACTCGACAGTCAAGTAATTACTCGAGTAGTTGCTACTACTCGAGGTCGAGTCGAGTAGTTCCAACTACTCGACTCAAACAAGTCATTTTACCCTATCATAACCCAGGCGGTAAAATGCCTTCACGATACTGACCATATCATTGAACCACTTGATGTAAATAATAGATCATTTATATTTTTCCCTATTAATAACTCCTCAAACATTGATCAGGTAGGAGGGAGCCACTGGAGTCTGCTATTATATTCCAGAGACCTAAAGGAATTCTTTCATTTTGATTCTAGAAAGGATGCCAATTTTAGCCATGCCAGTCAAGTTGCTAAAAAAATAGCAAGATACCTAGGCCTGTCAGAACATGTGCCAGTAAATAAAACAATAGCCCCTCAGCAAACGAATAATGTCGATTGTGGTGTGTATGTGCTTGTTTTTACAGATTTACTTATTCAAATAATTAACCAAAGACAATTTGGTAAAGACAGGCTAAACCCGTTCAACTTAACTCAAAAGTTAAAAGCAAGTGACATTTTAACAAAACGAGCACAGTTGTCTTTGCTGCTACACAACAACAATCATGCCTTACTCAGGTCTGACACGCTTACAGACATGATGTATCGCCTGCACTCTGATCCTGCACCAGAACCCAAGCCCACTTCGTCTGTACCATCAAGTGTACCCTGTAGCAATCAGCAGCCAATACTGCAACCTCCAAGCTCATGTACCGGTACTACTAATAAATGGGAGCCAAGTAAGAAGGGAACTAGAAACAAGGCGCATAAACAAACTTCTCGGAGCATTGAGAATTTTTCAGTTCCTCTGTCCAATAGGTTTACACTTCTAGCCAACGAAGAAGATAGTCAAACAACTTTAAATAACAATGAACTTAATGAAGAATTATCTACAAAACAGCTGGGAAAAAAGCTTGAAAGAGATATAAAAAATGATAGCTTAAATATTGTAACTAAAAAAGTTATTAAGAAAAAAAGTCTAGCCAATGAAGAGGTTAGTACACGTTTTGGGCCCACTAAAACAACTAAGAGTAAGGTTCATGTATATGCTGATAGCCATGGCAAATACCTAGCGAATGTGATAGAATCTCTATTGCCGAGAACCACAGAAACGTATGTTTATACTAGTCCTGGAGCTACATCTAGCCATGTTTTGAATAAAACTAGTGAAGTGATAAACAACTTTACCAAAGAAGACACGGTGGTTATTATTGCTGGTGCTAATGATATGCATGACACAAGTGAGTTAAGTAATAATCCAGGAAGATCATTTCTTGAGTCATTTAAAGATTTTGCTGCTGAAAATGATCACACTAATATTGTGTTTGTCACACAACTTCATCGCCATGACATGGCCTGGTACAGTACCATAAATAAACAAATATACACGTTGAATTATGAGTTAAAACAATTTAACGTAGGTAATGTAATTGACATTAGTGATTTTAATAGAAGTTTTTTTGATAGACACGGCCAACATTTGAACAAGTATGGTAAACAAGTTCTCGGCAGAAGAATTGCAGATTTTGTTTTGGACCTCACATTTGCAAAGAAACGTTTGGCGGTTTTAGCTGATAATTCTGTAAGGATCTTGGAGGGAGACATGAGATGTGTTATAGATCAGCACTGCAACAATACAGAGATAGCATTTGCTCATTGCATTTCATCTGATTTTGAAAACATTAAACATATGTCTAAAGGTGTTGCTGTAACATTCAAGGAAAAATTTGGCAAACCATGTTCTTCAGATTTCTGCGACAAACATTTGACCTACCAGGACTCACATTTTGGTGCAGGAGTATACAGCTTAGTCACAAAACCAAAATATTTCCTAAATGCTAACAATTTTGAAAAATACAATGAAAACTATGATGCACTTTTAGTGAAATGACAAAAGATTTTAAAGCTCGTAATTTTAAAACACTTATCTGCTCCCCTCTAGGCTGCTGTAGGGACAAAGTGAACCTAGACCACTTTATAAATAACCTGCTACACTTTAAGAGGGTTACGGGTGCGGCTGTTACTGTTGTAACATGTAATGATTCGTATGGTGAAAACCTACGCAATAGACTAAATTACGATGCCTTTCTCAAATGTTTGCAGCAAAAAATGGCATATATGTTACATAAAGAAACTTGCAATGAGAAGCGCTCCGATCGAGATATGTCCGAGACAAGTTTTTCACCAACCAGTCAATTGCATGATGACTCAAGCACCTCAAGAACATCTCCTGAGAGTGAAGCTGGCACCCCTCTGATGACCTGCTATTCCAGCACTGATGTGAATACCACCGTGAGCATGACACTTGATAGTCTACACTCCGCAGACCAGTTATTGGTGGCCACCAGTGGGACAGCCTGCAACTTCGAAGCTGCAACCAACCTGAACACCCCTGGCAGTACCATCTACAAGAACCTCGCACTTATTCACACTGACCTATCAGACACCAACATCCTGAGTCCTGTGAGGCAATTGTTCTCGGCTGAAACCAACAATGAAGTATGTTGTGAGAGTGATGGAAGTGAAATGGGCAATAAGGTGTTATGTGCATCGTTGGAAAGTGATTTGAGTTCTCACAATGTAAATACCTCTACTTCTGTAAGTCCATTAAACTTAAATATTATTAGAGACACAAATGTTTTAAATGTTAATGTTAATGATTGTAATGAGGAAAATAATTATGGAGGAAATTTTTTGTTAGTAGAAGATCACAAAATAACTTAAAAGCTAGTTCTAGGCATGTTACAAAAGCAAAAATAGTTTAACTAAAACTTGTAGGCCTAATATACAATTTAATAGAGCAAATTCAAAAAGTAGACATAATAAAGAATTAAATGACAAAAATAGTGTAATAAGGCTTTTCCACCAAAATGTACAATATTTGTCAACTAGATTAGACCTTCTAGATATTTTTCTCTATGGACTGAAGCCAGATATTGTCGCAATAACTGAACACAAAATGACTGATGACCAACTAGGATTATTAATTGTAGAAAATTATAAAATTGCCTCATTTTTCTCTAGACAATTAGGACAGGGTGGGGGTACTTTAATTTTAGCTCAAAGTAATGTTTGTTTTAAACCGGTGATAATCCCCTCCATTCAAGTACTTTTAACAGAAACAATTTTTGAATTTTGTTGTGTAGAAATAATAGACTGCAATTTTACATTCTTATTTGGTTGTATTTACCGATCACCCATTAAGGAAAATTTAGAAGAGTTTTTTATTAACCTAGAAATATTATTGGACTTACTCTGTAAAAGGTATGAAAATATAGTTATTGGAGGTGACTTTAATATAAATGTGTTAAAAAAAGATGAATGTTATAGCAAATTTTTAACGATATTGACCACTTTTGGCATGAAATATTTAGTTAATTTCCCTACTCGAGTTGCTGAAAATTCTAAAAGTGGAATTGATAATTTTATCACAAACATGGAGCCCAAAGATTTAAAAATTACAGGTGTAATAACACATATTTCCGACCACGACGGCCAAATACTAGAAATCATGAATAAAACTAATAAAAAGAGAAGTTCAGTTAGAAAACTTATAAGAAAATATAGTGATAACAATACTACAACATTCTGTTCTAATTTAGAAGTAGAGTCTTGGATGGAAGTTTATAATCAGTCAACTATTGATACAAAGTATGAGTCTTTTCTGTCTACTTTTAAGTATTATTTTGAAATTAATTTTCCAAAAGTATATGTGACCGAAAAACTTTTCAAACCAAAACACTGGATTAGTAATGAGGTAAAAGCCAAAAAGAATTTTTTAATTAATTTAGAATCTCAGTTCAGAAAATCAAAAGATGTAAATTTAAAACATATTATTAAAACAAAGAAAAAAGAACTGAAACAAAACATAACTGCTAATAAAAAGAAGTTTTTTGAGAACAAACTTTCAAACTCAAACAATAAAACTAAAACTACTTGGAATTTGCTTAATTCAGAGTTTGGTAAGCAGTCAAATTGTAACAGCAGGAATATGAGACTGATTCATGAGGGTAGCTTAATAGATGATCCTGTGATTATAAGTAATACTTTCAATAGTTTTTTTGTAAATGCTGTTGAGGAATTAGTTGTACCCAATATTACATCCCAATCACTTAACTACAGTTCGACAAATGACGCCTCAGTAAATCACATTTTTAAGTTTTCGGTTGTGAGTGAAAATGATATCAATAAAATTGTGTTATCTTTTGATAATAAATACTCAACAGGAGCGGACGACATACCAATTACTGTCATCAAGTCGGCCCTAAACTTTATAATAGGCCCATTAACTCATATTGTAAATTACTCACTGATGTCAGGAACATTTCCAAATCAACTCAAAATTGCTAAAGTAATTCCTATATTTAAAAAAGGCAGTTTAGAAGATGTTACCTGTTTTAGACCAGTATCTCTACTTTCAGCATTTTCAAAAATTTTAGAAAAGGTAGTATATAATCAGTTTTATAATTATCTAGAGTCTAATAAATTGTTTGACGATCAACAACATGGTTTTCGATCAAATAAATCTACTATCTCAGCCGGTATAGAATTCATCGAATCAGTTATAAATTCCATAGACAAAGGAGACAAAGTTATTGGCATATTTCTAGATCTATCTAGAGCCTTTGACAGTGTTGAACATAATAAATTAATTGATTCACTTTTTTCTTTAGGAATAAAAAATACGGAATTGGAATGGTTCAAATCATATCTTAAGGACAGAAAACAGTTTGTTGAAATTGATCAATTCATTGAACATAAAAATATTACCTATAAAGAAACTTTTAAATCACAGATACTGTCAATGAAATATGGAGTCCCACAGGGATCAATCCTGGGTCCCCTACTGTTCCTCTGCTATTTAAAGGGTCTACCCGGATTAGTTGCAGGTATAAATAAGAACATATGTCTTTATGCTGATGACACAAACTTAAACATCACCGGAAATTCAGAGGATAGTGTCGAGGTAACATCTTTTATTGCTTTATCCCTGATTAAAGAATACTTAGACAGTAAAAACCTGCTTTTGAATTCAAATAAATCCAACTTTGTTGCTTTCTCCACAAAACAAATAAAAAATAAACTAAGTCCGACGATATTTGTTGAGAATGATTTAATTGATCAAGTTCAGGAGACAAAATTTTTGGGATTAATTATTGATGAAAATTTAGCCTGGGATAGACATGTGGATCATGTACTAAAGAAAACTTCTAGTGGCATTTTTGCTCTAAGAAAAATGAAAAAAACTTGTAATTTAGATACCTTAAAAACTATTTACTTTGCGCTAGTTCATTCGCACATAGCTTATGGTATAAGTATATATGGGAACACAACTAAGAAAAACCTGGATAGAATTTTAATACAACAAAAAAGGGCACTTAGAATAATATTAAATTTAAAACAAACTGACTCTGTCAAAAAATATTTTTCAGAACTAAACATATTAACAGTTTTTAGTTTGGTAATTTATGAAACCATTAAATATACATTTTTAAATAACAAAATTGTCATTGGAAATTCTACTCACACTTATAACACCCGATCACACCGCTTTGTTGAAAAGCACAACCTTGAATTTTTTAATAAAAAAACCACTTTTGCAGGAAACAAATTTTTTGACTGTTTACCAAGACAAATTAAATCAGAAAAGAATTGCAATAAATTTCTCAAATTGTTAAAGGAATTTTTGATGAAATCATCTTTATATTCATTGGAAGAATTTAATCATAATTAGGATTTTTTTTAATAATTAATTTATATTTACATTTAAGCGACAAATATTGTATTTACAATGTTATTATAGGAATTTTTTTGACTCTATTCCTTGTATGTGAACTGATGTACATTTTTATTTGGAATAAAGAAGTTTTGAATTTGAATTTGAATTTTGAATTTGAATTTGAATTTGAATACACGCGACTGTTTTTTACGGCCGATCGCTATTTTCGCAAAGTTGCATTTCGTCTATTTACGATTGATAAATACACGCGATCTTTTTTCGTGGCTGACCGCATCTTTTTCAAGGCTACATTTGCCGATTTTCGGCCATCGGCAGATTGCGAGTTTTGAAAAGCTACATATGCCGTTTATCCGCGACCGACAGATATGCGCTATAATTTTTCGCAGCCGTCCACGAATTTTTCATAACAATATATAACCTCGACAATATTTCATTAACTCATAGGAGAGTGGATTTTGACAGTTACCGAGAAATACCAGATTCTGAGAGATGTCTCAGAATTCGGAAATTGAAAACTTACAGCTATATTTTAGCTCTGACCTTACACTTAACAACTTCAAATTTGTTATCATATTTTAACTTTGAATGATACACAGCCTTAATTTCTGTCTCATTTGATTTGTAAAAATGAGAGGAAAATTGTGGACTTTATTGGTAAAGTGGACTTCATAAAACAGGTAGTTAAGGTTTTGTAATTTTTGTGTTGGGGGGATATCTTATTCTTATCTGGTCGCAGCTGTGTCACTCGTGCTCAAGTGATTGGATGTCGAAAAACAATAGATCAGCAGTCAGGCAAGTGGGTGGGGTTGTGTTTAGAGAAGTAAACAAATAACTGGGTATAGCTCTCCTCCCTGATGTTTTTTATTTTTTTCTTCCACAATTTCTTGGCTAAGGTTTTAATTAGGGCCAACAATTATTTTTAGGGAAAATATAAACCTGTTTTTGATTGTTAAAATAATAGGCTAATAATTAAATCTTGGTAATACTTAAATTTTACAACTTTGCATATTCTTCATAAATCTATTTTGTGATCTTGTTATATTAAGTGATTTGTTATTTTGAGGAGTGATTTAGCATAGTCAACTTGTTCATTTAAAAGTAGGGTTTATGCAATGTAGGGGTATTAGAATATCAGAGTTTTATTTTTCAAAGAAAAATATAAATACCCCCGTTGCAGCAGGCCTGCTACTCAGCGAATTTCAAATGCAAAAGAACAAATTTTAATCCACCTTAGTGAATTATGACATGTTTTTTAAGTTCCATAAGAATAACATGGGGAATGAGAATGCAGGTTTTCTGCAACAGGTATATTAAAACTAGGTGGTTTAAATTCAATATATAGTAGATCTGAACTAGGAGAAGCCATATACAGTGGAACCTGGATAATTCGAACCTCAAGGGACCAGCTAAAAACTTCAAATTATCCATAAATTCGAATTAAAGAAGTTCTAAAGAATGGGGCCAAAACATTAAAGCTTCACATTGTGAATTTAACCTCTTTATTAAATTGACACTCTAAAAGAATAAATTCATCAACAAACGCTAATAATTATAAATAAGGGTTCAAAAACTGTATCATACAACAGAAATAACTATCTTAAAGTATAAACTACGTACGACGCGACGTACGATAACACAAAGAAACATTTCTGCTAGAAAAAATTCAGTACGTTCTGCTACTTCTGAACTTGATATAACTACCAACTTAACTTCGTATAACATTGACAATTGCACACTCATTGACTTTCCGCTAAAGTGTGTTTTATAGGTCGGAGATTTTGTCGACATGGTCACTACACTCATTTAACGTTATGTAAAAACTTTTAAACAATTAAAAACAAGATACTGCACAAATAAAAAAAAAACACTTTGTTTGAAGGACGATTGAAAATAACGCAATGCTGCACTGGAATTCGGAAGTTAGTTTGGCAGGTGGGGGAAGGGAAGGGGGTCGCAGCGTTGAGTAGCCTTTGTGTCGACACAGAAAACTGCGCATCAGGTCTGGCGCATGGCTCGTCTGCCGGGAGCTGTTCTACACAGAATCAAGCGCGAAAGACTAGTGGCGTGTCACGGCGAGCGCAACCCTTTCCAAACCCAGTCAGCGTTCTGTACTGTTTTGTTTATATTATTAGTGTCGCGTTACAAGCGATGTTAGGGCACGGTGGGAGGTGGAAGGGATGAGTCATTTGACCTTTGACCATAACCTGACACGCTATAGGTCTGGCGTTAATTTCGTATGAACGTCGTAGTAAAACGTGTTTTCCAATGAATTTGTAACTATTTCCAGTCGTGGAATGAAATTAATGTACCTTAATTTGGCACTTCAAAATTCGAATTATCCAAAATAAAATTCAAATTATCCACGATTTTTTAGCATTGTTTAGATACAAAATGCTAGGGACCAAGAAAAATATTCGAATTAAAGAAGATTTCGAATTATACAAGTTCGAATTATCCAGGTTCCACTGTACCAAGTTTTATGAAGATATGATAAGAAATAAGGAAGATATTGATTTTTTATTTCCCATAGGGATAACATGGGGAATGAGTATGCAGGTTTGCTAACATAAAAATGAAAATATCGGGGGTTTTAGACTAATATTCAATAAATCTCATCTATATGAAGCCACAAACCAAGTTTTATTAAGATATGTTGAAAAATAAGCGAGATTTAGAATTTTACTTATTTTCCATAAGGTTAACATTGGGACAACGTACTGTGTTTACCACTTTCGATATCTTGGAAACAAATGGACATAGAGCAATGGTTCAATACTAAATTGTTTGTTTTTTCGAGCTGAATTCAATGGTGCCAACCAAAGTTTGATTATTTTTATTAGGGATAGGCGAGTAGTGTATTTTGAAGTCGAGTCAAGTAGTTGTTTGTGAATGAAATTTTAATTTTTTCAACTAAAATCTTTCTTCAATTGTACTTATAAAATTGGTTTATTTTATTTAAGCTTATTAAGTATTCAGTAGACATTTTCAGTACAACAAACTTTATTATAGATTACAACAAATTATTTAAAAGAGAGAGATTTGGGATCTTCCTGTTCTTCTAGGCTTCATCTAACTTGCCACTTTAATAATCCATTGTTGGACACATGCAAAATTTGAATTTAACAACAACAAAAAAGAACAAAATCAATGCCATCTGTTTTTGGTACAAACAAAAAATACTATATAAAATTAACTCAACATACCCCCGCCCGTGAACCACACTGGGGTTCACTGAAAAAATGAGAAACATAAACTAAAATCTGATGGGAGTTATGATGATATTCGGTATTAATCTTCTGTTGGGAAGGGTGACACCTTGGTGACAGCCCGAGTGAGAGATCCTTTGTTGGTGCGAAGGTGTACAACTCGTACAAGTCCGTCAGGTCCAGGGGATGTAGCTGTGACACGACCTATCCTCCAGCTGAGGGGTGGAGAATTCTCTTCGTGGATTAAGACAAGGTCGCCTTCTTTGATGTTTTCTTCAGGGGATTTCCACTTTCCTCGTTGCTGTAGAGAATGGAGATAGTCTTGTTTCCACCGCTTCCAAAAATGCTGAGACATAGCTTGAACGAGCTGCCATCTTGAGAGTCGATTGGTGGGTACTCCTTCCCATGTTGGCTCTGGAAGAGCGAGAAGAGGGCTTCCGACAAGAAAATGTCCAGGTGAGAGGTAGTCGACCTCCGAAGGGTCAGAGGACAGTGCTGTAATAGACCTAGAATTGAGGATCGCTTCTATCTTCGTAGACAAGGTAAGAAACTCTTCAAAGTTAAGAAGTTGATTCCCAACAACCCGGCGGAAGTGATGTTTTATGCTCCGCACCATTCTCTCCCATAAACCTCCCTGGTGAGGTGCTGAGGGGGGTATAAAGTTAAACTTGATCTGGTTTTCATTACAAAACTTATTAATGGCTTGTTTAGTATCATTCTGTCTTAAGAGTGACTGAATTCGTTGTAGTTCTGATGCAGCCCCAACATAATTAGTCCCACAATCTGAGAAAATATTAGAGCATAGGCCTCTACGTGAAACAAAACGGGACAACGCCGCAATAAAGGCTTCAGTAGACAAACTACTAACTACTTCCAGATGAACAGCTTTAACAGCCAGACAAATGAAAACACAAATATACATCTTCACAGGACTAGTTCTTCGTAAGCTATTGGGTTTTACCATAAATGGTCCCAAAAAATCAGTTCCACAATTGTGAAAAACCTTAGAGGGAGTGACTCTAACTGCAGGTAGATCACCCATCTTCTGAGAGGCTAATTTAGGTTGACATCGAAAGCAGCGAATACATTTAAACACTCTTTTCTGATTGCACTTCGAGCGGAGAGAATCCAAAACTTTTGAGAAATAATTCCTTGGAGATAGTGTGGTCCTGCATGTAAGTGTTTAACATGATAATAATCAATGATCAAATTTGTTACATGGTGCGATTTAGGCAAGATAATTGGGTGTTTTGCAGTGTAAGACGCTTGAGAGTGCCTAATGCGTCCTCCCACACGAATCAATCCACTCTCGTCTAAGAAGGGAGAGAGTGACGCCAATTGTGAAGAACAAGATTTGCCCTTTTTCAATCGAGAAATATTTTTGGAAAAGACTGTTTGTTGAATCAATTTACAAATAGTTACTGTTGCTTTAGCAAGCTCTTCAACTTTTAAAAATCCTGATTCTTTCGTTTGATTTGATAGGTTGTATCTGAATCGTAAAATGTAGGCGATGACTCGCTGGAGGGTTGACCATGAGGAAAACTTTACAAGAAAATCAGGTTCTTGGGCGGTTACCATTATTGGTAGTGGTTCTGCTTTGAGTTCCGGTAATTGCTCCTTTTCGAGAGAGATAAAGCGAGGAATAGGCCATGACTCCTGCTCCAAAGATAACCAATCGGGACCGTTCCACCATAAACGGTTGTCTTTCATTGATGAGGGAAGAGTTCCTCTGCTGGCAATGTCGGCAGGATTACAGTATTGTATTTCTGTGACTCGATTTGCGACATAAACCTTTAGGCGAAAGGGTACAGTTTTTATCCATGAAAGATCTACAGATGAGTCACACCAAGCATGTACTTCATTCACTAGGTGATTTTGCGAAAGTATGGACTTGGAATAGTTCAAGAGTTTAGACAAAAGGTGGGCTCCGCAGAGCTCAAGTCTGGGAATAGATATTTTCTTAAGAGGAGCGACTCGCCCTTTAGCAATTAGGAGATGTATGTTTATCTCTCCAGAAGAGCTTATACAGCGCAAATAGACACAGGCTCCATAACCTGTTTCCGATCCATCACAAAATCCGTGTAAACTTATATGAACAGCATCAGCTAAGGAAACGTACCGAGGGAAGCTAAGTTCACTTAAGAAAGGGAGTTGTTGTAGGAGCTTTGACCATTTTTCATTGAGATCTGGGGGTATAGGGGCATCCCATGACAAACCAAGAACCCACAAAACTTGGATCAATGCTTTCACCCAAAGGGTGACAGGAGTTGACCATCCATTTGGGTCAAACATTTTGCTTATGGTTCCGAGAATACCTCGTTTGGTGGGTGGAGTGTCTGGTATGTTTAGTTGGTAAGAGAAGCTGTCTGAGGTTGGGGACCATTTTATGCCTAAAACTTTGAAATAAGGTTGATCAGAGGAGTTAAAGTACATGGGTGTCTCTTTATAAGAATCTGGCAGAGTTTCCATGAGTTGAGAGCTGTTACTAGTCCATTTCCTAAGATCGAAACATCCTTTGGAAAGAAGTTGTTCCACCTCATCTTTCAATAGCAGCGCTTGATCTGTGTTATTGGCACCTAAGATTAAATCGTCTACATACACTTGTTTCTTTAGAGCTTCAGCTGCTAGTGGAAAGTTTGTGCCTTCATCATTGATGAGTTGGAGTAAGGTTCTTATGGCTAAGTATGGAAAGCAGTTGAAACCAAATACAACCGTAGTTAATCGATAGACTGAGAGAGGCATATCTTTCTTTTCCCTCCAGAACAACAGTTGATAGTTCCTATCATCTGGGTGGATCATGATTTGACGAAACATTTGTTTTATATCGCATGAGAAAACAATCGGTGAAAACCTAAATTTCATCAGAACATCATTCAGATCATTATGTAGTTTAGGCCCTGTATAGAGAATGTCATTAAGACAGACACCTGAGGAGCTACGAGCACTGGCATCGTACACAACTCAAAGTTTTGTTGATGAGGATTCTGCTTTGACTACTGCATGGTGAGGCAAATAAAATTGTTTATGATCATTTTTAGGAGGAGGGTCAACTGGTTCCATGTGTCCAGATAACAATAGGTCATGTATGGCTTTACTGAACTCAGCTTTTACTTCAGGCTGACTTTCTAATTTCCGTTCAAGCGATAAAAATCTATTGTGAGCACAAGTTGATGAGTCACCAAGAGGTGGGTGATTATCTTTAATAGGAAGCCTAACAACATACCGACCTCCAGAAGTTCTAGAGACAGTGCTTAAAAAATGATTCTCACAAATTTCTTGTTCAGATGTTACATGAAGTTTGTGTGGGGGTTCCTCTAGGGTCCAAAATTTCTGTAGAGAATTATGCAGGTCAATATCCTGTGTGCTCAGAAGAGAAACATTGCCATTGTCATGAGAGGCTGTTTTATTGGAATTAACAGCAGAAAGGGTTGGGGCAGAGCCTATGATAAGATATCCAAATACAGAATTCATAGCAGCAGGAAGGTTCTTGTTGAGGAAAATGCGTTCTCCAGTAACTACTTTGGTGAACAGATCAGCACCGATAAGCATATCTATCTTACTGGGAATATGAAATGTTGGGTCGGCAAGGACGACATGTTTGAAGTAGTCTTTAACATTTACAGGGACTGCAGTGTGGGGTAAGTTTGATGTGATTCGATCCAATATTACAACTGGATGTTTAGTCGCAATAACGTCTCCACTAAGTGATGAGATGTCAACATTCGACAGTCCTTTAGATCTTACTTCTACTGAGGATAGGCCATCTAGCTTGGAGTTACAAAGAAAGTTTCGTTTTACCTTAAGTAGACTAGCAACATTTTCGGTTATGCAACTTACCATAGATGCAGAGTCAATAACGGCTCGGGCTACTACTGTGTTACCGTTATCAGATTTCAAGTGTACTAAAGCAGTAGCTAACAATATAGTGGTGCTGGAGTTTGAGGAAACAGCTACAAAGGGAGGCTCAGAGTGATCAGAAACTGACAATGAAGCTTTGTTCATTTCGTTGTGGTTTGGAGAATTACTTGTGGACTTAAGGTCAGACCTATCATTACTAGGTCTACTAGTTTGATGTAAGAGAGAGTGATGTTTTAGCTTGCAGTCAAAACATGTTTTATTTGACTTACAATCCTTAACAGAGTGAGATGTTCCTAAGCAGTTCAAACAAAGATGGTTTTTCTTCACAAAATTGTACCTTTCTTGAACAGACAAATCTTTAAATTCTGAACAGCGATAAATGTTGTGATCCGTTTTACTACAAAATACGCATGTGGCTTTCACATCACGAGAAGCGAGCAGGCTGGTGCGGTTTAGGCTTAATGGGGGCTTATGTAGGCCTATCTGAGTGGGGTGAGGGCTAGGCCTCTTACTATGTTGAGGGTAACCTACATTGCTTGGGGTGGTTTTATGAGAGTTAGAGAAGTTAGCGGCTTCGAGACAGGAGCATTCATTTTCTAAGAATGTCATTATTTCTTCTACAGTGGGTAAGTTTTGAGAGTTTATGCGAGAGCTTTCAAATTTTTTGCGAATATCTGCATGTAGCTTTCTTAATAACATGGCTGAGAGTAAGATATTTTCTTTAGCTATGTCATGATTTAATGCAATAAGGGCTTGAGCATTTTCATTATACAAAGATATGAATGAGCGAATGTTCTTGAGAGAGATGTCGGTTAGGTTAGGTAAATCTATTATGTTGTTGAGATGTAGGCTAATACTTGATACTTACTTGATACTTGATTCTTCCGTCCGTGGCCTCTCCTCCCACGCAGGCGCTGGACAGGTCAACATTTGCCCCCAAAGGAGGTCAAAAAACAAAAAACTAAAACCAGGCAAAGAAAGCGTTTCTTAGGTAGGTACTAAAAACTCTTCCAATGAGTAGCAGCAAAGACTCACCAGGTATGCTTTAAGCTGAGCTTTAAATTTTGAGTTTTTTGAATTGATTTGATTTTTTCTGGCAGGGATTGAAAAATTTTGAGCCCCATGTACCTAGGCTTACGCTCAAAAAGTGTGAGTCTGTGGGATTCAGCATAGAGACCTTTATATCTGGTGTTGTACCCATGGTCAGGTTGCAGAGGCACGATTCCCTGCGTTTTGATGTACATAATTAGTTCAAATATGTACAGGCAGGGAACCGTTAGCAGACCGAGCTGCACAAAAGCCTCTTTGCAACTGTGGTTCGGGGGGAGGTTTAGGATGCTTCTGACAGCTTTTTTCTGCCAGCCTAAAACCTTTTTCAATTCCCCTTTACAGGCACCCCATAAAATTATGGAGTACCTGATGTGTTGTTCAAACAGACCATGATACACCAATTTTGAGAGAGGAGTATTCCTGAAGGCACTGATGCGCCTCAGGACATAGAGCCCCTTTGAGAGGGAGGACTCGAGGTCTGAGACCTGCTCATCCCACCTCAAATTATCGTCAATCGTCACTTCCAGAAATTTAGTGGAATTTAGAAGTAACTAATAATTTTCCTACTGTTTTGATAACGTTTCTGGAGAAGATCCCATGTTACATCATAATTTTCAGCGGTGATAGGCAGGTTTTTTACTAGATTAAAAGGTTCTGCCTGAAGGGTAGAAAGCAGATATTGAAATCGCTCAACTTTGGAAATGTTTTCATTTTCGTGTACTGATACTTGGAATAGGCTGACAAAGGACAACCATTGTTCTGGTGAACCATTGAATGTTTTGAGAGATAGAGGAGGGAGCTTTAATGAGTGGCTATCTGTGTTAGAAGAAGAGGTGCTAGGCCTATGTGATAGGCTACTCGTTTGTGGGCGGTCAGTAGATTGGGTGCTATCTGTGTTCAAGTCAGTGTTTGGGACAGGCCTAGGACTAGGTGATTTTGGGTCTTGAGACAAACCTAAGAGTTTCTTAACAAGGGTTTGGATCCCTACATACAGGTCAGAGATAGAATCTTGCAATTGAGAGAGAGTATCTTCATCATAATCATCGGGTAGGTCCTCACTACTAAATAATTTTTCAAGAGAAGTTTGAAATTCTAGGTACTTTTTGTGGGTTTCAGTGTTAAGCAATTCCAACTTATTAATCTGTTCTGGGGACAAGTTACTACCTTCAGATACTTTATCTAAGGCCTCAATGTTGGTTTTAATCTTAGATAGACGATTTGAGGTGGTACTAAACTGTCTTGAAATAGTAACAAACTTCATTCTGTACGGTATAATTGTTGAAGGACTTGGTTATAAAACGAAAAGGCTAAGTTATAATACCCTACTTTGGGAAAGTGATTCAAATTGGAGAAGGTGTAAGACAAAATAAACAGTATTTATTACTTACGATTATATTTTAAGTTGCAAATCTTTAATTTGTTTGAGCTAGTAAAGTTTTGAAGTTACTTTACTTTGTTTACGTGAGTTTCGGTAGTTTTCGTCTGCAATACGAAATTGACTTAACAGATGGCATTGTTACAATAGCGCTTAGTGGTGGATTTGAGAACTACAAAGTATTTTGTTTTCATTTAAAATAACAAATTCACAAAATTAATAAAGTCTGAGTAAAATTGAAGTACATAAATGTTTATTCGATATTCAAAAGTTCTTGTCTTCTGACTTCTTGTTTTGAATGATGATGTTAAGAATGGATACTGTTTTACCTCTGAGTGCGTAGACTGTAAAATCCAAAAGAGCTTTCATTCAATCATCCGGCCCGGAGGACCATATTAAGTATTCAGTAGACATTTTCAGTACAACAAACTTTATTATAGATTACAACAAATTATTTAACACCCCCGTTGCAGCAGACCTGCATACTCAGCGAATTTCAAATGCAAAAAACATATTTCAATCCAACATAGCGAGATTTGACATGTTTTTGAAAGCTCCATAAGAATAACATGGGGAAAGAGTATGCAGGTTTGCTGCTACGGGTATATTAAAACTGGGTGGTTTTAATTCAATATTTAGTAGATCTGAACTAGAAGAAGCCATTTACCAAGTTTTATCAAGATATATTGAGAAATAAGCGAAATATAGAATTTTACTTATTCCCCATAAGGTTAACATTGGGACAACGTACTGTGTTTACCACTTTCAATATCTTGGTAACCAATGGACATAGAGCAGTGATTCAAAATACTAAATTGTTTGTTTTTTTGAGCTGAATTCAATGGTGCCATCAAAAATTCTATAAATTTAGTTTTTCTATATAAAAAACTAAAAAAACACATTTTTAGGGGGGTTTACCCCCCTTTACCCCCCCTTCCGGTAGTCCGATCGGGCTGGTTTACAAACTCGTCTGAAAACATACTACTTTAAGGTCTGAGCCAAATTTCATTCCGATCGGGCCATTTTTACGGCCGCTATCGTGCTTAAAGACACATATATATATATGTGTATGAAAATGAACGAATAGTTTTTTATGCTTCTGGGGGCCCCAAAACGAAAAGTTATCATAGTCGCGGGCTTAGGTCTTACCATGAGTACTACGGTAACAGCTTCTTCCCTATAGGGGAAATTCGCTAAAAGAGAGAGATTTGGGATCTTCCTGTTCTTCTAGGCTTCATCTAACTTGCCACTTTAATAATCCATTGTTGGACACATGCAAAATTTGAATTTAACAACAACAAAAAAGAACAAAATCAATGCCATCTGTTTTTGGTACAAACAAAAAATACTATATAAAATTAACTCAACAAAGCTTGTTTTTATAAATTTCTTGGAAAAATAAAACTCTGATATTGTAATACCCCTACATTGCATAAACCCTACTTTTAAATGAATAAGTTGACTATGCTAAAAAATCACTCAAAATAACAAATCAGTTAACAAGATCACAAAATAAATTTATGTAGAATATGCATAGTTGTAAAATTTAAGCAGTACTAAGAGTTAATTAATAGCCTACTATTTAAACAATCAAAAAAAGTTTATATTTTACCTAAAAATAATTGTTGGCCCTAATTAAAACCTTAGCAGAGAAATTGTGGAAGAAAGAACTAAAAACATCAGGGAGGAGAGCTGTGCCCAGTTATTTGTTTACTTCTCTAAACCCAACCCCACCCACTTGCCTGACTGCTGAACTATTGTTTTTGACATCCAATCACTTGAGCATGAGTGACACAGCTGCGACCAGATAAGAATAAGATATCCCCCAATACAAAAATTATAAAACCATAACTAATTGTTTTATGAAGTACCACAATAACCACTTTAACAATGAAGTCCACAATTTTCTTCTCATTTTTACAAATCAAATGAGACAGAAATGAAGGCTGAGTATCATTCAAAAGATAAAATATAATTATAAATTTGAAGTAGGTCAGAGCTAAATATAGCTGCTGTAAGTTTTAAATTTCTGAATTCAGAGACATCTCTCAGAATCTGGTATTTCTAGATAACTGTCAAAATCCATTCTTCTATGAGTTAATGAAATATTTTCGAGGTTACTGTTATGAAAAACTCGTGGACGGCTGCGAAAATCGATAGCGCATTTCTATCGGTCGGGGCTAAACGCGGATGTAGCTTTTCAAAACTCGCGATCTGCCGCGAAATACGATCGCGCGTATTTGCCGATCGCCGAAAATCGGCAGATGTAGCGTTGCTAAAGTCGCGGTCGGCCGAGAAATACGAGCGCGCGTATTTGCCGATCGCCGAAAATCGGCAAATGTAGCCTTGAAAAGTCGCGGTCAGCCGCGAAAAACGATCGCGTGTATTTGCTGATCGTAAATAAACGAAATACAGCTTTGCGAAACTAGCGATCGGCCGTAAAAGTCAGTCACGCGTATTTGCCGGCCACAAATGAACAGAAAATGCTGCCTTATTGTAAAACTAGCGAGGAGCTGCGATAAACAATTTGCCGATTGCGGATGAACGGCAGATGTAGCTTTCCGTAACTCGCGATCGTCTGTAAAATTTGATCGCACAAACGTAAATTGCATATAAATTCGACCGCCGCGTAAACGACAGGAGTAACTAACTACTCGACTCGACCTCGAGTAGTAGCAACTACTCAAGTAATTACTCGACTGTCGAGTACTCGCCCACCCCTAATTTTTTTTTTCTACGTGAAAAACCCAAAAAACCCATTTTTGGAGGGTTTATCCCCCTTTACTCCCCTTCCCGTGGTCCGATCAGGCTGGTTTTCAAACTCGTCCGAATAATTACTACTATACATGCCTGTGCCAAATTTTATTCCGATCAGACCATATCGTGGTTACAGACATATATGTATATATCTAGAAATTTGAACGAAAGGTGTCTTTTGCTTCTGGGGGCCCCAAAACAAAAAGTTATCATGGTCTTAGGCTTAGGTCTTACCATGAGACCTAGCGTAATAAATAGCTTCTTCCCTATAGAGGAAATTCACTAAAACATAAGCTTAAATAAAGTAGACCAATTTTATAAGTAAATTTGAAGAAATATTTTGAAATGAAATGAAATGAAATGAAAAATTCTTTATTTACACAGGCAAAGTTAGGGCCGCATGGCCCTTTCTTACACTTAACCTGCCTAAACAATTTACAAACAAATATAATACAACAATAACATTATGAGACACTAACAAAAACATCATGAACTCTTCCAGTAAATTGAGAAAAAAACAAAAACATAATTTCCTTTCACTCTAGCACATTCATTCTCTGCCAGTAACCCCGCCCAAGACAACCACCTAGGATACACCAGCCAGAGTCATCCGCTCAAAAAGCAAAATTTTATTATTTTAATTAACTACTGTAATTCTAAGACATAAATACTTTAAATATCCCGTTGCAGCAGACCTGCATACTAGGGGAATTTCAAATGCAAAAGAACATATTTCAATCCAACATAGTGAGATTTGACATATTTTTGTAAGCTCCATAAGAATAACATGGAGAAAGAGTAGGCTATGCAGGTTTGCTGCAACATTTCCGTTAAAACTGGGTGGTTTTAATTAAATATTTAGTAGATCTTAACACGAAGAAGTTACGATCAACCAAGTATTACCAAGATATGTCAAAAAATAGGAAAGATATAGCATTTATTTTATTTCCCATAAGGATAACGAGTACAAGCCGTAAAGTTTCCTAAAGAACTTGCGCTGCTGTTCACCTGCCAACAACGCTGAAAATCGTTACTCAGCTGATGCAAGATGAACAAGGAGAGTACGAACGACCGTGCAACGGGCAGATGATTCTTCTCGGCTTCACCGATGCCGTCTACAAACGAATTTCTGCTAACGCCGATATGATCCTATAACTGATACAGTTACTCGAGGGAATCCTGCAGGAGAATAACCAATCTACCCAAGCGTTCAAGTAGAAGGGGAACGGGCTAATGAGGACAGGAGGGCGGAGGGCGAGGGGGGGGGGGGTTAAATTCGGGCAAGGACAGAAGACCCAAAAAAAAACCCCTTTTACCCGGGTTTTTCACGGTAAAAACACATTTTTCCATATATAAATCGAGTCAGTTTTAACACGATTTTTCCTTTTTTAAGTGATTTAATTTTAAAAGAAAAACCCCTTTTTCCCGGGTTTTTCACTGTAAAAACACACTTTTTCATACATAATTCAACCCGGTTTTAACATGATTTTTCGATTTAATTCTAAAAGAAAAAATTCAAATTTAAAAAAACAAGTAAAAATTCGAGTTGCGATGGGGATTTGAACGCGGTCCGCTCGGGTAAAAGCGCTCTTTCCTATCAACTGAGCCACGGCGCTGTGGTATAAACCGCATCTGTTGGGCATTTTTAATAGACTACAAATTTTTAATTTTTGTAGTCTGACAAACGCACGTTGACTAGGCTGTTTATAACTTGGTTAACGTACGTTGGTGATGACCTTTGTATTTTTTTATACCTTGACGATGGTCGTTTTACATTGACGTGCATCTGACTCGAGTTTAACAATTTATTTGACGCAAGTTCAGACATTCTTTATTATTGTTTATTGCAAATTCGATCTCAAGTTATATTTATTACATATAAATTCAAGTTTGTTAAATAAATAAAAAAATAAAAATGCAAAATGTATATTTAGATATAATGTAGAGATGTTCGAGCGATAGTGACATTGTTGATTCATTGACTAAGAAAGTTAAAGTAGCTGAAGAAAAGTGGTCTGATGAAACGATGCCAGAGGTTTTACTCGGGAGTGGAAAGAGGAGGAAATACGATATACAGTCGACTCTCGCTAACTCGAAATTCCACGGGACTGCGATTTTTATTCGTGTTACGTATAGTTCGTCGTAGGCATAGTTAGAGCTATAGAGGTAAACCAAATGAAAATTCGTGATACAGAGGTAAAGAAAAATGTAGTTTATGCCCTACATCTTCGACAAATATAAGCTTTTACCTTATTTAAATATTATTTATCAATGAAAAATATAGTAGGCCTATTTGTATTTTAATAACCTGTAAAACACAAAAACAGATGAGATCATATTAATTCCAGTTGAAAATTGTGTAGTCTTCCTCTGCTTAAACATGTTAAAACAGTTACAGTATCGATCATAATTTTTATTAAAACAATAATATAAAGAAACTTTACTGTATCCCCTACAGCTACAAAAATAAACTTAACTTTTACTAATTCCTCTAGGCCTAATTAAAAAGTCTGCAATCTTCCTCTTTGTAAAAACAATCACAGTATCGATCATATTTTATTAGAGCTATTTAGACTGCAGACTAAAGGACTGCTTGACCCCGGATATGATTCACCGACAGGTTGTATTCTCAACGCCGAGATTTCGTATTACAGAGGTCCATTCTGAAAACATCGTGGTATGGAGGTAAACTTCGAGTTATGGAGATAAAGCGAGAATCGAATTCGTCCTATCTACTGAACTTCACGTAACAGAGGTAATTATTGTGTCCCTTCGAGTTATAGAGGTAAAATATAACCGAAAATTAGTTTGTGTTATGTATAGTAATTTCTTCGTGTTAGACAGGTTTTTCCAAAGGGATTAAAAATAATTCGTGATATCGAGGATTTCGTGATATCAAGGTTTGTGTTATCGAGAGTCGACTGTAGTACCACCTGCGCGAACAAGCCACGTGACGGTAGCTACGCCACCAGCGCGAACAAGCTACGTAAATAAGCTACCTTTGACGGTAGAAGAAATTAAACAAACAGATAGTTCACAAGATGAATTAAAAGCGGAAGCTGACAAATCAAGTGCTCGTGATGCTGATGGTGATGACCATGATAAAAAATGGCCGGATGAAATGACACCAGAGGCGGCCAGAAGGATTGAAAAATTGTGAAATCAATGGCGTGAAGACAGTGTGAGAAATGAAAGGGAAAAAGCTGAAGAATGGAGAGAGTTTTTCCGTGTACACCCGACACCTTTAGTAAAACCGAGAAATCAAATGATACTTTTACCTAAGCGAGAAAACAAACCTTTGACAGTCGAAGAAGCAAGGCGGTTAGGTGAATTACAAGACAGACTAAAAGCGGAAGCTGAAAATTTTTACGCTCGAGAATTCAAAGAGAAACGTGAGATCGAGAGGCAACACGAGTCGGTAGTTAACGAGTTGAGAAAACTAACAGAGGAATTGAGAAAAAAAACGAAGAGATTAAAGAGCTGCAAAGCAAACAGAACAAGCCTATAATATTTAGACCGCTTGCAATGAGTACGCCCTCTCATAAAATGATTGATAAAAGTATAATAACCCCATCTATTGACGCGAACATACCTGAGCAAGACGTTTTTGACAAAGATACGTTGGTTCCGGAACCAGATGTACCACAACAGAAAGACATTTTTGAAGCTGAAACATTAGTACAAGAGACTAGCACACCGCTGCCTGAAAGTGAAGACGATATGCATGTCGACAAATCAATTCAAGCCATAATGGAAAGAAGCGGTACCGAGGTGGGCACGTTGGCTAGACAATATTTATCTAAGGCCAACAATGGGACATTCGGTTTTAATTGATATCGGCGAGCGAAAACTAAAAGTAGGCAATTCCGGTGTTACCATAGCGAATGATGATATAATTATCGACAAGACGAAAGAAAGATATACCGACACTCCGGGCTTATGGAGACTTTTAACACAGACAGGTGACATAGGTAGTGAACAGTATTCGAAAAGTGATAGGGAAGCCTAAAAAGATTTTAGTAGACTCTGGTGCCATATTTCAAAATAACGATCCGGCATCCGGTCGATCCAAGGTGAGCCAAGGTTTTAAATGGAAAAAAGTTATTAAACTCATATGGGAAGAGCTTTGAACGGAGGGTGCACGTGGAAATGTCTTGGGAACCGGGTTAAAAAATCAGAATACACTCAGATTCGTGAGAGCGATGGGATCCGGTATGTTGGTAGATACAAAAAAACCAATAGAATACAAGTACATAAAAAAATACGTAATTAATAATCTTAGAAAGACTCTATTTTTTAGAATCGGAAGAGAAGGCTGGAAATAACAACTTCCATAGTGAAAAGTTGGGTATCGTCAAGTTTATTTATGATCGTCTCATGGAATTGACAAAAAAAATCAAAAGTCACAAGTATATCATGCGTTGCCTCCTTGCCCTGCCGAAACCATCCATAAAATACGCGATTGATCGATTAACGAGGTCGGTTGAAAACGGCACCGAAAGTGTTGTAGATGTAGTTGAATTTATCCTTACCGTTCTCGAACATATAATCGACCTTCCGGACGGTCCAATGTATTTGGCGCGATGTCTATCCTCGCTACCCGAGAAAGTGTTAGAGGGATCAGGAATTTTAAACGACATAATTAACAAATTGCCCTTTGAACTACATGCACCCGGGATGAACTTCCTTGGACCCGGAACTAAACTGCAGGAAAGGTTGGCTAGAGGCGACAAAGGAGTTAACCCTCTAGACGAAGCGGCTAAAGAGCATGATATATGGTATAGTAAACACGAGAGAGCGGAAGATAGATGGCAAGCGGACAAAGCGTTCGAACGCGTTATCTCCCCCGATGCCGGCCTGTACGAGAGGCCCTTGGCTGCGGCTACAGGGACAGCGATGTGGGTGAAACGGAAATTGGGCATGGGAATCGAACCTTTGTTTAGGCAAGACAAAGAGAATAAAGAAGATGTAAATGTTTTAAAAAAAGACGAAGAAGATATAAATGTTATAAAAAAAGACCAAGTTAAGCCTATGACATTGCAAGACAAAGAGAATAAAGAAGATGTAAATGTTGTAAAAGATAAATATAAGCCTCTAAGAACGAAATTGGGATTAGGCTCGGATAGGAGACAAACTATGATATTTTTCAATAGAAGATAATTTTTTTTACACAACTGGAAGATAATTTTTTTTTACACAACGTTTTAGAAGTGTCAATTTTCTAACGCAAGCCATCCATCGTCAACGCACGTCAAGGTAAAACGACCGTCGTCAACGCGCGTCAACGAAGTCATAATGAGCTCAGTCAACATGCGTCAGACGAACGTCGTGGTTTTCGAATTGACTAGCATTCGGAGTTTGCAGACCTACAATACCTACTACACAATAGAGCCCTATGTAAAGGGATTCAAAGGGATGAACGAATCGTTCATCCCCCACATTAGGACTAGTAGGTTTGTAAAGGCATTCCACATTAGGACTGGTCCCACATGGTAGACCCGTTGGAACGACTCATTAGGACTGGTCCCACATGGTAGACCCGTTGGAACAACTGGTCTTATTCATGCAGTGCTTATTCGCATATCCCATGTTTTTTTGTAGATTCATAAAGGCGTCCCAGCACATTAAGACATGTAGATTTGTAACCCAAATACCCAAATACAGAACTCGGTTATTTTTACCATGGTCGTTGAATAGACCACATAACAATGTATTTGAAAATTTATCTGAAAAAACTCGATTACTGATTAACAAGTACGAAGGTAAACTCCTTTTGATATGTTGGCCTTGTGAAATATTTTGTGAGTGTTTCAACTTTATCGAATATTTCGGTATGGTTAACGCAATTAAATTTCCAGACAAAGAATACAATGAGGTCTGTCTTTGTTGTAAAAAACCTATTTTCATATCTGAAGTTTCAGGTAAAAAATAGATATTATGTGGAAATTATAAATACAAATCAAAATACAGAAAAAGAAGTTTATTATAAATTGATGTCTGATTTTATGCAAGAAATCAAATTAAAAAACTTTTCTCGTCCAAGACTGGGCTTATTCGCATATTCGATGGTTTTTTTTCCTCAAGGTAACCCGTTAATACGACAAGCCTTATTTTCATGTCGTCTGACCCAGAGTGTTGGTCGAGTAGACGTGGAGTTACAACGTGTCTCTCAGCACGCCATCACCAATCGCATGTTAGATATTGAAGGCGCTCAATCGGTGCCTTGGCTCGGCCAACTAGCCGGCGGACCGCGTTCAAATCCCCGAAACGACTCAAAATTTTTACATTTTTTTGAAATTAGAATTTTTTCTTTTAAAATTAAATTGCTTAAAAATGGAAAAATCGTGTTGAAATCGGGTCGAATTATGTATGGAAAAGTGTGTTCTTACCGTGAAAAACCCGGGGAAAAAGGGGTTTTTTTGGTCGTCTGTCCTTGCCTCGAACTTAATCCCCCCCTCGCCCTCCGCCCTCCTGTCCTCATTAGCCCGTTTCCCTTCTACTCGTTCGTGATGGTGCGCGAAGTCATATAAGAAGAAAAAGCTCGAACCGCCGGGTGACGCTACAGGAATTCAGCCACCGAAAGTCAATTTGGTTCTCGCACCACCAGCCTCGACCCAAACGCTACATTATAACGTCGAATAAAATATCAGCCATTATCACGCAACGCCGACCAGACCTACCCAGATTTTGACCGTGTCGTGAAAGAACTAGGAAAATAACTGTTCACCATGAGCAGTTCAGACAACCGCATCAAGCTGTTCTTGTATCCTCTCTTTTACCCACAAAGGAGACTTGGGGTTACCAACCAACATAGTACCAACTGCTTCCGACCGTCGCTCTAAGATATCAAAACTTTAATTCGTGAAGAGTCACTTAACGTTCCGACCAGCAATCGCAAGACCTATGTGGCAGAGACGTCGTCAATATGTCTGTAAACAGTACGTCTTTGATATGTTTATTAGTGTTGAACGAGACCGAACCAACTCCTTTTTGATTGAACAGAAAAAGCTGATGGCTGTATAAAGGCGTTGATACAACTCAAACAAAATTATTTGTTCATAAGTGCTCATGTTATTATAGTTATGGACAATTTTAACTAAAACAGCTGAATCAGCCGGTTTTTTTATTTAATCAGAGCAAAGCTCGGTCCCCGGTACTATTTGCATAATTGTAACAAGTACCCAGTCAAGCAACTACAGAGTTTTTACAATTTGGGGTTCGAGATTCGAGCAGGTTCAGATTCAGGAATCGAAATCCTGGAATTGACCATCACTACTCTTTACATACCCACTAGAGTGTTACTCAAGCTGAAATTGTAATGTAAATAAACTCCTCACCTGGTTTTTTGCATCAATTTTTTTATCCAGTAATTTTTTTAATGCATTTTATTGTCACTTTGTTGCCAACAGGTAACCCATAAGGTCTGATGATAATTTTTCAGAACCTTAAGAACTGTTTTTAAACTTCATCTCTTACACAGAGAAACTGAGCAAGAGTGTTTAATTGTTGTGGCACATGGGATATATCTTGGATCAAAACATAGCGAACATGGTAATCATAAGTCTCACAGTATGACCTAAGCCTGACACCAAGATAATTTTCTAATTGGGAGGCCCAGATGCCAAAAGAATCATTCGTTTGAATCTTTTAATCCAAGCCATAACTTCTCTGAGAAATTAAGAAATAAATACAGAATTTTTTTTACAAAGGAGATGTAACAGTTATAATGAAAAAGTACCCCTGTTGCAGGAGACCTGAATACTCAGTGAATTTCAAATGAGTAAAAAGTAAAAACATATTACATCGAACATAGCAAGACAATACAGGTTTTTGTTATCTTCATAAGAAAAATATGAGGAATGGGTGTGCAGGTCCTTTGCAATAGGTAGGCTATTGGTTTTAATTCAATATTTAGAGATCCGGTTATATATATTTTGGCTTTTGCCAACTCATATTAAACAAAAAGAAAACTCAAATAAATTTAAGAATGTTTTTAGGAAACTCCCTTGTACAAAATAGTTTCAATAGCTCGAGTGACTTTTTTTATCTCCAAACCTATGTTTTTCGCTTTCCTAACCTCAATCTAATCACCAACTCTGAATGTCGGCTTATGGCTACATTCTGACAAAGACTCACGCCTACAACTGGCCAATGGGACAAATATCCAACTATCTGAGTAAAGAGAAAAAAGAATATACCATTATAGCTCGCAGACCTCGAGCGCCGGTTTTCCGCTCCATCGCTTGACAAGCGATGGCTCTGAGAGCTTCAGACGAAAAGCTGAGCTCCACCTTGTCCATACTGAACAAGATCTGGTACTGGTGAACAAGAGCATTCTTGGGCTCGGTCAGGATCCTCACCAGCATCTCCTTGTTGAGTGAATGGAATGGAACGATCACTGGAAACCGGCCAACAAATTCCTGCACATTCCAAACCGTACTTAAGTGATTAAACTTATATTGTAACTGAGTGTGTAAACATTTTCCTGCTGGTGTTGATGTTAGCTCTAGTGAAGATACACAGCTGTTAAGCCCATGTTTTTATGTCCACAGACAAAATGTCCATTTTTCTTCGGTCCACTCATATTTACGTCCAAGCGGTGCCTGTATGTCCACAATGTTTGTGCATAAAGTGTTGCATATGATGTGATAAAAAACAATACAGGAGTATGTAAAATGTTTTAATTGAACTAAAGAAAATGACAAGGAATTTCACAAATGTATTTTACCTAGGCTACAAAATTTTGAAAGATCATGCTTCACCAATCATGGCCTTCATTTTAACACTAAAAGAAAACATAAGTTTGTTAACACTCTCATGTCAATTACTGGAAATAGAGCAGCTTAGCAAATCAAATTCTGATGATAATTACTAATACAGGGTGTATACTATTTTCCAAGAATTAAATTCCAGGTTTTTTCCAGGTTTTACATAAATTTTCCAGGTTTTTGTGTATGTGTATTATTATTCACCATATCAACTGCTAGGCACTTCTGCAGTTTTAATCATATCATTTATATTATTAATTTTACAATTGTCAAGTTTAGTACGCAAAAAAAAAAAAACAATGATAAGGGTTGTGGAAGCAGTCTGTATTTGCATCTACAATTTAAATTAGAGGTGTGTGGATAGTCAATTTTTGGATCGGATCGGAGAGCTTATGTTTGGATCGGATAATACCGGATTCAGATATTTAGGGCGTATTTGGCGGCTTCAAGTTTTCTCAAAAGTCTCAGGTAATTGTAAGGAACTAAAATATTAAACCTAATGTGTAAGGCAAGGTTTGCCTTGATAGGCTTGAGTAGTTGTTGGTTGTTGTGATATAATGATTCTACTATAGGTCAAATGTCAATTATTAAAGTATACAAAGGTACACCTAATTAACTGTTAAGAATTTAGAAATTTATTGATTCCCTCAATTAGGTAGGCCTAATATCTAATTGAATAATTTTATTAGGCCTATGGCAATTTCAAGATCAGGCTGCTTGAAAATCCCTTTTTCACTGCAACCTAAATTTGTTCATTTTTAGGCCTCTGTATCCCTTTGTTATTTTTCTTTTCATGAATCAATAAAGTATTTGATCAGTGGCTAGGCTTAGGTGGTTAGATAAAAGAATTATATATAAAACTTGATTCAACAATTACTTCTTATTTGAGGGAAGCTTTACATTTTAATTTATGCATTAATGCCTGGCAGATTCACCTAAAATTATACTATAAAATAATAATAATGTCAGAGCAGTAACCTTAACCTAAATTTCAAGATAAGTTTCAAATGTAGGTTTCAGTATCAAAGCTTTGCCATTTGATTATAACAAAGGTCTACGCAAATTCACTAATTATTATCTTCGGCGTAAGTTGTCAATACAGCTTTGTACTGTTATCTAAGAATGTCCATTTAAATCACGTATTGAAAATTAACACTTGGCTTAATTCGTCAAAGATTGAGATTTCAACTAAATAAAAACCTAATTGTGATCGTTCAACGTTTCTATTTCTAGATAATTGCTTGGTTGAAAAATAAATAAATCTGAAAGAAAGACGAAAGACGTCAACGAGTTATCAATTAAGTTTGAAAGCAGACAACGACATTCGAAAACGAAGTGAGATTACGGACAAACACAGGCTCGCCAACTCTTTGCCAGCTCAAAATTATTGTAGGCTTCTTATTTCATCGTATCTACATTGGAAGCGATGGTGATCCCGGAGTCCTCTTATGATATTTACGGGCTGAAATAGTCGAACAAAATAACAACACGACTATTTATGAGGTATTTACGGGATATATCGTTTTGGCAATTGAAGACGACTCTGGACATGACTTGCTCATTTGGTGAACTCTGATTGGTCTCAATTGCAATTCTCTCTTTTACCAATCGATGTTTTGTCGTAACGGATCCTACTGATCAAGACAGAACTAATGAAGGATGTACTATTGTTTGTAAATGATTTAATGGTACGATACGAGAATTTATCCTTAGAAAGATGCGTTATCGCGTCGGGTATTGCGCAGTACTCTGATCGTATACAATGATCTCGATCTAATCGTGATTCAAAACCAGCAAGTTCAAGCACATTACTCATTCATTCATTCATACAAACACTTTAATCATCCTTTGCTAAACACATAACGATTTAATTGTGGACAAACATTATTTCTTTTTACAATTTCTTCCCACGGCAAAATTAATTTTTCTATCATTTAAGAAAAGTCAGTTTAGTTAAACACGATATTATTGTTTTGAAACACGATAATTTGATCGTCATTCCATGATGACAACAGGTAGATCTGGCAAAGCTTTTATTTTGTAATTATTCCCTTTCATTTTCTTTTTTCTTCGTATCAGAAAACTGTTTATGTTAACAAAAAACATTAAGAGTGCTAACTTAATTATAGCTTTAAATAATTGAGCTTTAAACGAATAGGAGGCAAAAGGCATAAATATAACACAACAATAAGCTTTCAAGTGATATAATATTTTCTTCTTCCTTACTACGTAGTTGACTTCAGACTTCAGACGACACTCAATAGTCATTCTGCACGCACAACTCTGACGAAAAACGTTATCATTTATGGCAATCAAAATCACCGTAAGAGTTTAACAAATTTATTGACTAACATGTTAATACTTTGCTTCATTATGAAAAATAAACATTAACTATATTTTAAATAAATACTATATTACGTAGTAAAATTCCTGGAACGAACACAAAAATCCTGGTTTTTTCCCGGTTTTTTCCTGGTCTGTTCCGATTCCTGGTTTTTTCCAGGTTTTCCTGGTTTTCCCGGTTGGTATACACCCTGTAATACCCCCCTTGCAGCAGACCTGCACACTCAGCGAATTTCAAATGCTAAAATAATTCACTTAGACGTAGCCTCAAATCAAGTAAAATCAACTTAATTAAATCCTACATTCAGCATTCACCAATTTTCTCCCGTAACAATAACATGGGAAATGAGTATGCAGGTTTGCTGTGATGGAAATGTGAAATCAAGGATTTTTAGCAATAATCCAGTTGATGTAAACTACATGAAGCCACATCCCAAGATATGTTGAGAAATAGGCAAGATAAAGAATTTGATTTATTTCCCAGAAGGTTAACATTGGGACAATGTACTGTGTTAACCACTCTCAGTATCTCGGTAACCAATGGACGTAGAGCAATGATTCAAAATATTTAATTATTTGTTTTTTCGAGCTGAATTCAACAATGACTCCAAAATTAGATTATTTTAATTTTCCTGTGTAAGCAATCCAAATACCTCCCGAAGCAGCAGACCTGCACACTCAACGAATTTCAAATAAAAAAAATTTCCATTCAACATAGCGAGATAAGACATGTTTTTGTAATCTCCATGAGAAAAACATGGATAATGAGTGTGCAGGTTTGCTGCAACAGGTTAAGTTAAAACTGGGTGGTTTTAATTCAATATTTAGTAGATCTTAACTAGAAGAAGCCATTTACCAAGTTTTATCAAGATATGTTAAGAAATAATGAACATATAGAATTTTTTTTTATTTCCTATAAGGATAACATGAGAAAGAGTATGCAGGTTTGCTGCCACAAAAATGGGAATTTCAAGGATTCTAGACTAAAATACATTAGATCTCATCTGGATAAGCTACAAACCAAGTTTTGTTAAGATATGTTGAGAAATAAGCGAGATTATAGAATTTGACTTATATCCCATGTGGTTAACATTGGAACAACGTACTGTGTTTACCACTTTTTTTTCGAGCTAAATTCAATGGTGCCAACTGAAATTTGAATATTTTAATTTTTTTATATGAAAACCCCAAAAATCCCATTTTGGGGGGGGGGTTTATCCTGTTTTACCCCCCCTTCCAGTGGTCCGATCGGACTGTTTTCAAACTCGTCCGAATAATTACTACTTTACACATATATGTGCCAAATTTCATTCTGATCGGGCCATTTTTGCGAGCGCTATCGTGCTTACAGACACACACACAAATATATATAAATTAGGGAGGTTGGTACCACTTTTTTCAAAGTCGGTACCGTTTCCGGTTCTTGACAAGATCAGTTCTCGGTACCAAGTGTTTGTCAAAATAAGTTATATAATGTAATGTACCCACAAACCTAAAGGCAATCTGTTGTGCTACTGTTAAAAAAAAATTTAATTTGCAAGTATAAGTTTCACGAAGACATAAAATACTATCTCACTTATTAATTTAATTATTTATCCTTCTGTTAACAGATATTATAAAAAATATATATACTATGTGAACAAAAGAACAAATTCCGAGGTGAAAAATAACAGTTCACAAATTTGCTTCCATTGATAATTTAACAATACACATAGAAAATAACCCCAATCCAATTAATTTAAAAAATCAGAGTAAAATACCCCCGTCACAGCAAACCTGCATCCTCAGCAAATTTCTAGAGAATTAGTTTTTTATATGGGTGCTTATTTAACTTATACAAAGGAAAATTTTTCATACATTTTATGTAATTAATGCAAAAAGTATATTACACATCAATTCAAGAGCTTTAGATATTACAAGGGAAATGATCATGGGAATCACATCGGTATCCATTCTAGCAATACGCTTTTTGTTATTCTTATAATTATTAGTCTAATATTTTTTAATAAGTGTATCCTTGTTATAGTATAAAAATTTAAGCAAACATAAAATCAATGATTTAAAATCAGTCAAAATAAAAACAAATAAAATAATCAGATGAAAAAATTAAATCCAAACACGATTTATCTTAAAATTTAAATACACTTGTTGCAGCAAACTTGCATACTCAGTTAATTTCTAGAGGATTTATTGTTTATATGTGGGCGTATTCTACGTAAGTTAGGGAGGTTGTTTTTGGTATTTTGTGTAAATATTATTCTAAATAAGGTAAATTTTAGCGAATTTCCCCTATAGGGAAGAAGCTATTACCGTAGGTCTCATGGTAAGACCTAAGCCCGAGACCATGATAACTTTTTGTTTTGGGGCCACCAGAAGCAGAAAACACCATTCGTTTGAATTTATATATATATACAGTAAAACCCCGTTTAACCGAAATATTGGGGGCGGGACCGTTCCGGATAACCGATTTTCCGGTTAATCCGGAGTTGGTATTTTAAGGTTAATTTCGGAAAAAAACGCATACAAGTTCCAGTTTTCACAACGTAAATTTATTAAAATAAGGACTATTTACAATTTTATAATATAAAAGGCTATTTCTTGAAGTAATCAACAATCTTTTTCTGAACCTTTTCGTCACAGCGGTTTCGGGCAGCCTTGTCTCGCCATCTTTTTATGAGTAGCAAATCTGCGGGTGTAGATTCGTGTGACTGCTCGACGAATTGGAGTGCGACCTAAAAAAATACCCATATTGTTTTGTTCATTTACATATTCTTCATTTTTATTATGAATTTAAATAAGATACATTATTTAATACAATATGAATGAATAAATCCTACCTCGAAAGCATTAAAAGCAGCGTCTGCTGATACTCGGTTGACGTCACATGCAGTCGACGCATCTACGTCGTCATCTCCATCAACGGGCTCTGCTGTCTCTCGCACCATGTTCACGATGTCTCGATCGGAAAGCTCAAGTTCGGCTTCGTCTCCTTGGACCCATTCTACGACTTCATTGTATTCTAAACTTTCGCATCCTGGCACTTTCTTTAACAATTGTGATAGGTTTTCAAAATCTTCCTCCTCCCAACCATCATTTGACGTCACACCATCATAAAGTTTATTCCAAGCTTTTTGCAAAGTGGTTGCTTTGACTTTTTCCCAGGATTGAGCACTCCAGTACATCACTTCTTTCATTGTGACAGATTTTAGAGCCTCTGGCAAAGTCTTGTGGCCAACGTCACTTTCTTGGAGAATGTGCCTCAACAAAAACCCTCTATAATGCCGCTTCAGTGTCTCAATTACTCCCTGGTCCATGGGTTGGATTAGACTAGTGACATTGGCTGGTAGGAAATGAGCAATAATTTCGCCGTCCTTCAGAAGCCCCGGATGTGTTGGAGCATTGTCAATCAATAAGATTGCTTTTATTGGCAGACCTTTTTCCTTTAAAAATTTCTTGACTTTAGGCACAAACTGTTTGTGGAACCATTCTGTAAAAAGATCAGATGACATCCATGCACTTTTTTGGGCTCTGTAGTAAACTGGAAGGGCGTTGGGGGCGATATGTTTGAGTGCCCTAGGCTTGGCTGACTTTCCTATGCATATTAATGGAAGTCTGAGTGTACCTGATGCGTTCGCTGCAGTTAAAAGTGTGATTCTCTCTTTTTGCATTTTATGACCAGGAGCAGAAGCCTCTTTTGTGCATGCCAAAGACTTTTTAGGCAACATCTTAATGTTTAACCCAGTTTCGTCAGCATTAAAAATTTGGCCCTTTGCGTACCCTTTTATCATGTCTTCAAATTCTGTTTTAAACACATCAACTGCATTTTCATCTGCTGACAGTTTTTCGCCACACAAATGCAACTGACGGATTCCATATCGGGTTTTAAATCGATCAAGCCACCCGTTGCTTGCAGTGAAACCTTTTCCATCATTTCCAAGCATTTCAGATAAAAGCTTTGCCTTTTCTTGAAGAACGGGCCCAGTTATCGGGACCCCTTCCTCTCTTTGTTGAGTGAACCACAAAAACAACGATTCATTCACTTTTTCGAAATCGGAAGTTTTCATAGTTTTCCGGTTAGGTACTGTTGTAGCATATTTTAAAAGTTGATCCTCATTTTTGACCCAATCACTAACGGTTGAGGTACCTACATTGAATTCTGCAGCTACCTTCCTCAAAATCTCTCCATTTTCTATCCGTTTGATTGCTTCCAACTTATCACTAATGTTCACGACTACACGTTTTCTCTTGGTAGACATCGTGGAAACACTACACGTTCTTTTAATATTTTATACTTTACAAATACGGCACTACTCTAAACATTACAAACTTTCGTCTTCGGCAAATTTCACCACTCAGTCGAAACAATAACACCGTTGTCACCACATGCAGGTGTGAGAGTCTGCAGTACACTAAACCTTTAGTGCAAAATGGGTCAAGCCCCCACCCCCTCGTGACTGGTACAGGAATGTGGAAAACCCGTCAAAACAACCCCCGAGTTCAGTGACCGCCGCGGCCGGCGATGTCTCAGCGCAACATGACTCATCCCGCCGGGCCGAACCTCTCTATTATTAATTATTTATTTCTCGTAAACCGTTCCGGTTAACCCGGGTTTCGGTTAGGCGGGGTCCGGTTAAGCGGGGTCTTACTGTATATATATATATATATATATATGTGTGTGTCTCTCAGCACGATAGCGGCCGTAAAAATGGTCCGATCTTAATGAAATTTGGTACAGACATGTAAAGTGGTAATCCCTCGGACGAGTTCGTGAACCAGCCCGATCGGACCACCGGAAGGGGGGGTAAAGGGGGATAACCCCCCCAAAAATGGGTTTTTTGAGTTTTTTACATAGAAAAATAAAATTTATCAAATTTTTGTTGGCACCATTGAATTCGGCTCAAAAAAACAAACAATTTAGTATTTTGAATCACTGTTATATGACCATTGGTTACCGAGATATTGAAAGTGGTAATCACAGTACGTTGTCCCAATGTAAACCTTATGGGAAATAAGTAAAATTCTACATCTCGGTTATTTCTCAACATATCTTGATAAAACTTGGTTAATAGCTTCTTCTAGTTCAGATCTATTGAATATTGAATTAAAATCACCCAGTTTTAATATACCTGTAGCAGCAAACCTGCATACTCATTCCCCATGTTATTCTTATAAAGCTTACCAAAACATGTCAAATCTCGCTATGTTGGATTGAAATATGTTGTTTTGCATTTGAAATTCGCCGAGTATGCAGGTCTGCTGCAACGGGGGTATTATTATCATTTACGATCTTATTTCTTAATAATTATTCATATTCGATGATTTTTAATAAATGTATACTTGTTGTAGTACATAAATGTCAGCAAACATATTATAAATCTACTCATATTCAAGAAATAAAAACAAATCAAACCACCATATGAACAAATTAAATCAATCATGTAGTTTGTATTATAATTTTTTTTAATCCCATTTTAAGGAGATTGAATGAAAAATTTGGGTATTCATACCAGAATTTGGATAGTTTATGTCCCTTCAGGGAAAACCAAAGGACAATGTACTTCATTTAGCAGATTCAATATCTCAATAACAGATTGATGTAGAGAATTAATTCAAAATGCTAAATGGTTTTTTTAAGCTGAATTCAATTCTGACAATTAAATTTACAATAAATAAATAGAAGTATGTTAAATACATTTTATGAAATAAAATAAATTTTATTTAGTCAAAAAAAACCGTCTTAGAGTGTACAGATCTTGCTGGTTTTCGAACTAAAAAGTCATGAATGTCACTATAAATGTTTATTCCAAATTTCATTGAGATCGGACCTTTTTTAAAAAGTTATTGCGCCTATGGACTGAAATATATATATATATATATATGTGTGTAAGAATCGGGTCCCAAGCGGCGGCCGTACATGGACGGATCTGCATTTGATTTGGCAGCCGGTCTTAATTGGCGGCCGTACATGGCCGCCAAATCGCCAAACCCTAGTTTCTTTATCATTATGACAAAAACTAAAAGAAAAACTAATTTTATGTGGCGGCCAAATGACGGAATATATTATGATTTTCGTATATAGTTAGTTTGACATTTTTCCGCTTGGAACGCCGCAGTCGTAATCGTATATTTCGCGCCCATATATGGTCTACAGAAACTTGATTAAAACTAGCGGCCACCGGTATATATTCTATAGATATTATCCCCAAACGGCAGCCACGATCCGGAAACGCTGCGGAAACCCCCTCCTCGTCCCCACAGACCCTCCGTCGCGTATTTGCTTGAATTTAAACAGATTCCTTCCGAATCTCCCGGCAGTGTTGTTTTTATTGTGGGGGGGACGTGGTTGACACACAGGGCCTTGCGTCTAGGAAGGCCTTCTACGTTTTGTAACTTGGTTAAAATTGATAACAAAACTTTAAATTTACAATTCATCGCACAAATATTCTGCTAAAGTTTGTGATTAAATGTAATGTTATTTTGTATTTACAGTTAAATAAGGCGGCATGACAGGAAGTCATGATCATCATATTTGATTTCTACAAGGTATACGGCTGGCGTGAGGCATTTTATCGAGAATAGCAAATGGTTAACTAATGGAGGAATTCATTTTAAATTCAAGACCTTGAGTCTCAAAGTCAATTCAACGTTTAAATCATTGGAAATTCTAACGCTACCTTCAATTTATATTTTCGAAATTTTACAATACTATAAGTTTAAATCAACGACAGTAACGACCGGGGCAGATATTCATAATTATAATACCAGGCAAAGGCACCATCACAGGCAAACTCAACATCGATTGGAAATAACCGCAACACTACCTCAAAATATTGGACCTAAATTGTACAACAAACTACATGAAAATATTAAATTAGCGAATTCAAAAACAAAATTCAAAATTCTCTTAAAGAAACCTTTTGGAGTGTGCCTGTTACTCTGTAAGTGAGTTCTGGGAATAAGTTAAGTGTTGAATCAATTACATAAAATAAATTTGATAAATTAGTTATAAATAGAAGAATTTAATTTTAAGTTTGACGTTTGTAATACAATTGTATAATTGTCATACTGCAATAAAATATTTTGATTTGATTTGATTTGATTAAGCTTAAAGCTTGACGCCCACCTATGCAACTCAGTGGGAGGCGCGGCGCGGCAAAGCGCGGCGCCATGGAAGAATTTTGAGAATTATCCATTCCATATTATCTTATGGGCTGATACCAACTCTGTGGAGGCGCAGTGCAGCGCTGAAAAAAACTTCTCTTCGGATCAGGCACTGAGCGGAAATTTTCCTCTCATGTTGCCGCGCCACGCCTCCGCTGAGTTGAGTATAGGAAGCCGTGGAACGCACGACCTGCTCTATACTTTATTCCAATGGCCGTGGCACCTAAGGAATTATGACACCGCGAGTGCGAGAGTGAGGTCCACTAATCTGTCAGGTGCCACGGCTGTTGGAATGGAGTATAGTGCTCCCACTGGTGGGTCCCGGAAGAGCTTTTGGTGGGTCGCGATGAGGTTTCAACAATAATAATCATAGTAAAAAGAAGAACCTTGTATTTTTAGTTTTTAGAAAACTTAGAATCAAAACGGCGATCAGTACTAAAACTTGAGAACATTTTTCAGAAATATTAATTTTTTAATAATTAAAAGGAAAAAAACTATCCCTTGGGTCGAATAAGACTAGGCAGAGTAACGAAGTCAGCCTAATATAAAGGAGACATCTCGGATCCCCTACTTTTTCAATAACCAGTCAAGCCCTGAAGTGTGATTCACAGTAGATCCATGCTGTTTCTTTGCGTTTTGAAGGTCGGTTTGCCTTTAAGACTATTATTTTACACTTTTAAAGGAATTTTGAAGGGGTTTCATTCACTTCTGACGAGGACTGAACACCCGAACATCTAACCTGGACTTTTGTGGGAATCTAGTCGTTTGAAAATCCCAAAGAAGCGTGGAATTTTTATGTTTTTAGGGCGCACGAATTGTTGCGCAAATTGTTAATCGGGACAGATATGGGTTTTGTGTAAATTTTGTCATCTTTCTTTGGGATATTCACCAATCCCGAAACAAACGCAAAGGTCTTTCCAGGTCAGACCATCTAATAAGAAGGTCTGGACTGTCTCTTCTTATTAGATGACTAGACAGTCCAGTCATCTAATAAGAAGGAATAAGAAATTAGGCATGAACCTTGAATTACGGTCCGACTCAAATATGTTATGATTGATTCTAGTTTTATTTAGAATATGGCGGATGCCAGAGAGGCATTCCTGTGCAAATTTGAATGTAGAGGAACAAAGTTCACAGGGCCGAATTTATTTATAGTATGTTTACGAATATTTTCTATGATATTGATTTGAAACCGCGGCCAATGGTTACTGGGTGGTAAATACTCCATTTTCAACGGGTATTATTTTCAGCCGCCATCTTAAATCCGCCATATTGGAAATAAGGTATTTTTTAGGTATGAATGTATAGTGCTGTGACTCATCAAAACAGTTTGAGATTTTCACGCTAATTACAACACCGCAATCCGTTTTTGAAAAAATATTGTTTTGTTCTCGAGTCGTACTCGAATACAAATTCTTCCCTGTATATTTCTTATGGGCGTTTCCAAATGAAACGGTTTTTTTGTTTTGCTTTCTTATACCTCCGGTTCTAATCACAGAATGAAGTTCATTTTGGTCTTATTCGTTGTTGTGTCTGAACCCTCCAGATCTTGAAAGATATATTTTTAACCCATTTATGCCCAAATTAATTTTTTTTCTTGGATTTCGTTTTCTGCTTAGTATTTTGTTGTTAATGGTACAAAAACATAGATTTTGATTGTTTTTAATTTTTCATACTCATTTTTATATAAATTATGGCATTTCGACATATGTCGACAGTGGACACGAATGGGTACAGTGTGTAAGTGACGAAACAGCCAACAGCGAGCGTCATCAGGTTTGTAATTGTTCACATAAATTTGACCTATTATACTTCTAAATATACAAAATGACAAACTAATCAAAAGAAATTTGAAAAAAAACACACAAAAACAAAAGGTATATATTGGTAGGAAACACTAAGTTTCACAAATTTAGGTGTAAAGATATAGTAAATACCGCAATAAAAAGTCAGGTAAAAGGACATTATCTAAAAGGTTTATAAATAAGGTAAGTTACAATCAACTACAATGAGAACATTTTTATGTAATAGCAAAAAAATGTATACCAGTGTTTTAGTTATACAAGTCGATAGTAAAACTTAATAATAAATTAGACCATAAAAATGCAGTAAAAACGGTCAATACGTAAAAAAATTGATAATTGTGATAAGATATCAGTAACTTTCAAAAATAATTGCTGGAATATAAAATATTTTAAACAAATCTAAAATAAAACCATAATAAAAGTCTCTTCCATGAATTTCCGTAAAGGTCCCGTAATATTTCAACCCAAAAATCTGTGCAGAGTTTGCACAATGGGTCACAGCGAGTAAAATGTTTTGTCACACAGAACATGGCAACCAACTCGACATGTACCGCAGATTTTTCTTTGGGCTACATGAAAAATCCACAATGGGTACATCAGACTTGCTTCTCCACAGTGTCCAAGAAGTGTTTTCCGCTGTAGCGGACGTCAGCTGGTACACAACTGGAGCTCTTTTGAGCTCAGACGTCCTGCTGTAGGTCGATCTGTGGTGTTATTGCCGTGTAACTCCATACTACATAGCGAATGATAATAAATAAAATAGCCTCTGACAATAATGGACCTGTAACCGCTCGTGACCACTGTCAACATTTGTCGACATCAGTTTTTGCAAAGATATAAAACTATGTTCTTGTAAAAAAATAAACTAAGCTACAATTGTATTTATTGTAGTAGTTCCTAAATATATCTAAACAATTGTATATTCAATAAAAAATTAAAAGATTAATAGTAATAACACTTAGGATTCAAAATATGACAT
Source organism: Flexamia atlantica (assembly GCA_035578135.1). Lineage (NCBI taxonomy): Eukaryota > Metazoa > Arthropoda > Insecta > Hemiptera > Cicadellidae > Flexamia > Flexamia atlantica. The sequence continues at coordinate 4,313,934 of JAQJVK010000016.1, read as the reverse complement.
GGCTTGTCTTGCAGAGGTTCTTAATCTCAAATTTCCTACTCACATGTACGCTACAAAATGGTGGCAAACACTTTAGCTGCTTAGCAGGGATACCAATAGATAAAAATAAAATACTCTTTGTTTCAAATGCTAAATTGTATCCGTGATAAAAATTTGTAAAGACAGTGTCTACAAATGTCGACAGTGGGCAGAAATGGGTTAATAAAAACATTGTGAATTTTAAGTTGCCCGAAGTAATTGATTTTTAGCTTTATTTTATGAAGTGCTTTTAGAACTATCTTGCGGAGAAGTTATGAAAGTCCCTCGTATGTAAAAGGGAAAAACCCATAGGCTAATGTTCTTTTGGATACATTACGGCGCAAATCCGTTAAATATTCTTCTTAACTTTCATTAATTTCAAAACTGAACATAGAAATCATCTGCAGTAGAAAAGATTGGAATTTTTCTCCTTCAGGATTATTCTTAAGTAATAATAAAATAAAAAATAAAAAAAATAAAATCTCATTACATTATTATTCTTTCTAGCAGGCTATTTGGTTTTTAGAGGACCCACTTACAGGTTTCATTAAATCAAATTTCATATTTTCCAATAAAAAACACATGAAAAAACTGCAATAGTTAGCTTTTTACTTTCTCCGCCGTATATACATAGTATATGGAGAAAGTATTGTTTTTGTCAAAATTTTCGAATTTGAGTTTTTAGTGGATATATTAATTTTAGTGCTCTCTGAATCCAAAAAAGTGGTTTTCGGAGTAGTGTCTGTCCGTCCGTGTGTGTGTGGATGTATGTAAACAAAGCTAGAGACGACACCAGTGGTCTGATTTTCATGAAATTTGGTAAGTAGGTGTAAAACCATGATATCTCCAGGCGTTTTTTAAATTTTTTAAATTTTTGATTTTTAAGGGTATTTACCCCATAAAAACCCATAAAAAACGACAAAAATTCAAATTTGTCGAAAACGGCTCTAACAATTTTGATAAAAATTTCGTGGTTTTTATTGCTTAAGATAACAAACAAAATGACACCACCCACATATCTGTAAAAATTCAGGTTCAAAAGTTATGGGGATTTAAGTATTAAAAATTCATATTTTTCGAATTTTACAAAATCTCTACCATATGAAGTAAATATACTTGCAACCATTAAAAAAATAAAGTAGCTAGTATTTTGAATTATTAGTCTACGTCAACTGGATGTGGAGATAATTTATAATATTTTAGTTTGACGGTAAACGCAGTACGTTGTTTAACGTTATTCTTACGCAACTATTCAAAACCCGATATCTCCGTAAATTATAAACCGATTTTGATAAAATTTGGTATGGATTTGTAGAATAGTTGTGAATTTATTTTACATTAGATTTTCTTGCTTTAATGGAGAAAGTATGTGTCAGTTTGCTGATACCATTTATTTTGATTTATTTCAATTTCTCAGTCCATATTCAAGTTTCACCTCATTTACTACAGACCAAAACCATTGCTCATTACCATTGCTAATTTACTCATTGTCTCGTCCAAAATTAGTGATATTTTTTTCTTGCAAAACAAATACAATAGCCTTAAAACTCGACATTCGAATTTGACTATGACGTTATAGGCTAAATCTTGTACATTTCATTGTTTTGCTTTGGTATATTTTTCGTTGGGTTTGATGTATACACAAATTAATGACAATGGTGGGAAGCGAAAAATCTTTAGGTTCATTGGTGAGTTGCCAGCCAAAAAGTTTGGGAACCACTGTGTTAGACGAATCAAGAGGTCCAAAAAGCAATGACACATTTTAACAGCACATTTTAACCGGGGATCGAGATTTGCTCGGATTAAACAAAAAACCGGCTGATTCAGCTGTTTCAGTTAAAATTTTCCACAACTATAACATGAACAGTTATAACACAGTTTGAGCATGGTGTCAACACCTTTATACAGCCGTGCCTTCAGCTTTTTCTGTTCTAGCAAAAAGGGGTTGATTTGGTCTCATTCAAAAATGATAAACATATCGATGACATACTGTTGTAACAAACCGCCACAGAAGAGAATTGCCGTTGAAGTTGGTCGTTATATTTTCTGTGGCTTCATTGGAGTGCAGCGGTCTTGCGACTGCTGGTCGGAACGCTAAGTGGCTCATCACGAATTCAAGTTTTGATATCTTAGAGCGACGGTTGGAAGCAGTTGGCACTATGTTGGTCGCTAACCCCAAGTCTCCTTTGAGGGTAAAAGAGAGGATACGAGAATGGCTCGATTCGGTTGTCTGTACTGCTCATGGTGAACAGTTGTTTTCATAGTTCTTTTGCGACACGGTCAAAATCCGGGTCGGTCTGGTCGGCGTTGAGTGTGATAACGGCTGATATTTCATTCGACGTTATAACGTTCTAGCGGTTAGGGTCGAGGCCGGTGGTACAACAACCAAATTGACTTTCGGTGGCTGAATTCCTACAGCGTCACCCGGCGGTTTGAGCTTTTCTTCTTATATGACTTCGCGCACCATCTTGAACGCTTGGGTAGATTGGTTATTCTCTCGTAGGATTGCCTCAATAAATTCTAGGTACATGTTGGTGTTAGCCGAAATTCGTTTGTAGAAGGTATTGGTGGGGCCGGAAAAAATCATCTGCCCATTGCACGGTTGTGAGTACTCTCCTTCTACACCTTGCGTCGGCTGAGCGGCAATTTTCAGCGTTGTTAGCGGCTGATCAGCAGCGCAAGTTCTTTTGGGAAACTTGACGGCTTGTATTCGTATTTCACGTGAAGACACCAATCATTTTAATTCTTAAAAATTACCCTTGAAAACATTTAATCCGTACAAAATCAAACCATAAATATTACTTCAAACAATTAATTCAAAATAACCTTTAAACAATTTAAAATTAGTTATTTACAAATCAAATGATTCTTCTAACCTGCATATAAATAGAAAACAACCTGAATCAGCTGTTTTAGTTAAAATCAACAACATAAAATGCCCATGACGATGGGTACTTGAATGGGCACTTTGAAATGCCGTAGGACGCAAACCGGATTTTCCAAGACTTGAGACCAGTTCCAATCGATTGGAACTGGTGGCCTAAAACCCCAAAATTAACAAAAAAATCAAAAATCCTTGGACGAAATAAAAATTTTGCCCGTACAAACATTGCTTGTTTCAGAGTATAATAATAAAATAAATAATAGGATAGGATTGGATTATTAACTTTGTGTTTTGATTGTTTAATGTTATTTTGTTTGTAGGCCTATTGTAAATTATTTTTTAAATTAAGATTTTGACGCATGCTATACAATATTTGTATTGTCCAACAGCAATAAAGGAATATTGTTATTATTTTTTCCCCCATGCTCGCTGGAAAGGAGGTTAAAATAGTTCTTACCCGCACATGAAATGCGGGCCCTCTACGCTCTAGTGAACAAAGGTCTCCAGCCTCTGTGACATCGACAGCACTGATGTCGAGGCCCCGCCTTGAGGCGGCTGTGGGAGGCGTACAGAAGCGTCTGTAAGTCTCCCTGAGCATACCTGCTTATAAATTTCAAAATGGCTACCGTTTAAGGCTCTGCAGGCGCTAAATCAAAATTACACACATCGCCCACCTTTGCTACATTTGTTAGAGATGGAATTAACATTGTATGGGTAATTTTTTATTGTCAGCTGTTAAAGTTCAATTCTTAAATTCAGCGAGCACAGAAAAATAATACAAAGGAAATCTGATTGTTGGCGTTGAAGCCAGTCCGCGGCCCAACTGTGGGCAACAGCCACGGATCGTCGCTCAAAATGCTACAAAATTTTAATTGGCGCTTTTTAAATAAACTGCAGTTAGAGGCACTTACAATCAACTAAAAATTACCAGATTTGGTAGAGAGAATGTCTGTTAGTGCTGCTCACTAACGGTATGATTTTTAAGTCGACAACCACGTTTCAGAAAAATAGTTAAAACGTAATATATATATATTTTTTGTAGAGGTGTGCGGATATCCAAAAATTCGGATCGGATTCGGATCGGATCGGATATCCGAATCCGATCCGAAGGTTTTATAACTATCCGGTAAGGCTGACTAGATATCCGACTCTATCGGATAGACTGCATATTTTAGGGTAAATTTTTAAGAAGGATCAAATTTTAAAGTTTGGAAAGTCTTCCAAACACAACTAGTCACTGCCAACGAGAGCACAGTGGTGAGAGAAAACATCGCAGAGCAAAAATGACACTTTGGGATGCGACGATTCGCGATTGCGGCTTGAACAACGCCTCAACACGATGCGATTATGTAGTGGTATGCATCAAGCGATGTATTTCGGTTGCTGATATTGCGACTCGTGGTAAGATCGAGATCGTTGTATACGATCAGAGTATTGCGCAATACCCGACGCGATAACGAACATCCTAAGATAAATTCTTGTATCGTAGCATTAAATCAGTTAACAAATAACAGTACATCCTTTATTAGTTCTATCACTGTCATGATCTCGATCAGTATCCGTTACCGACAAAACATCGATTGGTACACAAGAGAATCGCAATCAAGACAAATCAGGGTTCGTCAATGACCGACAGTGTCCCCACAGTCGTCTTCAAAATTGCCAAAACGAAATATCCCGTAAATACCCCATAAATAAATAGTCGTGTTGATGTTTCATACGACTATTTCAGGCCGTAAATATCTTAAGTGGCCCGTTGATACGATAAAATAAAAAGCCTACAATAATTTTGGGCTGCCAAAGATTTGGCGAACCTGTTCATTTCATTGTTTGTCTTTCCATCTCAAATCGTGTTTGAATGTCGTCGTCTGCTTAAAAGCGGAACTAACTCAAGAATGTCTTTCTTTCTTAAGAATGTATTAATTTATTTATCAACTAAGCAATTACCTACCTAGAAATACAAAGTTGAATGATCAAAATTTAGTTTTTATTTTGTTGAAATATTAATCTTTGACGAATTAAGCCGAGCCGAATTTTTAATATGTGATTAAAATGGACATTCTTAGATAACAGTAAAATGCTGAATTGACAACCTACGCCTGTGATAATAATTAGTGAGTTTGTTTGTTGTTTATTTTCTAAAACAAATAGACTTTTATTTGTTCTAATTTAATGACCAAGCTTTCATACTGAAACCTACAACATTTGAAACTCATCTTCAAATTTAGGTTAAGTTTACTGCTCAGACTTATTATATTATAGTATTATTTTGTTGTGAATCAAAATCTTGGTTGTCAGGCATTAGTGCATGAATAAAAATGTAGAGCTTTCTTCTTCAAATGTGAAAAGATTGGTGAATCAAGTTTTATATTTAATTCTTTTGTCTTATCACTTAGGCCTAGTAACTGATCAAATAATTTATTGATTTATGAAAAGGAAAAGAACAAAAAATACAGAGGCATAAAAATGAACAAATTTAGATTGCATTGAAAAATAAATTTTTAAGTAACCCAATTCTGAAATTTATTTAGGCCTAATAACCTTGTTGAATTAAATACTAACTATGCTTAAGGGGAATCAATAAGTTTCCAAATTATTAACAGATAATTAGTTGTACCTTTGCATACTTAATTGACATTTGGCCTGCATTGAAAACAATATATCTGAACAATCAACAACTCAGGGTTATCAAGGCAAACCTTACCTTACACATTAGGATAATATGGTAGTTCCTTGCAATTACCTTAGGCTTATGAGAAAACTTAAATCTGCTCATTACGCCGTGCCGTAAATATCCGAATCCGGTACTATCCGATCCGAACCTGTTGTTATCCGATCCGAAACCGATCCGAACATAAGCTATCCGATCCGATCCAAAAATTCACTATCCGCACACCTCTAATTTTTTGAAAACTCTACGACCAGCCGTCAATGAGAAAATCCAAGTTGAAATAAAAAATTTCCTCGGCACTCGGGATAGGCAGACGCCGCCGCCACGCGCCACAACGCATTCGGATAACTATTTGATTAATTGTTCTATAATCTGATGTTCCCTTTTATCAACCAATTCTCGTGTTTTAATATTTATTTTTCTAGATAGTTATTAGATTTACATTCATAGTTTTACGTTTAATAATCATTCTATTGTTAGTACTATTACTGTAATGCCCCAAAATGGCCAATACCTAGGTTGTATTAGATTCCACTTCAACTTATTAATTATCAGACATTACAGTTTATTTTTCTGGACGGAGGACAATTTTTGATTCTGAATATTTTTATTTCCCTTTTACTAAGATCGCCCAATAATTTTAATTATAACTTGAAATTGGGAGCCTTTTGAAATTGTTGCACCCAGGCAGTCTTATAGAATTGTTGAAAAATTGGGTGTGATTTGATTTCCTCACTAGTTGCATATAACTAAGGTGACTAGACGTCCCGTTTTGAACAGGACAGTCCCGTTTTTTAGCGACGTGTCCCGTTGTCCCGACGAACTCTCTCGGGATGCCTATTTGTCCCATTTAGGCGTTATTGGTAAGAAAAATACTTTAAAAATACGTTTTAATGTAAATAAACTTTTAAATTAATTTTTTCGGTTCTTTTGTAGTTTCCTAGGAACTTAAAATTAATGGTTAATAAGAACTAGAGTCTATCACATATTCTCAGTCAGATCTGGAAGTGTCTAGAAACCCATCAAAATGCTCTTAATTTTTAAAAATTTTCCAACCCCCCCTCTCTTAGTGGGGGATATGGAAATACGTTGTAGAGTAAAAATTCTTAAATACATTTTTTCGGGTCTTTTGTAGTTTCCTAGTAACTTAAATTTGATGGTAAGGATGAATTAGAGTCTAGCACATATTTTCAATCTGAAAGAGTCTAAAAACGCACCAAAATGCTCCTAATTTGTCAAAGTTTTCCGTGGGAGAGCCCCCGGACCCCCCTCTCTTTGTGGGGGGACACCCCCTGGAGGTCGGCGTCCCGTTTTGGCTGCTCCAAAATCTGGTCACCTTAGATATAACATGACTTTTAAGGAAAGATTTACGTACTATCTCCCTCAAAAACTTAAGGGCGGAAATAATTATGGGCCTTGGGGCGCCTGAATGTAAAATATGACCCTGCTTATACAAACAAATTAAATAAAAGTGACCATGGGACTCCTGAAAAAATATTTTTAAAGTTTTACGACTAAAATTTATGTTTTCTCATCTGTATTTTGTATGCTGTGTCTTTCAGGAACACCACTAATGAGTCTTCACAATTTTTTTATCGTTGAGAATATGTCTGACTTATTTTCATGACACTTGTTATCTTCTGAGTCCCCTGGACATCATTTTTTAGGTCAGTCTCTACCAAACGCTGGTTCCGATTAATTTCTTTTATTTTATACATACGCTCATTGATAAAGTGAAAAATCAGTGAACAAACAAAGCTAGAAGGCATATTAGATGATAATAAGAAATATTCTTTAAAAAAACCTATCAAAAGCATTTTTTTATGAAGAGGGTTTCTCATACCACTTATATTAACGTTCAAGGTAATTGTGTAGGTAAGTAACCATAAAAAACTAAAACTGAAAGATTTTTTTTGGAGTCTCTTGGTCAATTGTATTTAATTTGGTTATATAAGCAGGGTCATATTTAAAATTTGGGCACCCCTAGGCCCAATTCTTTTCCAACCTTAAGTTTTTGAGGGGGTTAGTATGTAAATCCTTCCTAAAAAATCATGTTATATGTCACTAGGCAGGGAAAAAATTACATAAAATCTTTGTGATTCTACAAGGCTGCCTGGGCGCCGACAATTTACCTTAAAAACACACTTTTTGCAATTTGAACACTTAAAAAGTGAACCACGAGTGCCGGCAAATGCTGACAAAACACTCGGTTTACACTTTGAATAATTTGAAAAGATCCCGCAAGTGCCGGCAAACCAGCAAAAACACGTATTCCACACAATTTTCTAAAGGCTCCCAATTTCAAGTTAGAATTAAAATTATTGGACGATCTTAATAAAAGGAAAATAAAAATTTTCACAATAAAAAATTGTCCTGTCTTGAAAAATAAACGGTAATGTCTGATAATTAAGTTGAAGTGGAATCTAATACAACCTAGGTATTGGCCATTTTGGGGCATTACAGTAATAGTACTAACAATAGAATGATTATAAAACGTAAAACTATGAATTTAAATCTAATAACTATCTAGAAAAATAAATATTAAAACACGAGAGTTGGTTGATAAAAGGGAACATCAGCATATAGAACGTATAATCAAATAGTTATCTGAATGCGTTGTGACGCGCGGCGGCGGCGTCTGCTTATCCCGAGCGCCGCGGAAATTTTTTTTATCATCAACCTGGATTTTCTCATTGATGGCTGGTCGTAGAGTTTCAAAAAAATACATATTGCGTTTCAACTATTTTTCTGACATGTGGTAACAATCAAAAATTTCCTGACCAAAAAATAAAAAAGTTCCTCGCTTACTAACTTTTTCATGTCATGAATATAAAATTTAATTCATTTTCAATGATTTAATTACTTATTGCAATTACAGTATAATTATTGTCGACTTAAAAATCATACCGTTAGTGAGCACCACTAACAGACATTCTCTCTGCCAAATTTGGTAATTTTTAGTTGAGTAAGTGCCTCTAACTGCAGTTTATTTGAAAAGCGCGCATTAAAATTTTGTAGTGTTTTGAGTGACGATCTGTGGCTGTTGCCCAGTCGGGCCGTAGACCGGCTTCAAAACAACAAAAATGGAAAAACAATGCTACGGAGATACAGATGTCCCCTCTATTATTTTTCTGTGCTCGCTGCTTAAATTAAATTGTTCAATCAGCTGTTTTTAAATTAGTGGTCAAACCGTTGTTTGTTGGTAACTTATTGTTGTTTACATTGATTCATAACAATTTATCAAAAATATGGCTCTCATCAAAAAGCTCAGCGTGTCTTGCGGTTTACAGAATTTAGATCAATAGTTTCAGTTGAAATACGTTTTAGACTCTAGCATGGTGTTAATTACTCTCCTTCACGTAACTCGTGTGCCTGCAGAGCATGAAACAGTTTCCATGTTGAGATTTATCGAGTACCATCAAAAAGCTTTTTGAGTTTTTCTATATGTACATTTAAAATTTTACCATGTTAAAATTTTTTAAATAAACATTTATGTTAATTTGTGTTGGGTTTTTTTGGATGTCCCTGTATATGCTGGGATAAGTCAAAATATCATTATTTTAAAATAGGCTTGCTTGAATCTCTAGCTTTAATGAAATATTTTATAACAAGTGATTTTTTAATTTGAATACTTTAAGCCTTTGGTCTGAATTACACAAAAAAATCACACCATAATTTAGTAGAGAATATACATAACCAGCAGAGTTAAACCATTATCAGAGTACTAATGTCAGATGTCATTGATCAAATGAGAATATCGAAATGAGCAGTGATAAAGGAGATATAATACAAATAAAGTATGTGCATGATCCCTTCATTTTAAAGGTACTGCTGATTTTCAATTGAAAATTTAGAGTCCTCTTTATTTCATTTAATAAGAGGTACAGTCAAAAAGTTCCCGGAATGAATTTTTGTAGACATATAGCGCGATCGCTAGCGGTAAATTTGTCTTGCAGTAGTTGGTACGACTCCTTGGGAGGGCATATCGGTATTGGTGGCATAGCTGACTTGCCTTTGTGCAGTATTGGGAAGCGCTTTTCGTGTACCTGCAAATCGAAATTGTCGGATTTTTGAATAATGGCATTTCATGCACAGCGCACTGGGTGATGTTCATGAAGATAATATTGGGGGATTTCTTCATCGCCTCTTCTCCATAATCTTGAATTAACAACTCAAGAGTCTCACTGGGTGATTTTTAAAGTAAAACAAGAACAATGTTCTTGTGCTGTTCATGAAATGCCATTTTTCAAAAATCTGACAGAGGAGACTCAAAATTTTTTTTACTCTTGATTGATTTTTGACTAAGGTTTTGAGAAATTTTGACTAAAATTTTGACTTAGGTAATTAAGAATCAAAAGCAATTTTAGAAAAATTTTCGACCTTCAATAATAGTACGTTGCGGCATTTGCCACCGGCGCAACGTTCGCAGTGATGCGCGGTGCAATCGATCGTCTTTTGTGATCGGTATTTACTCTGATTACCATGGGTACCGAAGTACCGGTACCGACATTTGGTGTCCCGTTTTTGTCTTGGTACCGGGTCTTTGCCAAGAACCGGTGGAACCGAGAACCGACTTAAGGTACCGACACATCCCTGATATATATACATATGTATGTATATATATATATATATATATATATATATATATATATATATATAAATTTGAACAAATGGTGTTTTTTGCTTCTGGAGGCCCCAAAATGAAAAGTTATGGTCTTGGGCTTAGGTCTTACCTTGAGACCTAAGGAAAGCTTCTTCCCCATAGGGGAAATTCGCTAAAAACCATTTTTGAAGGGTTCATTACCCTTTGTCCCACTTGCAATGGTCCAATATGCTGAATATCAAACTCGTCCAAATAATTTCTACTTTACACGACTATGTTAAATTTCATTCTGATTTGACCATTTTTTAGAGCACTATCGTGCGTGCTTACAGACACATAGATACAGGGTGAATCTTCTAAGCCGTCCACAACAGATTGTAGATGAACGGCTTGACATACAAAAATGAAACAAAACCTTTCTCCACTAATTCAAACCCAAGGAATAAGGTAAAATCATTTTTAACAGTTTTAAAATATAGGGTATCCCGAATACCATAGGTCATGGGTTCGAATCTCAGAATTTTTAAATGTAAACATGTGTCATGTTATGCATAATTTTAAAGCTCTAAACAAGATGAACAATTTGGTGGAATTAGAATTCACTTATCTCTATTCATTTCAAAATGGCGGCCATTTTTGTGAAAAACATTGGTATTTACAGAATACCCTTTATCTTGAGAACCACAAAACATATTTTTATTCTGTTATTTAAATACATTTTATTAAATATTGGGACCAGCAAAAATACTGGGTCTTCCCCAGCCAAGTAGGACATACGGCAAGCCTGGCTGTTGCAGCTAGGAGAAAATGAAGTTTTGAAACGGTTTAGGGTAAAACCATAAGAGACCATTAGTGAGTCGGTGGCTCAGTCGGTAGCCCACTCGGCCTCGGAACTGTCGCCTCAAAGCGTCGCAGGTTCAAGACTCGGGATTTTCACATACTTTTAGCAGTACCGTTCACCCTAGTACTGTACCAGCTCACTCCTTGTCTTTGCTTGATAACGTCCACACACAGATCATTAGTCTCTGTGGGCGGGGCAAAGCCAAGGTGAAAAAGAGGCCGCCCCCCTCTTAAAAAAAAAAACTTCTACACAACAGTTATTTGAAATTAGATCACAACTTGATAGCACTCACAGGGATCATGCCGAACTCGATGAGGTCTCTCGCTTCGACAAGGGCCAAGAGTGCGTCTTTCTCCATGTTGTCCTCCTCGGCGGACGTGGTCGCACTCTGGTTGGCCACGTCCGCTTGACTGGCTGCCCGGCGCCCTGGACTCTCTTTAGCCGGAACTCCGAATCCCAGGTACTGCACAGAAAATTTTTCTTGTAACTTAATGTCTGGTATGTTACTGATGGCCACTACCTGGTTAGGCAACTTTCACTACTACTATTAGAACATACACACACTCTCACCACACTCACTCTCTCACACTCACATACCGGGGTGGGCCCCGAACCCTATTATGAGCAGTCAACTGAACTCTCCACTACCTTTCTGTATTCTTATAAATCAGTATTGATTCATAACTTTCAAATATAATGAACACATCGAGAGGAATAAAGGCAATGTCTTTGAATCCTAAAATTTTCTAGTTAACAAATTAATTAATTGCAAAGTCTATTTTTTTCATAAACACACAAACAAATACGCACATCCATTGGTATTTGTGTATTCAATACATTGAATACCACCTTTCACAAAAAATACATTAAATAATTTAAGGGACTCACTTTATTATTTATAAGTAACTCACAGTTTAGTTCAAGGTGTTGCTTTTATTATTTTTATTATTATTATTATCTACAGTGCTTGATTTGCGGCGGAACGGCGTTCCGGAACCACTTTCTGCCGCAAGAGTCGTTCATGTGCAATCGGTCGGAGTATTTTTTCCAAGAGACGATCGCATGTAATCGGCCGGAGAATTTGCCACGAGAGACGATTGCGTGTAGTCGGACGGACACTTTACCGCACAAGACAATCGCGTGTAATCGGCCGGAGAATTTGCCGCAAAAGATGATCGTGGATGATCAGCAGGAGAATTCGCCGCACAAGACAATCGCGTGTAATCGGCCAGAGAATTTGCCGCAAAAGACGATCGCGTATGATCGGTCAAAGAATTTGCCGCAAAAGATGATCACGGATGATCGGCAGGAGAATTCGCCGCACAAGACAATCGCGTGTAATTGGCCAGAGAATTTGCCGCAAAAGACGATCGCGTATGATCGGTCGAAGAATTTGCCGCAAAAGATGATCGCCCATGATCGGTCGGAGAATTCGCTATAAGAGCTAGAGGATCATGTGTAACCGGCTGGAGTAGCCTACTGAAAATAACGATCGCTTAAAATGTATGGAAATTACGTGCGAAATTTCGGCCTGAACTTAGAGCTCTTTTTTCTTGAGCTAAGCTGAATCTTAAAAACGCCAAAAAGACCTGAATACTCTCACAAGGCGTCATAAAAAACTAGAATTTTTTATACAATTTATTTTTTAGGAAAATAATGCCTTTTTAGTTTTTAATTTACTTATCAAAAAAATTGAGTCCGATAAAATGTGACTTTTTAAATCGACCTAATTAATCAAATAGCCAAACAATACTTTACTATGGGAAAAAATGATAAAGGGGGGTTTTGTACAAATCGTCAAATTACAGCTCCGGTACCTCAATTTTTACAAATCAAGCACTGATTATCTATATTTATGCACATCCATTGGTATTTGTGTATTCAATACATTGAATACCACCTTTAACAAAAAAGACATTAAATAACTTAAGCGACTCACTTTATTATTTATAAGCAGCTCACAGTTTAGTTTAAGGTGTTGCTTTTATTATTATTATTATTATTATTATTATTATTATTATTATTATTATTATTATTATTATTTAGCACTAAAAGCAATAATCAGATCTAAATCATTCTGGCCTACTCGCCGGGGTGACTCTGTGTTCCTCAGCCTCCGTTGCGCTGGGGGTCTAGGACGAGCAGAGGGTACAGCTTAAAAACTGGGTTCTGCACCTCCCAGGCTGCCGAATAGTACAGGGGCCCGGGTCAGCTCAGCCAACTGACCTGGCTGCCCTATCAGCCGGCGAAAATCCCCCTGGCCGTGGTGGTGCCGGTTGGCGACCGGATAGGGCCCTGCTGCGGTCACGGGGGGGCTCTGCCGAGGCCACTGCTCGTCTAGGACCGCCGGTGTTTTGGAGGCGGTCGAACATGGATATAGTTGCTCTGGTGATGGGTCGGTTTGACAATCACATTGGGGCACTGTTTTGGGGGGTCAAAAACGCCCAGTCTTGGGGGCCAATCCAGACATCATGGCTTCAAACATTAAAAATAAGACTCAAAAGGTGCCAGAATCTGATCGGGGAACCCTAACCCCAAACATAAAAAATCAAAGAGAAGAGACTTCTCAACTCTCCTCTCTAAGCGGGAACGTCGATGGGGTTGAAAGCCCCTTCGATCGCAGACCCAGGATCCCGAGATCGCCCACTCGGAACAACACCCCCGAGGCGGCGACCACGGGTAATTCCTCAACTGTGGTGACCGGAACAACACCGGTCATAGATAAACTGATTGAGGGGGTTACTCCAACGCAGTCGCCCTACCAAGCTGTTGTAGCCTTGGCTAGGCAGGAGGAGGAGGATCTCTTCAAAGCATGTCTCGACACCCTCAAAGTCATGAAGGCGGCGACGGGTCGTCAGAGAAACATGAGTGCGGACGTGAAGACTGGAATTCAAACTCTTGAGTCCAATCTTCAGCGTATTATCCACCTGAGGAGATCGTGGCAATCCTGCGAGGTCGTTTCCTGTATTACGCAGACGACTCCCTCTCTGCACAAGCAGCCTCAGTCCTGCGGCCCCAAAGGTGCTGTTACTAGCCCTGCGGAGCCGGAGGCTGAGAAATCTCAGAAGTCCGACGGGGCAAAGGAGGCGCCTGACTCCGGTTCGTGGACAGAGGTCCTCGGGAGAAGGGCCAAGAAGAGGGATCCGCCCAAGCAGGTTGCGACTCAGGCCGGTAGCCAGGGCCAGAAGAAGCCGCCGAAGAAGAAGCCTCTGAAGAAGCGCCTGGACGCCCTTCTAATCAGGCCGTCGGAGGGGAAGACCTATTCCGACGTGCTGGCTGAGATCCGACGAAAGGCAAAGCCAGAGGAAAAGGGGGCCGTCATCAAGGGCCTGCGTAAAACCCGTGCCGGCGACCTTTTGGTCGAGCTTGGCGAGTCCACGGGTAGCAAGTCCGCCTTCGGTGACGACCTTCAAAGTATTTTGGGCGCGAATGCGACGGTGCGAGTTTTGGAGCCTAAGTCCACCATGGAAGTCAGGGACATCGATGACGTGACAACCGAGGACGACATGATTGCTGTCGTCAAATCTGCCCTCGGCGGGAACCCTGAAGTCAAGGTCTTCTTGACAAAGGCGAACTCACGGGGGCAGAGGATGGCGATCCTGACACTGGGCGCAAGAGACGCGGCAAAACTGCTCGCTGCGGGTCACTTGAAGATCGGCTGGATGAGCTGTCGGGTACGCGAGAAGCTCGTGGTTCCTAGATGCTTTAAATGTCTGGGGTGTGGCCACGTAGCCAATCGCTGCGACGGCCCCGACCGAAGCAAGCTCTGCTTCAAGTGCGGTGGCCAGGACCATAAGGCCAGTGCATGCACCGCTGCACTGTCCTGCATCCTGTGCACTGAAGCCGGCTTGAAGAACGGTCAGGTCAGGCATGCTGCCGGGTCGAGTCGATGTGGGGCGCACAAGCAAGCTCTGCAGAAGCTGCTTTCCACAAACAAAAAATGACCCAAGTTCTACAACTAAACATGCAGAGGAGCAGGACAGCAGACGATTTGTTGTACCGATATGCCACAGAGCAATGTTCCGATATAGGAATGTCACATTTTTCTCCTGCTACCTTACACCGAACCAGCCCATCGCTGACTACCGCCGCATGGTTGACTCCATTGAGGATGAGGCCATGAACATCCCTGGCGGTGTCATCATTTGCGGCGATTTTAACGCCAGAGCGGTGGAATGGGGCATGCCCGAGACCAACACTCGAGGCCGGTACGTCCTGGAGATGATCGCTAGGTTGGGTCTCCATATCCTTAACACGGGCGGCGTTTCTACCTTCCGTCGTCCAGGGTATGGAGAGACGATTCCCGACATTTCCCTCGCCTCTGAGGGGGTTGCGGATCGCATCTCTGACTGGCGAGTCTCCGAGGATTATTCCGCTAGCGATCACCAGGGTATCCTTTTCAAGGTCCTTCCCGAGCGTGCGCGCATTCGTGCTAATCCTGCTCCTCTCTCTCGACGCTGGAACACCAGTCGTCTGAATAAAAGAATATTTGAAGAAATCGTCCGGGACAAGAGTATCCCAAACAACACAAGCGCCGAACATCTGGCCACATCAACGATGAGCCTCATCACCACCGCGTGTGAGCAGTCGATGCCCGGAGTTTCTCGCTGTCACGGGAAGAAACCAGTCTATTGGTGGACGCCCGAAATCGCGGAACTCCGGAGGAGATGCCTTGGTCTCCGACGAGCAGCGCAGCGAGCCAGGAATCGCCCTGATGCTAATGTCAGATCGGCAGAGCACAGGGCTCTTCGGCGTGAGCTCCGGGGTGCCATCAACCGGAGCAAGGTCAGGTGCTGGAGACAACTGTGTCAGGATATTGACAACGACCCCTGGGGGACGGGCTACAAACTTGTAACCCAGAAGCTAGGGGCTCGCTCACCACCTGCGGTCATGGAACCACAAGCCATGGCCGCCGTCGTCGACACATTGTTCCCCAGTCATCCTGTGAGGCCTGTTAGGGACTTTGGAGAGGTAGGCGCCTTCCCGGCCTTTCGGGAAGAGGAACTTATCGCTGCCGTCCGATCCCTGAGAACCAGAAGAGCACCCGGTCCCGATGGTATCCCGGCGGAGGTGATCAAGCTCGTCGTGGAGGTCAACCCAAGGCTTCTCTTAGACATGTACAACGCATGTCTGGCTAAGGGCGTGTTCTTCTCGGCTTGGAAAACAGCTCGTCTCGTCCTGATCCCTAAGGCGAAGACCACGCAAGGGACTCCCCCATCTTTTCGTCCCCTCTGCATGCTCGACACGGCCGGCAAAGTGATGGAAAAACTCCTGCGCGCTAGATTGACCGAAGCAATCGTTTCTGCGGGTGATCTGTCTCCACAGCAGTACGGTTTCAGAACCGGCCATTCCACCATTGACGCCATCCAGGAGGTAGTTGAGGCAGTGCGGAGGGCGGAGGACCACAACCACTGGTCGCGCCGCGTGGTTCTCCTCGTTACACTTGACGTAAGAAACGCTTTCAACTCCGCCAGGTGGAGCGATATGCTGTGGGCGCTTGAGCATACGTTCCACGTCCCCCTTTACCTCCTGCGCATGATCGAGGCGTATCTTTCGGATAGGGTACTGCTTTACGACACTACTGAAGGTCAGAAGCGCATACCCATCACTTCTGGGGCTGCGCAGGGGTCTATTCTTGGATCCGATCTTTGGAACGTGTCCTATAACAGCTTGCTGACGCTAGACATGCCCGATGAGACCCAGCTCGTTGGCTACGCCGATGACGTTGCTGCTCTGGTTGCAGCGAGAGACGTCGAGTTGGCGAAGCTCAAACTCAGAACAGTAATGGACCGAGTCAGCGAGTGGATGCGAGTTCACGGCTTGTCTTTAGCTATTGAGAAAACCGAAATCGTGGTCCTCACTAAGAAGAGGATTCCCATAGTTATTCCTGTGCAAATAGGCGACGTCCTTCTTGAGACCAAGCCTGCTGCCAAATACCTTGGTGTTATGGTCGATAGCAAACTGTCTTTCGGCGAGCAGATACAGCGCACCGCCGACAAAGCCGCCAAGGGTGTCGCTGCCCTTGGTAGGCTTATGCCCAACGTCGGTGGCCCTCGTTCTTGCAAGCGCCGTCTGCTTATGTCTGCCGTTCAATCAGTTTTGCTTTACGGTGCGGAGGTATGGGCCCACGCACTCGAGTTAGGTGTCTACCGAGACCGGCTTACTCGAGTTCAGCGTCGAGCTGCCTTACGGGTCGCATCTGCCTACCGCACGGTTTCCGAGCCAGCTGTGATGGTGATCGCGGGAGTTATTCCCGTCTACTTCCTAGCGAGGGAGAGACAGGCGATTTACCGCAGGAGGCCTGAGGTGGGCAGGGAAACAGCCGCAACTGAAGAGCGCGACCGCAGCTTCGACTGCTGGCAGCGCAACTGGGAAGCTGAGTCGAGAGGACGTTGGACCTTTAGGCTCATTCCCACCATCCGACCATGGGTGGAACGGCAGCACGGCGAGGTTGACTATTTCGTGACCCAGTTCCTTTCGGGTCATGGATACTTCCGAGCTTATTTGCACAGGATGGGAAACGTCGCCAGCTCGGACTGCCTGTATTGCCCTGGCATTTCAGAATGAATGAATGAATGAATGAAAATACTTCTTTATTGAGGCGAACTTAGGACCACATGGTCCTTTCTTACAGCTAACCTCTAATACTAATATACAAAACCAAAATATGCTTAAAATTTATAAACAAAGTTTCCTAAGATATATAAATAAACAAAAAAGTATATAACAACAATAATAATGCCCTAACATTCGCACGCACTCACACATTCATTCGATGCCACAGCTAAGCCTAACGCACGCCATCCCGCCACGCCACGGTCATCCGCTCCAGATAATGTTTCTTCAGCGCCACCGTCAGCCGTACACGATTTTCAACGGATTTTATTTCATGGGGCAGAGAGTTCCAGAGGCGGCAGGCTGTTACAGTGAAAGATTTATTGAAAGTTGTGGTCTTGTGTCGGGGAATGCGCAGCGTTGACGAGCCAGAGCGGGTGTTTCTTGCGGCTCTCTCACTTAAGAATTCAAAATTTGCCGCAAGATAGATTGGGATTCCAAGGTTGATTACAGAATGAGTAATTTGAATGATTCGAATTTGCCTTAGATCTGACAGTTTTAAAAGAGAAGAATGAATGTAATAAGGTGTGATGCGATCATCTCGTCGAAGATTATATAAAAATCGGATGCAATAATTTTGAACGCGTTGCAATTTTGTCTCCAAGGCCACAGTCATATCATTAATTTACAGACACGGCCGAGCATACATTTTTTGACTGCGACCAATGGCACGCTCATCGAGCTTCGCTCATTGATGAGATCGGCGTCGTCGCAACTCCACAGAACATCGTTGGAGCAATGCTCCAGGGAGAGGGCAACTGGAACTGCGTTAGGCATTTTGTCCAGGCCATTCTTCGGGCGAAAAAGGTCGATCTTGACCGGCCTTGATCCTTATCTATCCCCACAGAGGAAAGCCCTAGTGGCATAAGCACAAGGCCTAGCCCGAAGTAATGTGTGAAACAGTTCCAGGCTAGTGTCCTCGGTGCCGACGGGGGTGGTTTAGTCGGTAGTTCACGGGACATCAAGTTCGTGGGAGTCCGACACTACTGAGGGGACAATGAGCCCCTCAGTGTGCGTAAATGCATTCCACCTCCTACCCAAAAAAAAAAAAAAAAATTATTATTATTATTTAGCACTAAAAGCAATAATCAGATCTGCAATTTTAATTGCAAAAACCTAATGTGGCAATTATTTATTTCCCTACTTTCATTCCTACGTTTCAATATTTTTAAAGATTTGTGCTTTTTAAAGAGTAAAGAATTTCGAATTTTAAACATTAAAGAGTTAAAAGAAATTGAAAATTTTGTATTAATTTCTGAACTAGAGATCGCCAGTGGTCGAAAATTCGACCAGTTTTAAATCAGGGAATAGGGATAGCTAATTTTGAAAATGATCTTTGCATACATCAATGCGTTTCATAAATACATTTCATATAGTACATATTTTCCACATAAACACATAATATAACCAAATGGGAACCAAAAGCAAAAGAGAAAAACTCAATCTTTGACTAATTATTTTGCCTCGCCTCTGGCGCATATTTATGACATAGTTTTTAGTAATTAGTATTATACAATACTGTATTAAGATTCTACGTTTATTTATTTAACTCTGAGCTGGTTACTGATTCAGAGGACGGTAAAAATTCAGTCATCAAATCAGTTTATTCCATACACCCCTTAACACAGTTCTCTCCCTCACTCCCTCCATTAATTCCTTCCCTCACTCTCTACTTCCCTTCCTTCCGACCTTTCCACTTTTCACCCCTTTTCTCATCATTTTCTTATACCATCTCCCCTCCCTCCTTTCCTACCCTTCAGAACTTTCCCTCTTTCCCCACCCTTTGGACGTTTTCCCGTCCTTTCCTCTCTTCCTGTCATTATCACTAAAATATTACACATATTTTAACCATTCTCTACCAATAAAAACACAATTTGAATTTAATGTCCATCTTTACTCCAGTTGCACGTCAGTACATTAGATGGTAGACACTCAACTTCATGTTCTTTTTCCTTCCCTAATTATCAGCAAATTTTTATCTCTTAATCTTATATTTGAGCAAACTTTATTTCCTCGCTAAATCTTAAATGGAACACATTCAATCTTCTCTAAATAATCCTGGGACAATTCAGACAGGACAGACAGAAGACGCCATCAACGAAGTTTGGTGACCTGCGCGGTGGCTATTGCGCAATAACAACATTTAGACTTCAGACGAAATACCTGTTTCATAGTCGCACACCTGAGTGTTCTTTAAGGTCCAGAACACTTAAAAAAAAATGTTGTACCAACACTTTAAACTACCGTATTAAGCTCAGCTCGATACGAAAATCGTAAAAATGTATAACAAATCCTCAATGTTTATAAACCAAAAATTGGAAATTTTTAAACCCGCAGAAATCTGACGAGAAATTACTTATCAAATGGGCAACTCTGCATAACATTGGTGGTAAAGTCAAAACAAAATGATCGTATATACCAAATATATAACCGTTGGTTGGCAACATAATATTGCCAATTCAGTTTCTTGTCACTAATCCAGGGTAAAGTATAACAGTTTCAGATACGTTTTAGTCTGAAGGGTCCGTTGAAATGGACAGTTGCTTTTTAGCAGGGAAATTTAAAACTGGTACTCAAGTCTTTAACCCTTCAACGTGGTTTGCCGTTGGTACTACGCCGTTGCCGACGGGTGCTGTTACCGACGGCTTGGCCTAGTAGTTCACTGATTTGCCACCAGGCCGGTTGCTCACGCGGTTCAATGAATCGCCGCCAGAGCCGTAGGCTTTAAGACTCAAACGAGCACTGGTCTGACGGTACTGCGCGGCCGTGTGGTCTAAATCATTGACTGACGAGCCAATGTTTAGGACATACGCCGCGGCGCGGGTTCAATTCCCGCACCATGCGCAATCCCTATTAAGCTTGCAATTGTGTGGCTTAGTTGGTGGGAGGGCCCACCTAAAATAAACGGTGACCGGCTTGGGTGGAAGTTGACGGCAATTGTAGGTTTAATAGGGATTGCAGTGGACACCTGTTTTGCTTCTTTTTACCCTTGTATAGAGGAGGAGGATACACTTTTTTTATTTTTTATTAATGAATTAAGCATATTGTCAATACATATTGACAATCACAAAGGTCATAACCAAAATATAGACAAAATTAAAATATTACCATTAAAAATTGAGATGTGTAAAAAAATTGCCACGTCAAAGGGTTAATCAACATCTTCAATCAGTCATCTAATAGCAAAATTAATCATCCCCCCCCAATATGGCTTTTTGTTTTAAGGATTATTTTTAGGGGGGAAGGGTGTGCTGAAATGGACAATTACTTTTAAAAAAAATAATAAATAAATAAATAAAAATGCCTTTATTCAATTAAGCGTTTCTCTGGAAGACCAGCTTTTCAGATCAACTATCGTACCAATATTTACAACTTAAAACTAAACATGTGTGCAATATTTTACAAAAAAAAAAAAAAAAACGAAAACTAAACATTTTCAATTAACATTCTTTTTAATTTAAGTTTAAATGTACAGAGTTCAAGCATTTAAGGTCATCGTGGAGCTCATTGTACAACCGGGGGCAAAGTATGAAAAGCTCCTCCGCCCGAGCTCAAGATTGACTCTGGGAAAGTGAAGCCTCTCACCATGGCGAGTCCTGCGCTGAGAGACCTCATCGCGGAAGGAGAGCCTCTCGCAAAGGTAGTCGGGCTCGCTTGTCATCAAAACCCTATGTATTATCCAGCATGTCAACATCCTGCAAACAGCTTCCATGGGCAACATCTTAACTGCTTCGCGGTATGGGGATATATGGTCAAATCTCTTCATGCAAAAACAAAGCGAACAGCAGAGTTTTGAAGCTTTTGGATCCGACCCAAATTGCCTCTAGAAAGACTGTTGCCATATGCAGGAAAACAGTAATAAACTACTGATAGAATCAGTGACTGCACAAGCTGTAATTTGGCGGCCTCTGGCAGCAGACTCCTAAACCTATACAGACCTCTCAGCCTCCCTTCGGCTTGCTGGGTAGCATGTGTGACATGGTCCGTGAAAGTGAGACCGTTGTCAAGAATTACACCGAGAGTCTTGATCTTGTCACACTCTGCTAGACTCCCACCATCAAGTGATATGCTCACTCCACTACTTTTGAGAGTCTGTATGAGATCAAGTGGTGCAGTGTGTAAAACGGTGCACTTATCAGAATTGAGCTTGAGGCCGTTAGCAACAGACCATTTTGAAATGTTCTGCAGATCAGCGTTGATTTGACTGAAGGCCTCTTTCATAAGCTCTGGCTCATATGAAAAAAGTAGCTGGGAGTCATCAGCATACAGATGAGCCGTGCAGTATTTTACACAATTAGGAAAGTCAGCTGTATATAGAGTGTACAGATTAGGCCCCAAGCAACTACCCTGAGGAACACCTCGCCGTTTGGCAAGGAGTTCTGATGTTTCACTCCCCAGTCTGGTAACCTGGAGTCTGTCTTTGAGATACGATTGAACCCATGCGGCAATATCTTCACCAAATCCCAAGTAATGCAATTTTGCAATCAACATATCGTGATCCATAGAATCAAGCGCCTTTGAGTAGTCAAGCATTACAAGGGTACTCTGTCTGCCCTTGTCCTTGTTGTCAATCTTTTCACTGAACAAGTTTGTTAGGGCGGTACATGTACTGTGGTTCTTCCTAAAGCCCGATTGAAGTTTTGGGAGCAATTTATAGTTATTCACGTATTCAATTATCTTTTTGATGACAACTTTCTCTAGGATCTTAGACAGAGCTGGCAATATAGATATTGGTCTTAACTGTTCAACACAAGTGGGGGCTGCTGCTTTAGGTAGTGGTCGAATGATACTTTTCTTCCAAGCTTGTGGAAATATTCCTTCTTTTATTGACTCATTTACCAGATGGGTAATAGACTCAATAGCAAATGGACTCACAGTTTTGATCATTTCAATAGATATTTTATCACTACCTACAGCCTTAGATTTAATTCTATTCATTTCTGCTTTGACTGTTTCTTCAGTGACAGCAACAAATCTAAATTCACCAATGATTTTGTTTTGCCTGTTAATCTTAAAAAAGTCATCAGTATTTATGACTATGACAGACCCCTTTTCTGCGAAGTAGCTATTGATATCATCAACAGTGAACTCATGTACAATTTCAGATTCTGGGTATCTATGTACATCACACTGCTTCAAGCAGGTCCAAAATTCTTTACTATTGTTTGTCGATGATATTTTATCTGTGAAATATCTTTTTTTGGCTTGCCAGATCATTGTATTCAGTGTATTTCTCGTGGACTTGTACATCTCCCAATCATTCTCACTCCGAGACTTCCAATACTTGTTTCTAAGTTTGTTTTTCTTTTTTGACTGGACTTTGATTTCTTCATTTCTTCACGGGGCTTTTTTCTTAATCACTTTCTTGTATGTTATTGGCGCATGAGTGTCGAACACTTTAAGTATTTTGGAAGTAATGGCATTTTCAATGTTATCAACCCCTTTTATCTCTGTAATACTTTTCCTGACCATATCTGATAAATATTTTACCGCCTCATTGACATTGGATCCAGAGAAATCTCTGTAAGAAATAATCTTTGGTTCTGATTTTTCTTTCTTTAAAATTTGATCATAGTATACTAGCTTGTGGTCTGTAATCACCTTCCCTCTGTGATCTGAGATTCCAGGAGCATCAATAACGCCGTTCCTCTTGAACTCGGCCGACTTGTCCACAATAATGTGGTCTAACAATGTGGCCGAGGTTGCTGTCACTCTTGTTGGCTCTTTAATCAATTGTACTGTGTTAGTTTCTTGCAAGAGTCAGCGTAAGTATTTTGATTTATGGCACGTTCTAGACCTCAGATCAATATTTGTGTCACCAATGCAGATCATAGAGTTGACTTGGACTGGCAGATCAACAAACAAAGAATGAAACAACGAAGCAAGGCAAGTGTACCTGACAAGGCGGCCTGTAAACAACACAAAGACCAAGTCTCCGCCTCTTTAATTTGAGGGCAACACAAAGAGCCTCAATTCCAGGATCTAATTCTGAACCAAACATGGTACATTAATTCCTGCTTAATGTACAAAGCGACACCTCCACCTGTTTCTTCATCATTATCTAATGAACTAGGTCCAGAATTGCGGTCACACCGCAATATGGTGTAGCCTGGTAATGCATAGCTATCTGATGGAGTGCCAGGCTGGAGCCATGTCTCAGTTACACAAAAGGCATCAAAATCAAAATCATGCACAAGGGCGCACATTTCTGTGAACCCCGTATTGAGTGACCGCATGTTGAGATGCCCAATTCTAAAATTACGGTTACATCCCCCCCTCACAGCTAGTTTCCCAGCACCGCAGCCTCGGCCACACCACAGCCATTGTCACTTTGGACAGTGCTATGGCCGGCAACGTCCACCGTGCCCAGATCCAAGCCGCGAACAGGTGATGGCACCAAGACATTAACCTCAACCTGGTCACTCTGAGGGGAGACTTGTGAAGTATCCAGGAGACCGCAACATAGCGGTAGTGATGTCCACGAACAAATGCCCGAGACGAGAGACACCTCGGCGGTTGAAATGAACACCGTCCCGGACGAGGTCCCTCCTACCAACACAACAGTTTGCTTCCACAAAAGTGACTCCGAAATTGTCACACATCAGTTCCAACTGACAGTTAAAGTGGGGAAACTTAAAACTGGTGCCCAAATCTTTAATCAACATCTTTTATCCGTCATCTAAGAGCAAAATTAATTATTCCCCCCCAATACAGCTTTGACGTTTTAAAGATTATTTTTGGGGGGATATGGGTGTGTTTAAATGAACAGGTCTATTTTTAGGAAGGAAATGGGAAA
Source organism: Flexamia atlantica (assembly GCA_035578135.1). Taxonomy (NCBI): domain Eukaryota; kingdom Metazoa; phylum Arthropoda; class Insecta; order Hemiptera; family Cicadellidae; genus Flexamia; species Flexamia atlantica. The sequence continues at coordinate 4,289,506 of JAQJVK010000016.1, read as the reverse complement.
ATGATCATACAACAAAAACTTCAATCGGTCAACTAATTATCAGTTTTAAGTTGAATTATCTCCCAAACTTTTTTGCCCTGTTGTGAGATTTTTAATTAATTATTAAAATATTTATTTACCTCAGTTATATTTCCCTTTATGGTTTATTATATTGTTTAAGATTTTTTATCATAATCTTAGCCTAGCGATAGACACCCAGTTTATTATAGAAAATATATTATTTTACACTTTGTAATATTCATTAGATTTATATATCAGAATAGATGTAAATGGAATACAGTCTGTATTTAAGAAAAACTATTGTTGCCATTGTTGTCATTTAACTCCCCTTCATAATTAATTATTGATTTAAACGTAAACACACGTTTATAAGAAATGCTACTCGAGAAATGCAAGTCAAATCGAGAACAGGTACAAGGCTATAAACTAACTCATTCTTTCTCAAATTTATTTATATGCCCCGTGAGTTTAATAACAAACTTTGGGGTTAATAACGATGATACCATTTTTTTTTCATGATAACAAAGAAACAATAATAGGTACCTAACTAAAATCATTTGGTCACCTTTCTTCCTTGGTTAAAACCTTTTTAAATATCATAACATTGTAATTTATTCATTTTGGTTTTTTGCCCTGGACTGGTATGACTTATATAATGGTTTTAATTTACCTGTCCGTCCACAGTCCAAATTTTTGTCGATAATCACGACCTGGTTTCGGCACTAGGTTGTGCCATGATCACGTGTGTAGTCAGTTGGGAGAGTCAAGCTTGTAAATCGAAGTCGAAGTTGTAGTCACATAGACGTTGTCGAGAGTTAAAAATGATACATACACATTCACACATATTACATGAACGAGCGAAACAACGAAAAACAAACATAAATGGTACACCGGACGTTCAACGGACACAGTCAGCTTTACGTACTCGCGTTCACGGTACCGGCGCGAGGAGACTGGCGACGGCGGGAGCGATGTCTAGGTGACCTATGGTCCTTCGGCCTTGGACTCGTCCTGCGAGGGGTGTTATCTGTTGATAATGAACTCGTCCGGTGTAACTTGGTTTCTAAAATTTGATTGAAAATTAAATGAGAGCTATAGTGAAGCTTCTCATTTAAAACAAGGTTTTCATTTTCTTTCAGAGCCTTGTAGATGTGAAATTCTTCCAATGTGTCAAGAATTAAACCTTTATTCTTCAACTATACCTCAACTACCTCAACTTCAATTTCAACTTCAGTTATACCTCAACTACTTCAAGATTATTTTCGATAGTTCCATGACTGAGGTTTTCGTCAATGAGGTGTTGAGCGTAGCTAGATTTCTGAGGGTTTAATCTTGGATTTGGTTTATGTTCTTTAGCTCTTTTGGAAAATGAACGTCCGGTTTGGCCTAAATAAAATTTGTCACAGCTATTGCAAATAGTTTGTAGACACCTGTCTTCTCCAATTTATTTTGTACCGTATGTGGTTTAGGTTTGAGGATACGCTCGAAATTATTCGATGTTCTGGGCGCTGGAATTATGTTAAAAGGTTTCAACTCTTTTTTCAGCAGGTTGAGGAATCTATGGCCAAACTCAATTGGAATGTATTTGGGGGGCGGTAGATCTTCTGTGACAGCATTTTTTAATCTATTATTGTTAGAATATTTTCTTACGAGTCTGTCAATCATTTTGGTTTCGTAACCATTAGAAATAGCAATGTATTTTATGGTGTTGAGTTCAGTTTTGTAATGGTCCGGGGACAGAGGTACTTTAATTAATCTGTTAACCATGCTATTATAAGCTGCTATTTTATGGCTGAATGGATGGTAAGACGTAGCGTGGATTGTGTGGCTAGTTGAAGTTGGTTTTCTAAATATATTATATTTCAGTCTGTTATCATTTCTCTCGAGCGTGAGATCGAGGAAATTTATTTTTCTGTCGGATTCTATTTCCAGTGTGAATTTGAGTTTAGGAGAGAGGCCATTCAAATATTTATTCAATAGATTCAGTTGTCTGGAGTTGCCATAAAATAAAACGAGCGTGTCATCTACGTATCGAGAATAGAACAATATTTTTCTGTAGCTGGGGTTGTTATCAGAGAGTATATGGTTAGTCTCAACGTGGTTCAGATATATTTCTGATAAGATTCCAGATAATGGGGAACCCATAGCTAAACCATCTGGCTGTGAGTAGAATTTGTCATTAAATGTAAAATAATTTTGTTCCAAAGTTAGCTCAAGTAAGGTTATCAGTTCTATTCTCGCTTTAGGTGTTAACTTTGAGCTTTGTTTCAGATTGTTATCAATAATAGCTAATGTTTCTTTGATAGGTACATTAGTGTACAAATTTACGATATCAAAAGACGCTAATGTGTGATGATTTTTTATTTCTAAATTCTTTGTTTTTTTTTATCAGTTCTAAACTGTTTTTGAGATTGTATTCACTTGGGAATTTAAAATGTGTTCTTAGTAAAATGTCAAGTTTCTTGGCAATTTTATAGGCTGGAGCGGAAGTGAAATTAACCAAAGGTCGGATAGGTTTATCGGGCTTGTGTATTTTTGGTAATCCTCTTAGTGAAGGAGCGGAGGGATTCATAATTTTTAAGTATTTTGTTTCTTCAGGGGCGAATAAAGCTTTGCTATTGTTAATTGCTTTGTTAATAGCAGTAGTGTATTTGGTAGTTGGATCTTTATTAATTTCGAGAATGCCATTAGAAACAATAAAATTTGTCACTTTCTTCACATATTCTGTTTTGTATATAACAACAATTGAATTCCCTTTATCGGCCTTAGTAATCAAAGCGTTGTTTTGATCGAGTTTTTCTCTTATGCCTTTTAAAACACGTTGCTCGTTATAGCAGGAGTTGTTATTATGTAATCTATTACTTTTACGGATTTTTTTTGCTTTGTTGTTTATTACAGCTCGTAAATTGTTGCGTTGATCAGTATTAGGAATAAATTTGATAGCGGCCTCAGCTGCGATTAATTCAACAAAAAAGCTACGCCTGTTATTTTTGCTCAAATTATATTTCAGACCTTTGTTCAAAAGTTTAACTTCGTCATCAGTGAAGACAATTTGAGTTTCATTCACAACTCTAGGATAAAATTCGAAGTCAAACATGAGAATCTCTTCACGAGGTTTTTGTTCTTTCATGAGTTTAGTAATTTTATTATTCTGTACTTTTTTCTTTTTGAATACTTTACTCCCTACACGTGATTCAATTAGACTAATCTGTTTCTCAAATTGAAGTGGATGCAGAGAATTGGCAAGTTCCAGGTGCTTTTTATAGAGTAAAGTGTTTAACATGCCTTTCTTCTTATACAAAAACTTTATTTCATGTTTAATCCAAGCGAATTGGGCAGTTTGTTTTGCTTTCTTCGCGGCAAAAGAACAATTATTAATTTTTACATGGACGTAATTAGGAACAATATTGTGAGTAATGCATGTTTTGTTAAACTTTATGTTGCAGGTGGTGTATGTAAGTTTGAGCTTGATGTTCTCGAACTGACTGGCAAGAGTAGCCTGACTGGCATTTAATTTATTCATTTTGGATTTTTGCCCTGGACTGGTGTGACTTATATAATGGTTTTAATTTACCTGTCCGTCCAAAGTCCAAATTTTTGTCGATAATCACGACCTGGTTTCGGCACTAGGTTGTGCCATGATCACGTGTGTAGTCAGTTGGGAGAGTCAAGCTTGTAAATCGAAGTCGAAGTTGTAGTCACATCGACGTTGTCGAGAGTTAAAAATTACACATACACATTCACACATATTACACGAACGAGCGAAACAACGAAAAACAAACATAAATGGTACACCAGACGTTCAACGGACACAGTCAGCTTTACGTACTCGCCTTCACGGTACCGGCGCGAGGAGACTGGCGACGGCGGGAGCGATGTCTAGGTGACCTATGGTCCTTCGGCCTTGGACTCGTCCTGCGAGGGGTGTGTATGTGTCATTTTTAACTCTCGACAATGTCGATGTGACTACAACTTCGACTTCGATTTACAAGCTTGACTCTCCCGACTGACTACACACGTGATCATGGCACAACCTAGTGCCGAAACCAGGTCGTGATTATCGACAAAAATTTGGACTGTGGACGGACAGGTAAATTAAAACCATTATATAACGTTGTAACACTGTGTTGTTTAATGTAAGTAAATTACAGCTGATTTTCGGGCCAAGGCTGAATAATGGTAAAAGGGCTACTTATCATTTTCTCCCAATGTTCCGGAAATAACTGATGACTAATAACATCGAAGTTTAATAAAAATAATAATTTTAAGTAATTTATATCGTTAACTTTTAGTTGGGAAAATGTTTATAATTTGAACTTAAATAAACCCAGATTACTTTTAATGCCGTTTGCTTAAATACTATGTCATAAATATATCTTGTAAGGAGGGAGGGATATTTGATAAATTCTGGAAATATTTGGGGAGGATTGGCGTCATAGCTCTTGGGGGGGATCGGCACCCCTGTTCACATGTTAAAATAAATTTGGTTTATAGTAATCTGGTTAAAATCGAAACCAAGAGGTGAGGTTTTACACCGGTTAATTATTCCCAGAAATGTAAAAACTATAATAACAATTATAATTTACTTAATATTCAATTTGTCTCTGACGTTAATATTAGAATGAATGGAATGGGACTGCAAATTTAACTGTTACAATGCTTGAAAAATGACTGAACCGGCCGGTTCCAGTTATCTATACTGTAACTGTTATTCAAGACATATTCTGTTTAGAACCATCTTTAAATATCTGTGATTCTTCTGTTCCACTGTTATCTGCTCCTTCCTGTTGCGTTGGTTGTGTTGTGGTCTTCAGACTTGACGCTCATAATGTGATGATGTGAGAAAAGAACCATCGGCGATGACAAAAACGAAATTGTTGCTGACTTATGCAATTTGTGCATAGCGCAAATTTTTTTCAAAATTTTAATAATTCCAGGTCCTCCAAAAAATTCACAAATAATTCACAGATTTTTTCCTGGAGAGCAAAATTTATGTATAATTCCAATATTTTCCAGTCAGGTGGACACCCTGAATCTATGTTTTAGCTTCTGATTCATAAGAAATGTCTTGTGTGACGTGGGAATGTGTACGGTAAATATTGGCATGCAATTAACACATTCAATGCTGATCCCGCATGGGCTCAGGTGCGCGTCCCGCACTAACACGGAGTCGGTACGCCGTGCATTTATTCAGTCATGGAGTAGTTAGCTCGCAATGAATGGCTATAATACTGCATGAGCCATTTGTTGAATACTTCCTTTATATGGGACTTCACGTAGTTCCGAGCTTCTCCACCCACAGCGCCACCTACTGGACCAGCAATCACACAGTGCGATCTAGCGTTCTATTGTCAGTCAGCTGGTGTTTTGACAGTTCTGAAGTGAGGTTATGGGTACGCGATTATTTGTTTTGATGTTATGTTTATATCGTGGTTTGTGCTAAACGATGGATCTTCCGGGCCCGAGTAATCAACGTGATGTGGACATGGACTTAGAGGACCAACGTGCTGTGTGCTCATCGCACACATGTGCGGACCGGAAATTAGGCTACAGAAAAATGACGAAATCAACCTTTTTTGAGAAAAAGAACATTATTTCCAGACTTTATACACCAAAAGAAAAGTGATTATGCAAAAAAAAAAAACTTTTAGCACGTAGGGGACCTAATACAGTAGAACGTCAATAATTCGGACGTCAAAAATCCGGACCGTCAATAATCCGGATTTGTATCTAGCAAAAATTAAAACATCGTAACATCTGCCCACGCACTATGTTCCTTAGCGTCAAGCGGGCGATGGCGAAAAGGCGCATAGCGACTGTAGCGAGGAGATCGGCGAGTGGCCGCGGAAGGGTGAGGGGGCGTGGTCAAGGTCACACACCTGCTATTCTACGTGGCAACATCCCCCGTCCCACCACCCACCAGGCGCCTCAGTCCACTGTCCCTGAGCGGTACTGTTGTGTGTGCATTAGTTGACAGTTATGTTTCAGTTACTACGTCAGTAACTACACTAACAGCTGATTCTTTTAAAACGGATTAAGGGCTTAGCTGCGAAAAAACGAACCACTACTTCAGTTCAAAAACCTATTACGCATTTTTTTAAAAGCTCAAATAGTGTTTGATGTTTTTACTGTACACATGTTACAATAAACAAATTACAATAGTGTTTGAACATTAAATATGTTTTTAATTAATTTCACCTGTAAACCCTTTACTGTATAAGAGAAAATACAAAATTTTAAAATGTTTGTGTGCATAAATAGGTATACTGGCTTTTTTAAGGTAATTTCGATAATCCGGATAATTTGATAATCCGGATGGGGTCTGGTCCCAATTAATCCGGATTATTGACGTTCTACTGAACCCTCAATTTCAGCAGTGAATGTGTTAATAAATTAACTTAACGACTTGAGTGTGGGACGGGCCGTGGGTTGTTTGAAGGACGTTTCGTTTCTCAGGAAAAATGGAAGAAAATGATCATTATATTGAAAACTATGGGCAAATTAAATGTTCAACAGTAGATTATTTCAATGAGTTAGGCTTAATTTTTTCATGCGGAGAGACTAATTTAAATTTTTTTCACTCTAATATTCGGAGTTACAGAAAAACTTTTGAGCCATTGATAATTAATTTGCATTCGTCAAAATTAAAATTTGATTTTATTGTGCTTGGAGAGACATGGTTGGGTGAGGATGGGGGCGGTTTACAACTCAATGGCTAAAATCTTTTTCGTACTTAAAGGGGGGTAAACCAAAATGATGGTGTGGCGATGTATATGAATGAGAGAGTGAATGTGATCAACTGGAGCTGGGCGGCGTGTACGGGTTGACTTTGGAATTCTCTTATTTTGATAAGCGGTTCAACCTCTTATCAGTTTACCGCACTCACGACAGCGACTTGGACAATTTCACAAACGCACTTGGACAGTATTACGAGAACTCAGAAGACTCAAAAACTTGCATATTAATGGGTGACATGAACGCAAACCTACTACTAACAGACAATAAAACTGAACGGTACCTGGATGTTTTGTATGAATATGGTTTTATGTGTGGCATTAACGTTCCAACCCAGAAGGTTGGAAATAGCAAAACATCCATTGACCACATTTTTATAAGACATGAATTTGATGCGTTGCGTACTGCGGTTGTGAGAATGGAGATAACAGACCACTACAGCACTTGTTTACAAATAAACTATTCTCACTTGACAGGGCAGGCTTCAAAACACAAAAATAATGATATTGATAAAAATCTACTGAACGCTCAAGTCAGAGACTGTGACTGGACTAGTACTATACTTACAAACGATGTCAATACCAGTGCTAATTGGTTTTTTCAAAAGGTGGAGGATTGTGTTAATAATTAAAAGAGGGAGGTTACAAGTCAAAGCTCAAGATGTAAAAAACTAAAGCCGTGGATCACTCTTGATTTGATTCATAAAATAAGGGAAAGAGACAAGTTAAGTAAAAAAACTTAAAAAAAGCCTTTTAATTTGGAACCAAAAATAATTTTCAGAGAGTAAAAAATCATTTAAAATTTGAAATAAGATTAGTAAGGAGTAATTATTACAGGGGCAAAATTTTAGAATCCGAATCTAATCCAAAAATGTTATGGAGGGTATTAAATGAATTGGCGGGTCGCGGTGCAAAAAAAGATATTTTCCCACTTGAACAATTCATGGCCAACAGACTCTATGATGACTCACCAGACGAAATGGACTTGAGACAACAGGTGGCTAACGAATTAATAATAATAATAATAATAAATAAATAATTCAATGAATACTTTTCACAAGTTGGCCCTAGTCTAGCGGCAGTGATAGATTCGGGCAGCCTGCCTATGGTCAACGATACAGATTCCGTTCAACTGTCAATTCCGTTCTCACGCTGTACACGGTGACTGAGCAGGAACTATTTAACTATGTGACTAAACTACGTTAATGGTACCCGTTGGCACAGCTCCGGGGTATGATTGTGTTTCAGCTGACTTACTAAAAAACAACTGGGAGACCTTTTGACAACCACTGTTACACATTATTAACGCAAGCATCCGTAGTGGAAAATTTCCTGATGCATTCAAAATTGCCAAAGTTGTTCCCCTTTTCAAGTCTGGCGACGAAAAAAGTAAATCCAACTTCAGACCTATCTCTTTGTTGAGTGTGTTCACAAAGGTTCTAGAGAAAATTATCAAAGACCAACTTACTCACTATTTGAATAATAATAATATTTTAACAACTCACCAATACGGTTTCCAAAAATCGAGAAATATTTCAGATGCTCTATTCGACGTAAATAAAGATATAAATTCTTCAATTAGCAAGGGCAATCACGTCCTATTAGTATTTTTTGATCTTGCAAAATCCTTCAATTCCATAGACAGATCTTTATTGTGTAAAAAACTTGACATAATTAGCGTTAAAGGTCTAGCCCTGCAATGGTTTGAATCTTATTTTGAAAATAGACAACAGTTTGTGAGAATCAATGGATATAAGAGCAATCTGATGTCCGTAAACTTTGGAGTCATTCAGGGGAGCACGTTAGGGCCTTTATTATTTTTAATATACATAAATAACCTTGTCAAATTAGATACTGAAGGTAAATTCTATTTATTCGCAGACGATACGCTACTTCTCTTCGAAGGGAAAGATTGGGATTCCGTTTTTATTCAAGCTGAAAGAGGAGTTTCAAAAATAAAGAAATGGTTCGACCAAAATATTCTAACATTAAATACTACAAAAACTAAATTTATGCCCATTGCTTTGAGAGCCCGTAGTGACACACTCAACAATGAACTCAAAATCCACGATTGCGGGGAACATTTAAATGTTGCATGTGTCTGCCCTACAACTGAAAGAGATAACGTTTAAAAATATCTGGGAGTAATATTTGACTCTAAATTATCGTGGGCGGACCATGTGACATACTTGAATAATAAACTAAGGAAACTTATTTTTGCCTTTCATCAACTGCGTCAGGTTCTACACTTAACACGTTAAGTGCCACGCCGCCCCGATCGGAGCGGCATAGGTAGGTCGGGCGGAGTGACGCGCCGCTCCAACCGGGGCGGCGCCCTGGGTTGTGCAGTCTTTCACCAAATTGCCGATAGAGTTCACTGGTGGACCTCTAGCGGCAATCTTATGAACTAAATCGGCAAAGTAGATCCCGTGCCTCACAGATGGCGTTGCCGTAGCCTCGTATTGCTCCCACAGCCTTCCTAATATACTTACAAATTTGCTCTAAAAACACCGCCCCGACTGGAGCAGCGTGGTTTCACTTCACGTAAGTGTTGTACATTTCATTTGCTGTAACTTAAAAATAGACTGCGAATGCACAACTAATATTAATAATTCACTCAAACTACGTCAGTAAGTGTTATTTTACCTGAAAATTAATTCATAAATATTTTCTAAAAAAACCTAAATCCCATCGTAATTGTTATTTTTGGGTGTGATTGAGAAAAACGTTTTACTTTTATTTTAGACAAATTTATTTACAAAACAAGAACCTAGAACCTTTATAAAGGTTCTAGGTTCATAACCAAGAACCTACATAACCTTCATAACCAAGAACCTACAAAACAACTAGAACTGAGTGAAGGTCACGAAGTCAAGGCGGGGGATGAGGGGTGGTAGGGGAGGGGGAAGACGTGTAAAGCCCGGGGATATGTACAAAACCATATGTTGTAACCAGGTTTGGCGGGAAACTAAGTTACTGCCAACTTAGCGGGGCAAAATACCCTGAAATACCGAAAGATTACCCGGGGTCCGATCGGGGCGGCACTGATTTTTTCTAGCAATATTTTGCTAAAAAATTTCACTGCCGCCCTGGTTGGTCCAAATTTTATTTTTGGTCAAAATCGTAATTTTTTTATGAAAACCTTATAACTACGATAAACAAGTATAAAAAACATCATATGGTAAAAAAAGAACTACATTTCTGTTTGGCACTGCGGTAATGTAGCTAAAAAACGGCGTGGCACTTAACGTGTTAAATGAGCTATGTAGAGCGTATTTTGCTTATGTTCAATCGCTGCTTGAAGGGGGGCTAATTGCCTGGGGGGGATCCTACAGTTCGACATTAAATCCACTCTTCACAACTCAAAAGTCAATTATTAAAGCTGCCCTGGGCAGATGTCGCAGATACCCTACGGATGCTTTGTTTACTGAAATGGACGTCCTTGACATCAGACAACTGTTTATACGTACGTTAACTTTGTATATATTTAAAAACTCAAATGATCTATTCGTCCGTCCGTCTCAAGATTACAGAACAAGACATGCACTGGACTTGGGAATTCGAACACAAAGACTTATTAAATCTTTTTCAACAACAAACTGTTTTTATATTGGTCATATAATCTACAATAATCTACCAACGGTGCTATGAAACAATGAGAACGTAACTCTGACTGGTTATAAAAGACTTGTTTTACAATGAATGGTTGCATGAAACTGGTAGAGAAGGTGCAGCAAATATTCTGATTTCACTGTACAAACAATAACTGATCAGCTGATGCATCATGTTTGAGGGTGTGTGTGTGTGTGTGTGTGTGTGTGTGTGTGTGTGTGTGTGTGTGTGTGCGCGCGCGTGTGTGTGTGCGCGTGTGTGTGCGTGTGTGTGTGCGTGTGTGCGCGTGTGTGTGCGTGCGTGCGTGCGCGCGCGCGCGCGCGCGTGTGTGTGTAAATGGTACGTTTGGGGGACATTCACGTGCATATTAACCAACCAACTGAGGACGAAAAACGTACCGAGGACACACTCGTGGTCCTCGGAACGTTTTAGCTTCACCATTGCATTCTTCAGGCGCCTGTGAACCAGGAAATACCAATTTTGGACAGATTTAAAAATGTCCCCCCGTAGTATGGTCAATCAGACACGTTAGTTCCAGTTGTGTCTCCCACGTAGCGCTAGCACGTTGAGCGACACACACGCCTTACACTCTCACCCGTTCTGTGCCGCTCAAGGGAGGACTCATTTTGAATTTTTAAAAAACACACGAGTGTAAATTACGCTGCATTACCGAGGACTCAGGTGCATTCCTTAGTCCCTCCGTCACTTCCTGCACAATGTTGTCATATTGAACTCAGTGATCGAACGAGCGTCTTGGCGGATACCGAGGCGACCGCAGAGAGCTACTGCGATGATTTGGTGTATTTTGAGTTAGGGAACGGAACGTTTGAGGGACGTAAATGTAATTTGGTGGAATAGTTTATTTATCTTGTTTGTTTTTTTTTACATAATAAGTTGACTCTTGTAATAAAACTATTAGTAGTCCAGTAACTGCCCATTTCTCTAGATAAATTTTCTTGGTCACAACCAATTTGCATAAACATTTCGATTCAGGTTCTAATTACCCTATACTTCAAGATTAAAAATGTTATAAGGGTTGCTTTTTATTTACCAGGGGGTAGGTACCACTCTTGAGCATGACAATTAGTACATTAAAACTGAGCCCGATAATGGAAATATTGACCAATTCTAAGAAACTTTTATTTTCCATAGTTTTTTCTTAAAGTCAATACTTTTTTTTAGATATACACAATTGGAAGTGGCGATTTCTCCCGCCCCCCCAAAAAAACACTTTTTCTAATGGTTTTTCGTAATTAACTAAAAAACTAAGAGTTTTAGCGGAAAGGTTGTACTTATATAAATTGTAGCTTATAAAATAACAAAGAAAATGAGGGGGTTATGAAGTCTGTAAACCCACTAGGAGCTAAATTATGGCTTGTTTTAAGAGTGTTTGTAATTTGTCGAACCCAAAACACACAATTTTTATGTGAAATAACTTAAAAACAAAATCTCTTTAGGTGAAAACTTAATGAATTATTTTTATAGATAATTAAAAGAACTTTAATTTAATTTTTTGTAAAAGTTTTTAGCAAAAACATTAAGCGAGTTATGATCAAAGTAAAGTTGGTCCATATTTTTCCAGCGTTAGAAATATAGAAATATCAACCCCCAAATAGGACTCAAATTTAAAATAACCCTTACCGCTCTGCAATTCCCTTCAACTATGTGTTTGTATTACACTAAAAAATTTTGACCTCTTTTAAGAGGTTATTTAAAAAAAATTGAATTTTAAGTAAAAAGAAAATGTAAACAATAAAACAAATTTTCTTCAAAACAACTCTAAATCTACAGGTGATAAGTATAATGTTGTCGAGTATAAAATTGTAGCATTTTATTTCCTGAAAATGTTAGTTGCTTTTTGATGTTTTTTGACAATAGTTGACGAAGAAACATGCGTACAAGTCTTCAATTAATTATTGTTCATAATTAATAACATTTTCAGTTCCTTTAAGCTCACCCCGTTTTTTAAGGAATGAAAAAATAACATCTGTGTGAGCTTATAGTTCCTGAAAAAAAACGTACAAAATGAGATTTAGAAAACCCTCGTATCTTAAAACTGACCGAGTTATGGCTGATAAACCAAGTACTCATTTTAGAAATTATCATAGATAATGTACCGGGTGCTGTTTTCAACAGAAACGTTTTTATAGGTTGATAGCCCTGAAAACATAAAGTTTAAAAATAGTTTATAGTGTGTCGAATAGTTCTATATCTTTAAAGTTCTTGTATAAGCTAATAACTTTCACCTACCCTCTACTTTTTTTAGAATATATTCAATCTTTCGGCATGAATTATTTAACTACTTTAGCAACACTGCTACCGGTTCAGCTGTTTGTTTATATGTTAAAAATGTTAATAAAAATAATCAATAACAATAAATTTAGGCCTATTAATTATATTAATTTATCATTTGAGGATTTTTTGTATTAACTTTGCAGATTTCGAAAACGGCTCTGACTGTTTCGTACGAATTCTGGACCGGCTGTTATGACATTGAATCCTGCATAGAATAGCCTGTCGTTTTTTATCACTCACATCTACGTCTCCAAAGTCATCTGTCTTTGCTCGGACTGCTAACAAGAATTGTTAGCTAAACTAAATGTTTCATAGAACAGCAAATTTCATGTTCTGAAGATTCAGAAGGTATATGTACCCTTAATACCTTCCATACCTTTTAAGGCTGGGACGTAGCAATAGCTGCGTATTTTTACCGGAATATGAGTGAAAAATTAGTGTAGGATGGTTGTGAATTATCATTAATTTATTTATATAATATGTACTAGCAGCCCGCGTCACTTCGTGACTAATTAAAACGACTTGGTAAAATAGGCTTTACTTTCAAGTTGATTATGCATGGAGTTTTGCCGAGTAAAATACCTTTCAATGATGAACTGAGTGAATGTTTTTGAAAATAGGTAGGCTAACACTTCAATATCCTCGGATTCCAAGTACATTTACTAAATAAAGGTTTTAAATTTATGATGTGTTTTAACTTGAATTTTTTAGTTTAACGTTCAACTAATATTGAAATTTTAAAGCTCGAAACGTTGAAACATGCATCAATGTGTTGAAACGTGTATCAATGTGTCTTCACTGTCAATAGTTTTCCTTTTGTTCCTTTTTAAGTTTCCTTTTTAAGAAAATAAATATAGTCAATTAAGATGATTACAGACTGTTGGTCTTAGTTTCAACATGGCAAACGCTCTCCCTTATTTTTTGTTTTCTAAAAAAACTTCAGTATTTTAAGAAATCTAAATAATAATGACATTTGCTTGCCCTGCATTCTGTGGCATATCTCTGGAACTATTTCAAATCTTGATGATCTGTTTTGTTACAAACATATGTGAATTTGAAAAAGTTCACAGGTTCTACCTCGGATGTAGCACTTTCGCTGAAATTTCAAAAGCCTCCTGTGTGAAGGATTTTTATGGGATATTTTCCAGACACGCAAAAGGAACATCTAGAGAGTAATAGCTTTAATTTGATACCAAATATACGTAAAAAAATTAATTTCTAGGGGTCGATTTGCTCTGTACAAAATACCAGAAATTCTTTTAATAATATATAAGATAGATAGATATATAGTAAATAATAATTTTTAATAAATATAAGGTTTATATTTATCATGATAATAAATATAAACTGAGGGGGCGCCACGGCTGAGGGGCGCCGTACCGCGGCAAATTTTTTCTGCGATCTTATAGATTTGCATGAATTGTGATGGTATGGCGTTAATAAACAGCAATACGAATCTGAAAAATGAGGCTGTACCGTAGCTAACAATGATTTATAACTCTGTAGGTATCACTAATGTAAATGTAATAATACGAAGTATGAAATAACAATAGTGTAGAGTTGGTACTATGCAAGTTGCGCGCATACCTAATCGTCTTTCGTCTGTCGCTGTCAAACTTGTCGAGACTTGGAATGTCAGGATTCGGGATTAAGGTGGTAGTCAGTGTCGGTGATGTACATTGTTGCCAAAAACCGGGTATTCACCCTGTTTCCGGGTATTTTGGAGGCCGTGCGGGGATTTGGCGGGGATTAATAAAAAACCGGGTAAAGCCGGGATTTTAGATTTGGACTGCGGGGATTTAGCCAACAACCAGAATATTAAAAAAAAAAACGAGTAAAACCGGGTATTTCAGACGGGCTACAAAGATTTTTATAAACGCTGGATTTTTTTAGTTGGTAATATGTACTCGGTATATGGTTGTATTGGATTCAGTGTTGTCAGAAAGTGGGTATTTACCCGTTTTTCGGATATTTTGAAGGCCATTCGGGGATTATGTGATGATAAAAAAATCGGGTAAAACCAGAGATTTTAGACCTGAGCTGCGGGGATTTACCCGGCAACCTAAATACTAAATACATAAAAACAGTTAAAGCCGGGATTTAATGAATTATGATTTGTTTTGCAAGTATCCTATGTTCATCTGAGTTGAGGAAAATAATTTATTTTCATGGTTTTAAGAACATGTGCAATACTTGAAATAATACCCATTCAAAATTTTGGTATATAGTGTGTAATTTAATGTTATATTTCCCTCCTTACAAAGTACTTTTAAGTTAACTACCCGGTTTTGGATGTTTTGAACGTTATTAGGTGGTTTTTTGGTACTTGTGGGCCGATGCGGGGGCTATTGCTGGCAAACCGGGTAAGAGCGGGGATTTTTAATGGAGTTGGTGGGTAAAATGCCAAATCCTCTGTTGCAACACTGGTGTTGTAGTTGCTAGTTGCTAGTGCTAGTGACTGTTGTTACACTGACAGTTTAGGTAATCGCGGTGACGTAGTTAGAGTGAGAGTAATAACTACAGTCGACTCTCGCTAACACGAACCTTGATATCACGAAATCCTCGATATCACGAATTATTTTTAATCCCCTTGGAAAAACCTGTCTAACACGAAGAAATTACTATACATAACACAAACTAATTTTCATAACACGAACCAATTTTCTGGGTATATTTTACCTCTCTAACTCGAAGGGACACAACAATTGCCTCTATAACACGAAGTTCAGTAGATAAGACGAATTCGATTCACGCTTTACCTCCATAACTCGAAGTTTACCTCCATACCACGAAGTTTTCAGAATGGACCTCCGTAATACGAAATCCCGGCGTTCTGAAATGTTTACTCTATTTAATTTCACAAGTTTTTTTTATTTTGTATACTGTACTGTAAGTATTATTTATTAATACAGTAATATTCAAAGTTATAAGTTTATTTTGTAGCTGTAGGGCATACAGTAAAGTTTCTTTATATTATTGTTTTAATAAAAATTATGATCGATACTGTAATAATTGTTTTTACATGTTTAAGCAGGGGAACATTACAGACTTTTAAATCAGAATTAATATGATCTTGTCTGTTTTTGTGTTTTACAGGTTATTATATTATATATGCTGTATTTTTCATTGACATATAATATTTGAATAAGTCTAAAGCTTGGATTTTTTGAAGGTGTAGGATATAAACAAAATTGTTTCTTTACCTCTATATCACGAATTTTTATTTAGTTTACCTCTATAACTCGAACTATGCATGCGACGAACTATACGTAACACGAAGAAAAATCGCAGTCCCGTGGATTTTCGAGTTAGCGAGAGTCGACTGTATTTGTAATCTGTTTAATTTTTTTTCTTTTGAAATACATTCTGAACAGTTTACTATTTTTAATTTTGTGCAGTCCTGGAATTACCCCTTAATATATGTAATTATACTTAAAGTATGCTGTGTAAGTATTGATATTGGCAAAAAGCTGACATATGCGACTAATACTGGGGGGGGGGGGCGCCGCGACTACGTTTGCCCCGGGCGCCGGCAAACCTACGGACGGCCCTGGGGGGAGCAGGGGGAAAACATGCCGGGGAACGCTATGCGTTAAACCGCTGCATGATATATCTAAATCGGTCAAAGATAGAACATCGGTCAAAACGTATTTTTAATCAGGAACGTATGGCCAACAATAATGGCTATTGGGTCCGAGGTGGTATCTAGTCAAATAGAAGAGTTATAAAATCTACTATATATTTGTCAAATACCACTCACCCATCACCATCGACCACATAGTACAATAGACGGAGCACAAGAAACCGCTAAGTGAAGCCTAAATTTCTAGTAGGGCTTCTAGTAGGGCCTAGGGCTTCTAGACCCTATTTCTAAAAAATACCCCTTCTATTTAAAATAATAAAAAAATGTTTTGGAAATATGATTAAGATATTATCGTTCCAAACTAAAGGTCTCTTCACATGCAAAATTTCAATTTTAAGCCTCAATGCTAAATGGTATAAACTATGAGTTATTTGAAACATGAGCACTGTCAGATTACGGGGTTTTAGGCGCCGTTTTATGTTTCTATACCCAGACAATATGGCGGCCCAGGCCTCACTTGCTGTAATGCAAATAAGATAGCTATGCTCCGTCTATTTCTACTATGTGGTCGCTGATCATCACACAGCCCAAACGATATGACCTAGAACCTTCAAATTTTGCGTAGACATTTCTCTTAGGGCGTAGGCATCCGCTAAGAAAGGATTTTACAAAATCCTAAGTTTCAAGGGGTTTTTGACGAGGTCGAATTTTTCAAACTTTCCCATTTCAAAGTGTTGTAACGCCTGCATTTTGTGGGCGCGGCAGACAGTCGTGCTCGCCGCTGCACCCGGCACGGACTCTCCCCACTCTGGAGGGGAAGTAGGGGAGGCTGGTCAGTCGGTGACCGCCGAAGCCCCAGCCGCTCCGGCAGTCGATATGTCAGCGCTGTGGTGGAAACAGCGTAGCTCCCGGGGCAGGCAAAAATAGTCGAAATATTACGAAGGGGTGTGAGTTAACCCTAAACAACGACAATATACCGCGTTGAAGTGGGGTAATCTGTCGAGGTATGAATTTTATTTTTACTCATTTTAGTCCAATATTTTGACAGTTGATATATTATTAGTTGCGTCTAAGTAAGACTAGACAGCATTTAAGTTAATTAACGATCACGCCCCATATTTTGTTAATTTACGTGGGTGTAAAACCAAAATACCAAAGAAAAAAGATTTAGGCTACAGTGGGTGGAAAACCAACGGGTAAAATAGAACTAAAATCGATTGAGGTGATATTACGACCCCTGGAAATAAACCCCGCTCAAATACTGAGTGTCCAGGCAAAATTATATTTTTACTGTGGCTTGCTGATATATTTAATATTGAAACGAATCACCTCCACGTAAAGTACGTCACAGTAAATGGCGCCCGTGAACAGGGACACGTAGCGTGTCATTTTACGTTTTATTCACACGAAACACTATTAAAAAAAATAGTTGTGACTGAAAAACTACCTTGAAATTGTGTAAATTGAATGCTCGCATAATTAGGTAGTTTACTAGTGATAAACCTAGACCGAGCGGTTGATAAAAATCGCATTGTTGTCGAGGCCTTTGTTATCACCTTCCGGGATTTTCCTCGAATATATGCCTAAATACCAAAGTACTGGCATTGTTGTGTTTTGCTCTATTTAGCCGAGAATAGCAACAAACTATTTTGCTTTCAAGTTTGATTGTCAATCATTGGATTAGGTTCTTCGTTTATTTGATTTATTTGATAAATTCGACTGTACTCGGTGTTTGTATCTACGATGGATATTTTAAAACTATTTTTCAGGATCTGGTATCGGCTTTTGGGATTTTTCTATATTGTCGACCCTGATGAGTCGAAGGGCCGTAAAGGTGAAGCTAAAAAGACTGACGTCGTACAGCAAGTGGTGACGACAACCACGCCACCACGGCAAGTGGCGACTTTGAGCGTGCCGACCACGACTACCGCGTTGAAAGGGGAGAGAACACCCCTTACCGACCCGAGAGTAGGTTGGATTTACGACTTGAGTAAGAGCGATTTAAAAACAGAAATGACCAAGTACGGGCTTAGAATCTCAGGGACTTCCCACGAGCTTAGGCAGAGATTCGTTGATTTTTGGCGCAATTTTGATAACTCGGCATACCACCTCGTGACCTCGGCGCCTACGGCCACACTTAGCGTCGCAGCGCGTCCGAATACCCTACCCTTGACAGGGCCCGATTTGTTTAGCGTTACCCCTCAGAAGCAGGTACAAGATAGAGTCTTTGCTAGTTCAGGAGACGAGTTGGCGAGTTATCGGGAGATTTTAGGACTTTCCCCAGAAGCGGATTCCGCGACAGTCAGACGTAAGCTCTCCGAGCTAGTACGCGGAAACGTCAGCGGGGTGCCTAACCCGGACAGCCGAGGACTTGATTATGATTTTTTGAGACGCGGCGAAACCCTCGATAACATGAGGGTGACTTATTCGCAGCTGAACTTAGGCGCGCGTCCTGTCATTGCGTTTCAGCCGAGTGAACCACGTGAGATGTTGTACACTTCTAGTCAAGCCGTTGATAAAACAGCTTACAAATACGGTGATGTAGCCGGACTCTGCAATATAGTTCGCAAATGGAACCTGCGGTTTGACGGTCGCAAAGATCCTGTCTCGTTTTTAGAAAGACTTGAGGAGCTCATCGGAGCTTACACAGTGCGATTTGATGATATATTGAAGGCGTTACCGGAATTATTACAAAGTTCAGCTTTGCTATGGTACCGAAACAACAGAGAATCATGGCACTCGTTTGCTGAGTTTAAGCGAGCGTTTGAAAAACAGTTTTTCCCGCCCGCCTATTATCGCAATATTGATGAGGAAATACGGAAAAGGACCCAGGGAGAATTCGAGCAATTCCGCGACTTTGTGACCGCTGTGACCACTCTGATGAGAAGGAGTGGCAATTTTTCCGAACAATCAAAATTAGATCTTCTTTACACAAACATGAGGCCCGAATATAAGATCATGGTACGACGGAGCGATTTTACCTCACTTTCGGAATTAATCGACCGGGCTGAAGACTATGAGTCATACCTACGCGAACGAAAGAGTTTTAGACCGCCTCCTCCGCCCGGTACGGCTTTGGTGCGTGAAACAGCCTATTTTCATCAAAAGAAATACGATAGCCGGTACGATAATGCCGCGGTTGAACAACCACAGACGCGGGAACCCGAACGTAGGCCTGAGCGCCGCTCAACACGCAGTCTAGGGACTCAAGTGGGTGAAGCACCGCTTGAAACCCGCGCTCGTCGAGATACCCCGGCCAATAACACCTCGGGTGTCGAAACTGAGGTGCGCGCTGATAGGCGTTCCTCGCCCCGTGGGGGTCGCAATAATGTCGGCTCGATACCGAGGGAGCGGCAAGCAGACTTCCACTGTTGGAACTGCGATAAACGAGGACATCTGTTCCGCGATTGTAGGCGACCTAAGGTGTTACGCTGCTATCACTGTAAGCGAGAAGGAGTCGCAACGACGAGATGCGATTGCCGCGCGGAAAACGAGAATCCGGCTCGACATACGAGAGGCCTGTCGAGTCTGGAGCAAAGGCAAGGGCCTCCGACCGATGGAATGAATGGCTCCTAAACATAAATAAATGCGTTGGGGGTGTAGGGGAAGATACTCCAGTTCGAGATATACGACCACACGTGCGAGTTGAGATTGAGGGCAAAACTTTTAGAGCGCTATTAGACACAGGTAGCGTTTTAGATTTATTGAGTGACAAAATAGTTTCGCAAATCGAATCCTTGGGCGTGGAAGCCGAGGATAAGGCATTGGTGTTGAGATTAGCTGACGGCTCCGAGTGCTCCTCGAGTAAGGTATACTACGTTACCAGAAATATCGGCAATCCCAGCACCCCATATCATTGGAAGGCCCTGTACCTTCCTACGCTCACTTCGGACTTAATCTTTGGTGTCGAAACCATTAAGAAATTGGACCTGATGCGCGTTAGTTCAGACGTTTCTAGTCCACCGTTCGAGGGTGGAAACCTTAGTAACCCGGTAAATGCGCTGACGGCTCTTTCGGAGGACCAAACTCGAAAGTTGAAAGAATTTTTGGAAATTGAACAACCCCAATTCGACGATGTCCCTGGTAAGACCCACCTTATCGAGCACGAAATACGCCTCAAGGAGGACGCAGTGCCTGTTAAACAACGCTACTATCCGCGAAATCCGGCGATGCAGGCCATAATAAATCACGAAGTTGAAGGGATGTTAAAGGATGGTGTCATTGAACCTTCCTCTTCGAGTTGGTCGTCCCCAATAGTAATGACTAAAAAGCCTAACGGTACTTATCGTTTCTGTATCGACATGAGGAAGGTAAACGAATCTAGCCACGTGGATAGCTACCCCCTCCCGCAAATCGGGGCCATTCTTGACAAGTTAAGAGCCACCAAGTTTATAAGCACGATCGACCTCTACCGTGGTTATTGGCAAGTCCCCTTAAAGGCGGAATCAAGGCCTATCACGGCATTCACAGTACCTGGGATGGGACTTTACCAATTTAGGGTCATGCCCTTCGGCCTCCATAGTGCTGGTTCGACCTTCCAGAGGCTACTCGACCGCGTGATAGGTCCAGACCTCGAACCACACGCATTCGCATACTTAGACGATATAATTCTCGTGTCAAAATCGTTCGAAGATCATTTGAAGCTCTTATGCACAGTTTTTACGCGATTGCGTGACGCGGGACTTCGCATTAACCCAGATAAATGTGATTTCTGTAAAACCCGGCTTAAGTACCTTGGTCATATGATTAGCAGTGACGGTGTGGGAACCGATCCTGACAAAGTGAAGGCGATACGTGACTTTCCAACCCCGCATAACGTTAAGACGGTTAGGAGTTTTTTGGGATTAGCAAGCTGGTACCGACGCTTCATCCCAAACTTTGCCGAGGTGACACGTCCTCTGACGACCCTTTTGAGGAAAAATAAACGATGGGAGTGGCAGACTGCCCAACAGGAGGCTTTCGCGAAGCTCAAAAGGAGCTATTGTGCTCAACCTCTATCTTAGCGTGTCCCGATTTCGATCAACCTTTTGTCCTGCAGGTCGACGCCTCTAACGAAGGCCTCGGCGCGGTGCTTTCGCAGAGCCATGATGGCAAAGAAGTCGTTATTGCGTACGCTAGTAGGCTTCTAAGTGAGCAGGAAAAAAAGTATACGACTACAGAGAAAGAGTGTTTGGCGTTGATATTCGGTCTACGTAAGTTCCGAGGGTACCTTGAAGGGTACAAGTTCATAGCGGTGACCGATCATAGTGCCCTTAAATGGTTAATGAAGCTCCGAGAACCCACGGGACGACTAGCGCATTGGGTGATGGAGTTACGGCAATTCGACTTCGAGATATGCTATCGCCGTGGCTCACTCAACCGGGTGGCGGACGCGCTATCGCGGCAACCAGTTGAGAGCCAGGACGATGAACGGAACGATGTGACCGCGATTGATAAGGCGGGTGCACAACCGCTCGAAAGAGAAGGACCACGAGACGCGACTGTTGAGTTGAATATCGAGAGCACGAGAAAGCCAATAGTTGGTATGAGAGGCTGATAGATTGGGTATCTCGCACGCCGCATAAGTACCCACGTTTCGTCGTTAGGGGAAACAAACTCTATAAAGGGTTCCGTACGAGAGTCAATGATAAGATGGAGTGGAAACTCTGCGTTTCCCCTGACCTCAGGGAGAAAGTCTTGGTGGAGAACCACGACTTGGCGACCGCGGGCCATCTTGGAGTCCGAAAGACTTTACACCGGGTGGCACAGAATTACTACTGGCCTGGGTGGTACCGCGACGTTACAAAATACGTACGCTCCTGCCCGGTTTGCCAAGAACATAAGGTCCTGCAGACGAAACCGGCTGGTAAAATGCACTTTCGCACCCCCGTACGACCTTGGTCCACGATATCGTCCGACCTAATAGGACCGTTCCCTCGTTCCAGTCGTGGCTTTAAGTTCGTCATTGTTTTCCAAGATCTGTTTAGTAAATGGACCGAGCTAGCCCCGCTGACAGCGGCGACAGCCAAAGCTGTATCGAACCGTTTCCGAGAGTCAGTTTTATTACGGTACGGAGCACCCGAAGTCATCTTGACAGACAACGGCACGCAGTTTACGTCTGCGATTTTCCGAGGTGTAGCAGAAGAGTGGGGAATAGTGTGCAAAAACACTGCGCCCTACAGCCCTCAATCGAATCCGGTCGAAAGACAAAATCGAGTCCTGAAGACGATGATAGCTCAGTTCGTACGTGATAATCACCGAGCGTGGGATGCTCTTCTACCAGAATTCCAATTCGCCATGAACACTGCGGCTCACGAATCAACCGGGTTTTCCCCCGCAAAGCTGTGTTTAGGTAGGGAGTTACGGTTACCGAAAGCCCTCCGAGGGCCAGAGTTTGAGGTTACTGCGGAGCCGGGTGAACCGACGACCGATGAGATCCTCAACGAACGCGAACGAGAATTCAAACGACTTTACGAGAAGTGTCAGTCCAACTTGAGGAAGGCTTTTGCGCGTCAGTCAAAGTATTACAATCTTCGGAGACGAGATCCGATATTTAGGCCTGGGGATAGAGTAATGAGACGACTTCACGTTTTGTCTTCAAGCGCCGACGCCGTGGTGGGCAAACTGGCCCCTAAATTTCAAGGACCGTGCGAGGTTCTGAGGCGAAAGGGTGCGAACCTTTACGAAGTTAGGGACCCGAAGGGGAAACAAGCACAAGTTGTCCATGTAAAGGATCTAAAACCCTTTTTCGAACGATTGTAGCTAAGTTCTGCCATGAGTTACCAGACATATGCATGCTTTGTAGTCTAACATATTTTTTTTTACAGTCACGTAACTAACCCCCTGTCATTTTGCTTCGCAGGTGCCTTCACCGCCCTTGGTACCCTGCTTTGCCTTGATTGTGTATGCGCTTTGCATGTTCCCCAGCATGAGTGTTCGACCTCTTTTGCCGTGCTGCCTTGAGAACATCTCGTCTTTGTTTCCTAGTCTACCGGTGCGAAACAGAGTAGTTGACGCCTTCTTTCGTATTATTGAGCGCCGAAGCGTATACTACTCCCAAAAATTGCCTCGAGTCTGGGCCTTCGACTCATCATTCCCACTGAGTTGGAATGAAGGAAAATGGAACCACGAAAGGTACCGCGCTTCGGGCCTTAACGTCCTGGACAAAGACATGCTGTTGTTCCCCATGGCCGTGCAGGGAGGTGATCCAGCCGGCCAGTGGATTCTCATCGTGGCAGAACCACGTGATTTCAAGATTACCGTTTACGATCCTCGTCATCGCAAGCGAGAAGAAGAATTGAAAATGGTGTTTGAATACTTAAAAGGGTATTCCCGATTCCAAGGAAGGAAGTTCTTCCCAAAAAGATGGACGATGTCGGCTACCCCATCCTTCACGCCAAAATGCGATAGGGTGTCAGCCGGAGCGTACATCTGTGCCTTCGCCGACCGCATCACCAGGAGACAGCGTGTCGACTACAAACCAATTGAACCAAACTTGCTCCGTAGAACGGTCGCTGCTATCCTCCGCCGAGGCCGCTTTGACGCCGAGAGTTTTCCCCTGGAGGAGCCCACCATTGACGCAACGTACAAGGTGTTGGGAAACTTAACACTTTCCCCAACCCCGGACGACATCCTGCTGAGGCAATTGACGGACGCCATCGAAGGCGGTCTTGGCACCTCAGAAGGGAAAGTATCCCTTTTCGACCCAGTCGAAGTCCCTCAAACCTCGAAGGACGATGTACCGATCGGCCCAGATGACCCTCCAGCGGTTGACACATCACCACCAGCCTCGAACGAGGAGGCCATGGACCTCGACACAGAACCCGAAGGCGGTGTGCCAAGGGGTGAATCTCCATGCCTCGTCCTCGATGACCTACCCCTTGAGGAGGAATTGGACAGGGAGCTGGAAGAGGGGGAAATCCCTGACAACCATGAGCCAGACCGACCACCGACCCCTACAGTCTTTTCTGGACCGGCAAGGACGGTGTATATCCGGCCAGGAGCCAGACCCCCCGTTGCTTCTATTGAAGTACGACGTCCGCAACTCCCCATTAGGACGGTCTATATTAGGCCGCTAGAGACGGCTATGTCTCCTGCCCCATCGGCTGAACCACGACCATCTCGTACCCCAGCAAGGCAGCTACCGAGACCTCCGAACATGGAACTCCCAGAATATGTCTGGCAGCGATTAAACGAACGAGGGTCCAATTGGACAAGACGTCAGACGCGCAACCAACGCTGGCGCATATACCGGTCAGATGGTACATACTACCGAATCCGCAGCAAGAGGCTGTATGACCTCGTTACACGGAGGCATTAAGGCTCAACTGACAATCATCACTTTGGTTTACTTTTATTTTGGTCAAGAAGACCCTTTTATTGATTCTGTGTCAGGTCCCGAGTGTAGGGCTTATTTTCTTTCATCGAAGAAAATCCGACTGGGCGGAAAGCCAGTCATCGATGACCTGTGTGAGGGCAAGAGACCCCAGTAGAAATTTTCATTTTGGGCAAGAAGCCCTATCCCTCTATTTGATGGTTGGGCGTAAAGCCAACCTTCACCATATCTTGTCTTGGACGACAAGAAGTCGTCGTAGTTTTTTTTGTTTGGGCTTATGGCCGAGTTACTTACGTTTGTTTCAAGCGGCAGGACACCGCAAGTTATCTTCGTTCTAGGCCGGGGGCCAGTATCATTTTATTCGTGGTGGGCGGAGAGCCACCATGTAATCTTTCGAGTTCGGGCGGGGAGCCGTTACAAGTTTCTTTTTGGTTGTGGGCGGAAAACCACCGGACGACGTTTCGTTTGGGCGAAGAGTCGTTGGCACCCACCCATCGTGCCAGGAGACCCGACGAAGGTGAGGAATGCCAGGAAAAGCGAGGTCGCAGGTTCCTATGGGTAAGTGATCGATTTTTTTTCTTTTCTTGTTTTCTTTTTTTCCCAAAGTATCGGGGGGGGGGTGTAACGCCTGCATTTTGTGGGCGCGGCAGACAGTCGTGCTCGCCGCTGCACCCGGCACGGACTCTCCCCACTCTGGAGGGGAAGTAGGGGAGGCTGGTCAGTCGGTGACCGCCGAAGCCCCAGCCGCTCCGGCAGTCGATCTGTCAGCGCTGTGGTGGAAACAGCGTAGCTCCCGGGGCAGGCAAAAATAGTCGAAATATTACGAAGGGGTGTGAGTTAACCCTAAACAACGACAATATACCGCGTTGAAGTGGGGTGATCTGTCGAGGTATGAATTTTATTTTTACTCATTTTAGTCCGATATTTTGACAGTTGATATATTATTAGTTGCGTCTAAGTAAGACTAGTCAGCATTTAAGTTAATTAACGATCACGTCCCATATTTTGTTAATTTACGTGGGTGTAAAACCAAAATACCAAAGAAAAAAGATTTAGGCTACAGTGGGTGGAAAACCAATGGGTAAAATAGAACTAAAATCGATTGAGGTGATATTACGACCCCTGGAAATAAACCCCGCTCAAATACTGAGTGTCCAGGCAAAATTATATTTTTACTGTGGCTTGCTGATATATTTAATATTGAAACGAATCACCTCCACGTAAAGTACGTCACAGTGTTATGGACGATTGTTTTTACATTTTCAATGTTCATTCAATCAGCATGCTGAGTTAGCTTCACAAAATGTACAGCAGATTATAAATTGATTTGTTTCATCACGGTTTTATTATTTTTTTTATTTCTTTTATGGACTTAATTATGTACTATATAAAAGTTACATTTAGTTTAGTTTTAGTACCTAATCTGTTTAATCATAAATTCAGTATATTGAATCATATTTATTTTGGCAGCGGGAGTTGTAATTGTGCCTGTTACGATGACTTGGCGTTTAATCTAATTCGACCTCTACAGTTTAATGCCTGAAGAGCGTGCTGACTTTGGTAGTTGGGTCTTGAAACTTATTCCCCGCAAGACTGAAAGAAGGGGGTACAGCTGGTGACTTGTAAGCTGGCACTTGGGCCTCACGCGGGCAGTATAGGCGCGGGGGTGAGAGGGGAGTGTTGGAGGTACAAGAAAAAGGCCGGACTTCAAACATTTCTGCTGCCGAACGCCTTCACACGGGTCGCGAGGACGTTGCCACAACCCGCTTGATGGAACATAATGTTTTTTTCATTATCGGTAATTTTTCAGTCACCGACAGACTGTGCTGTATAGCCTAATCTAATTCTTTGATATATTTACATAGAAATCCTTACATTATAATAATATCTGATAGATTACGCGGCTTGAAACGCCGTTTTATGTTTCTATACGTAGACAAGATGGCAGCCTCCGCTTCAATTGATGTAATGCTAGTAAGATAGAAACGCTCCTTCTATTTGTATTATGAGCTCGCTGGCTGTCATGAACTTTCCCATGATAAGTCGGTGAACATCAAAGGGTCGTCTTGGCGCGGCCGTACTCTCCCACCAATACCATCTCGAATTTCGATTAAATTTGGTTTGATTGCACGTATTACCATAAGGCCTCTTTTGTGGACGTCGGACGGTCGTCATGTGACGCTGAGAAAAGTTTCAAGCGTATTTTCAGCGTCGAATGAAGACCGTCAGGTGGTCGTCGGGCGCGCATCAAGTAAAGCGAGCATGGGACCAGGCAGTCTCCGCACACACAGCAGGTCCATTGATTATTGATGGACTCTCAGTCAAAGTTTTCGCTGTCAGGGATCCATGTGTGTTGTACATGTTCAAATTAAATAAAAAAACTCGGAATAGATAGAGGTCTTAATTGAAGACATCAGTTAAGACGTCCTTTTAATAAACAAAATATCCACAACAAAAACGGTTATAAGGCTTGAGTTGTATTTCTAATAATAATTGAATCATAAAATAAAATATAGAAAACTGTGATTTTTAGACTACTTTTTTGAACAAATATTGAGCTAATTTCCGGGTGTCGCTAAGAAGAGTGACCAAATACTTTTTCTGATCATTACAATATGGACTATATTCATAAAGGAAACGCATGTTGATACGTTTCCAGGTGGTCGAAAACTTGGTAGGAGGGTAAAAATGGCGGAAGGCTTATGCGCTGAAACCACAATATATTTAGAAAGGTTCAAGATAGGACATCGGTCAAAATGTCATTTAAATTCAACAAATGTGGAGAACATAAATGGTTACTAGGCTCGAGGTCGTATCTCAATTAATAAACGAGTTATAAAATAAAACATAGAAAAATGAGATTTTGGAAAAAGATTGAAAACATTTAACACTAATCCGCACAAAATCAAACCAAACTATATATAGAATAAATATCCATTCAAACGATTAATTCAAAATAACCTTCAAATAATTTAAAATTAGATTTACTAATCAAATGATTTTTCTATCCTGCATATAAATAAAAACAACCTGAATCAGCTGTGGTGGTTAACATAAACAACAACAAAATGCCCATGACGATGGGCACTTGAATGGGCCCTTTGAAAGGTTGTAGGACGCAAACCGGATTTTCCCAGACTTGAGACCAGTTACAATCAATTTCTGGTGGCTTAAAACCCCAAATTAAACAAAAAATCATAAATCTTAGGACAAAATAAAAATTTTGCCCGTACAAACTTTGCTTATCTTAGAGTATAGGATAATACCATTAAGAAATTACATTAAGAGTAAAATATATGCTTTTAAAACCCACGACTCATTCGAGCAATTCTTTGATCAGAATAGAGCGTTGCGCCAACAATCATCACGCGCATTGTAACAGGTTTGTCCGTGGTTGCCCTCACATCCGCAAACGACCGCTGTCCACCTTGGCTTGCTGTCGGACCTTGGCGCCGTTTTACATCGGCTTTAGAATGATCCAGATTGAACTACATTTTTTAAAATGTTGTTTTGTTTACTCAAGGCGGATTTATGCTGGTACATGAAACGCCATATTCTAATTTAGTTAACTGCTCAATGTTGGTATGCTGACTGTAATATTAGTCAGTTTCGTTACAGGAGGGTGCCAAAAGATTCCAGGCCTGAAAGGCGTACCGGGCTACGCACTAGTATAAGTACAATAGAATCTCAAAGCCCAGACCGTCCATAAGACCAATGTTAATTTTAACATTGGGCTTATGGACGGTATGGGCCTTGTGGTTTGATTCAAACTATACCCGTATCCCTGCGGCCCATAGCAGGGGTCTGATCCCCCCGGCCCCGGCTGTGAATCGCCTACCTCGGTCCTAGACGCCTGTGACATGTGCCGTCCGAATAAATCTTTCCAATGCCAATGTCACAACTCAATCTGGAAAATATTTCAGGAAATAATGGGTGAGTCGTCAGACAAAAAAATCCCTGGCGATTTAAGATGTAGATTGTTATAGACCACGTTTGTAAAACGGGGTTTTACCAGTTTTACCACTTACAATCATTCATAAAAACATCAAATTTTATCAGCTGATGAAGTTATATCACATTTCACGAATTAGTTAACATTGCACCAACCAACATACATAAGGTAAATAAATTCTTTGTAAAATATATTTGTATGGAAATTATTGGAACTCTAATTAAATTTCTTCATCTATTCTACGTCATGTTCATCGTTCTGGTAATAATTATTGACATTTCATTTTTCAATGGCTTTGTAACGTAAATAGTTTTTACAATTGACAAGTTACACCGCTACACTGTTAATCTATGGATCTGTTAAATGACCATTCATGATCATAAGGATTATGTGTATGTACAGTTCGCGCATTATATTTCCGGCTATGACTACTACGCTACTAACCGTATGATATGATATTTTAAACATATAATTTTGGTAAACACTGCGTTTGACGAACAGTGGGATTGTAGAATAATGTTTTCAGAAACGTACCCCCTCTCCCCATCCGCGACGTGCAACCAGCTGACTCTGTCATAGCTTGAGATAAAATGTGCGAACTGTAGTAGTGTATATTAATGTCCTCACTAAGACTCTTAAATGTAATAGTCCTCACATAGTCACTGAATACCTATTTTAACGGTTTTTCGTGTGTGTCCTCACTTGGAAGATTAAAAGCATCAGTCCTCAGATAGTCGGCAATTACTAAATCTAACGGTCATTTGGAGTGTGTCCTCAGAGTGATGGGCTATTTTCCCATCGTGCGCGCGCGCGCGCGTGCGTGTGCGTGTGCGCGTGTGTGTGTGCGTGTGTGTGTGTGTGTGTGTGTGTGTGTGTGTGTTGTAACGAAGTGTTCTCCCCCAAGTATTTAGGGGTCAGTAGGCGAATTCCCCGGGGGAAAAGTACTGAGGGAAAGTGCCGAGGGAAAAGTGCCCAGTACTTTCGCCAGGGGTCTTGGTACTGAGCACTTCCCCCACCCTCCGAGCACCTTTGCTGCCCATATATACCCCCCTCGCGGGAGCCACCAGTCAGTTGGGCCTTCGGGCCCGACCCCGCCGGATGGCCTTCGGGCCCCGCCGGGCCTTCGGTGGGGTTTGCACCTGGACTCGTTGAGTCCAGTGCCGCTGGTTGGCATGTTGAGCCACAGCACCCCGCACCTGGGCGAGTTGAGCTCGGTGCTGCTGGTTGGCGTGTTGAGCCACAGTACCCCGCACCTGGGCGCGTTGAGTCCGGTGCCGCTGGAAGGCGCGCTGAGCCACAGCATTAATTCCCCGGAGGCTGAATGGGTTGCCTCCCGGGACCATGAAATAGTGGTGGAGGGGGATGACCCCCCCACATTGTCTGAGGATATTTAATCAGGGATGATTTGTTACAGAGGCAGTCTGGATCCGGCAGTGGACCAGGACAGATACGAAGCCGTAGGAAGAGAAGCTGCTGCATTTTGGGCCAGTCGAGGGCCGCCCAGCACTTCAAAGGATTGGAAACAGGACCGTGGGTCTTCAGGGTCAAGGACGGAAGACCACCCGTTACAAGGGACCTTTCAAGGGGGCATCCAAGAGGGACACCAGGGCAGCACTGCGTGGTCCAGGAGAGCACCGCCAAGAAGGTCACCACAGAGACGCTAAGGCATCAAGCCTCGTTGTGTGGAAACTGTTGTACATAGTTGTATATAGTATGATAATAAATGTATGGTGGAGATCCAGAGTACAGTCAATGCTAGAACCCTTTCAAAACCCGGTGAAAAGTCTGAAGCTGAGGACTCAGTGGAATAATTAATAGCAAAGAAAGTTCCTTACATAATTTTGGTGACCGAACAGGGACGTATAGCTTTGTCTGGTACTCTGGTTTATGATCCCACAAACTTAAAACAAAGGTGTATGAACTTGGAGAATTCACTGAAAATTTTGATAATGTCTGATCCCGAGTCTGAAAACGAAAGTATTGCCACTCAGCAAAATAAAATGCTCCCCTGAACTTCATGGATTTATAGTCTTAAGGGTGATGAATTACAGGAGGAAGTAAAGAAATTTGTTTTTCCCCCAGCTAACACAACAAAAGGAGGCATGGCAGATACTCAGCAGCTTTGTCAAGGGCGAGCGTTGGCCTTCGGCCACTACACAACCACCAGAACCGAGCAGCATGGGTCCGGCGCAGGCAACACCACAGGTACCAAGAGTGAGTACACAGTAAGTCCCGGTTCCGAGCAATTGTTCTGTGAATACCCCTCAAGATAATATTTCCATTTCGGTAATTTCCCCAAGCATCAATGAAACCAGGCCCAACTTGACAGAAGAAATGCAGTGTATCAGAATTATTATAGAATTAGACATTAAGGGCCTGAAAATAAACGGGCTCGTAGACACCGGAACTACCAGAAACTACATAAATGAGGACACGGGTCTAAAGCTGGAATCGGTTGGTGTGCAACTGCTAAAAATTACTGCACACTATGCCCGGGTGGCAAATGGTGACCAGGTAACCATCAATAAGGTCTATATAACGGGCTGTAAAATTAAGGAAGTTTTTAAGAACCTAGAACTCTTTCACAGAATTGATTATGGGATTAGACTCTATGAAGGATTGGGACTTAGTAGTCAACGTCGGCAGAGACACAGTCCATTGGGCCGAAGAAAAATTAGTTGAAGGGTAGAGCCAATGATAAATGAACTGTTATGAAAAATAAGTCTTCTTTACAGACAAGTATTATTTGAAGTAGGAGATGCTTCACTATTTGTTTTGTTTTTTTTTCTTGTGAAAAATGTACGGTAATAAGAAAATTGGGTGTTTTTAAAGAAGTACAAAATAAACGGTAATTAAAAATATTAAGAAGGCATTGATGCTAAAATAAAATGTATTGTTTGAAAAATTAGTTGGTGATAAAGACATAGTTATTACTGTTTGCTTGAAACAGCAACGGGTTTATATTTGTTTTTCCTTTTTTTGAGAAAGAAAGAGGGGAGTGTAACGAAGTGTTCTCCCCCAAGTATTTAGGGGTCAGTAGGGGACAAGGTACCCAGCGAATTCCCCGGGGGTAAAGTACTGAGGGCAAGTGCCGAGGGAAAAGTGCCCAGTACTTTCGCCAGGGGGTCTTGGTATTGAGCACTTCCCCTACCCTCTGAGCACCTTTGCTGCCCCCTTTGCTGTGTTTTCATTTTGCCTTCGTAGCATTTGTTTTGTTACTTCATTTGAATTTTTAGATGATTGTTTTGTAGTTTTCTGAGAAAGATTTAAAATTAAAGGACTGTGGTCTGCAAAACATCTTTCTACTGTTTTTATTTTATAAATATCTGTTGAAAAATTTACAATAATATTATCTAAACAAGATTTTCCCCTAGTAGGTTTTTTATTAGCACACATTAAATTTAGACCTCTTAACAAATTTGCAAAATCAATTGATGATCGTTTTTCCATTAATATCATTTCAATATTAAAATCACCTGCTATAACTATGAATTTACATGACTTAAAAAGTTTTTTTACAACAAGTTCAAAATTTTCCATAAACAAACCAACATCACCACTAGGAGATCTATATACACTTAAAATTAAAATATCACAATCCACTATTTTAATGCAGCTAAATTCACAATGAAGTTCAATACAAAATGACGAAACATCTATTCTAGTAAATTTAAGCCCCTCTCTAAATAATATTCCAGCCCCACCATTTTTTATATCTTTCCTGCACATAACATCTGCAGCAATAAAATCTTCAGGAACAAAAAATTCAACTTCATGCTCTCTTAACCAATGCTCACAGATACAAATTACATACACTTGTTCAATGGCACAAAAGTGTTCTAATTCTAAAATTTTGTTCCTAATACTTTGGATATTAACCTGTAAAATATTTAAGTATTCTTGAATTCCCTTATTCCCTTTAATTTCAGTGTCATTTATTACAGTGCAATACCTATCGTTCCTACTTTTTGAAGCATCAATTTTATGTTTAACTATATTATTTCTAAAAAAACTTCATTCATCTGTTTGCCTAACACATTACTATTTACAATGGTATTATTTTTAACATTACATTTTACAATGGCATTTGTTTTACAAACTTCTTTATTTCCACTTGTTGAACTAATCACACCACTGCCCACACCATCACCATTACTCTGCTTTAGAGTCTCACTGTACGTAAGAACTCCCGGAGACACTGTAACCCCTTTACAAAGCGTTGACTTCGTCAGTAAAGATTTGGAGTCGTCAGCAGGCAGCATTGGCAGCAACTCGGTAGTCGGAGAAGAGGAGTTTGCAGTGTCATTGAAGACAGGATCAGCTGATTTATTTAAGCAGGTGTCTTGTATCATAAAACAATGAGATTGAGATTGCCCTGGGACATGCAGAGATTGGCAAAGTATGTTTACAAATTCATCATAAGGAAGACCATTTCTTAGGGTTCTTGAAGACCTTTCTTCGAACACTATTACATTTACAACAGAATCTGTGAGCCTTTGAAATTTTTTTATATTTTCAATAAAAATGCAAGGGGGAATCAGGTCCCTGACACACCCCATTGGTGAACAGTATAATGTTTTTAACCTTTTTTTCTTGAAATCTTGTGTTAGCTGTTCAAAAGCAAGCTGGTAGTCAAATATTGTCGGCTTCTCATAAAACTTATTTTTAGTAGCAAGTCCATAAACAAAAGCACCTTTATTTGATCTTTGACATGTTAGATGTGAGTTTATGCAGTCAGAAAGCAACGGCTTCCCAAAGTTTTGTTTGAAGCTTTTTGCAACACCGGCGGTCATACATCTCTCACTCCCAAGGTCACGTGAAATACAGTGAGCAAAAGCGGCATGCTTGTCACTTCTAGCTTTATTTATTACATGATTCATGTGGGATTCAATTACTTTCATTTGAGGCTCACTTAAGCTTGGTTGCAGGGTGTTTAAAAAGTCAATGATTGAGAATGCCAACTTTGTTTTTCCTTTTGCATTCAGATGCATGCCATGCCTAGAGAAATGTTTTCATTCAAAGACATCAAGATCAATAAGATGTACTTGATCAATTCTGACAACCATTTCCCTTATATAATTGTTCACCAAAGCAATCTCATAGTGAATTGGATCGGACTTACATCAAAGCGAGGAGGGACGGTAGTAATGCAGACTGGCCTTGCTTTACTTAGTGCTTTAAGTTTGCCTTCCACATTTTTATATATTTCCTGGGGGTTCTTCTTTGCTAAATCGTTAGTCCCAGCCAATAGAATAAGAGGTGAATTTATTTGGATGTTTGCCTGCATATTTGTTGCATGGTTCCACCAGGCTTGACTGACCCACTTACTTTCACTCTCCAATTGCTAAATGAACCAATAATTTCAGGCAATCCTCGCCCTTGACTGTCGGCATATAATTCTGCCTTTACTTCCACTGTTGAGGTTTTTACAACATTAGTTTGGTAAACTTTAGGGTTACTTTGGTTAAGCTTTGTTTCCGTTGGTGTATTGGTATTTGTCCGAGTTTCTTTACCAGTTTCCCTCGGCTCTTCATTTTCCTTACATAGCAGTTCAAATCTGTTTAATGAACTAATGTTAAATGGTTCGATATTGTTAACTCTATGTCCACAATTAGAACCATGAGCCTTTTTAACACTTTGCCACTTTTCACAACTGTTATTTTCAGAGTTTGGTTTTTTACAGTCTGATTTACCAGTTTTTTCAATGAATTGAGGGTAAATTAACTCCGATTGTTGGGGTTCCTTATGCATCATACCAAAAACAACTTGGGCATTTAGTTGTAAGGAAGTGGAATTGTCCCAAAGGAGAGCAAGCTGAACTCTTTTGGTCAGAACAGAGGAATAGTCTATTTTACACCTCAACTTTTTGTTTACAGAACTGAAAAAGTTGGGTGTTTTACTCTTCATTTCTTGTAACAAAATCTCTGTGAATATAACCAGGTAGACACCACAATCCACATTGTTTGGTTGTTGTGGAACTTCTACTATTTCAACTAGAACCTCAGACTTACATCCAATATATTTACTGACCTTCGTAGCAATCTGTTGGGCATGACTTAAGTTATATGTGCCTTTTGAATCAAAATAAAGGAACTTATCTAAACTTTTGATATTCAGGAGTAAGCTCCAGTGTGTTCCCTCAGTCCTATATGCATTACGTGTGTCCTCTGGGTCATAATTATTTGCTGTGTGCATTGCATCGTGAATAGGGAAAAATATGTATGACTTTGTATTTATTTCCAAAGGCTCAACAATATAATGGAAATCATGTAGACATTTAATTTTATGAGTCATCACTGGGCTCATTAATAAGATGTTTTCATTGGGTTCAATTGCAGCCGAGAGTGTATCGTAGTATAACTGTATTGTTTCATCAGTAATCCATTTATTCTCTAAGATTGATAAACTTATTGAGGGTATTTTATCAGTACTAGTTTGCTTGTTGACTTGTTTTGTTCCACTTGTTTTGCACATTTTATCAGTTGCTTGGGGAAAATTTAATTTATAAGCATAGGTGATTGTATTTAGTTTCTTATTCATAGATTTTGATTGGCTAGGTGCACTTAAGCTCAATGTGTTTTGCGGTTGAGTTATTCTTCTGTTCTCAGGAGTTCTGTTTTCACAAGTATCTTTAGCGTTAATTGTTATTCCACTCAGTTTCTCAGCCTCAGCCAGGGCCAATTTATAGGTCTCTTTATGCTTATTAGCAACTGTTTCTAGTGTATACTTAGATTTGTTAGTGTTATAGTCACACTTTTTATGTTTTTAAAGAAAACTCATAATTAAAAAAAACAGTTTATCCAAACAATTTACAGTTAGTTGATAAAACTTGATTATAATACACAATTTTAACTCAAAACTTGTTTACACTTTAG
Source organism: Flexamia atlantica (assembly GCA_035578135.1). Classification (NCBI taxonomy): domain Eukaryota; kingdom Metazoa; phylum Arthropoda; class Insecta; order Hemiptera; family Cicadellidae; genus Flexamia; species Flexamia atlantica. Next base: position 4,254,141 of record JAQJVK010000016.1, on the reverse strand, counting down.
AAAAATAACTTTTATTTAGGACCACATAAGGTCAGTGCTGCATCCAGTTAACCTCACTTCTCACATTTAGATTCACAACACATAATTGAAGGAACACATTGCCTAAACAGTACATTACAGCATTTCCGTGAACTTAGTTTTTTGGTTTGCTACTGGGTAGGGGTGTGCGAATAGTGATTTTTGAACTCGAGCCGAGCCGAGCCGAGCTTTTTCAAAAGTTTTCGAGCTCGAGCTTTTTCGAGCCGAGCTTTTTAACAATCACCAAATTATTAAAAGAAATTATGAAGCTTGATTTTAATTTGTAAAGATACAATAGACTAATGTTTGCATACCTTAAGTGACCGCCAGCTCAAAAATAGAAAGCTTATCCCCAAAACAAGTGATCATAGGTTCATCAGTATTTTGTATTTTGTTACATAAAATTAATCAAACTGGCTCAACAAATAATTTATGAAGAAAAATACCAAATTTAAAATCTACATTTATCTACATTATATTTAAGTAATAACCAACCCCAAAATACTTTACTTTAAAATAAATAGTTAAAATTACATAATTAGACTAGTTACATATAGGTACTACAAAATTTAATTTCAAGAGTAGAAAGTAGTAGTTGAAAGGTTTTAAAATAGTTATATCTAGTAAAAAAATCACACATATACACCTAGTCGAACACAAGATTGATTTTTGTATGTTCACTAAGTAAAGATGATAAAAAATTAAATAGCAGTCCCAATTGTGGCATAATATTCAAGGCTAAACTTATTATTTCAGAATATAATATATGAATGAAATAATATTTAATAACAACAATAATTTATTGTAATCCTAAAATTAGTTATATTTCTAAACTTTTGTGAAGAAAATAATGTACAATTAAGAAGAAGAAAGATCATAAATAAATAAGGACGGAATAGAGAGAAAGAAAGAAACAGCTAACCCTCTCTCTTTCCTTATCAGTGGCCAGGGAGAGGGGGGGGGGTTGGAGGTTGTTTACTTCAAGTCCCTTCGCTGTTTTTTGCTCTTGTCTGATTCAGTGCGTGAGTTAATTAGGAGATAAGGAATCCTTACTACAAAATGCAAAAATAAAAACTACTTGTCATACAGCTATGAATGATGGCTCATATTTTTGTCTTATTTTGATAAATCAAATGAGACCAAAATGAAACTTGTACGATATACCGTTTAAGAGATAAGCCTTGATAAAACAATAGACTTAAATGCTGTATTTCATGTTCCCCAAGGTCAACTAAATATAGCTCCGATTTCCGTCTAAATGGAGATAATATTTCTTGTTACCTGTCAATGTCCTTTTCTTATCACTAGGGAATGTTTTTTGCTTGTTATTCGTGGGAGGGAAATGCTCTTCCGGTTTAACGTGTCCAAAAATAGATCGCAATAATTATCTTTCTGATAAGAACTCTCTTATCAAAAGCTCGGCTCGAGTGTCGAGCTTTTTAGAAAAAAGTCGAGCCGAGCCGAATACTGAAAAGCTCAACCTAAAAGCTCGACCGGTCGAATGCTCGCACACCCCTACTACTGGGGCGCTAGCAGTAATCAACAAAATTGTCGCCTACAGCAATTTTGTGAGTTAGTTTATTGCTGTTACTTTAGGCTATGTGTTTATAGATGTGAACTCTTTGTGTGAACTGATAATGAAATTCTAAATGAAAGGTTGTAAAAGAAAAAAGTGATTTTAACTTTAGCTAACTGAAACTGAATGCTGTCTAAAGACTTGTCATGGGAGAATCAGGTAAATAATTAGCTAAGAAACTGGGTGTTGGGACAATTACGCTAAGGACCGCATTACACTATCAAATGTTTCATAAAAGATTTATTTGACCAAACAAAATTTAAGTTTCTGTTTTGAAAATCAGCTGGCTTGAATTTTGATTGGTCAAATAAAAAAAAATCCCCTATTTCCTAAAAAATAAAGAATTAAAAACAAGATGAAAGGGGAGAGCTATACCCAGTTATTTATTTACTTCTAAACCCAACCCCATCCCCTTGCCTGACTGCTGATCTATTGTTTTTTGACATCCAGTCACTCCAGCACCGAGTTACACAGCTGAGACCTGATAAGAATAATTTGTCCCCCCAATACAAAAATTACGAAACCCAAACTGACTGTTATGAAAACCAATGAAGTTCTATAATTTTCATCTCATTTTTACAAATCAAATGAGACAGAAATGAAGGCTAAGTATCATTCAAAAGATAAACTAGCTATGAATAAAAATTTGAAGTTGTAAAGTGCAAGGTCAGAGCTAAATACAGTAAACTCCCGATTATCCGCAGTGCGGATTATCCGCGCGTGCTACGAAAAGCAAAAAAAAAATACATATTTATAAAAAAAATTAGACTGAACTGACAAGTTTTTTTGAGTAAAAAACACGCTCATGCTTTCTCCGTCTACTGTTACGCGAAGACGATTTTCGTTTACCGCGACACGAGGACGATGTTTGTCTACCGTAACACGAAGGCAATTTACGTCTACCGCGATGCGATGACTATTTTTGTCAACTGCGATGTGACAACAATATTTATGTATTGCGACAATGATATTCGTCTACCGCGACGACCATATTCGTCTACCGCGGCGTTTACCACAACGATGATTCTCGTCTAGCGCATCGACGAATTTTGCCTAACACCAAGTCCATATTCGTATAACCAGACGACGATATTTTTTCTACCGCGGCGACGATACTCGTCTACCGTGACGACGATACTCGTCTACCGTGACGACGATACTCGTCTACCGTGACGACGATATGCTTCTACCAAGACGACGATTTTCGTTTATTGCGATGTGAAAAAAATATCTGTCTACTGCGACAATGATATTTGTCTACCACAACGATGATATTCGTTTACCGCGACGTCCATATTCATCTATTGTGACGCCTACCACGACGTTATAGGATATCCCACCCAAAATTAAATCTGGGTTCGCCCCTGACTGTATTAAATAAATTGATTTTTAATGTTGAATTTGTTTTTCTCTTTTATTCTCTCCCATTTTCAACATTTGTGGATTATCCGCGATTTTCTTTATCCGAGGTAGTAGCGCCACCCAATTCCGCAAATAATCGGGAGTTTACTGTATATCTGAAAGTTTTCAATTTCCGAATTCTGAGAGATGGTCAAATCAAATCATCTTTATTCATGTACAGTGTAAACAAAGATACATTGAATAGTGTCACGAGAAAAACATATCCAGCGTAATAACACTAAAAATATCTCAAAATTAAATACATACAATTTTAAGTAATACATTTTTCCTAAAATTCATTATATATATATAAATATATATATTATATATACATATAAATTTTGTTTAATGTTAAGGTATCAAATAAATTACTAGCCTACATTAAATTTCTCCTTGAGTTCCAAAAATTGTCATATGAATACAGGGACAATGTCAACAAATACTCTTTTAAAAGTTTCCTAAAAACATCAAAATTTTTTTCACGGAAAATATTTTCGAGTAAACTAAATAAAAACGTACTGCCAATGAAACTAGTTTTTTTCTCAAAGAATTCTAATTTTGAGATGGGTAACCAGCTAAAGTGCGGATACACCACCTTAACTATTAAACGGATTACATTAGGTAAACTGAACTCAGCTCAACTTTATGCGACATAAAACTGTACATTTCTGTAACAAAAACAACTCTGTCTCGGCACCCAAAATGGGGCCCTTTGGGGGCAGCCCCTAATTTTTAAAAGCAAACCCTATCGAGTGACCCCTCATTTTGAAGGGTTTGTCAAAAAAAATACAATAGTCAATAGTCAAAATCTCTTTATTCATCTTATTTGTACATCCAGGGTACATGAATGGCGTCATAAATGGAGGTTGATATCACCCCCCTAACCAAAATGGTGGCCATTTCAAAATTTTCTATGGGTAAACAAGATAAAGTATGGATAACCCCCCCCCCCCTCAATAATTAAATGGGATACAGAAGGTAAAGTAAACTCAGCTCACCACTTTATATGATATAAAACCAAACTTTTTTGTAACAAAACAACTTTGCTTCGGCCCCCAAAATGGGGCCCTTTGGGGGCAGCCCCAAATTTTTAAATGTAGACCCCTATCAAGTGTCCCCTCATTTTGAAGGGTTTGTCAATAGAAATAAAATGGTGCAAATCGGGGGTGAATATCACAGCCCTTAACTAGAATGGCATGCATTTCAAAATTTCAAAGTTTACTAGAGAAGCACTACTATCAGGCCTTCCAAATTTGGAAATTGCCGCTATTTCGATTAGGGGTGTGATATTGACCCCAGGTTTGCACCATTTTATTTCTATTGACAAACCCTTCAAAATGAGGGGTCACTTGATAGGGGTCTACATTTAAAAGTTTTGGGGCTGCCCCCAAAGGGCCCCATTTTGGGGGCCGAAGCAAAGTTGTTTTGTTACAAGTTTGGTTTTATATAGGGGTGTGCGAATAGTGATTTTTGAACTCGAGCCGAGCCGAGCTTATTCAAAAGTTTTCGAGCTCGAGCTTTTTTGAGCCGAGCTTTTTAACAACCACCAAATTATGAAGCTTGATTTTAAAAGGTACAATAGACTTTTCGGGGGGGGGGGGGGTTTTGGACAGGCCCGGCGACAGAATTTACGGCTCATCAAAAGTGGTGACCTTTTTTTTTCTTTTACTCGCGCATGTGCTTTTCGGCCCCTTTATTGCCATTTCGGACCCTTGTCGTCTCTTCCCGGACCCCTATACATATGCCCGGGGCCGTTTTTACTACTTCGGGGGGTTTTTGTACTACAGTAGACGCCCTCTAGTTCGGCCACCTCGGGACCGGAACACCGGCCGGACTACAAAATGGCCGGACCATCAGGATGAACTATCAAAATGTAAAACAACCCTATTAAATTCATTACATATGCTTAAAAATCAACAAAACACGTTATTTAAATATGTTTAGTTACAGTGTTTGGTTGCCAAAGAAAATATTTTGACGTCTCTATGTTGAATTGTCATATTGCGTCACTTGTAGATAGGTACGTTTTTTACCGATACCGAACTGACGATATAAAGTGAACAGAAAAACTCATTACGTACTGTAAAACATATTAGAAAATTATTTGATCAAATTAATTTACACGTATTACTTGAATCATAACCCATAAAAATTAAAAGATATGTTATATTCTTTTGTTATGCAAAAAAAAATGTTTACTATGTTTTTGTTCCAGTGTCACCAACGTGTGTTTACGTTTTTCACCCATTTTAGAAAACATGTTCCTCAAAGTAAATTTGTACACGTACAACTTACGATTACTCACAACGTTCACTCCCGAAAACAATCCTACTGCTAAACAGCAAAAAAAAACGCACACACGAAATCCCAGATGAAATCTTACTGTACAGTCCTTGATTTTAAGGATAACAACAACAACACGTTTGTTAGTTGACGTCAAAAGTGTCCATCAATTAAGCTACAAGCTTCCCCGTTAACTAAACTGACATAAATAGTTTACTTCTACGGCCGGAAACTAAACATTCAGGATAAATCCTGTCAAAGATCATTCCCCACGGTGCGGCTTGGCGATATGACGGATATGAGTCACCCTCCCAGGACTGGCCGGACCATCCGGCGGCCGGTCCAACCGAAGCCGAACTAGAGGACGTCTACTGTATTTCCGAGGGGTTGTGACCCCCTAACCCCCCCCCCCCATTGGCTACAGCCTTGCCTAAGTGAACTTCAGCTCAAAATTAGAAAGCTTGTCTCTAAAACAAGTTAATGATCTGATAGGTTCATCAATATTTTGTATTATGTTACATAAAATTCATCAAACTGACACAACAAATAATTTATGTAGAAAAATAACAAATTTAACATCTAAATTTATAATTTGACTCCCCAATTCCACAATGGTTTCACTTTAAAATAAATAGTTAATCTTATATAATCGTTCTAGTTACATACTTCAATATTATTTTCAAGAGTTGAAAGGAGTTGATTGGAAAGGTTTTAAAATGGTTGTATCTTAAAAAATAACATATTTACTTTAGTCAAACACAAGATTGATTTTATTAATGTTCACAAAGTAAAGATAATTACAAATATCAGTCCCAATTGTGGCACAATATTGATGGTTAAACTATTTCATAATATGAATGAAATAATATTTAATAACAAAAATAATTTTTTGTCATCTTAAAATTAATTGAATTTCTACCTAAGCTTTTGTGAAACAGCTAGAAAACAGAAAACAGCAGTTATAAGAAACAGCTACCTCTCTCACTTTCCTTATCAGTGGCCAGGAAGAGGGGGGGGGGGTTGGAGGTTGTTTACTCCAACTCTGTCTCGGTTTTTTGTCAGAACGCGTGCGGGAGTTTATTAGGAGATAAGAAATCCTTACTAAAAATGCGAAAATACAAACTACTTGTCAAACAATTATAAATGACGGCTCATATTTTTTGTCTTATATTTATAAATCAAATGAGACCAAAATGAAACATGTACGATATACCGTTTGCTGTATTTTGCGTTCTCCAAGGTCAACTAAATATAGCTCCGATTTCCGTCTAAGTGGAGATAATATTTCTTATTACCTGTCAATATCCTTTCCTTATCACTAGGGAATATTTATTGTTTGTGTTTTTCATGGGGGGGATGCTCTTCCGGTGTACGTGTCCAAAGATAGATCGCAATAATTATCTTTCCTTAAGAACTCTCTTATCAAAAGCTCGGCTCGAGCATCGAGCTTTTTCAAAAAAAGTCGAGCCGAGCCGAATACTGAAAAGCTCGACCGGTCGAATACTCGCACACCTCTAGTTTTATATCGTATAAAGTGGTGAGCTGAGTTTACTTTACCTACTGTATCCCATTTAATTATTGAGGGGGGAGTTATCCATACTTTACCTTGTTTACCCATCCCAAATTTTGAAATGGACGCCCTTTTGGTTAGGGGGGTGATATCGACCTCCGATTTGCGCCATTGTATTTCTTTAGACAAACCCTTTAAAATGAGGGGTCACTCGATAGGGATTTGCTTTTAAAAATTTTGGGCTGCCCCCAAAGGGCCCCATTTTTGGAGCCAAGACAGAGTTGTTTTTGTTACAAAAAAGTACAGTTTTATGTCGCATAAAGTTGAGCTGAGTTCAGTTTACCTAATGTAATCCGTTTAATAGTTAAGGTGGTGTATCCACACTTTAGCTGGTTACCCATCTCAAATTTTGAAATGGCCGCCATTTTGGTTAGGGGGGTGATATCGACCTCCGGTTTGTGACATTGTATTTCTTTTGACAAACCCTTCAAAATGAGGGGTCACTTGATAGGGGTTTGCATTTGAAAATATGGGGATGCCCCCAAAGGGCCCCATTTTGGGGGTGGGAGCGAAAATGGAACACTGGTTTAAAAGTGCAGTTTTTGATTCTGTGTGGGTATTCTGAGTTTGGTTTTCCTACTATGACGTATTAAAAAGTTAGGGGGTGTCCACACTTTTGCCTAACCCTGTATATGGTCATAATACCTAGTTTTGAAAAGTATGGCTTTACTGTTTGTCGATTTTTGAGATTGAAAATAATCTGTAGTGCTTTTTTTTGCTGACGAAGAATCCTGTCCAAATTCTTTTTACTGGTACCACCATAAATTGCTATGTCCTAATACATATGTGAATTTATTGAGGCAAAATATATAGTTTTTAAAGTTTCAATACTACACACCTTTGACATTTGTCGCAATGCATAAAGACCAGATGACATTTTACTTATCACATGATCAACATGCTTATCCCAGGTTAAATGCTGGTCCAATAATAATCCAAGAAATTTGGTGCACTCCAATTTGTTTAAATTTGAATCATCGAGGTAAATATTCGGTTCTAATTTTGATCTTGTTTGCTTTGTACAAAATGATAAAAAATTTGATTTTTGAGAATTTATTAAGAGATTTTGGTTATTTAGGAATTCTTTAACTGACAAAAGATTCAAAAAAGATTTAAGTTTAATTTCTTCTTGAGAATTGCCTGTGACTGTAATATTTGTGTCATCAGCATAGAGACACACTGAACCCACGCCATCAATAGCTTATGGGAATCCTCTCATGTAACAGAGAAACACCAGAGGACCTAAAATAGACCCCTGGGGGACACCAGATTTAATTGTTTTGTAATTAGAATGGAAATTTTGAGTGTATGTGTATTTGCAGTTTGGAAATCTTAAATTATGTTGAATTTGGACACATTGTTGCCTGTCTTTTAGGTAAGAAACCAATTATATTCCTTATTATTTATGTTCAAATCATATAGTGCACCAAGTAATTTTTCATCTGACACACTGTCAAATGCTTTAGAAAGGTCTAGAAAAATTCCAATTATTTTTTAATTCCTGTCAATTTAATTAATAATTGATTAGATAAAATTTATACCAGCAGTTATCGTAGATCTACCTGGACGGAAACCATGTTGCTCATGATCCAGCAACTGATTTGACAAGATAATCTAAAAGCTGATTATACACTACTTTTTCAAAAATTTTAGAGAAAACAGGGAGTAACGATATTGGTCTATAATTAGTGGGATCATGCATATCACCCTTTTTATAGACAGGTATTGTTTTTGCAATTTTCAATTTAGAAGGAAAGTAACCACAGATCAGAGATGAATTAATAATCTATAATTTATAATGGGTTAGCGGTCTTAAAATAAATGGTAAAGCATATTTAACAATAGTGAATGGAATATCATCAATTCCTGCTGAGAACTTATAGTCAAAAGATTTAATGATTTTTTTCAATATCTGCTTGATTAACTTCTTTAAATCTGAATAAATTTCTTGGTTGTGGTAAATTTTTTAAATTAGGGTCTACAGAAATTTTACTATCAATATTTGGGAGGACAAAGTCATCAACCACGTTGATAAAAAAATTATTTAAGATATTCCCTATACTGACTGGATCAGATTCTAACTTTCTGTTTGATACTAATTTTACATTTTCATTGAGTTTTGTTTTACTATTCACTTCGGAGCTGATAATTTTCCATGTTGATTTTATTTTATCGGTAGATTCTGCTATTTTTTTGTCAAACGATTGTTTTTTTTCCTTAAATATTTGGACTTTTAGCTCATTCTTTAACTGTTTGATTTCTTGTTTTAGATTGTCATTTTTTAGTAATCTTTACCGTTTTTCAAATTGCACCAAATCTTCTTTTTTCTTCTTTATGTCACAGAAAATCCAGGAGTTAAAGTTATTACTTTCTTCAATTCTTAATATTTTAGGAAAACTAGTTTCAAAGGCATGAGCAAATGCAGAATAAAAGACATCATACTTATTTTCTACACCAACCTGGTACACTTCTAACCAGTCTTCTTTCGCTAAGAATTTTAAAAATAAATTTATATTAGACTCCGAAAAATTTCTCCTAAATACCTTATTTACAAAGTTAACATTATTTTTAATACCAAGGATTTCAAAAACCTGCCCATCATGATCTGAAATGCACGTATAACACCAGATATTTTGATTTTTTTACAGTTAATATTAACATACTTTACGTAAGTAATAGTTTGAGTATAGTTAATATTAGTCATAAAATTGTCAATTGCGGTTGCTGATTCGGAGGTCACCATAGTGGGAAAATTTACTTTATATTCCAAATTGTAAGAATTTAGCAAACTTTTAAATGTATTGTAAGTTGTATTTTCCTTTAGTACGTCAATATTTAAGTCACCTGCAATAACAATGTTTTTGAATTTTCTGCTTAAATATGGTATTTCTAGTTAACTGTCAAAATCCATTTTTCAGAGGATTCACAATAATTAACAATAGTTAATAGAGAAATTAACAATAGTAAATTTCATGTTTTTGGGTTATTGTTATGAAAAACTCTTGGATGGCTGCGAAAAACGATAGGTCATATCTGTCGGTCGCAGATAAACGGCAGATGTAGCTTTTCGAAACTGCAATCGGCCGCGAAATACGATCGCGCGTATTTGCCGATCGCCGATAATCGGCAAATATAGCCTTGCAAAAGACGCGGTCAGCCACGAAAAACGATCGCGTGGAGTTGCCAATCATAAACTAAATGCATCTTTGCGAAACTAGTGATCGGCCATAAAAAATGGTCACGCGTATTTGCCAGCCACAAATGATAGAAAATTATGCTTGTTTGTGAAACTAGCAAGCGGCCGTGATAAAGAATCTGTCGATTGCGGATGAATGGCAGATGTAGCTTTGCCTAACTCGCAATTGGCTGTAAAATTCGATCGCACATCCATAAGTCGCACGTAAATTCGATCGCCGGGTAAACGGCGGGAGTAACTACTTACTCGACTTGTTTAAGTCGAGTAGTTGGAACAACTTGACTTGACCTCGAGTAGTAGCAACTACTCGAGTAATTACTCGACTGTCGAGTACTCGCCCACCCCTATAATTATGGTTGGGATCTGAATAGAAATAGAGTTAGTGGGCAAAACCACAATCCATAGCTTGGAAATAGAGATCATCAAACTGAAACTAAAATAATCCTTAAAGACAGTAATGATCAGGAAATATTTAACCCTTCTTCTATTGCATCATTTTTTAATGATTTCTTTTCTGAAACAGCTTTAAATATTAATGTACAAAAAGCTAATGTCGGGGGAGTCCATGAATCGGTAAAACAGGATCAAAATAAGGCAGTTGCATTGTGCAGTTTTAGGCCAACCAATAAAAAAGAAGTAAAGAAAATAATTCTCTCACTAAAAGATAAATCATCAGTGGGCTGGGATGAAATTCCGGTTAAATTGATCAAAGCCTCTGTAAATATTATTTCTGAACCACTATCTGATATCATAAATCATTGTTTACAAAGAGGTATTTTTCCTGATAAACTCAGCACTCACACAGTTTGTAAATGAAATAACAGAGGCTTTGGACGGGTCACAGGCCACAGTTGGTGTGTTCTGTGACTTGTCCAAGGCTTTAGATTGTGTAGATCATTCAGTACTCATATTAAAGCTCAGGGATTATGGTATTGATGGGACCTGTCTTTCTTTAATCAGATCATATCTTTCAAAAAGAAAACAAAGAACAAGCATATTAGAAAATAGAATTAGATATTTTTCGGTGTGGAAAGATATAACAATTGGCATACCCCAAGGTTCAATATTGGGCCCACTTTTGTTCATAATCTATATTAATGATCTTCCAAAAGCTGTAAATAGAGATATTATTTTATTTGCTGATGATACTACAGCAATTATTAAAAATAGAAACTTAGAAGAATTGGCTAATTCTCTCTCAGACGTGATGTGGGAAATGGAAAACTGGTTTAAAACAAATGGTTTAAGACTTAATGTGGACAAGACACAAATAATAAAATTTTCAGCCAGGAAAAATAATGAAGAAAACAAATATTTTATTGATTGCGTTGAATCTCACAAATTTTTAGGTGTTCATTTTGACGAAAATATCAATTGGAATGTCCATTTAGAGTATATTAAGAAAAAAATAAGATCTATATCGTTCATATTTTTTCATTTAAGGGACTGTGTTCCTTTTGAGACAGTGAAAACAGTCTATCACGCGTATGTCGAATCCATCTTGAGGTATGGCCTAGTTTTATGGGGGCAGGCATCAGGAATAAAAGCTGTCTTTAGGCTTCAAAAAAGAGTAATACGTATTATGACTCATTCCCATCCACGAACTTCTTGTAAAAATCATTTTAAAAATTAAAAAATATTAACCCTTACAAGTTTGTACATTTATGAAATTTTAAATTATATTCATAATATTAAAAATTCCCTACTGAATCATTTAATTTCAATCACAATTACAATACCAGAAATGAAACCATTTTTAGATTTCCTAAGCACCGTTTGACTCTCTATGAAAAAAGTCCTTTATATACTGGCCTGAAAATGTACAATGAGCTGCCAGAACCTTTAAAATCTATGACCCCTAACCGATTTAGGGATACTTTAAAAAATATTCTAACCGACAAGGCTTTTTATAGTATACAGGAATTTTATGACCATGCTCTAACCTAGTATTTTTGTTTTACTGAAGTTGATTTTTTTTATTATTTATAGAATTTAGTTAGATTTAATACAACCGACGATGCACCTGTTCTGTATGTTTTCACATGTAAAAAATGTAATGTGCAAATAAATATGTCTATGTCTATGTCTAGCTTAGCAATGTGGCCGATAATACGCACAACAATCACCGTCACATCTTCTGACAAGTTATTTCCGTTGATTAATTGCTGTCAGTGAACCTATGATTGTTTTTCACACCTGTTTGTGTGTTTTGCAATATAACATTTGGCATTTATCAATGATTGGCAAACAAATGCTTTTTCATGGCCAATCACGAGCTTAGCAAAAGGACATCGTCTGTTACACCGCAACTGACAGATACACGCGATCGTATTTCACTGTCGTTTGTGAATTTCGTAAAGCTATATCGCTGTTATACGTGATCGACAGATATGCGCTATCGTATTTTGCAACCGTTCGTGAATTTCATGAAGTTAAATTTGCCGTTCATCCGTGACTGGCAAATAGTGTGACTGTTTTTGCGACCGATTTCTGGACCTGACCATTCCTACCTTTTTCTAATTCAAGCTGCCTGCAGAAGATATTTTACAATACAACTTTTACAATTCATCACTTTAATAGATTGTATAATGAAAAACTCTATTAAGGAAAGATCACTTGACTAAAACGATTACATTCTTAGGTCAATTAGCAAAATTATTAAATAACATTTTTATGCTGTTGTCAATTAGTATGTCAATGTCTATCTAACCTGACTAAATTTTTTATTTCTAAAACTTAAGTAACAGATACTTATTGGTGTACCCTAAATTTTACTTGGTTTTAATAAAGAACAAAAAATGTATTAAAGTAAATCTATTACATTAATTAGTAAGCTCAGACATTTTTGTAGTAGCACCAGCATAGATTAAATTGCAAAGCAAAGTTTCTATGAAGTTTTGTAAGATTTCACAATGGTTAAGTTAAAATTACAAAGTTAAATCAACCACCATTTACTTACCATTATCATGCCAGTAAACAGGCAACAACACGAATTGTATCAGCCAAAGAAGAATGTGAGGAGCTTATTAAAAACAGAAAGGAGGCTAAACTACACCTTAATGATCCGTCCCAACAAAAGATACGTACATTTCAAGATATTCAAAGAAAAACAATTTAAATGTTAAGAAAAGCAAAGTGTAAACATGAACTTGTAGCCAAAGCGGAGAGTGATAGAACAGTTAAGAGTCCTCCCTACCCAGCCAAAAACAGCTCTCACGCGGACCCATAGAGACGCCCCATGAGGTAAGGGGAAATTTTAAATACAATATAGTTGTAACAGGAAATGTCTAAACTACTTGACTTGCTTTTTTGGAATTTCGATAATTTAAATGGTTTTTTCCTATAATCAATTTAAAATAGTCAACTTTGGAGAATAATATAACGTGTTGCATGACCTTTTTCAAAAAATAAAAAAGCAATTCCAGTAGTTAAGAGTATTTTTTATTAAAATAATATAGCATAGTATGGATATGTTAAAAAATATGGGCGCTAAGTGGGTCCGCCCGAAACCTTATCTCACAAAATGCACTGATTTAGCATGAGCTCTTATGGAGCGTACCAAAAGTCGCCGCTAGTGTCGAAGAAAAACAAAAATTACCGTGGGTAGGTTGGACTCTTATCAATACTGAAGATTTCTACAGAACAATAAAATGGATAACAAAACAAAAATAAATGAACATGATATTTTTGCAGCTGTATGTCAAGAAAAGTTTGTTGGTTCCATAATTTAATTGTTAAACTTCCATGCTTAGTTAACCTTTCTGTATCGAATTAAAATAACTTATTTTTAAGATTGATAACTACAATGTTTTCAACGAACAAAAAATAAAAGTAAGAAGTAAATATTTATTTAATTATGCTATGTTATTAATATTTTAAGTGTGAAAGTTTATAATTTTGTTGACTTATTCGTTTGTTACACCATTATGACCAAACTAAGGAACCAATGTAGCTAATATTTAGTATGAACCGATTTTTAAATTAACTACCTAGTTAACAAACTTGAGTAACGTAGACATATTGTTTCACTGAAATTGCCAAAAAATATACTCTGCGGCCTATTAAGTTGAAAGTTAACTGAGCAAAAGAATGGAAATAAATAAACCCAATTTAAACAAAAATGAGGGTACTAAGGCATAATTAAGTGTAACTTTGATTCTACATTCAAGATGTAGAAGAAATAAGCTATTTTCTAAACAATCTGGTATATTCCACTGGTATAAAATACTCATTGAATTTTAACCTGTGCAGAAAACAAGTACTGCATCTAGTGTTTAACAGAATGTTCATGAGATCCTCAATTTAATGAAAAAAATGACAGTTGTAATAAGTCCTCTTTTTTATTCCCTTTTAAATATGACATGCAATCTATCTAAAAATAAAACCGACTATTAATTAACAATTTCAGAATCAAGAATATCTGCAATCAAATTTTATAATTATACTTCTATTTAAAAAACTGTTGCATACCTTCTCATTTTTCCTCCGACTAATGAGTCTGTCCAGACCATTGTAGGCCCCAGATGCCACAAATAGTATGTTAGTTGTATCAACCTGCACTGTTTCCCCTCGCAGTTTTCGAGGGGAATTCTTCTCTGGAACATTGACTATCGTGCCTTCCAACATCTACCAACAAAACAATTCAGTGTTACGCAAAGAAATGAAACAAAAAAGTAGTTGTTTTCAGAATAAAAATAGAAGATACATGCATACAACAGCATACATGAAAAAGTTCCCCGCATTAGCTTAGGCTTGCGGGTGGGAATAAAGTCCTTTCAGTCCTTGAAAAAATAATTTCTTGCTTCACTTAACTTGCTGCACATCTATTACTATTAAAAATTAAAGGACCCCCCGAAAACATTCCAAGCAAACAAATTTCAAAATTAGAGATATTTAGTGGAAAAGGTTCTAGAGACACGAGCTACACTGTGGTATATTTGGTTTTCCAGATATTTGAGTTGGCAGCCCTAATTTTGTCTTTTAAAGTTGGCGTGGTCTGTGTGACTCCACAGTCTCTTTGTCACATTATGTCCTACTCACTATAAAATGGATTGCCTGCCAGTCAATGCATTATCGCTTGAAACATGGTTCATGTGGAACGTGTAATGGCTAGGTGGTGAATACTTCATTTTGACCAGGTATTGATTTTTTACTGCCCTCTTGGATCCGCCATAAAGATAGGGTTTTGACACATAACTACAAACTATATTTTTATGTTTGCACATAAAATATTTTTCTCTGTACATTTCTATTTATCATTTTCCAATCCAAATATTTTTTAATTTCTGTCAAACCAACATCTCCAATCCTAAATAAATTAAGCAAACAATTTGTTCTGGTCTTAAAATAAATACTCTTTGATTTAACAGCTTCAATGGATGGTTATTGATAATTGAAATCGTACGAGTGAGAAACAAGTGTTTCATTCAACATAAAATTCAATTTGTGTTATCATTAGCCAATTTAAATTATTAATAGTTCTTAAGAAGGCCAAAATGATCTACTGAGTAGTCTAGGGCTGTATACAATATTATTTGTCTCCTCTAAACCAAACCCCACCCCCTTGCCTGACTGATGATCTAGGCTATTGTTTTATTTGCATCCAGTGACACGGCTGCAACCAGATAAGAATAAGATATCCCCCAATACAAAAATCACAAAACCTAAAGTAATTTTTATGTAAACCAACGAAGTCCACGATTTTCTTCTCATTTTTACAAAATCAAATGAGACAATAATGAAGGCTGTGTGTCATTCAAAAGATAAATTATGAATACAAATTTGAAGTTGTAAAGTGCAAGGTCAGAGCTAAATACAGCTGTAAGTTCTCAATTTACGGATTCTGAGAGATGGTATTTATAGATAGCTGGCGAAATCCATTCTTCTATGAGTTAATGAAATATTGTTGACGTTATTATGAAAAACTCGTGGACAGCTGTGAAAATCAATAGCGCGTATCTGTCGGTCGCGGATAAACAGCAGATATGGCTTTTCGAAAGTCGCGATCTGCCACGAAATATAATAGCACGTATTTGACGATCGCTGATAATCGGCAAATGTAGCCTTGCAAAAGTCACAGTTGGCTGCAAAAAACTATCGCGTGTATTTTCCGATCGTAAATAAACTAAATGCAACTTTGCGGTACTAGGGATCAGTTGTAAAAAAAACGGCTACAATCTTTGGCGGCAATCTTTGCGGCGCGTCTTTGCCGGCCACAATTGAACAGAAAATGCTGCTAAGGCCCCTTTCACACGAGGCCACTAGTGGCCGCCACCGGTGGCCGCCACCGGTTGCCCGCCACAGCTTAAACATTGTTATAAATGGAGGCCTTCAGACGCGGCCACTGCAGTTGCCCGACGGGACACAGTGGCCGAGCAGTGTCTCCTCGCGCAACTGCGAGTCGGCCACCGCGGTGGCGGCAACTCGTCGCGGGGCATTGAATGAAATGGGAGCTTTCAGACGTAGCCACTGGTGGCCGCCACTCCCGACTACGAAAGCGCGTGCATTACCTGTTTTTGGGGGGTAAACTCAAGCAGTTCACGTGCGGAGGCAGGTACAGTTGTGAAATGATTTTTCTGAACGAGTTTTAATTGTTTATTTGATTTTTTAAATGAGTGAACAGAAGAAAAAAAATAAATGGTATCAGAAAACTGACACGATACTTTCTCCCTTAAAGTAAGAAAATATGCAATAAAATACAATTAATGTACTGCGTTTACCGCCAAACAAAAATATCAATTATCCCCGCATAGACTAATAGACTAACAATTAAACATAGACTAATAATTAAAAATACTGAATTATTTACTTTTTGAAGCCAAATCTAATGGTTTCAAGTATGTTTTCTTTAGTAGTTCCATATTTTGTGAAATTTTAAAAATATGAATATTTTAACACTTCCCATATTCGAGTGGTGTCGCATTTTATTTGTCATCTTAAGCTCTAAAAACCATACAATTTTCATCAAATTTGTTAGAGCCGTTTTTGAGAAATTTGGATTCGCCTGGAGATATCATGGCTTTATACCTACATGCCAAATTTCATGAAAATTGGGCCACTGGTGTGGTGTCAAGCTTTACATACATCCACACATCGGATCCACAGTGTGGATTCCACAAACATGGACAGACAGACACCACTCCGAAAACCACGTTTTGGATTCAGGGAGAACTAAAACGAATATTTCCACTAAAAACTCAAATTCGAAAATTTTGACGAAAACAATACTTTCTCCAAATACTATGTATAGGGGGGAGAAAGTAAAAGTGGAAACAAGGAAGAGGAACATTCGGGAATATTTAAAAAAAAACTTTTTTTGTCGGCACATAGTTCGTCAAACAACGTGTAATAAAGGCCATTGTCCTTCCTATTCGTTAGTACTGGATGAACATGGAACATATCCACCTGCATCTCCGCCTTCTTTTCTTGATTAGTGATGCGAGAGGAATGAGTTGTTTCCTCATATGCATTTTCTCGACTAAATCGGAGGTGGCTATTGGTGGAGTGGCCTGCTAGTTGCCTGTACCGTCAACTGCAGTTACCCGGGCTGGTAACCGGTGGCGGCCACTAGTGGCCTCGTGTGAAAGAGCCCTAATTTGTGAAACTAGCAAGCAGCCGCGATACAGAATCTGTCGATTGCAAATAAACGGCAGATATAGCTTTTCGTAACTCGCGATCGGCTGTAAAATTCGATCGGACACACGTAAATCGCACGTAAATTTGATCGCCAGGCAAACGGCGGGAGTAAATAATTTGAGTAACTTATCGACTCATTTGAATTGAGTAGTTGGAACTACTCGACTCGTTTGAATCGAGTAGTTGGAGCTACTCGACTCGACCTCAAGTTATAGCAACTACTCGAGTAATACTCGACTGCCGAGTACTCGCCCAGCCCTATAAAGCTCATTATGTGACACTGATTTTATTAAGGTTATCTGACGCTAGTACTCTGATGATGATTACTCAAATATGTGTATTCTTGGTACAGCATTATGGGTGTATAGTAAACAACCTGGGTTTAAAGTGAAAGACTTTAGTTTTTTAGAACAACTATTCTGCGGGTTTCTTGCTACCTAAGCAGACTGCTTGCTACCTATGGAATAACTTGCTTGACTCCATAAAGTCCCTGAAAAGTCATCATCAGTTTGTGGCGGCATAGCAAAATTTGTACTTTTAACAGATTTCATCAGCTCTATGTATTGTTTTAGACTTAGTTTTTTTGTAAATTAGTGTAGAATCTCTATCTTTTGCCTGAAAAATATAAAAATATAATTTTTTTTTCAAAATTTGAACAAAGGGTTGAAGAATGTTTCTAAACCTTATAGGTTACTAAAAAAGCTACTAAAATTTCTGCAGGAGTGATGTAGTGTCGTACAAACCTTGAGCATCCCCTGCTGGACTCCTTCGCCGCCTACATCTCTCAGCTGGTGAATGCCTGGGACTGCTCCTATCTTGTCCACTTCATCCAGGAACACGATCCCTGGATAGAATACAAATTATTCATAACCAACTTGTGTTATGTTGACTCCGGGAAAAAAACAATATATCGGATGAATATCAACATAATTTTTGTCAAGGTCAGTCAGTTATCACAGCTGCAATAGATTTTTATTTATTGATTTTATATTAGACTCTTTAGATAACCATGAACAAACAGTTGGTTTATTTTTGGATTTTAGCAAGGCTTTTGATACTTTACCCCATGATCTATTCAGGGGCAGCTCCAGGACAGTTTCTCGGGGGGGGCCAAGTATGACAAAAATTTGGTTCATTTTTTTGGTTCACCCCCCCCCCCCCCAAATACGTGTTTATTATCATCTCTGACTATGAGATATTAACACTTTGTCAAAAATTGTACTTAAAGGGCCATCCTTAGATTACATAACGCTAAAATCGGCCTTTTCAGAAACCCCTCCTCCCTTTTACCGGACTTGTAACGTTGGCGCTAACCCACCCTCAAAAGTTACGTAACACTGTACCCCCCCATAAAAAGTCAAAACTTTTACTTTGAAGATAATTTGAATTTGTTGGAATAATTTATGAAATTGATTATTAAGGTTTAATAGGTGCTTAACGTTGCGTTGAAGCCCCCCTCTCTCCTTTGTAACGGTGCATAATGCTGACGAAACCCCCCCTCCTCCCGTAGGGACGTTACGTATTTATGGACGGCCCCTAATTTAATGACTGAATGATTTGTTCATTTTTTACATAGGACTAAGACAGGCTAAGTGAACTCCAACTTTGTAATGATTGTACGTTCAGTTGAGACTACAGTAGCATGGTATAGTCCGAAGTATTGAATGCCAGATAGTATTGAAACGGATCAATTAATTACTTACTCGATGGTCTTGGTAAAAATAAAAATGATTTCAATCCATACACACAGGGGGTTGTTTCTAAACGCGTTTCACAATTACTAGCTACTAATCACTAATTACTAGTTACAATCCATCTCCATTTCATCTTTACGGTTTTGAAACGGAATGAGTATTACAAAATACAAAATCAATTTTATTCATTCACCAACGTCGTTTAGAAACAGCCCCCAAGAAATAAGTGCTACTTTCATAATAAACGTATATTGATTTGTTTTTGTCACAAATAATATCATCGACTATGATAATATTTTCCAAACCCAAACCTCATTATGGTGGCAAATCGTGACGCGCTGCCAACCTAACAACTTGAAATGTCTCGTACTATTAATATTGAACTACAAATGTATGCTTAAATCTAGTGTAAATAAGTAACAAATATATAGGAATAAAAAAGTTTCGTCTTCGAGAATCTTCTATACGAAACGGCTTTTCCGATATTAGGTCAAAAATAATTTCATATACACAGGAATGAATTTTAGTAAAATCTTGTTTGAAATTAAAAAAAAATTCGGAGCTTTCGGGGGGGGGGGGGGGGGGGGCATGGCCCCCATGGACCCCCTTGGAGCCGCCCCTGGATCTATAGTTCTTAAGAATACCAAATTTGGGATTAAAAAAATTAAGCAATTTACAATTAACCAAATTATCTTAATTGGCTGAAATCATAGCTATGTAATATGGAGCAGATTGTTGAAATTCCAAATCAGAACCAAACAAATTTTAAACATCAATATAGATCTACAGTATCAATAATACTTCATAGAGTCCCCCAGGAATCCATCTTAGGACCTTTATTATTTGCATGCTACATCACAAACTTGCACTCTGATGGTTCAAACAAATGTTGCCTTTATGCAGACGACACCAATTAAAGTTTCTGCGCCAACTGGAGAAGAAGTGGATGACTAGCAAACCACAGTTTATTTGCTTTACATGAGTATTTCTCCAAATGTAAACTTATTTTAGTGATTAGTATTCACAAGACAAATGGAATTTTTAAACCGACAATCAATTTATAAAAACCATCAATTATTGGACAATGAGGAGAGAAAAGTTTAGGACTAACCATTGATAACAATCTGAATTGGAACAATCACGTTAAAGATATCATGCAAAAAATATCCTCAGGTAAAATAACGCAAAGCTTTGTAACACTAAAGCATTACAAGATATTTATTTTGCATTATTCATTCAAATAGCTTTTGGCATTTCTTTGTATAGCGCCAGAACCATTAATAACCTAAATTATGTTTAAATAGCCCAAAAATAAGCAATAAAGATAATTTTAAATCTTTAAAATTCACGTTCTATTAAGGAAAATTTCATCTCATTAAATATTTTAACTGTTACGATATATATTTATGAAACAGTCCTGGGTGTCAAACTACATTTTGGTAACCTTCAATTACTAGGAGACTTCCACAATAATATTATAAAACAAGACACCGTAACGAGTTGGCTATTCCCTCTCATAATTTACAATTTTAAACAAAAATCTTATGCTAGATCCAAATTTTTGAATAACCTTCCACAAAACATTAAATCAGAACCTTTAAGAGAAAACAGAAAGATTTTGGTATCTCATTGAAAAGGCAATTAATTGTTTTGACTGCTATTGCAGTAAATAATCAACCTAGAAAAATCTGTCAGTTTTTCTTTTTAAGAAATTATTGTATTTCTTAGTCTTTTTTTTATTTTACTTCAGACTTAAGATTAATAAGTTACTTAACTTTGTTCTTTGGCATTATTCAATGTAATATTTCATTACTTTATGAATAAAGGTATTTGATTTGAATTAATTGAACTGAATAAAATTTCAACAAAACTGTCACTAGTCACTAACTAAAGGCCGTCTCAACTTAAGTTGAGGCAGGCTAGCTGACTGGAAGAGTTGACCAGGACAATGACCAAACCGGCCAGGACAATGGGATTAACTCGCCGGGCCGGCCCGGCCTTTGCCTTGGTCAACACCTCCGGTCAGGTAGCCTGCCTCAACTTATGTTGAGACGGCCCTTAGATGTATGTAGAAGAAATTAACACAAACTACAAAAACAAATACCCCCATAGCAGCAGACCTGCATACTCAGGGAATTTCAAATGCAAAAGAACATAGTTCAAGCCAACATAGCGAGATTTGACATGTTTTTGTAAGTTCCATAAGAATAACATGGAAAATGAGTAAGCAGATTTGCTGCCATGTAAATGGAAATATCGGGGACTTTAGACTATTAAACAATAGATCTCATCTAGATAAAGCCACAAACCAAGTTTTATAAAGATATGTTGAGAAATAAGTAGGGGTGGGCGAGTAGTGGATTTTGAAGTCGAGTCGAGTCGAGTATTAAGCCAAATACTCGAGTATCAAGTCGAGTAGTTATGAAATCTTCATTTTTTTTAAGTATTTAGGTCTTTGAATTACAGTTAATTAAAATATTTCTTCAATTTTACATATAAAATTGGTCTATTTTATTTAAGCTTTTTGTTATTTATGTTTTTAAATTTTTCTTGGAAAAATAATATTCTAATACCCCTAAATTGCATAAACCCTACTTTTAAATGAATAAGTTAATTATGATAAATCCTCAAAATAACAAATCACGTAATGTAACAAGATCACAAAATAAATTTATGTAGAATATGCATAGTTGTAAATTTCAAGAAGTAATAAGATTTAATTATTAGCATATTATTTTAACAATCAAAAACAGGTTTATATTTTCCCTAAAAATAATTGTTGACCCTAATTAAAACCTTAGCCAAGAAATTGTGGAAGAAAGAATTAAAAACATCAGGTAGGGAAGAGCTATGCCTAGTTATTTATTTACTTCTCTAAACCCAACCCCACCCCCTTGCCTGACTGCTGTTTTTTGACATCCAATCACTTGAGCACGAATGACACAGCTGCGACCAGATAAGAATAAATAACATATCCCCCAACACAAATATTACAAAATCTTAACTAATTGTTTTATGAAGTCCACTTTACCAATGAAGTCCACAAATTTCTTCTCATTTTTACAAATAAGACACAAGTGGATGCAGTGTATCATTCAAAAGATAAAATATGATTACAAACTTGAAGTTGTTAAGTGTAAGATCAGGGCTAAATATAGCTGAGTTTACAATTTCCGAATTCTGATACATCTCTCAGAATCTGGTATCAAAATCCATTCTTCTATGAGTTAATGAAATATTGTCGAGGTTATTGTTATGAAAAACTTAGGGATGGCTGCGAAAAACGATAGCGCATATCTGTCGGTCGCGGATGAACGGCAGATGTAGCTTTTCAAAACTCGCGATCTGCCGCGAAATACGATCGCGCGTATTTGCCGATCGCCGAAAATCGCAAATGTAGCGTTGCTAAAGTCGCGGTCGGCCGCGAAATACGAGCGCGCGTATTTGCCGATCGCCGAAAATCGGCAAATGTAGCCTTGAAAAAGTCGCGGTCAGCCGCAAAAACGATCGCGTGTATTTGCCAATCGAAAATAAACGAAATGCAACTTTGCGAAAGTAGCGATCGGCTGTAAAACAGTCGCGCGAATTTGCCGGCCACAAATAAACAGAAAATGCTGCTTATTGTGAAACTGGCGGGCGGCCGCGATAAGCAATCTGCCGATTGCGGTTAAACGGCAGGTATAGCTTATAGTAGTTGGTGATAGCCATGCTAGGGATTAGGCTTACATATTAGGCACTCATTATGGGGAAAATGTAAACTCATTTGGAGTAACAAAGCCAAACGCAACACTTTCTCATCTGAAGAATGATATATGTAAACTTGGACCCACTCAAACTGAATTTTAAAATTCACGGCTCTTTCACGGTTTTTAAGGTCCGAAAATTATGAAATTTACGGTCTAAATATAGGAAAACATTTTGCCGGCCGCACAGTTTAACAGAGAAAGCAGAGTGGAAGGGGGGGGAGTGACAAGGGAAAACTCGGCAGAGCATGGCGCCGGTGATGGCGCCACCAGCACAACGGAGAAGTAATTTCTGTGCCAAAATAATTAAATCATGTAATATTTTAGGTAAAACAAACTATACAAGGCAGAAAAATAATTTTAAATACAATGCTTTTAAATAAATAGCAACAATTTTACAAAATACGATGTGATTTTAACATTATGACTACTTAAGAAAACATTGCACTGGCAATTGCGGAACACGCACGCGACTGAAATATTTTTTCTTCCTTTCTTCCTGTCTCTCTCCTTCCTCCCCGCCCACACAATGCGCAGAGTCCATTGCGCACTGTCGCACTGTATGTTGCCATGACAACCGTGTCTTCATAGCAACGAGCCAATCCCGCACTGCGTTTTAAGACATCCGTGTTATGAAAGACAATATGATAGTCTGCGCTTGCGTATGTTGCCAATCTTTCGATCGATATTCGATAGTTCATTTACTGCGTCTTGACCGAGTTGAAGTTCGTGATTATCAACTCTCTAATCTATTGAAAACGCAAAATATGATCTATATAACACGTATTAAAATAATGTTGTGTTTGTTTAAAATTAATTGCACGTTATTAAATGCACTTCAATTACATTTTTTTGTAAAATAGTTTTTTTGCGAAAGCTGAAAGTTAAAAACGTCTTTCAAAATAATTCTGGTTGCCAGTTTTGGACACCGTTTAGTAGCCCTGCCTGGTTAATACGCCCCCAGATAATCGGTGTTCTACTGTCCGTAAATGTTAGTTAAGGCTGTGCGATCAAAAAATGAAAATTAAATTTTTTTTGCTAATTTTATTCGTAATGACAATAGAAACTATGGCCACCCAATTTTTTTGCGAAAAAAATTTTATAACGTGAAATTTTGCATCTAAAGTGCCAATTTTGGGGTATTTTCTATATCACTTCTTTTGAAGACGGCTCATCACAAACGTTTCAATATTGGTTTATTACATATCAATTAGATTCCTTAAGAGGTACATTTGTGTGTTTTGTATTTTTTTTTTATTTGTTCATGATATAATTTTTGTATTTTGTAAATTATCTATCCAAACTGCTTAAAAATTGTATGTAGCCCTGGGCGTAAACTTGCAAAGTAAATTTAAACAAGGTCCTGTAAAAATAAAATTTGTTATCTAGAGTAAAGTGCGAAAAATAATCAGATTTCAGCCCACAGATTATATGACGCAGTAGGCCGCGCAGCACCCCTCCCCCTGAGCTGCCTATTGTGCCCACACGGAGCGAGCAGGCACACGCGCACGTATCTCCGTCTCTCTTCTTGCCCATTGGTTTTTTCTCTCTCTCTCGCATCCCCTGTCGCTCCTCGCAACCTTCTACCCGGCTCCGGCCGTGCCCGCCACAGGGGCCTCAGGTGGACGTCTAGGTGCCACCCCGACATGTCGCCACCTAGCCATGGCGACAGTTAGCCACCTCATAAAAATACACCAATCCCGTCAAGGTTCCACCCCTTCAAGTATGCCACCTTTCTGACTGAAATGGTGGGTTGTCCAGGTCACCACCCCGCTCGGTTTTCATCTGTGTACATAACGAGAGAGGCTTCCTCTTCCTGATATATCAATAATGTGCTTCGGAGCTTGTGAAATTATAAGAACAAGATTATAATTTTGCCATTATATAAAACCATTCATTAACAAGAACAAGATTATATAAAACCATTGATTAATTTCTTAGATTAAGGGAGTTTGATAGTAATCAGTCCTTTATATATGAAACCTATTTAATTTGATTTAATTAACTTTTTACTTATGATCCTGATATTTGAATTAGTAATTTTAAATAATTGTAATCTAAATATTTTATAAATATTGTTTCTACAAATTCTATTTATCCTTTGACCTCGTTAAAACCACTAAAGACTATTTATAACACACTCTGATATTTAAAAACCTATTGTAAATCTAATAAATATATTAAATAAATATTTAGGTAAAAACTGCTCTTTACAAAGACATAATCAACTAAAAACATACAAATATGATATCAGGGTTAAAGGTCTGAATATCACAACTACTATGCTACCAATTATGCATGGTTTAGAGGAAGTTAACACACCATAGGAACACTCCATGTGCATTCCGTGGTGGCATTTTCTCTCAAAAAATGTCAGAACAAGCTTATAGGTTCTAGGTTATCAGTCTTAACGATGTGTAGACTATCTGGAAATCCTTTATATTTGATACTAAAATAATTCTGAGATTCAGACTCAGACCTTTATTTCATTTGATACTATGTTTATAATTTTTCCATAGTTTGTTTTCCATGCCTACGCATGGGAGGCAAATTTATGGCTTCACGTCGCGCCTCGTGTGCTCCGTCTATTGAACTATATGGTCGGTGGTAAATATACGTAATTATTGTTCTTACAGCCGGCCAATCGCGTTATCGCTTGAAGTCGGCGCGGTATCGCTTACTCATGATCGGTTGACAATTGATTTGTATTATATTACTTGAAATTATATTACAAGAAAATGCCGAGTATGAAAAGAAAATTGCTATTCAAAAGGGGAATTTTCACCCAGGTGTTCCATACATCACAGTGATCGGAGACGGCGGCTGGGCAAAAAGATCTTACGGCCATGGAATGAATTCTCTTAGTGGCGTGGTAAGTGTCATTGACAATTTTTATAAAAATATACATATTATTTGACATAGCATACTCCCGCATCTCTGGTTGCAGCTACCAACCGAAAACACAGTGAACTACTTTTAAAATAAAAAACATATCTACGTAAATTATTTTTAAATATGAACATTCATAAAGTTTTGTATATATATATTTTATAAATCCAAAATATTAATTTTGGAAGCCCTCCTTTTTACAACTGTATTAAGCATTACAGGGTATATACATACTTGAAAATGTAAACGTAAAAATTTTGTCTATACAGCTGTACACAGTCACATCTACTCTTATAATAATTCAGTTTAGTCCAACCTTCAGACAACTAAATCTCCACTTCTACCGGGCCGATTTTATTAATTAATGGGTCATTAGAAAGCTTTCTCTCTGTAGATTGTCAAATAATCATGAAAGTTTGTTTTTGTTCAGATTTATGGTGAAAAAGTAAAAAACAGATGTTTTCCATAAGAAATTTTATTTCGAGGCAAATTTTGGTTGGCTTTATTGAGTATTTTCAAGAAATGTACAATAGTCATTTGTAGGAAATTTAATTCTCTTTCAGAATATCACCTTCCACTTTAGCCGATTTCTGCACCATTTAAAAGTTATTTGCAAAAAACCTAAGCAGCCTCCGAATTTATAATGGTAAGAAAATACTGAATTAGAGTAATTTTTGTTAAACTTTGTACAACTAAATCTAGAGTACTACCGGACAGATTTTAATAATTAACAGGTCGTTGGAAAGCTCCATCCATAAAGATTTGCAAATAATTATGAAAGTTAGATTTTTTTTTAAAGATTTATGGTGGAAACGTAACAACACAAATTTTCTATAAGAAATAGATTTAAAAAACTACTTTTTTAAAGTTTCTTTTTGTAGCCAGGTTTTGGCTGCCTATTATCAGTATTTTCAAGAAACGTATAGTACCAAATTGTAGGAAATTTTATTCTCTTTCAGAATATTACTTTCCACTTTAGCCGATTTCTTCACCGTTTAAAAGTTATTTGCAAAAAAGCTAAGCAACCTCAGAATTAATAGGTAGTGAGAAAATATTGAGGTAGAGATATTTTTTAACTTTTTACAACTAAATCTACAGTTCTTAACGAAACATTCTCCTTCTAGATTTGCAAAGAATAAAAAACTTGATTTTTTCAAGATTTATGGAGAAAATTTGTAAATACCCACATGCTTCCTACGAAAAAAATACCTAAAGACAGGGGTTTTAAGTTCCTTTGTAGCCAAGTTTTGGCTGCCAGTTATCAGTATTTTCAAGAAATTAATTTCGGTGCCTTTTGGAAAATTGTATTCTCTTTCAGAATATTACCTTCCACTTTGGTCGATTTCTTCAGCATTTTAAAGTTATTTGCAAAAATGCTAAAAAACCTCCGAATTTATAGTGGTGAGAAAATACTGAGCTAGAGATTTTTTGCAAAACTTTGTACAACTGAATCTACATTTCTACCAGAGAGATTTTAATATGCGGCAGTTGGGAAGCTTTCTCCCTGTAGATTTACAAATAATTGTGATATTTTAACTTTTATAAGATTTATGGTGGAAAAGTTTCAAAAACATGTTTTCTATAGAAATACATTAACAGCTGATCATCTGATCTTTTTTTTCAAAACAATCTTATTTTTGAAAAAATCTAATTATCTTTCTGGTATTTCACAAGAAAACCCCATATTCCATGTGCTATGTTTCTAGAGACCGTTGTATTTAACCACAACGGGCATTGAAGCTAGTATTTTATATAAATATGAGAGTGTGGTCTCTTTTCTTCCTCAGGAAATTTCTCAGTCCGTCTAAATAACTGAAAATATATAATGTAACGCTCTAGAATATCAAGCATATTTTAATTGTTGCGATGATTTTTTTAATATTTAAAAATATCATACTGTGCAAAACATTTTGCTACATAAACAAATGCTATCTTTGGTTTTGTGTAATGTACGTCTCACGCAGACTTGTTTTCTCGTGTGATAATTTTTCGACTGGACCAAACATTGCAATTAAGTTAAAGTAATATATCTGAATAACGGGTAATTTTTTTTAAAGCAATCCATTTATAAAATAAAGCATTGAAGAGTTTCTTGACTTTCATCTATATTTTCTTGGGATAAATGACACAAACGTTGGTGTCATTATGTCAGAGATAAATGCTTGAAATAGAATTAATTATAAAATGTTATTCGGAAACATTACCTGCCTGACCTGATAATTAATTGCAAAGTTTTATTGAACAATATAACACATCACGTAAACTAGTCTGAGTGCGAGACGCACAAACACTTAGAGGAGAGAGGACACTACACATATACCTTAGGGGGAGATGATCACTACAGTAGCTCGTTGGGGTCAGGCACTAGACGCAGCGAGAGGGTGGGTAACTCTAGAGGATAGGTGACTGGCACAATACGAGGAAAGAGAGGATCGCCAGTTTATTAGGGTCAAACTATAGACAAAACGTTGGTTCCAAATATCTGGGAAGGGTCACTGTACACGGATAGAGGAGCACAACAGTCTACCTCCATGTTCGTAGGGGCAGTCCGAGAATAGCGCACAACCCCCAGACTGGTTAGCCTCTAGACAACTTGCATTTGTGCCTCCTGTAACACCCTTTCAGGATGAATGCTTCTTATTGACGTACTCTATCACAAGACACTTTTCTTAGTGCAGAATTATTTGGAATTATTTGGATAAACCCCCCCCCCCCAAAATGGGTTTTTGGGGTTTTCATATAGACAAACAACAATAATCAAATTTTAAATTGCACCATTTAATTCAGCACGAAAAAACAAACAATTTAGTACTTTGAATCATTGCTCTACGTCCATTGGTTACCGAGATATTGAAATTGGTAAACACAGTACGTTGATTACAAAAACATGTTATCTCACAATGTTGGATGGACATTTTTTTTGAATTTGAAATTCGCTGAGTATGCAGGTTTGCTGCAAGGGGGGTATTTCTTATCTTAACGTATGCCTTGCATAAACTATTACGTTTCTAATTCTTCAACCTAACATTTGTTACTGCCACAATACTGCCACTACATTCCTCTGAAGTAGCCAATAAACATGCATTAGTCCGTTTACTGCAATCAGCTGATTGTTCACTTCCGTTATTTCCGTTTTCTGCTGCATGGTAAATTTACTCCACGGTAAATTTATCGTACAGTGATCGACAAGGACTAACTTTCCAGCCAAGAGTAAGGCTTAGAAACAGATTTTTTCTGTGTAGTATGATGTAAAGGTTGATAAACTCATCAAAGTCAGATTCAAATTCAAATTAAATTTTGATCCACACCATTCCATTCAGCGTAAAAACAAATAATTTGTATTAGATGCGTACTAAGAAAGGGTTTTGCAATATTTTCTTTCAAAAGCCTCGAATATGGTATATTATGAAATTCAAAATGGCGCCCATTTTGTGCATTCAAAGTTTTGAATCACTGAATCACCTTGGTAATATTGAGCTTTTTTATGTACGGTCAAATCCCCTTTGCTCCTGGAATAACAGCCAACCCCAAGACCCATCGCCGAGCCCCAGCCTGCAGCACGCCGACGACGCTATGAAGTGAAAGTTGGTTGACAACAATGGGGTTGGGTCAGACCGCGAGCGATTGTATACGTCTGGGGTGGAAGAGGAAAAAAACTGCGTTTGTGTGTGTGTGGGTCTGCATGTGTGTGAGTGAGCAGAAAAAAAGCGACTGACCTGCGCTCTAGGCGGAATAGTTTGTCTACAGAGGCGGTCGCACAACCTTAATGGCAAAACGTTGGTCATCTGCAGTCATGTTTTCAGAAACAGAAAACAAGCAGCGGGGATATCTATGCATTAATCGGTAGTTGAAAAACGATAATTGAATCGTACAATAGAAGGAATGTAAAGAATAAGAAAACAAATTAAAAAAGAAAGAAATTCACGTATTTATTTGCCGCGCAAAAGTAAACCAATGAGCGTGCGTCTTCAGCTATCTAGTCTTCTCTCTCTCTCTCTCTTCACCTTTCAATCAGTGATGGGCGATTGCGAGATGTACCATTCGAAACGTTCCGATTGTTTTATCCATTCAAAATGTTTTCGAATAGTTATTTTGCATTCGAAATGTGCAGTCGAAACGGCAAAAGACAATAAATATTTAATTTTGTATACATCGTTATGAGAAAACAACAAAATAAATGCACATCTCTTCAATATACATACATTTACTACACAAATAAACTAAAGTAAGAGTTTACTAAAAAAATATTGCCGTAAAATATTGTGATGGAACAAAATAAACAGATTTTATTAACTTGAAAGCAGCGTTCGCAAAACGAATGGATTATTTCGAATGAATTCATTCAAATGCATCGTCGGGAGTACTCGAAACGGAACTTTTCAAAAATGAAATTCATCCGAAACCCAACCATACTAGAACCGGAACATCTCGCAATCGCCCATCACTACTTTCAATCCTTTTTCATTTTGATGGTATAGCCTCTGGATCACTGATTTTTACAACAAAAGGTTTAAATTACCTGTATCCGTCAAGTGATCCTATTGTAGTTGGCAGACTACAGCTGTTTCGTGTTGTAATTAACACATCTTCAGGTCCTCAGAACGCCGTTGCATTGATTTGCATATCCTTGGATATGGTCGTCATTTCGATAAAAGTTCACATAAACACACGCACACGTACACGGGACACGGAACACTTAAGTACATTGTTGGCCAAACACAAAATTAAAAAACGAACGGACATGTGCGGCGCCGGTAGTAGGTAGGTCATGACTGCCGTGTGCCGGAAGTGATAGCCCCCACCCTCTCTCCTCTGTTATTAGGACCTGTCCTTTTGTCATCTAAGATGCGTATGGCGGTATTGTAAATAATGTTTGACTCAAATGACAATTTTTCATTTAGGACATGATCGGGCTGCTTTTTTTAGAAGCATGATATATTTCAAACTCTTCTATCGTGTCCATGTATTTTCCTTTGTTACACAAGTGGAGGACGCTGAGATTGTTATGTATATCAGTATAATTGTGGCTGGAATTAATTAAGTGGTTGGAGAATGCTGACTTAGATGATATTTTAGGCTGGTGTTCTTTGAATCGGATGGCAAATGAACGAGATGTCTGGCCAATGTTGAAGCTTGGACAGTCGTTGCATGATAATTTATAAACTCCTGTTTTATTTAATTTGTTGATTGCCTGTTGTTTCCTTGGTTTAAGCATTGAGTCTAGTTTATTTGAAGTTTTAAATGCCACGACTACGCCACTCTTATTCATTCCACTTCTTAAAGTGTTATTAAGAGCAACACCATATTCAGCACTAACATATTTTTTATTTTCTGCATCAAATATCGACCTAGTTTTGTTGGTGTGTTTACGAATAAGTTTGTCGATTAAGGATGATTTATATCCATTAGAAACAGCAATATGTTTTAGTATGCAAACTTCATTATTGTAATCAGTGGCGTTGAGGGGGATAGACAACAGGCGGTGAACGAAACTATTATAGGCGGCAATTTTGTGGCTGTATGGATGGTGTGAAGAGGCATGAATAGTTTGGTCAGTCGTGGTTGGCTTCCGGTATATCTTGAATTGTAAGGCATTTTCATTCTTTGTTATAGTGACGTCCATAAAATTAATTGAATTGTTTTTTTTCAGTTTCTAAGGTAAACTTTATACTGGGGTGGATACCGTTCAAAAAAGTGCCAAGTAAATTTATTTGTCTCTCATTGCCGTCAAATAAAACCAACGTGTCATCAACGTACCAACAGTAAAAAGCTATTTTGTTTTTGTGACGGTTAGAGTTGGACCACAAATGCTGATTCTCTTTGTGATTTAAAAACAGCTCGGACATAATGCTGGAGAGGGGGGAGCCCATGGCTAAACCTTCGATTTGCATATAATAATTATTCTCAAACGTAAAATAGTTTTGCTTTAGGACACAGCTGACTAGTTTTAGCAACTCAGTTTTGGCTTCTTTCTGTAGTTTAGAATGCTTCTCTAAATTATTCCTCAAAATATCTAATGTTTTGTCTATTGGAACATTAAAGGCCGTCTCAACGTAAGTTGAGGCAGGCTACCTGACCGAGGGGTTGACCAGAACAATGGCCGGGCCGCCCGGGACAATGGGATCTACTCGCCGGGCCAGCCCGGCCGTTGTCCTGGTCAACCCCTCGGTCAGGTAGCCTGCCTCAACTTACGTTGAGACGGCCTTTAGTAAACAAATTCACAATGTCAAACAATGCAATGGTGTGTGATTTTTTAAGCCTGATGTTTTCGATTCTTTGTACTAAATCAACTGTGTTTTTAATACTGTGATTATTTTCAAGGACTATTTCATTTCTGATAATGCTTTCTAATTTCTTAGCGATTTTGTATGCAGGAGACGGCCTAAAATTAACAAGTGGTCTTATAGGTACATCGACTTTATGTATTTTCGGTAACCCTCGTAAAATTGGGGCTTGGGGGTAACCTTTACATATCTTATCTCGTCTTTGGTCAACAGATTGGTACTTGACGAAATTAATTTATTTATTTCCTTTAAGAAAGATGATGTAGGGTCATGGCTTAAAGTTCCAATATTATTAGCTACTATAAAGTCGTGGACTTTGTTTACGTAGTCCTCTTTGCTGATGACCACAAGACAGTTCCCCTTATCAGCTTTTGCAATAAGAGCGTTGCTTTGTTGTAACTTGTCTCTTATGCTAGCGGCGACTTGTTTCAAAGACCTGTACTGAATTTCAAAGACGGCTGAATTAGGACAAGTATTTTATTCTAGGAACTGGGTTGTTTATTGTTTGTTTAACTTTATTTGAAATCATTACCCTAGTTGTATCTCGTGCCTCATTTGACTTTAAGGATTTTATTGCTGTTTCAGCGTTGAAAATCTCAGAGATTAAACTGGTTTTCCTGTCATTTGGGAAATTAAAATTTAATCCTTTATTTAATAGATTGAGTTCTGTATCAGACAATTCAATGTCAGTTTTATTTATGATTCTAGGGTGAAAAACATGGCTGCATTTAATTATTTCATTCCTTAATTGACCCCTTAATTCCTTTGTTCCTTTTTGTTCCTTAATTGTCCTTGTTCATTCCTTAAAAAAGATTGATACATTATGTAGGAACATAATGTATCAATCTTTTTAGCCTGAGTTTTTCTTTTAGCCTGAACCTTCTTTTGTATTTGGCTATCTAATTCGAAAAAATGTTATTCTGTTGTGCAGAATGCAAGCTATTCATTAACTGTAGGTGTTTACTAAGGAGGAGCTTATTTAGCATACTTTTCTTAGCATGTAATGATTTAATTTCGTTTTTAATTCAAGAAGTCTCAGCGACTCTTTTTGCTTTTTTAGCTGCAATCGACTTGTTTAAAATCTTTACGTGTACTGAGCCGTTTTAAAAACGACTCATTTTCATATATATAGATTCTGTCATTTGTTATATGTTGTTTAGTATTTCAGTTATTTGTTGCGTTATGTTGGCGCTCTGTAAGTTGCAGCTGCAACTCTGGCGAGTGACGTGTACAGTCGACTGTAATTTAATTTCGTCACCGTTGAAACTCTTCTCTTTTCTGACTGTGGCCGGCAACCGTTAACATCTATTTTAAACTTCTTACACTTCAGCTGCAAGATGTTGGTGAACACTAGTTTCAAGCTATTAATGTTATTTTCTTTGCCGAGCCAAACTTCATTGATGTTTCAGTAAATAGAAACTATGTGGTAAGTACTGTTGTTCTTTTGAGATTTCTTGCGAGTAACTTTGAAACGCAACTTAGGCTCTTTCGAACGACACCTTTTGTAGAGACCAATTTTTATAAGGTTTTGTTTTGTCGTAATTTTGGTGCTGTAACTGTTGTTTTTATTGTAAATCAAAGTTTTAAGTGTTTAAATTTGTTTGCAATTGTTAATTTATTAAGATTTTAAGCCCATTTGGATTTGTATCTTGCGCCTTTCTTGCATGTCGCAACAAAGTTTCGACAAAGTTTCATGTCGACTCTCTGGAGTTCATTGCAAAGAAAGTTTAACATTTTGTTTTCTTTCTGAGGTTATGTCACAATTGGTGAAATAAAGGTTAGTTTAATTGTTCTGCTTATGTTTTGAATGAAATTTCAGTGTTAGCTCCTCTCAGGAGATATAAATGAGGAACTGATGCATGTTTAAAACTGAATAGCCTATTGAGGCCTAACTTAATTTCCTTTGTATGTCTCACTTAAAATTGTTTCTTTAGGCTATATTTTTTTGTTGACTTTGAGGCTCTAGCAAACTATTGTTCTACTGTGACCATAAATTTTGAAAATAAATCACAAGCTTTTCGCAATGAAATGTTATCAAACTAGGCCTTTCAAAAACTCCGTGGAATGATTTGTAAGTTGGATCAAAATGCCTTATTTTGGGGCCTAGGCCTACAATGTTTTCTTTAGAGTCAAGTCCAGTGCGAGGACACCCAAGCAAGTTAGGCTGAGTACATGTTAGGTTAGGTCAGAATTTTTTTTACTTCTAAACTGATGTCTGCTCTGTTATGCTCTTTGATTTTGTATTTTGTATAAAGAATGTATTAGAATTGTAAAGGCCTCTCTCTCACACAGTTGATCTTTCAGACCCTAACTACTGGCTCCCCGGGTCGGGGAAATGGGGACGTCTGCTGAGTCTACCGACTGTCTACCGCGTCACCCTGGAGGTTGACTGCCAGCCTATAACCCGAGCATCCAGTCTCTGCAGTGATGTGAGAGGGCCTCTACCGTCTGCAGGACATTCCACAACCTGGGCGTTTACTCCTACGCAACATCTGGCGGAAATTTAAGTCTTCACCTAAGGTAGCGACTTTCCATTTCTATCTCCTGTTTGAGACTGAAGATCTAAGTTTCGGAGTCAGACCTTCCTGCAAGTGAACAGTCTACACCTTTTTTTAAAATTTTTTGAATATTGGACTTCTAACCTCTAAATTAACCTTTTAATTGGATTTACAAATTTTGTAGGCTGAAATTTAAATCTTTTGTGCTTCTTAGTGAAGAACTTAATTCTTTTGACTTCACCTGGAATTGAAGTGCGGGCCCTCTGCCGGTTTTGGCTGAAACTATTAGTTATTTGAAATATTTTCTTAAATGTAAATTTGTTTTCTTCATGTCAAATTGTGTTGGTAACTTAATGTTCAAAGTGTAATATTATTGTTTGTTTCACACGTTAATGTTTGATTATTTATTATATTACTGTGAAAAAATGAAATCACACACAATGAATTTATTATTAATCAATGTCGGCCGACAATCAATTTAATAACTAGATAATTTGATATTTTTTTAAAATTTTGCCAGAATACTCTTATACCTTAATTCTGACTGATGCTTAATTTCAATAATTTATTACTATTAAATTTGGTTGAATATTTTACAAGTCAATATGTCCAAGGTCTATAGCCTACTCATTGAAAGTAATTTTGGATTTAATTAATTTGTAATTTGAATCTAAACTGTGATTTGTAAATGCGCCAGTTCCTTCTTACTTAATCGTTAGTTTTTTTTAAATAGTCAAAAAATATTAATGACTGGCCTTATTTCTCCAGTTGAATGTTTAAATTACGTCTTTGCTCTTGTTAATTTTTTATTCTGACAATGATTTCATGATATTTTGAAGCTTTCTCTGTGCTAGAGCCATGTTATTGCACTGATGTTTAATTTGATTTAATAAACTGTGTTTATCTTGGTCTCTGCAAAAGGATGTTGTTTTTCTTGTCACCCCTGGTATGTGGCCCCCTTGACTTGTAGGGCTGAGACCTCGAGGCTAGGGCGGGTCCAGTTTGAACTTCCAATTGTTTGGCCCAGCCGAGGTTTCAATGGTAGCAGAGCGTGGTTGTGTATGGACCTCGCTTTGGTTTTAGGGGCCTACCAGGGGTTTTGTGTATTGTAGAATCATCGTGTGATTTTGTCATGTTTTTTTTGTGTTGTGTAATATGTTGGATTGTGGTTTATTTGTCATTGCTGCGGAGTTTCTTGGCCCGGTGGAGCTGGTTTGTTTGTGGTCACATGGTGGAATTCATTGTTGTATTTTGTAGTTTGAAAAATTGTTTCAATCATGGCCTTGACTATTGTCCCAGAGTATTTGTGCAAAAAGGATTTAGTTTTTGAGGTGGAAAGCAGAGGAGCTACTGCGGTTGGTGACACGGAAGGTCTCAGGAAGCAGTTTCGAGATTTAATCAAGAGGGGGAAGGTCAGTGTGCGGAATCCCAAGTGGAAGGTATCAGAGGAGATCGAAGTTTGCAAGGAGAAGTATGAGGAGTTTGAGGGGCTGTTGGAAGAAATTCTGACTGAACCACCCACGGGGAAGACAAGGAATCGACAAATTTCTCGACTGCTGCATCTACAGAATAGACTGTCGTTGCTTTCAAAGGCTGCTCAACTGGAGTTCGAGGTTGAGAAGTGGGTAGCTGAATCTTCAGAGTATGTAGGGGAGTTGCTGGGAGCACTTGAGAAATCAGTAAAACCATCTTTGACTAGGATCGATGAAGGGAAGGAGGAAGACGTTGTCCCTGAAACAGTGACCCAAAAGGAAGTAACGAAGGAAGAGACCATTCAGCCATCTTACTCGGACAACTCACGAGTAATGAACGTGGTAGCAAATTCACCGCCGAACATCAGCGGATCAATTAGTACTCCTGCGTCGTTTCTGCAGTATGGGAAGCTCCCCAACCCCATCGCTCCTATGGTTCAAAAGCTTAACATTGTTGATGGACTTCATCCTATTCGTCTTGTTGAATTTCTGATGGATGTTTTGAACATTTTGGAGGTTCCAGGAGTGGACGACAAGCTTCTTCTTCAACTTCTGATGCCCTACTGTAGATCACCGCTTGCGGATCGACTCTACGAAGTTCTGCAAGAAGGAGGAAATTTTGATCACTTTCACGAGGCTGCTCTTAAATTCTTTGTTAATGATAGAGTGGTCGAGAAATTGAAGGCTGAACGAGTGTTTCGTATCCAGAGGACGGGAGAAGACCTGGGTCATTTTGTTAAGGAGGTTAGAATGCATTGCCGAGTCCTTCGCTTGAAGTCAACTGAGCCTGAAATTGTAAGGATAATTTTAGACGGGTTAGGACCTGAGGAAAGAAATCGGTTATGTTTCGAGCAGAGGCCTACCACCTTCAAGGACCTTGATAGATTAAGTGTTGTGTCCAGGGGAATGCAAGCATACGATGCCCAACGTGGCGCCTTAAGCCGACCTAATCGGCTGGTAAATTTGGTACAGGATACTCCTGGTTTTTAAAGACTGTCACCAGCAAACCTTCAGAATCGGGAGAGAGGAAGCAGAAACTCCTTTTCCCCTGATGAACGCAGATCAGTGAACTGTTATAACTGCGGTGAACAAGGACACATCCGGCGTTTCTGCCCGCATTTGAAAAATCAGACTAGAACCAGAGAGTTTCGGCCTACCGGTCCAAAAAACGGGGAATGAAGGGGGATGTGGGTTCCTCACATCCTCCTCAAAATAGCTGGCTCGAGAATGTTGAGGCTTCTGCCAATACTTCGAAGTTGGGAGGGAAATCAAAAAGGTTTTGTGGTTTTCTAGATAATATTGCCATGTCAAGATTAAAGTCATCTGCAATTTCTTGTCCTTATGTAAAAGTTTGTTTTGGTAAAGTAGTTGAGGGCGCCCTTTTGGACTCGGGAGCTGTAAGGAGCCTTATTTCTAAGAATTTCTTTGATTGTCTACAAATGTCAGGGGATGTAATCAGCTTCTGGCCCTATGAACTGACTTGCTTGACAGCTGCTCAGAGTCCTCTTCCCGTGAAGTTATTGGCTAGGCTCAAGATGAAAATTGATGGATTTTCATGGCGATGGGACTTCCTGGTGGCCGAAGATTTGGGGCTGCCTTGTATTTTGGGAGCGGATTTCTTTCACAAGAGTGGCTTAATCCTGGATGTTAACAGTAAGAAAATATTTTTTAAATTTAACCGTACAGTGTCTGTTCCTGTTTATGAGAGCTGTTCA
Organism: Flexamia atlantica; assembly: GCA_035578135.1. Lineage (NCBI taxonomy): Eukaryota > Metazoa > Arthropoda > Insecta > Hemiptera > Cicadellidae > Flexamia > Flexamia atlantica. The sequence continues at coordinate 4,216,167 of JAQJVK010000016.1, read as the reverse complement.
AAGGCCCAAGAGAGTAAGGAAGTGATCTGTGAGATTGAACAGGTTAAAGAAAAGGTGGATCCATTATCTCATCTCAGTCCGACAGAGGCGGAAACTATCAGGGGTTTAGAAGCTAGGTTTCCGGAGGTTTTGACAGCCGTGCCGGGAGTAACACATCTTCTGGAGTATGAAATTAGGTTGACTGACAATCGACCGGTTCGGTCACATCCTTATAGACTAGCGCCTCCCAAAATGGAAGAAATGAGGAAGATGATTGATGAACTTCTCAAGCAGGGCATTATAGAACCATCAACTTCTCAGTTTTCAAGCCCGGCCTTTTTAGTGCCGAAACCTGATGGTAAATCCCGCTTGGTGATTGATTATAAGAAACTTAATGATCAAATCGAGATTGATTCTGTTCCCCTACCGGATTTGCACTCCACCTTTGATTGGTTTGGAAAAGCCAAATATTTTTCAATTATAGATCTGAACCAGGCGTACCACCAAATTCCTCTCAAGGCTGAATCTCGCCCTCTAACGGCTTTCTGTGTGCCTTGGAATCTCTTTCAATTCAAACGAGTGCCAATGGGTTTAGCGGTAGGCGCACAAACACTCACCAGGCTTTTGGATTCACTGTTCCATGACGTCAAGTTCAAATATGTTTTCAATTATTTGGACGATCTTCTGGTTTATAGCAACACATTCCAGGAACACGTATTGCATGTAGAAGAAGTTTTCAAGCGTCTTAAAGAAGCTGGTTTAACTGTAAATCCAAAGAAGATCCAGTACGCCAAATCTGAGATTTCTTTTCTAGGCCATCTTGTGTCAGCACGTGGAGTTCGTATCGATCCAGATCGGGTTCAAGGAATCAAAGATTTTCCACCGCCTCGAGACGCCAAGGGAGTTGCTCGCTTTGTCGGCATGATTAATTTCTATAGGCGTTTTATTCCAAATGTGGCCGAGATAGCAGCGCCTTTAAATAGTTTACGTAAGAAGGGAGCAAAATGGGAGTGGGGGAAAGAACAGCAGGAAGCTTTTGAAAAATTAAAGGAATGTATCATGCAGCCCCCTGTTCTGAGAATGCCCGATTTCGGTCAAAAGTTTATCCTCCAGACTGATGACTCTTCACTTGCAATAGCTGCTGTCTTATTACAGGAATTTGATGGGATACGTCAGCCTATCGCTTACGCCTCTCGGACCTTGACTCCTCAAGAGAAGAAAGCTAGCTCTGTTTATGAATTAGAATGTTTGGCTGTTGTGTTCGGAGTGGAAAAGTTTCGGAGATATTTGGAACATGCGGAATTTCTTTTGGAAACCGACAACCAGGCCCTATCATGGCTCCTGAGTCATCCTCGACAATTGGGCAAAATAGGTCGATGGGTAGTACGGCTATCAGCCCTTAAATTTAAAGTACAGCATATCCGCGGGACGCAAAACATTTTGGCTGATACACTCTCTCGAATGTTCCACGGCCCTGACGATACGCCACAAAATGCTCCTGTACAATCAGTCTTACTGGAGTTTCCTATGTCGTTTAAGGACATCCCCTCTCACCAAACTAACGATCCTGAGTTGGGACCCATTATTGATGATTTAAAGTGTGGGAAAGAGCGAGTTCCTTATTTTCTTTCGAAGGGTGCCCTGTGTTGCCGAGCCCGACAAGGTGGTACCAAGGTAGTTTTGCCTAGTCATTTAATCCCAATGGTGTTTTCTTATTTTCATACAAGCCCTCTGGGAGGGCATCTTGGTATACACAAAACCATAGCCAAAATACGCAAGGATTTTATTTGGAAGGGCATGGATCAGGATATTGCTACTCGAGTCCGTCATTGTGAGTTATGTGGGCTGAGCAAACCAGCTCAAAACACAAAATATGGGCTGTTGTCCTCTGAAGTTGCAAGTCGTCCTATGGAGAAAATTTTTATAGATTTTGTAGGACCATTTCCGCGCAGCCAAAGGGGTTCAACGATGCTTCTAGTCGCTGTTGACGCCTTTTCCAAGTTCTGTTGGCTGCTCCCTCTGAGAAGTGCTACTGCTCAGAATGCAATTCAGTCATTACAAGAAAACATTTTTAAACACTTTGGATTCCCCACCATACTGGTGTCCGACAATGGGAGTCAGTTCACGTCCAAAGAGTTCCATAGAATGTGTTTTGCTCATGGAATTAATCATGCAAGAACATCTCCGTACTATCCCCAGCCCTCCCATGCTGAGCGTTTTAACAGAAACTTACGCTCAGCTTTAATTGCTTACCATGCCGAGAAGCAGAGTACATGGGATTTGAACTTGAGGTGGTTACAACTGGCTTTCAATTCTGCACTGCATGAGAGTCATCGGTCATCACCGTACGAAATCATGTTTGGACAGCAGGAGGCTGTCCAACAGCCTCGAGCTTCCACAGGTTCGATAAAGGTGTATTAGGAAATACACCTTTATCGAACCTGTGGAAGCTGGGAGATCTTCTGCCTCCTGCTGGATCGTCTGATGTGAAGGCCATCTGGGAAGCTGCTCGACGAAATCTACTTCGTGCAAGAGAGAGAGTACGTCGCAGGTACAACGCTGGACGAAAGTCGAATCCTTACAAGGTGGGGATGTTGGTGTACTGCGAGACTCACCCCATCAGCTCAGCCGTGGAGAGAAGAGCGGCTAAGTTATGTTATAGGTGGACTGGACCACGTCGGATCCTTCGAATGCTGTCTCCTGTCACTGTGGAATTGAGTGAAGTGGGTAGTGATAGGGTTTTCAGGAAAGCACATGTTTCACAGTTGAAACCGTATAGAGGGGTTGACCCCCGTACGGGTTAGGGCTGTCTTCTGAGCTGTGAGGAGATTTTGGGAGCTTGATCACCTCCCAATTTCGACTCTCGGAAACAAACTCTTGTCTTTGTTTTTCTTGCCAGGCCTGGCCATCCATTTTCCAAGAGGTTGAGTTTTCCCTCTTGTGGTTGAGTTTGTGTCTTCTATCTCTTATGCCCTATTTCTGTGTTACCATGTTTAGTTAGGTTAGGTTATTTTTCTGAAGTTTTTCTTGTGAATATTTCTGGGACAGTGTCCCCGTTTGGAGGGGGAGGTTGAGCCGTTTTAAAAACGACTCATTTTCATATATATAGATTCTGTCATTTGTTATATGTTGTTTAGTATTTCAGTTATTTGTTGCGTTATGTTGGCGCTCTGTAAGTTGCAGCTGCAACTCTGGCGAGTGACGTGTACAGTCGACTGTAATTTAATTTCGTCACCGTTGAAACTCTTCCCTTTTCTGACTGTGGCCGGCAACCGTTAACATCTATTTTAAACTTCTTACACTTCAGCTGCAAGATGTTGGTGAACACTAGTTTCAAGCTATTAATGTTATTTTCTTTGCCGAGCCAAACTTCATTGATGTTTCAGTAAATAGAAACTATGTGGTAAGTACTGTTGTTCTTTTGAGATTTCTTGCGAGTAACTTTGAAACGCAACTTAGGCTCTTTCGAACGACACCTTTTGTAGAGACCAATTTTTATAAGGTTTTGTTTTGTCGTAATTTTGGTGCTGTAACTGTTGTTTTTATTGTAAATCAAAGTTTTAAGTGTTTAAATTTGTTTGCAATTGTTAATTTATTAAGATTTTAAGCCCATTTGGATTTGTATCTTGCGCCTTTCTTGCATGTCGCAACAAAGTCTCGACAACTTACTTACTTACTTGGTACTTAGAGGGTCATCCAGATTGGCCGCAAGCAGCGTTGGATCCGTCAAATTGCTGCTTCCAGGGGATGCAGCTGGTTGGTTCGTGATGGTTAGGTTAGGTTAAGTTTGTCTTTTCTGGGTTAGGGTTGTCTTGGGGTAGCATTGACAAAACTCATAAAATTCATTTAAATTGTAAAAAGATTGTTGCATTAGAAACTTTTTCAGTTCACTCTTAAACTTTGACATTTTATTCTCTAATCTAATATAAGCGGGTAATCTCTGAAAAATTTTTTAACCTGAGTACAATGGTTTTTTCTCAAAAAGTGTCAACTTATGTTGAATAGCAAAAGTGTCCTTAAATCTTGTGTTATATCTATGGAGTTTAATTTGAGGTTCAAGACTGTTTGACTTAATATAACAAGCTATTTCAAAAACATATAAACTAGGCACTGTCAGAACACCCAGGGTTTGGAAATAATCCCGACAAGATGTTCGAGGGTGAAGCCTGAAGATGCATCTGAGCGCCTTTTTTTGCCAGATCAAAATTCGCGACAAGTTTGTTTCTGATGCTCCCCAGAGAACAATGGAGTAGGAGATATAGGACTCAAGCAAGCAGTGGTAGATTGTTTTTGAAAGTTGGAGATTTTGGAGATTTCGCAAGCTGCGAAGGACGAAGATTCCTTTCGCTAGCTTGGTTTCAATTTTTCCCAACTGCTCACTCCAGTCCAAGGCCTCGTCCAATCTCACCCCCAGAAAATCAACAGAGCTGGCAATTTCGAGTTCCTCGTCCCCAATGAAGAGGCTTGGGACTCTTGCCGATTTTGAATTCTTTTTTTGATGAGTCTGAATGCAGACAAAATTTGTTTTATCCGCATTCAATCTCAGTTTGTTTTGTTCAAAATATTGGGCCAGATAATTTACTTTGGTGAAGGTAGATTCCTCCAGTCTGTCATAATTGTGGTGTTTGGTGACAACGGTTGTGTCATCAGCAAACACAAAGATGTTGTTTTCTGGGATTGCCTTTGTCATGTCGTTAATGTAAGCTATGAAAAGAATTGGGCCCATAATTGATCCTTGTGGAACTCCGCTAAGGATCAATTTTTTCGATGACTGGACGGACATTACTTTAGTTTCTGTTTCCCAATCAATTTCAGTCACTTGGAATCTGTCACTCATGTAGGATACTATCCACTCTAGAGCTGTACCTTTGATTCCAAGAGCTGATAGTTTTTGGAAAAGTATGGCCGCATCAACACAATCAAAAGCCTTGCTGAGATCTGCAAATGTTCCAATTACAGTCTCACCGGCCTCCACTGCATCGATGCAGTCATTCACAAAATCAATTAATGCCAATTTGGTAGATTTTGATTTCCTGAAACCATATTGCCTCCCATTCAGGAGTTTGTTACTCTCTAAATAGGTGACAAGCTGGTCACAGATGGCTTTCTCTATAAATTTGGAAACTGTTGGCAGCAGCGATATCGGTCGATAGTTGCCCATCTCCCACTCATTACCCTTTTTGAACACAGGCCTGACCTTAGCAATTTTGCACCCCTCAGGAAAAACCCCCATGAGGATTGAGACATTTATTAGGTGCAGAAGTGGTTTCTTGATTTCCTGTTGGCAGGCCTTCAAAATTTTCATGTTGAGACCATCGATTCCCGTAGAAGTTTTGGGTTTAAATTTCGAGAACAATTTTTCCAGAGTTGATTCATCTATAGGCCTGAATTGCTCCAATTCTGGGCCCATATCAGCATTGTGGTTTTGGAATCCATTAAGGGAGCCATTATTGTCATTTAATTTAGTCGCTACTTCAATAAAATAGTTATTTATTTGTTCACTAACTTCTTTAGGATTTCTGATTATTTTTCCATTTACCTTAAGCTCAATATTCTTTTGTTTTTTGCTTCCACCACATCTATGATCATTTATAACTTTCCAGCTCTCTTTTGATTTGTTATCTGCATTATTTATTCTATAATTGTACCACTCTGCCTTTTCATTGTTCACTGCATGCCTATATGATCTCAAGGCAGAATTATAGTTCATCTTGTTTAGAGGCGTTTTATTATTTTTCCACAGGTTATATTTATGAATCATGTCGCTTTTTAGATAGGTAATGTTCTCGGATACCCATTTTATTTTGCTCAATTCTTTAATTTTTATTTCTTTTAATGGGCAAGCTATCTCAAAATGATATTTTACTGTGTTTACTAAAATGCTGTACTTGTCATTTATATCATTTTCAGAATAAAGGTCATCCCAAGTTTCCTGTCTAAGCCTAATTTTCAATTCATTGAGGTTTTCTTTTTTAATGCATCTAGTTTTTTTAGTCTTGTATCTGTTACTTATTTCAAATCCTGTGTTTATAGCTACGCATATTGCCAGATGGTCAGAAATATGGGGTTCAATTGTAGAGCTGCTTGTGAATCTACAGTTTACTATAAAGTTGTCGATGCATGTGGCTGAATTTTCAGTTATTCTAGTAGGAGTATTTATTACTGTATTTAAACCATAACTTTCAAGAAGGTTTCGCAGGTTGATAGTTGCTCTATCTTGTTTCAAGATATTTAGGTTGAAATCGCCTCCTAACACAAGGTTAGAATTTTTGAGCTCAGGGTTTGTCTGTGAGAAATAACTATTGAGTTTGTCAAGAAAAATATCTTCATTACTATCAGGAGTTCTATAGGCTACAGCAATTACAAATTTTCTTTTGTTTAGACTAAAAATTATGTCACAAAATTCAAAGTTGCTTTCTTCTGTTAGAGAGGTGGATATGGCGGATATTTTTAAGTTTTCAGGTCTAAAACTATTCCTAAAGAAGATTGCTACACCTCCCATTCTAGTTTGTTCTCTTGAAAAATGATTTATTAGATTGTAGTTATGTATTTGAATTGATTCGATTGTATCCCTATGAAGACCATGCTCAGAAATTAAAAATATATCTGGTGTTTCATCATTTAGAAAAATCTCAATTTGCCCTATTTTTTCTGTAATACTTCTGGCATTTAAATGAATAATTTTTAGTTCTTTCTTGGGTCTCAAATTATTAGGCCTACTTATGGTTTTTCCCTTTTTACCACTTTTCCTAACTCTTATGTATTGTTTTGGCTCGATTCCAGTTCTGTGTTTTTTTGTTGTCTATGTGGTTCATGATTGGGCCTACTCACTGAGCAAAAAAAATTTCCAATTAGGTCACACAATAATTCTTTTCCTTTCTTATTTAGGTGAAGACCGTGCCTTGTAAAACAACTTCTATCCAATATTGAATTTATCTGCAGATAGGACCACCTATATTTCATGCAAGCTGCTTTAATCGACTCATTTTGCTTTTTGATCAGTTTATTCACGGAGTTATATTCATATAGCAGCTTTTCACCCTGTATGTCATACCTATACGGTGTCTCAACCCACAGGAGATTCCCATCAGGGCGCTCAGCCAATTTGCCCAGCCTGAATCCCACCCTATCAATTGATTCTTCTGTAATGTCGTTTGTTCCCCCAACCATCACTGCAAAATCCCCTACCCCTAACCGCCCCTCCGTCCGGATGGCCTCCAACTCTTCAATGACCGCCTCCAGCGGCGCTCCTGGCAGAGCACATGCGTCCACATCCCACCCATCAAGTCGCTCCCCCAGACCCTCCCCAACGCCTCTCCCGTGGCTGTCCCCCACGATGTTGATCTTTCCGAGAGAGGGTTTTCCGGCCCTCCGAACAAAAGTCACCCTACGACCCCCATTTTTTGGTTTTTTCGGATTTTCTGATCTACGACCGCCCGAGTTTCTCCTCCTGACCGTCCCACCGAGAGGAGGGAAATCATCCCCCGTCAAAGCCCCAATGCCCCCCCCACCACCATCCGAAAGCACCTCGAACGAATTGGAGGTCGGTAGAGCCGAGTCCTCCCTCCCGTCATTCCGCGCTCTACGTCCTCTCCCCACCCCAACCGTTTTCCAGGCCGGGCCCCCTGCATTGCCTTCGTCACCGCGAGCATGATGCATCAACTCATCAACCCTGTCTTTCAATTTCAAAATCTCAGCGTCTTTGTGGCTAAGTTCACATTCTAACTTTGAATTTAGTTCTTTGAGTTCAAGGTTCTCTCGAGTGAGAATCTCGACCTGATTCCGAAGTGCCAAGTTTTCATCCCCATTTTGAGCATTTATATTTCTAAAGTGTGAAATGCAGAGAGAACAAGCCCAAGTTTCATGTCGACTCTCTGGAGTTCATTGCAAGGAAAGTTTAACATTTTGTTTTCTTTCTGAGGTTATGTCACGATTGGTGAAATAAAGGTTAGTTTAATTGTTCTGCTTATGTTTTGAATGAAATTTCAGTGTTAGCTCCTCTCAGGAGATATAAATGAGGAACTGATGCATGTTTAAAACTGAATAGCCTATTGAGGCCTAACTTAATTTTCTTTGTATGTCTCACTTAAAATTGTTTCTTTAGGCTATATTTTTTTGGTGACTTTGAGGCTCTAGCAAACTATTGTTCTACTGTGACCATAAATTTTGAAAATAAATCACAAGCTTTTCGCAATGAAATGTTATCAAACTAGGCCTTTCAAAAACTCCGTGGAATGATTTGTAAGTTGGATCAAAATGCCTTATTTTGGGGCCTAGGCCTACAATGTTTACTTTAGAGTCAAGTCCAGTGCGAGGACACCCAAGCAAGTTAGGCTGAGTACATGTTAGGTTAGGTCAGAATTTTTTTTACTTCTAAACTGATGTCTGCTCTGTTATGCTCTTTGATTTTGTATTTTGTATAAAGAATGTATTAGGATTGTAAAGGCCTCTCTCTCACACAGTTGATCTTTCAGACCCTAACTACTGGCTCCCCGGGTCGGGGAAATGGGGACGTCTGCTGAGTCTACCGACTGTCTACCGCGTCACCCTGGAGGTAGACTGCCAGCCTATAACCCGAGCATCCAGTCTCCGCAGTGATGTGAGAGGGCCTCTACCGTCTGCAGGACATTCCACAACCTGGGCGTTTACTCCTACGCAACATCTGGCGGAAATTTAAGTCTTCACCTAAGGTAGCGACTTTCCATTTCTATCTCCTGTTTGAGACTGAAGATCTACGCTTCGGAGTCAGACCTTCCTGCAAGTGAACAGTCTACACCTTTTTTTAAAATTTTTTGAATATTGGACTTCTAACCTCTAAATTAACCTTTTAATTGGATTTACAAATTTTGTAGGCTGAAATTTAAATCTTTTGTGCTTCTTAGTGAAGAACTTAATTCTTTTGACTTCACCTGGAATTGAAGTGCGGGCCCTCTGCCGGTTTTGGCTGAAACTATTAGTTATTTGAAATATTTTCTTAAATGTAAATTTGTTTTCTTCATGTCAAATTGTGTTGGTAACTTAATGTTCAAAGTGTAATCTTATTGTTTGTTTCACACGTTAATGTTTGATTATTTATTATATTACTGTGAAAAAATGGAATCACACACAATGAATTTATTATTAATCAATGTCGGCCGACAATCAATTTAATAACTAGATAATTTGATATTTTTTTTTTAACTTTTGCCAGAATACTCTTATACCTTAATTCTGACTGATGCTTAATTTCAATAATTTATTACTATTAAATTTGGTTGAATATTTTACAAGTCAATATGTCCAAGGTCTATAGCCTACTCATTGAAAGTAATTTTGGATTTAATTAATTTGTAATTTGAATCTAAACTGTGATTTGTAAATGCGCCAGTTCCTTCTTATTTAATCGTTAGTTTTTTTTTAAATAGTCAAAAAATATTAATGACTGGCCTTATTTCTCCAGTTGAATGTTTAAATTACGTCTTTGCTCTTGTTAATTTTTTATTCTGACAATGATTTCATGATATTTTGAAGCTTTCTCTGTGCTAGAGCCATGTTATTGCACTGATGTTTAATTTGATTTAATAAACTGTGTTTATCTTGGTCTCTGCAAAAGGATGTTGTTTTTCTTGTCACCCCTGGTATGTGGCCCCCTTGACTTGTAGGGCTGAGACCTCGAGGCTAGGGCGGGTCCAGTTTGAACTTCCAATTGTTTGGCCCAGCCGAGGTTTCAGTACATATTTGGGAACCACTCCGAAATCGATGCTGTTTTTGTTGAATTTAATGTTCTCGATGGTCTTGAACAATTTTAATTTGACGTTCCTGAAATTGTATTTGACATTCTCCAACCACTTAATTATTTCCAACCACAATTATACTGATATACATAACAATCTCAGCGTCCTCCACTTGTGTAATAAAGGAAAATACATGGACACGATAGAAGAGTTTGAAATATATCATGCTTCTAAAAAACAGCCCGATCATGTCGTAAATAAAAAATTGTCATTTGAGTCAAACATTATTTACAATACCGCCATACGCATCTTAGATGACAAAACAGGTCCTGATAACAGAGGAGAGAGGGTGGGGGCTATCACTTCCGGCACATGGCAGTCATGACCTACCTACTACCGGCGCCGCACGTGTCCGTTCATTTTTAATTTTGTGTTTGGCCAACAATGTACTTTAGTGTTCCGTGTCCCGTGTACGTGTGCGTGTGTTTATGTGAACTTTTATCAAAATGACGACCATATCCAAGGATATGCAAATCAATGCAACGGCGTTCTGAGGACCTGAAGATGTGTTAATTACAACACGAAACAGCTGTAGTCTGCCAACTACAATAGGATCACTTGACGGATACAGGTAATTTAAACCTTTTGTTGTTTCAATCCTTCCCTCCCCCTCCAAGGCAACCGAACGCCTACCTCCCCAGGAACCACCCCTACCCCCCCCAGCCACAGTGGGATCTCAGTTTAGCAGGCCCTGCCGTCTAGCCTTGTACATACAATTAAGTCTTAAGAGTACACAATTCTGTTTTCGTCTGGGACTGTGAATCATTTTAATGCCTCTAAAAAAAAATGAATGACTGCTGACAAAATTCACAGCTCTTTCCAGGTTTTTTCATGGTTTGCCAAATTCACGGTTTTTACGGTTTCACGGTTGAGTGGGAATCCTGTTGGTTCCAGTCCCAGTGAGTACATGGTAGTATGTGCTGGAGCTAACAATGCTTGTAATGGACATCTCCAAGAAGTTTTTCACAATTATGAAACTGCACTTATGAATACTAAGAGTAAAAGGGTTTTTGTAGTTAGTATTCCTTTCAGGTGTGATGTACCACTACACAGTGAAATTAATTGGAACATTTTGAACCTAAATATTTTCCTGAACGACATATCAGCAGCAAACGACAAATTTCAGTTCACTGACATAAGTGTGTATCCAGAACATTTTCTCTCAAAGGACGGTGTTCGTCTCAATTATAAGGGCAAAATACATTTAAGTAACCTGATTATGACTAAGCTACAACCGGCACTGAAATCAAATGAATCTAAGCTATCAACTGACCTCCTACTGCCTCTACACACCGATAACAACTTTTCAGTTATTGATGCCGATATGTCCCTCATCAAAGACCAGAACCACAATGAAAAACTGTGGCATTTGCTCACTCGATTTCAGCTGACCTCAACCAAGAACGCAACATGACCGGAGGAGTCGCTGTTGCTTTCAGGAGAAAGTTTGGCCGTCCAGTGAAATCTGATTGCAAAGACAAATTCTTAGCTGTGCAGAACACTAAAGGCGGCGGGGCTATGGTGTATGGACTTATTACTAAGGATATTTATGCTGGAAAACCTACAAACGAAGATTATGAGTCTGCATTTAAATCTCTAGAAGAGGATTTAAAAGGTAAAAGCAATATCAATAAGTTGTTTTGTTCCCCAATAGGGGAAAGAAAACACCATTGACCATTATGGTGTCACGTTGACCATTTAATCTCTGGTATCATCAGAGATTTGATTGAAGTAGATACATTTGCCTCCAATATAGTAAACCTACAAAAATCAACCAAAGTTAAAATACATATAGTAACACAAGATAAGCCTTCAGCCCGTAGATGACTCAGACGAGGACTGACTCATCCTGAATTTTTGAGTAAATTAAATAACTCCACTATCCACTTCTGGAAAAGAGCGTCCAACCCTTCACAGCATGAGGCACTTCATACATCAACTATTCCTGATCCCACGGCTGACCTCAGCCAACTCTTGACGAATGAAAATAGTGTTGGTGAGAGTGAAGTCAATAAAGTGAGTGGGGAGGGGGGTGCTGTAGCTGTGTTAAGCAAGTCAGATGTCTCTTTTATGCAGGGTCAAACACTACAGACTGACATATTGATACAATCATCAAGTGTAAATAGTTTTTTACAGTATTGTTTTCGTCAAAATTTTCGAATTTGAGTTGTTAGTGGATATATTCGTTTTAGTGCTCCCTGAATCCAAAAAAGTGGTTTTTGGCGTGGTGTCTGTCTGTCTACCTGTCTGCCTGCCTGTGTGTGTGTCTGTCTGCCTGTGTGTGTGTGTGTGCGTGTGTGTGTGTGTGCGCGTGCGCGTGGGCGTGGGCGTGTGCATGTGCATGTGTGTGTGTGTGTGTGTGTGTGTGTGTGTGTGTGTGTGTGTGTGTGTGTGTGTGTGTGTGTGTGTGGATGTAAACAAAGCTAGAGACGATACCAGTGGTCTGATTTTAATGACATTTGGCATATAAGTATAAAGCCGTGGTATCTCCAGGCGTATTTTTCTTTTTTTGAATTTTTGATTTTTAAGAGTATTTACCCCATAAAAACCCATAAAAAATGACAAAAATCCAAATGTCTCAAAAACGGCTCTAACGATTTTGATAAAAATTTCATGGTTTGTAGTGCTTAAGATGACAAACAAAATTACACAACCTGCATGACTGTAAAAATTCAGGTTCAGAAGTTATGGCGGTTTAAGTGTTAAAAAATTCATATTTTTCAAATTTCACAAAATCTGTGACCTCTAAAGAAAATATACTTGCAACCATTAAATTTGACTTGAAAAACTAAATAATCTAGTATTTTGAATCATCAGTTCACATCAACTGGTTCCGGAGATAATTGATATTTTAGTTCGGCAGTAAACGCAGTACGTTGTCCAATGTTATTCTTATGGAAAATATTAAAAAACCGACATCTCCGTTATTTACTAACCGATTTACCGATTTTGATAACATTTGGTATATATTTGTGTGATAATTGATTGTTAATTTGTTTTATTTCACTAAATATGTTTTCTGGTTTTAAATGACTTGAAGGGAGAAAGTATGTGTCAGTTTCCTGATACCGTTTATCAGTGCTTGATTTGTAAAAATTGAGGTACCGGAACTGTAATTCGCCAATTTGTACATTACCCTCCCCTTTATCAGTTTTCCTTAATAAAGAATTGTTTGGCTATGTAATTAATTGGGTCGATTTAAAAAGTCACATTTTATCCGACTCAAAATTTTTGATAAGTAAATTAAAAACTAACAAAGCATTATTTTACTAAAAAATAAATTGTCTACAAAATTCTAGATTTTTTTATGACGCCTTGTGAGAGTATTCAGGTCTTTTTAGCGTTTTCAAGATTCGGCATAGATCAAGAAAAAGAGCATTAATTTCAGAGAGAGAACTAATTTCAGGCCGAAATTCTGCGCGTAAATGCCGTACATTTTAAGCAATCGTTATTTTCGGTAATATTATTCCGGTCGAGTACAAGCGGTCAAATACTCCGGCCAGCTACACATAATTCTCACTCATAGCAAATTGTCCAACCGATCATACGCGATCATCTTTTGCGGCAAATTCTCTAGCCAATCATACGCGATCGTCTTTTGCGGCAAAATATCCGTCCGATTACACCCGATCGTCTCTCGTCATAAATTCTCCGGCCGATTGTACGCGATTGTATTTTGCGGCAAATAACGCCGCTTACACGCAATTACACGCGATCGTCTCTTGCAAAAAAATACTCCGGCCGATTACACGCGATCGTCTCTTGCAAAAAAATACTCCGGCCGATTACACACGATCAACTCTTGCGGCAGAAAGAGGTCCCGGAACGCCGTTCCGCCGCATTCGCCACAAATCAAGCACTGCCGTTTATTATAAATTGTAAGCAGGGCCGTACTCAGACCGGTTTTTCCGGACAATTTTACCGGGGCCCGGGCCGGGCCCCGCCAAACATCTACTTCAAGATTTGGCCTGGACAGACGGAGGTGATAAAGTCTGATAGCTATAGTGATAAATTAATTACGAATAATTTATGACGAAAGATTTACTTTTACAACAGTAGAAGACAAAATATAGTGTTGAATTTATTCATACTTTGTACCCGTGATTAAATTATTTGCCTGTTTGTTTTCTTTGCTTGGCTTAGGTAAATGTCCTTGAGTTTACCTCCGTCCTTTTTCCGGGATTGATGAAGACTTCGCGATCGCGTCAAGCCTAATCAGCGGGGCCTAGCGTGCCGCTGCCGCGCTGAATACCCGCGAAAGGTAAATTTGCGCGATCGAATTAAACGGCCATTTGCTTATTTTACAAAGTTGTTTCTATGGCGGTAAATTTCATGGTTGTTAACTTGTTTGCAAATTTATTCCTACAGATACCTGCGAACTATACGTTTCATCGATCCGCATTTGGTAAACACGTGCGATCGTCGTTCGCATAATTTCTCCCGCAGATTTCGCGCAATCGAATTTAAGGCAATTTACGCCTTAAGCAAAGTTTAACCTGTTTTTTTTTACTCAGGATTTGGGAACATTATCCTTCCCAATAGCATTTCGGATTGAGCAAAATTTCGGATTACTGGATTTTTGATTATCGAGACTCAAATTTTTTGACTGTAAAATTCAAATTAAAACAGCAAATTTTGTAGGGATTTTTTTCAAAATCATTTGAAAAATATAAATCTAAATATAAAAACCTAAATATAATTAATTTGTTTTCAAAAAAAGCTATCCATTTGTTTGTCCAAAAATATTATGTAGGCTTCAAAACATATTGTAAAAGTGAAAGTTAAGTTTTTTCAAGAAACTTTAAGGATGTTAACCCTTTGCGCTCGGATAGGTCATTTAACATCTGTCCTACACAGTCGGATGTCCACATATGGTGGCCAACGCCATTATTGTGTAAGCTCAGAATTATTATGGCAACATTGTGTCTCACAGCTCGGATGGCCACAAATAGTGCCCATAATAAAATCCGATTTCCACTCAGATGGCCTGTGCCAGTGCCCATGACATATGTTTTCTATTTATTTAATAATACGTAAAGTAGGATGTCTGGTGAGTGCTACAACCTATTGATTAACTCTTAAACTACATTAGCGAAAGAAAATCCTGCGTTTTTACCTCCAAGAAGAAGAAAAAATCTCGTTGATTCGTTGCTATGTAACACGACCTGTCAGTACTGAATCACCTGTTGTTGTTTCAATGTTTATAAAGTTGGATTGATGTCGTATTTATAACCTTTTACTGCGTTTTTCGTAATTAATTATTATAGAATATATTTTTTATTAGTTATAGTGACTGCACAGTTTTAGATACGTGTGTTATTTGGTGAATATTAGTATGTTTTTAAAACAACATTATGGCTATGATACTGAATGTAATTTAGTATTTTTTAGACTATTAAAATACTTGTTTTTCGCAATAAAAAGTTTAAAATGTACATTATTTAATTTTGTTTCTTATTTACCTAATCAATGCAGAAGATCGAACCACAACACATTGTGCAATGTTTGTAGACTGATAAAAAATTTGATATTATTAGCAAATTTTACATTTTATCTGAAAGAAAGTTTTTCTCACATTACAGGTTGGAATATATACATCAGACTTTTAGCGAAGATTTTGTCAAAATAGCATAATTTAGGTTGATATTGACAAATAAAAAGTCTCAACCCTGACAGCCTAATACTATATGCTATTTTTAGTTAATTATTACTTAATTTATCTGTAGTTGTGAGCCTCAAATTATAGTTCAAAAATGTTTTTATGTTATTAAATTATGTTTTTGATAACCAAAAGTAAATTTAGCGAACTCATAATTATTTATTTCTTAATTTGACGTGTTCAAAGTCATTATTGGGGAACAACTCAGGAAAATAATTCAAAGCTGCTCAAGCACAGTTGGCAATATGGCTGCCGAGTTGGCAGAGAAATATGAGCGGCCACCATTGGTGGCCATCCGAGCGGGAGGGAGAGAGAGTACGTAAATAATTCCCAGCTGTCTGTGACTACGTTGTGGGCACTGATAGTGGCCTTCCGAGCGCAAAGGGTTAAATCATGACGACATCCAACAATCAGAATAATTCATTGCTAAACTTCTTTGCTGTGAAATGTTTTTTCTAGAATTTTATATTAAACTTTGATAGAAGTTTCCAGTTAAAAAAATTAACTATTTCATTCATTATTCTTTTGCCTCCTGAACTGTTCTTTAGAATTAAATCTAGGTTACATACCTTCCGTCCAAACAGTTCTGTTGTATATATATATTGTAACTATACAATATGCATATTTCGAGATATAATTATCTCATCATCAGGTATATACAAAAAACGTTAATTATTCATTGCTTGTCAATCTAAAATTTTTAAAAAACAATTTCAACACTTATAATACACGTATTGACACATATGACACACATTTAAAACTTAATAATTTAAAACAATCCTGTGCTGGCCAGCGATAGACTCCGACTGAGGAAGCGGTCTGGATTCTACCCTACACCCACCTGTTGACCTTGAACCTTTCTTATCATATGTCCACTCTTTGTCTGTATTTCCTCAATCTGGTTAAACAAGACATTTGAATTATATTTTAATTTTTCATTGAGGACATTGCTGGGTTCGTTTTTAAATGCGTTGTAAATGTTTAATTCTTCCATGGTGTTCATGAAGGGTGATTTTTTACAATTAAATAAAATTTCCATATTTTCTTCCATACTCCTAACATTATGGCTATTGTCAACAAGATGCTGTGCAAATTTAGATTTCTGATCTTTCAAAGATGGTTTTGGAAGGTGTTCGGAGAAACGTTTCTTGAAAGAGCGGCCTGTTTGTCCAATATAAAATTTGGGGCAGTCTGAACAGTTAAGCTGATATATTCCTGTGTTTGAGTTCGAGTTGTTTTTATGGACATTTAACTGTTTGCTTAATTTATTTGAAGTTCTGCAGGCTAGTTTGATATTTTGTTTCTTTAACTCTTTATTCAGCGAGTAATGTAGGGATTGTCCATATTCGACTGAAACAAATTGCTTTTTATCAGGGCTGGTGGTGATATTATTTTTATTTTTATTTTTATTTATTTTCCTGGAAATTATTTCATCGATCATTTTGCTCTCATAACCGTTAGCAACTGCTACATATTTTATAATGGAGCGTTCTTTTTCATAATCATCTGCATCCATAGGTACTGATAAGAGTCTGTGTACCATCGAGTTATAGGCTGCCATTTTATGTGCCATCGGGTGGTATGAGGTCTCATGGATGGTATGGTCAGTAGCAGTTGGTTTTCGGTAAATAGAGAATTTAATGTTTTTACCATCTTTCTTTAGTGATAGGTCAAGAAAATTTATGCTATTGTTGTTTTCACTTTCTAATGTAAACTGAATGGTTGGGGAAATTTTGTTTAAATGTTTGTTCAATAACTCCAATTGTCTTGCATTTCCTTTGTAAAAAACTATTGTGTCATCAGCATTGGACAACAACAATTGTAGCAGTTGCTAACGGTTATGAGAGCAAAATGATCGATGAAATAATTTCCAGGAAAATAAATAAAAATAAAAATAATATCACCACCAGCCCTGATAAAAAGCAATTTGTTTCAGTCGAATATGGACAATCCCTACATTACTCGCTGAATAAAGAGTTAAAGAAACAAAATATCAAACTAGCCTGCAGAACTTCAAATAAATTAAGCAAACAGTTAAATGTCCATAAAAACAACTCGAACTCAAACACAGGAATATATCAGCTTAACTGTTCAGACTGCCCCAAATTTTATATTGGACAAACAGGCCGCTCTTTCAAGAAACGTTTCTCCGAACACCTTCCAAAACCATCTTTGAAAGATCAGAAATCTAAATTTGCACAGCATCTTGTTGACAATAGCCATAATGTTAGGAGTATGGAAGAAAATATGGAAATTTTATTTAATTGTAAAAAATCACCCTTCATGAACACCATGGAAGAATTAAACATTTACAACGCATTTAAAAACGAACCCAGCAATGTCCTCAATGAAAAATTAAAATATAATTCAAATGTCTTGTTTAACCAGATTGAGGAAATACAGACAAAGAGTGGACATATGATAAGAAAGGTTCAAGGTCAACAGGTGGGTGTAGGGTAGAATCCAGACCGCTTCCTCAGTCGGAGTCTATCGCTGGCCAGCACAGGATTGTTTTAAATTATTAAGTTTTAAATGTGTGTCATATGTGTCAATACGTGTATTATAAGTGTTGAAATTGTTTTTTAAAAATTTTAGATTGACAAGCAATGAATAATTAACGTTTTTTGTATATACCTGATGATGAGATAATTATATCTCGAAATATGCATATTGTATAGTTACAATATATATATACAACAGAACTGTTTGGACGGAAGGTATGTAACCTAGATTTAACTATTTCAATGAGGATGAGTGTAAAATGAGTAAAATATGTAAGTAAACATATTGTAAAAAGTAAATTATGATTGTACAGATGATTTTTCAGAATTCACATAGTTTGGTTGAGGATGCTTGTCACTAAAATTTTGCCAACTATCTCTCAGAAATTTTTACCGCAGCGGTAAGGCGGTCGGGAACGGGTGCAGTACCAGGACATGAGGGGCCCGGCCTAATATAATTACCGGGGCCCGCCAAAGCTGGCTACGGCCCTGATTGTAAGGTCTCCGCTAATTTGGAGGAGATGAGTTTTAGTGAAGCGCTTGTCAACTTAAAACAATTCAAATTTTCAAAAATATATAGAAACCGAAATAAATTTAACTGAGGAAAAAATATCATTAGATGAAACTTCATTGGACAGTTTTAAATTAAATGAAATACAGCTCTCGGAAACTTCATCTTTTCCACATGATGAAACGATTTATTGCTCTAATGTTGTATGGATAAATTAATACCTATGTTAAATCTCTTGGACGAGGATAATCACTGCTATGTTTGTAATAGGTCTCTTTAAGATGTTGAAAAAAAATGGATCACTTGGAAAAATTGTACCAGTAGAGTTAAAAAAATTAATGGGAATATATTTCTTATGCATTTCAATATTCAGGGAGGATTTAGTAAAAAATGCATGATTTACATATTTTTTAAGTGATTCAAATATTGATATTTTATGTTTTAATGAACACTGTTTACTGGAAAATCAAATTAGTTTTTTGTCAAGTCTTGCAAATTATAAATTAGCAGCTTATTACTGTAGGCAAAGTATTTCAAGAAAAAAAAAATGGATCACTTGGAAAAATTGTACCAGTAGAGTTAAAAGAATTAATGGGAATATATTTCTTATGCATTTCAATATTCAGGGAGGATTTAGTAAAAAATGCATGATTTACATATTTTTTAAGTGATTCAAATATTGATATTTTATGTTTTAATGAACACTGTTTACTGGAAAATCAAATTAGTTTTTTGTCAAGTCTTGCAAATTATAAATTAGCAGCTTATTACTGTAGGCAAAGTATTTCAAGAGGAGGGTCTTGCATATTAATAAAAAAAACTATAACTTTAAAGAGAGAAAAGATTTTTATGTTTACAATGAGGAAAATGTTTTTGAAATGTGTAGCATTGATGTACCATCATTAAATACAATCGTTATTTCTATTTATAGAACTCCTTATGAAATTAATTTCAAAACTTTTATGGATAAGTTTGAGTTACTCCTTAATAAGTTAAAAAGTATTTAAAAACTCACCTTATTTGTATAGCTGCAGATTTCAATGTGGACATTTTACAAACTACCAATTTAGTTACCAACAAAAATATGCTTTTAAATGTGATTAATATGTAACAGGGTGAATACTATTTTTCAAGAATTAAATTCCAGGTTTTTTCCAGGATTTTCAGAAATGTTCCAGGTGTTCGTGTATGCATATTATTATTCACCATATCAACTGCTAGGCACTTCTGCAGTTTTCATCGTATCATTTATATAATTAATATTACATTTGTCAAGTTTAGTACGCAAAAAACCAATGACAAGGGTTGTGGAAGCAGTCCGTATTTGCATTTGCAATTTAAATTAGAGGTGTGCGGATAGTAAATTTTTGGATCGGATCGGAGAGGTTATGTTTGGATCGGATAATACCGGATTCAGATATTCACGGCATAATTAACGGCTTCAAGTTTTCTCAAAAGCCTCTGGTAATTGTAAGGAACTAAAATATTAATCCTAATGTGTAAGGTAAGGTTTGCCTTGATAGGCTTGAGTAGTTGTCGGTTGTTGTGATATAATGATTCTACTATAGGTCAAATGTCAATTATTAAAGTATACAAAGGTACAACTAATTAACTGTTAAGAATTTAGAAATTTATTGATTCCCTCAATTAGGTAGGCCTAATATTTAATTGAATAATCTTATTAGGCCTATAGCAATTTCAAAATCAGGCTGCTTGAAAATCCCTTTTCACTGCAACTTAAATTTGTTCACTTTTAGGCCTCTGTATCCCTTTGTTATTTTCCTTTTCATGAATAAATAAAGTATTTGATCAGTGACTTGGCTTAGGTGGTTAGACAAAAGAATTAAATATAAAACTTGATTCACCAATTACTTCATATTTGAGGGAAGCCTTACATATTTATTTATGCATTAATGCCTGACAGATTCACCTAAAATAATACTTTAAAATAATAATAATGTCAGAGCAGTAAACTTAACCTAAATTTCATAAGTTTAAAATGTAGGTTTCAGTAACAAAGCTTTGCCATTTAATTACAACAAAGGTCTACGCAAACTCACTAATTATTATCTTCGGCGTAAGTTGTCAATGCAGCTTTGTACTGTTATCTAAGAATGTCCATTTAAATCGCGTATTGAAAATTAACACTCGGCTTAATTCGTCAAAGATTGAGATTTAAACTAAATAAAAACCTAATTGTGATCGTTCAGCGTTTCTATTTCTAGGTAATTGCTCAATTGAAAAATAAAGAAATCTGAAAGAAAGACGAAAGACGTCAACGAGTTATCAATTAAGATCAAAAGCAGACAATGACATTAGAAAACGAAATGAGACTACAGACAGACACAGGCTCCCCAACTCTTTGCCAGCTCAAAATTATTGTAGGCTTTTTATTTCATCGTATCTACATTGGAAGCGATGGTGATCCCGGAGTCCTCATATGATATTTACGGACTGAAATAGTCGAACGAAATAACAACACGACTATTTATGAGGTATTTACGGGATACTTCGTTTTGGCAATTGAAGACGACTCTGGACACTGTCGGTCATTTTGTGAACTCTGATTTGTCTCAATTGCAATTCTCTCTTTTAACAATCGATGTTTAGTCGGTAACGGATACTGATCAAGACAGATATAATGAGGGATGTACTATTGTTTTTTGATTATTTAATGCTACGATACAAAAATTTATCCTTAGAAAGGTGCGTTATCGCGTCGGGTATTGCGCAGTACTCTGATCGTATACAACGATCTCAATCTAATCGTGATTCAAAACCAGCAAGTACAAGCACATTACTCATTCATTCATTCATACAAACACTTTAATCATTCTTTGCTAAACAAATAACGATTTAACTGTGGACAAACATAATTTCTTTGCACAATTTCTTCCCACGGCAAAATTAATTTTTCTATAATTTAAGAAAAGTCAGTTTAAGTTAAACACGATAATTTGGTCGCCATACCATGATGACAACAGGTAGATCTGGCAAAGCTTTTATTTTGTGATTATTCTCTTTCATTTTCTTTGTTCTTCGTATTAGAAAACTGTTTATGTTAACAAAAACATTAAGACTTAATTACAGCTTAACTTAATTATAGCTTTAAATAATTGAGCTTTAAACGAATAGGAGGCAAAAGGTATAAATAAAACACAACAATAAGCTTTCAAGTGATCTTCTTCCTTACTACGTAGTTGACTTCAGTCTGCAGACGACACTTAATAGTCATTATGCTCCTTTAGATGCACAAACTCTGACGAAAAACGTTATCATTTATGGCAATCAAAATCACAGTAAGAGTTTAACAAATTTATAGACTAACATATTCTAAAGATATGAATGTTAATACTTTGCTTCATTACGAAAAATAAATATTAACTATATTTTAAATAATTACTAAATTACGTAATAAAATTCCCGGAACGAACACGAAAATTCTGGTTTTTTCCTGGTCTGTTCCGATTCCTGGTTTTTCCAGGTTTTCCCGGTTGGTAAACACCCTGATGTATGGATTTAATGTAAATTTTTGCTCCCCAACCAGAATAACTCCACTCACAGTAACTTGTATTGACAATATCATTACAAATGACATACCACAACTTAATCCTGATATAGGACGATCTAAAATGAATCTTGAATTAGGTATTTCAGATCATAGGGCACTTTTTATTGACATTTTTAAAACCTCTGATTGCTATAAAAAAACTTTTAATAAGAAAAGATTATTTTAAAATAAAAATGTTTCTCTTTTCATTAAGTGCATTTCTAAATAAATGCTATTCATAATGTGTACTTATTCATAATATTTTTGGAAATAAAGTATATTTCATTTTTCATTTCTGAAGTTAACTGAGGCCTATCAATTGATAGGCATGCACAGAAAAATGTTAACAGTTTTTTCAATAACTTCATGAGAAGTTTTAACTTTTGTTTTCCACTCAAATTCTATTCAAATAAACCCTTTAAAAACAAAACGAGCAAAAATTGGGTAACTGAGGGTATCAAAATTTCCAGTAAAAGGAAAAGAGAATTAAGTAAGATTGCAAAAACTAATAAAGATGTTAATTTCCAAAGCTATTATAAAACCTATAGGAAAATTTTTAAGACAGTATGTGACAGGGCTAGAAAGTTATCCAACTGCAAGGCAATATCAACTGCAGATAACAAGAACCAAGCAGTGTGGAATGTTGTAAAGTCTGAACTGGGTGTCCCTATGTCTAAAAACAAAGACTTTCCTGATTTTTGTGTTGGAGACAGGCAATTTGTAAACAGTCAAGTAATTGCAGACTTTTTAAATGATAAATTTGGGGATGTTTCAAGAAATATCAAATGTAAGCCATGTTTGAGTACTTATATTGAGTTTGCAAAAAAATTTAACATATTAAGTTACCATCAAAATTTCAATTTAAACAAGCATCCGCTTTATTAGTTAAAGAAACAATGCAAAAATTGAAAAATAACAAGTCTGTGGGATGGGATGATATTCCTATTGAAATTATTAGGAAAGTAAATGATTTCATTTCATATCCGTTATGTTTTATTATTAATCAGTGTTTTGATGAAGGAATATTTCCTCTACAATTAAAATACTCTGAGCTAAAGCCTCTCTTTAAAAAGGGATCGGTGAATGATCTTGACAATTATCGTCCTGTATCGATATTACCCTCATTGTTTAAAGTTTTTGAAAAGATTGCCTATGAACAAATTTACTCTTTTTTTAATGATAATAATTTATTCAGTAATCAAGAGTTTGGGTTTAGATCAGGGTTGAGTACCATAACAGCTGTCTCTGATTTCATAAATCAGGTGTCAGAAGGCTTGGATGGATCGCAGAATGCAGCTGCTGTGTCCAAGGCTTTTGATTCCGTAAATTATGATGTTTTATTAAGTAAGCTTAAGTATGACAATTTTTCTGATATGGCACTGTCTTGGATGCTCTCTTATATAAGAAATAGGCAACAGCGAACAATTATAATGAAAAATGGTGCAAAATTTATCTCAGAATGGCGAAATATTGAATGTGGGGTCCCACAAGGTTCAATTTTGGGACCTTTGTTATTTTTAATTTTTGTTAATGATGTGCCCAATAATGTCTCATCTAACTTTATATTATATGCCGATGACACAATCGCTATTGTCTAACCAAAAAATAGCAACAGTTTGAAAATAGAACTTGATCGTTCATTTTTACAGTTATTTTGTTTTTAACGAAAAGTTTTAATGTTCTGTTTTTCGTTTCGTCTTGTTTTTCGTGTCTTTGTTGTGTGTGATTGTGATTATTTATTGACGATGCCATCTACTGACTACTTGGATGCAGATCCTCACAACTTCAACTCACATTTTTAGTCAGCTGAAGATGACGTATTAAACGTTGAAACATGTCCTGAACACGATGACAGTATTTTTTGAGCTGTTCTGACGGTTGATGTAAGTAATTTAGTCTTCCTATTTAAATCACACAGCTCAGGGGCTAAAAGATGGATATTAACATATTTCAATCCAACATAGCGAGATTTGACATGTTTTAGTAAGCTCCATAAGAATAACATGGGGAATGAGTATGCAGGTTTGCTGCTACAGGTATATTAAAACTGGGTGGTTTTAATTCATTATTTAGTAGATCTGAACTAGAAGAAGTTACTTACCAAATTTTATCAAGATATTTTGATTAGGATTTTTGCGGACATTTGCCATCACTGATTAGTAAAAAAAACAATCAGTGATGGCAAATGTCCGCAAAAATCCTAATCAAAATATAAAATCACCATCACCAACAATGAATTTCAAACAAAGAATTTATCAAGATATGTTGAGAAATAACCGAGATATAGAATTTTACTTATTTCCCATAAGGTTGACATTGGGACAGCGTACTGTGTTTACCACTTTCAATATCTCGGTAACCAATGGACATAGAGCAGTGATTCAAAATACTAAATTGTTTGTTTTTTGAGCTGAATTCAATAGTGCCCATAAAAATTCGATAAATTTTATTTTTCTATGTAAAAAATTCAAAAAGCCCATTTTTGGGGGGTTTATCCCCCTTTTACCCCCCCTTCCGATGGTCCGTTCGGGCCGGTTCACGAACTCGTCCGAGTGATTACCACTTTACACGTATGTACCAATTTTCATTAAGATTGGACCATTTTTACGGCCGCTATCGTGCTATTAGTCAAATATATATATATAAATATATATATATATATATATAAAAATTCGAACGAATAGTGTTTGTTGCTTCTGGTGGCCCCAAAACGAAAAGTTATCATAGTCTCGGTCTTAGGTCTTACCATGAGACCTACGGTAATAGCTTCTTCCCTATAGGGGAAATTCGCTAAAAGTTAAATACTGCTTGTTTCCAAATGTATGTTTTAAGAAATATAACTGACTTAAAAACAAAGCGAATGGTTTATTATGGGATATTCTTCTCTTAATTTGCAATATGGCATTGAATTATGGGGTTCAATCTCATATGCCGAAAAGTAGGGGTGTGCGAATAGTGATTTTTTGGTTCAAATCGAATAGTTCATAACTATTCCGAATATAGAATATTTTTGAACGAATATTTATGTTAATGGTTATTCGTTCAAATGAGATCAAATTTTAAATCACAGCTTGTAAGTATAAATACCCTTTCGCAGCAAACCTGAATACTCAGCAAATTACCAAGTATTTTTAGAAACTATTCAACAATTAATATAATGTTATCAAAACAAAAGTGTTATTTCATTGTGTTTTCTTGATTTTATTTACTCTTGTCCTTACTTTCTCTCTCTCCTCCCTGTATTTATCTTATTTAATTATTAATAGCATTATAACATATCAAAATAATATAGGTCAAATATCAATTACTAAAGTACACAAAGGTACAACTAATCAATTGTTAAGAATTTAGAAATTTATTGATTCCCCTTAAGCATAGGTAATATTCATTTGAATGAGCATAATTAGGTCTATAGAAGCAATTTCAGGATTAGGCTACTTAACAATTCCTTTTCTACTGCAACCTAAATTTGTTCACTTTTAGGCCTCTGCATCCCTTTTAGTCCAGTAAATCTACGTAAAAAACACCCTTAACCTAGAACAAATTGCAACACGAGCGTTTTTGGTGGAAATCTGTCCAAAAAAATGTGCTTTTTATCATATCCAAAATCGGACAAAATCGGTCCATGGGAAACTCCCTAAAATTACGTTTCAAAATGGCGGATTACAATGGAAAAATTTAAAATTAAGTTTTACTCTTAGTTTTCAACCACACCTCTAGAGATATAAAATTAGGAATGCTACAGAAAACTGTTAGGGGGGTAATACTTCATTTTCATAGGATTTTAAATTTTGGCCGCCATCTTGGATCCGCCATATTGGATTCAATAATTTTTTTTCAAATACAATGGTGGTCATGTGACACATAATTTAGAACTAGATTTTTACGCTGATTACAATGCTGAAATCCGTTTTCAAAAATCTGTTTTTGTTTTAAAGATATAACGAATTTATTTTTAAAATTTTTTTTAATTTGTTAAAATGCTCACCAACTTAGTCCAAACTGCAACACAACCTTTTTTCATGAAAATATAACCAAAAAATACTTATTCAAACATATCCAAAATCTAACAAAATCGGTCTACGGGAAACCCCCAAAAATTACGTTTCAAAATGGCGGTTTTTTAACATTGGGGAGTTTTTGAAAAAAGCCACTCGGCTGCATTTTTTTATCTACATTTAACAAGATATTGAGTTGGGACCACCGCTAATAACTTTTGAGTGGATAGTCGTGCATTTTGTCTAGGTAAAATTTTTGGCCGCCATCTTGGAAACGCCATGTTGGATCCAAAATAATTTTTCCAAATGTAAAAGTGGTGTTGTGACCCATCATTTCAAATTAGATTTTTTCACTGATTACAATGCCGCAATCCGTTTTTAATATCTCAATTAGTTCTCAAGATATGGGTACTTTTAATTTATTTATTTTCAACCAATTTAAACACTACAAATTTATAAAATAGGCCCATAATCACAAAATAATGCTAGATAGAGGCGAATAACCACCATCAGTCATTGTTGAGCGATTTACACTTAATTTTCACCGATGTAAATGTTTTGGCCGCCATCTTGGATCCGCCATTTTGAAATTAGGCAAGTTATTTCAAATATGAAGTTGGTATTGTGACCCATTATTAATTCAAACTAAAATTTTACACCCAATTCAATGCCACAACCCGTTTTTTATTATAGTGTTTAGTTTTCAAGATATTGACATGTTTCTAATAAATATCTCAAAAAACATGAATTTTTCAAAAACTAAGTTGTATAGCTAAAAATGGGTTGCGGCATTGAATCCGGCGTAAAAAGCTAGTTTAAAATGATGGGTCACAATACCAACTTCATATTTGAAATAACTTGCCTCATTCGAAAATGGCGGATCCAATATGGCGGCCAAAACATTTACATCGGTGAAAGTTAAGTGTAAAGCGCTCAACAATGACTGGTGGTGGTTATTCGTCACTATCTAGCATTATTTTGTGGTTATGGGCCTATTTTATCAATTTGTAATGTTTAAATTGGTTGAAAATAAATTAATTAAAACTACCCATATCTTGAGAACTAATTGAGATACTAAAAAACGGATTGCTGCATTGTAATCAGTGAAAAAATCTAATTTGAAATGATGGGTCACAACACCACTTTTACATTTGGAAAAATTACTTTGGATCCAATATGGCGAATCCAAGATGGCGGCCAAAATTGAGTACCCTCTCAAAATGAAGTATTAACTATCCAATAATGTTTGGGGGTGGAGTAAAATTTATATTTGAAAAAATATAGGAAAAAGTTTGCGGGGGGGCTGTTATTATGGGACACCCGGTATATATATATTTATATATATATCATTTATTTATTTATGTGTGTATTTATTTATTTATTTATATAATATGAAATGAAATAAAGGTCGTTTCGGTTTTGTTTTTGTGTAAGTTGTTTCAGGTAAATGCAAAAACTTCCGAGGGGAATAGGCTGAAATTTCGCACCAAAGGTATATCATCTACCCAGGCAAAACATGGGTCAACCCAGGTCCTTAATATCCCTTTAAGTTTCACCCCGTATGCATTATTTCTCACTAGTGTTTTGAATAATGTTTGTAGTTTTATTTGGTTTCCTTAGGAACTATAGTTGATTTTATATAATAAGTAGGTGGTCATAGCAGTTGCCATAGCAAAACTGAGTTGACAAGGATTAAGAATTTCTAAACAGAACTAAAATACTTGTAGTGGTTTAAGAAAATCCAATGTTTTCCGTAAATATTGGAAAATGTCTCTAAAATTGCCGCAATTTTGAAACGGCTAGAGATAATTTAGTTCAGTTTTCCTCAAAATGTCCCGTTCAGCAGGACCTGTAAAATGATATAAAACGTGGTATAGGTTTACTTAACAACATTGTAACATTGTGATATTTTTACCTTGGCCTTAATTTGAGGAACACCCTGTAGATAAATCGCGATGAACACATTTTCAATGAATTCTACATATCTGAGTTAGTGGAGGACAATTATGTTTAGCATTTCTGGATTACACAGTTTCCCCTTTCAAATAAGTAAATGGTTGGTTTCATTGATATCTGTAAGCTTTAAATGTGACACAAAAAACAGTTACAAAAAATTAATAAAAACAATATAACTCACTCCAAACTTGTCCGATTTTGATGATCAGTGGCTCAAATGAAAGCTGATAGCTTATTGAGTGTTTTGAAACCATTCAAACATATATTCCTTAAACAAAACTGGAGATACCCGTCCTTAACTAAATTAAAAATTCTGAAAAAAATATTTTTATTTTTAATTAAAGGTCCATAACTCGCGTCTAACTCAACCCATTTAACTGGTTAAGACCTTAAATTAAAGCCAGTAATGTACTGAGTTAATTAAGACCTTAATTAGGCCTGAGTCTCAGCTAAATTTGGAGATATAAGTCTTTAAGTGGTGACAAATTTCGAAAGTTAGAAGAATTTAAGTTGAATTATGGATCATAACTCCATTTATATTAGTCAGATTTCGATTAGTTATAGTTCATATGAAAGCTTATACTTTACCGAGTAATTTGACACCAGAAGGAACTTTTTAACTCATTTCAAACCTGAGATATAAATCTTTAACAAAAAACCAATTTAAAAAAAACCAATTTTCATGTAGCATTTAGCTTTATAGCTCGTTTCACACTTGTCCGATTTTAGTGATCAATATCCCAAATAATAGCTAAACAATCACTCATCATTTTAAGATAAAAACGAACTAAAAGCCTTGCTTGGTTCCTGCGATATAAGAGAAATAATCGGAAAAGTTTTATTATTTATTTAGCCCCCATAAGAAATGTACAGGGAGGAATTTTATTTTGAGCATATCTTAAAAACGAATCGATATTTTTGAAAACGGACTTCAGCATTAAAATCAGCGTAAAAATCTAGTTCTAAATTATGTGTCACACGACCACCTTTACATTTGAAAAAAATATTATAAATCCAATATGGCGGATCCAAGATGGCGGCCAAAAATTTTCACCCTGTCAAAATGCACGACTAGTCACTCAAAAATTATTGGCGGTGGTCCCAACTCAATATCTTGTTAAATGTAGATGAAAAATGCAACCGAGTGGCTTTTTCCAAAAACTTTCCAATGTTAAAAAAAGCCGCCATTTTGAAACGTGATTTTAAGGTGTTTCCCATGGTCCGATTTTGTCCGATTTTGGATATGTTAATATGCACATTTTTTTGAGCAGAATACCGTCAAAAACGCTCGTGTTGCAATTTGTTCTAGGTTAAACAGTATTTTTACTGTACTATTTGTTCCTTTTCCTTTTAATGAACCAATAAATTATTTGATCAGGGACTAGGCTTAAGCGATTAGACCAAAGAATAACATATAAAACTTGGATCACCAACTACTTCATATTTGCAGAAAGCCTTACAATTTTATTTGTGCATTAATGCCTGAGAACAAAGATTTTGATTCTCCTAAAGTAATACTATAAAAAATAATAAGTCAGACAAGTAAACTTAACCTAAATTTCAAGATAATTTACATTGGCCATTTACTTACAACAAAGTTTATTTGTTTTTACATTATATACAGCAAGCAAACTCATTAATTATTATCATAGGCTTAAGTTGTCAAACCAACATTGTACTGTTATCTAAACATGACCATTTTAATAATGTATTGAAAATAAACACACTCTGCCTGATTCGTCAGATTTCAACAAAATAAAACCAATTTTTGATCATTCAATGTTACTATTACTACGTAATTGCTTGATTGAAAAATAAAGAAATCTGAGCGATTGAAACAAAGACGCAATAGATGTTCTCGAGTTATTAACAACAACTAAACTTCAAAAGCAGACGAAGATTAGAATGACGACGACATTTGAAAACGAAAACAAATAATGAACAGGTCCGCCAACTCTTTGCCAGCCCAAAATTTATGAACTTCATCATATCAAAATTGGAAGCAATTGTGATCCCGGATTCCGCTTAAGATATTTACGACCTGAAAAAGTCGTTTGAAACACCAACATGACTATTTATTTATGGGGTATTTACGGGATATTTCGTTTTGGCAATTGAAAACGACTCTGGACACTGTCGGTCATCGGTGAACTCTGATTGGTCTTGATTACAATTCTCTCTTTTACCAACTGATGTTTCGTCCGTATTGGATACTGGTCGAGACAGAACTGATGAAGGATGGACTATTATTTGTTAAATGATTTAATACTGTGATACGAGAAATTATCTTACGAAAAAATTCATTGTGCGTCGGGTATTGCACAGCATATAAACCTAAGTACTGCACGACTGATAAACGCAACAGAGTGAATTCGGTGGCAAAACTGCGATGTCAGTATTATTTTACAGCAGTTATTCATCTGTCGTCTGTCCACGTGAGGACGCAACTGTTTCTGATGTGAAAAATGGATTCGTAGTTGTTTGCAACTACAAAAAACATACTTTTATTTTGAAAATGGGTACGTTTTTCACCTACTTTTGATTTTATGATGCCAGTCCTTTAATTATTCGATTCGGTCATATCGAACTTCTTTGCAATCTCGAATCGAATCGAATATCATGATATTCGATTCGAAAGAGTTCGAAGTTCGAATATTCGCACACCCCTACCGAAAAGGTCTTCAACATTCAAAAGAAATTTCTAAGAATGTTTTCCTTCTTACCCAAAAGAACCTCATGCAGACCATTATTTAAGCAGTATGAAATATTAACACTGCCTTGCCTTTACATATTTAAAGTTTTGGTTTCATTAAAACTAGAGATGTGCGAGTACAGGTTTTTCAGGTCGAATCGAGTTCGAGTCGAGTAATTGTCAAAAGATTCGAATCTCGAGTTTGAGTCGAGTATGAACTAAAAAAATGTAGCCTAAGTTTGTGCCGTGTTAAGTTTGTGTCGTGTTTTCCACCCGACACTGTCAGTCGTTTAGCCGCTGAGTTAAAAACGAGCGAACAATGGACAGACGAATTGTGCCGAGAAAGGGGGGGAGTCAAAGTTTTCGGACGGCCAGCGTTCTCATCAGATTTGAACTGGAGTGAATCGACCTGGGTTCTAGAACTGCATCGACCCAGTCGCCAGTCGAACACAGGATACGGGACCAACGACAGACAGCGAGGTTATTTCGTCGGCGAAAATGTGTGTTCTACAGAAAGTTTCTACCCAGTTTATGTAGTCAGTGCTCAACTTCTTTTCGTCGTCATGAACTAAATAACCATTACTGCTGGGTGAGTGAATTTCAATCATCTAGTTTTGATTTTGGCTGTAATTAAAGTAAAAGTCATTTTTTAGCCACGACTAGGGTTGAGTATAAAGGGTGATGAAATTGTGAGATCTTTGGATTCACATGGTTAAACTATTGAGAAAGGTTGTATTCTATTGTTTTATGTTTATTTGTGAGCATTGAAGGTAATTAATAGTTGAATCGTAAGTTGTAAAAGTCAGCGTACTTCTCAGCATTGCTCGCTGCCTGTTATTTCATGATTCCAAGTTTGGGCAAATGTTAAATAAAAATGAGTGTTAAATGGAAAGGTATTATTCATTGTAAATTTGTGAAAAGAAAACAAAGTCCGTGTTTTTGGTCGATTTTGAGTATTAAAATGTTGTTTTAGTCAGTTTTGTCAGAGGACTTGGTCCTGAAAAATTCCCTGTACAAAACCTGAATATTCCCGCATTATTCCCGTTTGTCTGAGCACATGGCCCCATTGAGTACCTAATGTAATAATTAAATTGGTTTATAGTTAAATCTGATGTTAATGTGTAATAAGGAGTGAAATCAAATTATAATCGTGACTTTAGGTAAATTTCGTCATTTATTGATAATTATTTGTTTGTGAATCAGATGTAGGAATTATTTAGGTTTGGTTAGGAAAAATTCAGGTTAGGCCTAGGCCAAACTGCCTCAAGAGAAATTGTCGAGCACTGCCTTGCACTTCAGCTGGGATATAGGCTGCTTATGGCTAATTTGCACTGGAAATTGTCACCAGGGCTCCCGGAACTGATCTAAGCCCAACATGACTCCGAGACGTGACTCCGACATCATAGTACGCTGACCTAACATCGCTCCTCCTGGCGTCGGCCTACAATGCTGATCGGCTAACCTGTAGACCTGGACTTCAACTGACCGGTGGCAGTGGGCATTCAACCTTGGGACCTCTGCGCTTCACTCCGATTACACTGGTCATTTCCATCCTTTATTCAGCATGCAGCCGGAAATTCCAATACAAACAACGGCCCATAAACTCAGTTCAACTCACAGTGACAGTTTAAAACCTTCTTTTGATATTAACTGCAGTTAAAATTTTATTACATTTGGCTAGCCTAATTTTTGTAATTACGTTTCACCGATGGACTTTATTTACCCAAACTCAGCAGCCAATCTAAAAACATTTTTAAACTTGGAAATTAATTAATTCGGCAGCAGTGCTTATGGACTTTGGTTCAGCGGATCAGCGATGCAAGAATGATTTAGGCCTAACCTATTTTCAGCGTTTATGTAGTATTTGTTGTGATTATGGAATTTATGTAGGCTAACTATTTTGTGATTAGGTGTTACATTGTGTAGGCTAACTTTTTTTAGGTTAGGTTAGGTTGAGGTTAGTCCCGGGTCGGGGGATCGGTCCTCTTCCACTCGGGGGGCTAGTTGCCGATTTCAGCACTCCTCCCGGGTGGGCTTGGCCTAGGCCCACGACCCGGGCTAACTTAAAGAATATTAAGTGTTTTAACAGTAATTGTTGTAAATGCTGGATTTAAATCAATTTATTATTTTAGACCTGACTTGTAATTTTAATATTGGGGCTGCTCTGTCACGTGAAATCTAGTCTGGCATCCAATAGCTGTTTATTTTGAAGAAGCCCATTCTATATTTTGGTCTTAAAAAATTAAATTTATTATGCAGTCAAAATATTCATTAGGACTAATTAATTAATAATTATATGTGAAAGAATTAAACAATTTGAATTTGGTATTTTAATGTTACTTGTCAATTTTTCGTAACTTGTAATTTTGAATTATTTTGCCTCGACACTTAAATTAAAAAATTTTTTTTTTATTTCACTGTAGGCCTATGTTAATTTGTAGTAAAGTCTTAAATATGGTTATAACTTAACTTTATTTGTCTGTTGAATTAATTTGAAGTTTCAAAGAAACTTGTTGCATTTTTTATGAATCGCTCCGGTATTTTGCCAACTTTTGACCTTATCATATAAAGGTTTATTTTCCTACAAATATTAAAATGCTTATGCCTAATGAAGCTTGTGATGTATGTGTGATATTTAAAAGAATTTTGGAATATTAATAAACTTTGTTATTTTGGAACTTGTGTATTATTTCTCGACATCCGAACTCTCACCAGTCAACTTGGAGTGACTTTGAACTTTATCTAGGCCTCTTAAAGGCACGTTACAAGTTATAGCAATACGTAAGAACATGTAAAACGTTTTACTTTTTAAAGTAACAATAAATAATGTTTCAATTATAAATTGAGAAATATCAAAATATGGACTTCTATTAAATATTATTAATTTAAAATAACAACAGTAAGGGACAGAACATTAATGAATATCTGCCTCTGATAAAAAAGGTAAGTATTTTACATGTATTGACAAGAAGAATTACACTAACCCCCATTAATTACAAATATTGCGTGATACTTGGCTAAATATATTTTATACTTGTACCTGTTAAATATTAAGGTTGCAATATATTGTTTAATAAACTGATTTATTTTAAGACTTGAAACTTTATTTCCTACCTTCATTTTTATTTTTAGTTTATAATTTTATTATCATTCTTTGTGGTATGATTTGTGTAGCAATTGATATTTTCCTCAATAATAAAAAAATGCTATAACCAATAGGAAAGTAAAATTGTTTAAAGATAAATTTATTTTATGGCCTTCTATAAAAACAACACGTTATTACAGCATCACTAAAAAGATTTAACACTAACATCTCTGAAAATTACTGAGTAGGCCTAATTATGTATACAAGCCTAAAGTAAGCCTATTTTCAAAAAAGAATTTATATAAAAAGCAAACTGTTAATTGAAAATGAACATTTCAAGTGGAGATGTTTTGTTTTGAAATAATGTCACTTTCTAAAATCAATGGCAGAAAACCCATGAAGACACAGATAAACCAAATATTAATGTGTCAATTAATTCTAATCAATCTAAGAATAAAAACATAAATGCAAAACAAACTATTTTAAGAAGACAAATCATCACACTACACAACAACTTTAAAGGAACGACAAACTATTAATTCTATCACTGGCACCTTAGCAAAGGAAATGTTGACAAAATAAATTAAGGCAAGAAGTAAGAGAGCAATGTTTGTTTACTTTTCAAGGCCACCCCACCCCCCTGCTGCCCGTCCCATTGTTCCAGGCCATGCGACACGGCCGGCCGGCCATGATTAGATAAGAAAGATATAACAACTCCCCAATACAAAAATATCATAACCTAAACTACTGGTCGTATAAAAACCAATGAAGTCTCAAATTTTTCTTCTGATTTTTACAAATCAAATGAGACAAAAACGAAAGTTGTGCGATCCTCCATTCCAGAGATAAACGATGATTAAAAACTAAGATAAGCTGTATGAGTGCGAGTTCAGTCAGAGCTAAATATAGCTTTATTTCCTGTTTTTCTGAATCCCGAGAAATAGTTTTTTATTGAAACCTGTCAACATCCTTCCCTTATCAGTTGAAATATTGTTATTATCTGATGACTAATATTTATTTTTATCAACCGTGAAGCTGACGACGGGTGATAGTTGGCTTGTGACCTTCATGTTATCGATCGACACACGAGCGTAATCATATATTTAATTTCGTAAGGCGATTCTTTCCATCAAAATTGAGGGCGTCTGGTAAGTTGTAGAAAGACAGGAGAGGGCTCAAATTGGAGGTCTCTATTCCGTGATGGCGGGAAAAATAATGAAATTGCTTGAAATTCACCAGCAAACAAGAAATTAAGTAAAACATCTGCCGTTTAAAAAGCATTGGGATATAAAAACGTCTGCTTTGTTTACATAAAACATGTGTTGCTGATACTTGATTGAAAACCATGTGGTAGGCTAGATATCAATTTAAGGTAGATCCAGTTTGCTATGAAGGTATTTCGTACTATAATAAATAAGGATTGATTGAATTTTCCCTCATTAGGGGCTTTTAGCCCCTTCAAGCCACTAGTTTCTGTTAAAATAATAACTATCCATACAATTTCGGCAGTTTCGAAGGATTCGATTCTCGAATCTCGCCAATCGAATCTCGAATCCAAATCTTTACTAAAGATTCGAGATTCGGATTCGACACATCCCTAGTGTCGACAGTCACAACAACTGCTGTGAGTACGATCTGTCGTGACAGCTGCGAGATAGGTTAGGACACCTAACTTTTGCATATTTGTACAGCACGACAAAATTAAACAGCATTTTATGACAAAAATTATATTTTGAACAAAAATTACAGTTTTTGCAATTTGAAATCAAACTCGACTCGAAATTGCCGAGTTTGAAAAAAAGCTCGAGTTTCAAGGCCAAACTCGACTCAAACTCGAAATCTCGAGTACTCGCACATCTCTAATTAAAACACAACTATCAACATTTTATTGATAAACAATTCAATCATCAGTACAAAACACGTTCCAAAAATCAATTACAGTACCCAATACATCGCCTCTGTCTATATGAAAATTCACCATACTACATGGGTATTAGGCTCTTCAACAGTCTGCCTGCTTGTTTACGGAAGATCACTAATGTTGACAAATTTAAAACAAAGTCAAAATCTATCTTCTCGCAAAAAATTACTACTCCATTTCAGAATATTTAAATGATAATGTCAAAGACTTACAATCACTTTAGTTACTGTATTACAATTTAAATTAGTTTTACTATATTAGGTTAAGATTGACAATGTCACCTGTTTCCCCAGCTGTGCTGGATTTATGAGCTGTTTTTGTGACAGTAAAGATGTATTTAATTTAATTTCATAGCTTTGCGTAACTCGCGATCGGCTGCAAAATTTTATCGCCCAAACGTAAATCACACGTAAATTCGGCCGCCGCGTAAACGCCGGGAATAACGAACTACTCGACTCGACCTCAAGTAGTAGAAACTACTTGAGAAATTACTCAACTGTCGAGTACTCGCCCACCCCTAGAAATAAGCAAGATATATAATTTTACTTATTTCCCATAAGGTTAACATTGGGACAATGTACCATGTTTACCACTCGATAACCAATGGACATAGAGCAATGAATCAAAATACTAAATTGTTTGTTTTTTCGAGCTGAATCCAACGGTGCTAACCAAAATTGCTATTTTAATTTTTCTATGTGAAAACCCCAAAAAATCCGTTTTTGGGGGTGTTGATCCACCTTTACCCCCCTCCCAGTGGTCCGATCAGGCTGGTTTTCAAACTCGTCCGAATAATTATTACTTTACTCCCTTGTGCCAAATTTCATTCTGATCGGACATTTTTGCGCTATCGTGCTTACAGAAACATTATATACATATACACATATAATATATATATATAGAAATATACATGTATAGAAATTTGAACGAATGGTGTTTTTTGCTTTTGGGGGCCTCAAATGAGAAGTTTTCATGGTCTTGAGCTTAGGTCTTACCATGAGGTAATAGCTTCTTCCCTATAGAGAAATTCGCTAAAAGAAGTGGATTAAATTGCATATTAATGATATTTTTAAGTTAGAGTTTCAATTTTTGATTGAAATATTCAATTTTTCAGCTCAATACAATTTTAAAACCAATGAATTTTGAGCAGTTCAAAGTTCCAGAGAATAAAGTTGTCTTACAAAGTGGAACTTCCAAAATCAAAGAAAATCATTAAAAAAAAATTTAATTAGAGGATAATTTTACTTTATTTTCCCTCATTCATTTTGTCACTCATAGTACCGAATCAACCTGATACCATCCAAACACTTTAAACACACTTTATAACACTTTAAAACTCACAATTAGTTATTAATGCACCGCAACGTCTTCTGACCATAAAGTCAAGAATTGCCTGTACGCCTGTCGCCAACCATAGTTGCATAGTGTTTCCACACAGCATAAAAAAATACCCTGCGTAAATAAACCAAAAATCACACTTTATCTCACATTTCATCACAAGTTAACTAATAAATTAACTCTCAGTTTTCCCTATACTTTACCGTAAATAATATAATTTGATCAGCATTAAAAAATAATCGACCAACTAAGGACTATTAATCCTATCCCTAAGACAGGCAAAATATCCCATACCTGGGGTAAAAATCCCTTAAGCGGAAACACTGCAGAAGTGGTGTTGTGAGCAGGGCCGCCGACAGACATTTTGAGGCCCGGGGCAAAGTTTGGGAGTGAGGCCCCTCAATAAAAAAAATCGTAAATAAAAAAAACCTGTGTCTGTCAAATAGCTACATTTGTAAAATCTGCTGATTACAAACTTTTTGATCTAAAAATGTTGAATATCTTAATTTGTTCAATACAAACAACTATATCACAGGCCTGTACTAAACTTTTTATTTATGTATTTTAAAAATTCAGAACATTACAAACAGTAAAAGCTGGTAAAATCCTTTTTGATACGGCTACTGAATAACACAGAACTTGGGATTAAAAGCACTAGACTAAAAAATGTATGTTTCTAATAAGCCTGTACCTGGGGGTAAAATGGATTTAAGAAACAGTTTTAAGTTATTATACAAATTATTCACGGACTACCTAACTAATAAACTAGGCCTACATTACTTGTTTTCCTTCTGTTTTCCAACTCCCATAATGCCTGTGGTGCGTGTGACGTCACCAGGACACCATTTTACCGGTTGTATCCTAGCCCTAGCAAGGCCCCCTTGGCCCTTCGGTAAAAGTATAGCTTAAGTCGAAGATGTAGTAATAACTACTCTCTGACTGGCCAAGATACTTTATTGTGCCAGCTTGAGGTGGCCTTGCTACAGACGAGCACATTCTTTCGGTCTGCTGAAGGCATCATGGCTGCTTAAATTTTTGTATGAGGAAACCTGAATTTCTTTGGACCTTGGTTCATACCACAGATAAACTAATACATTAGTTTATGTATTCGTTTATCTGTGTTCATACGTAGCTGAACTCAAACTCAGAGGAGAAACGAAGCTGAAGTTGTTAATCATTGGAAAAAAATTAATGTCACGTCCAGGGCCGGATTTACCATTTTGGCGCTCATAGGCTCAATAATTTTTTTCGCGCCCTAGTCTCGTTTAACTTTCGCCCCCTAGTCCTAGTTAGGGGGGGTGTTTCAATGTTCCCCCTACTTCCCTAAAAACCATCATTATAAAGTTATGTCAGGTGCTACTAGTTATGTCAGGTATTACAAGTGCAAACATAAGAAGTAAATAGTTCCCATTATATTAATCATATAAGCACTCCCAGACATGTTCTTATTCTACGATATAAACTGAAACTATGAAAATGTGTAACCTCTATTAATATTATGAATCGAGTGACTTACATAAATAATTGTCTTTTTAAGTTTAGCCTAATACTAGTGCAGAAGTAAATAGTTCCCATTATAATCATATAAGCACTCCTACTCATGTTTTTTTTCTTATAGGGCCTTCCTTCTTGCTTTTTGCCGGGCGAATGTATCTATGATTTGCTTTTAAATCAAGTACAAAAATATGTTCAGTTATAGCTATTTATTTTTACTTCTAGATTTTGTATATATTTTTCTTCTCGGACATGCGCCCCCTGGAAGCTTGCACCCATAGGCCCGGGCCTACTGGGAAATCCGGCCCTGGTCACGTCTTGAGTCGTAAATGTTAGTGTTATTATTATTATTCTTTTGTAAAATATACACCATTTAGTTAAAGCTAGGAATCATTTTCCTTGGTCCATCGTAGGCCTGTATAAAAAAGGTTTGGTGATGAATTGAAGTTTTGTGGTGTAAACGATTGGTATTGGATGATTGCTGAGCTTGGTACGGATTTAGTTAATGTGAGGTCTGGTGCAGGCCTATTACCTCGGGGGGCCCAGAGCGACGGCCGAAAACCAAATGAAATTGTATCAAAATAAGACAAATGAACAGTTAGGTGATTTTAATTATATAAGTTTTTTAAGTACTAAGTTTTTTATATATCTTCTAATACATTTAATTTTGGTCTCTTTGTTTTAAAAACTCTAATACTTAATAATCCTCAAAATATTCTCAGCTCAAAATGTGGTCCCCTTCCTTTTGTGGCCCGGGGCAATCTGCCCCCTTTGCCCCCCCCTCTCGGCGGCCCTGGTTGTGAGATCTGAGCCGAACCCTGTGGAGGCTACCGAAAAGTCACGACAATCTCCGGACACACTCGATCTTGGCGTGTTTGAGCTGGAGCTTAAAGACTTTTTGATTGATTGTCGTTTTGGGGGGAGGTAGGGGGGAACTTCTTCCATGGGTGCGGGGGGGGGGGGAGTGCACGACACACAGAAGATATGCAAATTCATCTGGCGAGTCGCTTGTGTCTGCTTGTAAATTGAAAGCTTGAAGCAGACATATGATCACTACTGGCAATATACTTACAGAATTTTTGCTAAAAAATTAAATCCAAATAACTGGGAAGTGTAGGTGCGGCCCCAAATGACCGAATTACATATCGCCGAATTCTTAAAATATTACATATGACCGAAAAAGTATTATTAATTTCGGTCAAATGTAATAAACTAATTTTCGGTCGAATGTAATAAAGTAGTAAATATTTCGGTCAAATGAAATAAAGTACTGATTCGGTCAACGTAATCAGTAATTAACGGTATTTTCGATCAAATGTAACACATCACAAATTCGGTCAAATGTAATAATTCACATTTTCGGTTAAATGTAATAAACTATAGTAGTTTTCGGTCAAATGAAACAAATCACTTATTCGGTCATATGTAACAAACGGCGTTTTCGGTCAAATGTAATAAACCCCATTTCAGTCAAATGTAATATTTTACAAATTCTCTTCTATGTAGAGTATTTTTAAATATTTAGTTTTTAGTTAAATATTTAGTTTTAGGTCAGCTCTTCTATAATGTTATTTAATACAGTAATTCAGTCAAATGTAATAAATCCTATTTCGGTCATATGTAACAAGTTACACTTTTGGTTAAATGTAATAATTCCAAATTCGGTCAAATGTAATAAACCCATTTTCGGTTGAATGTAATAAATAAGAAAATATTTCGGTCAAATGAAACAAAATACTGATTCGGTCAAATGTAATAAACCGTATTTTCGGTCAAATGTAATAAACTATAGAAGTTTTCGGTCAAATGAAACAAATCACGTTTTCGGTCATATGTAATAAACCACAAATTCGGCCATATGACACTTCGGTTTTGTAACACTTCTATTTTTGGTCAAATGTAATATTTAGTGGATTCGATCATATGAAATTCGGTCATTTGTAATTCCTGATGCCTCTGTGTGTCATATGACCGAAAACTTAAAATATTACATTTGACCGAAAAGGTATTATTAATTTCGGTCAAATGAAATAAAGTACTGATTCGGTCAAATGTAATAAACGGTATTTTTGGTCAAATGTAACACATACTAAAGTCGGTCAAGTGTAATAATTCACATTTTCGGTTACATGTAATAAACTATAGAAGTTTTCAGTCAAATGAAACAATTCACCTATTCGGTCATATGTAACAAACAACGTTTTCGGTCAAATGTAATAAATCACATTTCGGTCAAATTTAATAGTTCACATTTTCGGTCAGATGTAATGAACTGAAGAAGATTTCGGTCAAATGAAACAAATCACTTATTCGGTCATATGTAACAAACAGCGTTTTCGGTCAAATGTAATAAATGCAAATTCGGTCAAATGCAACAATTTACGAAGTCAGCCAAAATTTGCCAATAATGACAAAATCCTTTCCAAAGGTTTATTGGCAAGAGTAGTGTATAAATTATGGCGCGAATATTCAACAAAAAATAGAACTATTTTTCCAGCATGAAAAAGCTCATGGTGTACCAACCTCTGAATATTGGTTTTTTTCAAGGTCTGTTGAGAAGAGAAAAGAAGAATAACCGTACTCAGTTGTCTCAATCAAAAATGTAAACAAATCGTGACGTTTTCTATAGACCGGAAACCTAAAACCTACAGCTGGGATCGTGACGTCTTTTATAGACCGGATATTTACAATCACTTGGTTCCACAGACCTTATGGGACTTAGGCAACCTAATAATAATAAGTTGTTATAATTCTCTTCGTATCTTACTACATACCTTGGGTTTTATTAAGTTGACTATAGAGGCTAGTTTATTGTTTTATCATGCCGCCCTAAAATTAAATATTCCTTTATGTTTGCTGTCTTATCGTTGTATCATTACAGTAACCAATTATTAATATTTACATGGCAGTATTGATAATATTTACATGATAATTTTTAATAAGCCATTAACTTTCCCGTTCCTTTAAATTTCATCGCTGATTAATCTATTCAAATCCATCTAAACCCCTTAATGTGGTAATTTTTATGGAGTATTCTGTGTTTAACTTTGGTATACTTTCATCGTAAACACTAAAGAGGTAAGATTATCACTTTTTTCAAGAATAGTTAAGAAGCAATCACCTTACGTCATGTCATGTTCTGTTATCTTACCGACATAAATTATTAGCCGGCAAAGGAAAAATGTAGCTGAATTTCTGAAGTATATTCCTCAATAAAGCTATGTGACCAGACTATTTCAATCCATTATCAAAAATTACGCCTAGGTTCTTGTACTGTGACACTCAATCGATACTTTTGCACTTGACACAGCCATTGATACTTCCGCTTGTGTGCAAAAACTAGGGATGGACGGGATTGGATTTTCAGTTCGGGACGGGACGGGACGGGATTTTTTTCTTCCCTCTTAAATTCGGGACGGGATGGGATTTTTGTCTTCCTTAAATCTTCGGGAAATGCTCGTTCACAAATTTATTTTCTTTATTACAATAATAGCATTAGGTTAAAAACAATGTCATATATAAATGTTTGTACTGTCCCAACTCAAAAAATTTCAAGAAATAAATTTAAGTGAAAACAACTTATATGCAATTGACAAAATAGCAAACATTAGAAACACTTAAAAAATAGTAACACAGTGGAATTGTTAATTATAAATAAAATACAAACTTAAATAAAAATGGTAAATAAAATGTATTGTTTATTATTATTTTTCATTAAATTTGAATTTTTATTCTTTCTTATTTGAATGCATTGGAAAATGGAAATAATATTAAAAAATAAGATATAAATAATTATAATATGTTTTTTTATCGTTTGATTGGCACACAATAGTTTTTTTTTAAGTTTCTGCTTTTTGTTTTATTGATTGGTTTCCAAAAAACCAAAAGTAAAATACTAAAGTGGTTATTGCATGTTGATAATATACTGTCATGTATAATTAGTAAAAATGTTATTGTATTTTTATAAACTTTGGGCTTTGGAGTTCTTGTTTTAGGAAATTACTCTATGACTCATAATTTTTCCAGCACTTTAAACTACGGTAAAATAATTAAAAATAAATTTAGTTTCAAGATGACAACCATAACACTAGTTTTTCCAAGCTTAAAATTATAAATTTGAAGTTCACACTCCCAAACTTAATATTTCTTAAGTTACATAAAATTTTAATTTTTAGTATTAGACATTTCTTAAAAGTCTCAGACATCTGAATTAATTTATAAAATAGAATCAATGGGCAAAACCACAATTTGTAGCAGAC
Organism: Flexamia atlantica; assembly: GCA_035578135.1. Classification (NCBI taxonomy): domain Eukaryota; kingdom Metazoa; phylum Arthropoda; class Insecta; order Hemiptera; family Cicadellidae; genus Flexamia; species Flexamia atlantica. Next base: position 4,173,451 of record JAQJVK010000016.1, on the reverse strand, counting down.
CAATGTGGCCGACAATAAGAACAATCATCACTGTCATGCCTTATAGCAAGTTATTTCCGCTGATTAACCGCTATCAGTGAATAAATAAGATTGCTTTTCACACCCAATTGCGAGTTAGCAATTCTACATTTGCCGTTTATCAATGATCGGCAAATACACGCGATCGTTTTTCACGGCCAATCGCGAGTTTCTTAAAGCAACATCGGCCGTTAATCCGCGATTGGCAAAGACGCGGCCGTTCGTAAATTCCGCAAAGCTAGATTTGCCATCTATTCGTGATCGGTAAATACGCCCGATCGTTTTTCACGGTTGATCACGAGTTCCGTAAAGCTACATCGGCTGTTAATCCGCGATCGACAGATACGCGCTAGCGTATTTTGCGGCCGTTCGCGAACATCGCTAATCTATTTTTGCCGTTCATCCGCGTCTGGCAAATACGCACGATGGTTTTCGCGGCCGATCAAGAGATTTGCAAAGCCGCATTTGCCATTTATTAACGATCAGCAAATAGTTTTTAACGAACGATCGCGAGTTTTGCAAAGCTTGATTTGCCGTTTATTTGCGATCGTAAAATACGCGAGATCGTTTTCCGCGGCCGATCGCGAGTTTTGCGAAGCTACACCCGCTGTTTATTACGATCGCTAAAACGATCCCGTCCCGAAAAATTTCCCGAAGTAAATAAAATCCCGCCCAAAAATCGGGAATTTAACCTCTTGAAGTCCACGCCCGCACATATGCGGGATGACCCCCAGCCCGCCGCTGGTCCACGCCCGCCTATAGGCGGGATCAGACATCGTTCAGTTTCAGCGGTCCTTGACTTCACAGACTAACAAAGTTTCTGTCACAAGTTATATGTATTTTTTAGTCAGAAAACGAGCTTTCTAATGGTATATTTGGTTTTGTTATTTTCCCGGGTGGAAACACTGAGAAACTAAATGAACTGCACATTTTTAGTTGCGTCGTCAGCTGTTGCTCAGTTCGTAAACAAAACGGAATGGCTTCAAGTGACCGGCGTATTCTTCGCGATTGTGAAATAGCGGAATTTATAACTAATGATAGATTTAGTGACAAATCTGAGTGTAGTGAAAGTGATCATGAATATGAAGTGCTATTTGTACCGGTTGACAATCTCCAAAAATCTCCAAAATAACCCGGACTGGGCATGTATATGGTAGTAAAAATACCCGGACTTTAAGAGGTTAATTTTCCCGAAAAATTTCCCGAAATTTCGGGACCTGACCATCCCTAGCAAAAACAATTGACAAGATCGTGATCGGCTCTCACAGACATCGCCATGTGTTTGTTTCGGAGGTATTTACAGAGAGGTTTTGATCAAACCACTGCTTGATGGCAAACAGGCACGCTTAGCCAAAAGGTACGTCTCCTCCCAGCTGTTACCCCTGAAAAGCAAAGCCAAACTACCTGCATCCAAAAAGATCTGCCTCTTCCGTAAGATGGACGTTTTGTGAGACACGGAACCTGGACGTTCAGTAAAAATGAGACCAGGACGTTTAATGAAATACATGCAATTGCTAAGATGATAGGGTAAGTGGTAGGGCGCTGCCGATACTTAGGGGAGGGGTTGAAACAACAACTTACTATGTCGTAAAGAACAATGGAGGAGATTTTCACTATAATATGAAACGTATAAATCAGGATGTTCGAAATGGACGAGACAGTTAGGCAAATAAGGTACGTCTCCTCACAGCTATTACACCCGAAAAGCATTTACTACTTACTGGCACCTCTTCTCTGTAGTCTTGAAGACCAGGGAATCGTCAGGTTCAATTGAGGTGTAAATGTGTATGTGTGTATGCGAGTGTTTAGTGAGCCGTTTTAAGTTTTAACTGAACTTTTTTTTAGAATGGGGTATGGTCCTCAAAAAAATTGTTTAGGCTATAATAGGGTATTTCTATCAGGTAATCTTTTAGTTTTTTCAAAAATATTGTTGTTTTTTATTTGCTTCAAATGATCAGGGAGAACATTACACATTTTTTACCCCATTATTTGCGGTTTTTTACTGGTTTTAGTTAGCCATTGTTGTTGAACATCATATTTAAGCTCTACATTTCTTAAGTTATTTGTGGCATTCTCCTCTAGCTTTAGGGGGGGGTTTGGTTTAAGAAGGATGCATAAGGATGGAACAGTCAGTGATTTGAGATGAAGTAGGGTATGCAATGATCTTGCAGTTGCACGCATTCAATTTTCCTTAAGGGTCTTTTCTGAAGAGTTTGAATTTTCTTGGCCTGATATTCGGATGCTGATCCCCATGTGATGATACCAATCTGATATGGCATTTAAAAAGAGCAAAGTAGGGTATTTTGGCTGTTTTCTTGTCAGTAATAGTTCTTAATCTTCTGATAGCGTATAGGGATGTTGATAGCTTGTTTTCTAGAGTAGCGATGTGGTTATACCAGCTTAGGTTATTGTCTACGGTATTACGAGAAAATTAGACGGGATGTGGGGGGTTTGATATAGTTAATCGTTTACAATATGTACGATGACTGGACGGCAATAACAAAATAAATATAGGACTATGCATATAAATGCATAATGATATGGGTGAACAAAAGTATTGAATATGTTATCTATTAGAGGTGTGCGGATATCCGAAAACTCGGATCGGACTCGGATCGGATCGGATATTCGAATCCGATCCGAGGGTTTAATAACTATCCGGTAAGACTGACTAGATATCCGACTCTATCGGATAGACTGCATTTTTTGGGGTAAATTGTAAAGAAAGATCAAATTTTCAAGTAAGGAAACTCTTCCAAACAAAAGAAGTCACTGCCGACGAAAGTACATTGGTGACAGAAAACATCGCGGAGCAAAGACGACGCTTTGAAATGCGACGGTTGCAATAGCGGCTAGAACAACGCCTTAACACGATGCGATTATGTAGTGGTATGCATCAAGCGATGTATTTCGGTTGCCGATATTGCGACTCGTGAATACTCGTGACCAGATCGAGATCGTTGTATACGATCAGATTACTGCGCAATACCCGACACGATAACAAACATTTTCTTAAGATAAATTCTTGTATCTTAGCATTAAATCAGTTAACAAATAGTAGTACATCCTGTAATAGTTCTGTCTCGATTAGTATTCGTTACCGAAAGAAACATCGATTGGTATGAGGGAGAATCGCAATCAAGACAAATCAGTGTTCGCCATTGACCGGCAGTGTCGACAGTTTCCAACAGTCGTCTTGAATTTCGAAAACAAAATATCCCGTAAATACCCCATAAATAAATAGTCGTGTTGATGTTTTGTACGACTATTTCAGGCCGTAAATATCTTAAGTGGCCTGTTGATACGATAAAATAAAAAGCCTACAATAATGTTGGGCTGTCAAAGATTTGGCGAACCTGTTCATTCATTGTTTTGTCGTTCCATCTCACCTCATTTTTGAATGTCGTCTGCTTAAAAGCTGAATTAACTCATGAACGTCTTTCATTAAATCGCCAGATTACTTTATTTATCAATTAAACAACTACCTACCTAGAAATAGAGAGTTGAACGATCACAAATAAGTTTTTATTTTTCAATACGTGATTAAAATGGACATTCTTAGATAACAGTACAATGCGACTTGACAACCTACGTCTATGAAAATAATTAGTGAGTTTGCTTGTTGTTTGTGATATAAAACAAATAGACCTTTGTTCTAATTAAATGACCAAGCTTTAATACTGAAGCTTACAACATTTGAAACTTATCTTGAAATTTTGGTTAAGTTTACTGCTCAGACTTATTTTGTTTTTTTAGTATTATTGGGTAGTGAATCAAAATCTAGGTTGTCAGGCATCAATGCATAAATAAAAATGTAAAGCTTTCTTCAAATATGAGGTGATTAGTGTATCAAGTTTTATATTTAATTCTTTTGTCTAGTCTCTTAGGCCTAGTCCCTGATCAAATATGGAAAAGAACAAAAAAGACAGAGGCCTAATAGTGGATAAATTTAGGTTGCATTGAAAAAGGATTTTTTAAGTTGCAAATCCTGAAATTGATTTAGGACTAATAAGCTTATTCAATTATATACTACCTATGCTTAAGGGGAATCAATGAATTTCTAAATTCTTAACAGATATTTAGATGAACCTTTGCATACTTTAATAATTGACATTTGGCCTATATTGGAAACAATATATCACAACAATCAATAACACAACCCTATCAAGGCAAATCTTACCTTACACATTAGGATAATATGGTAGTTCCTTGCAATTACCTTAGGCTTATGAGAAAACTTAAATCTGCTCATTACGCCGCGCCGTAAATATCCGAATCCGGTATTATCCGATCCGAACCTGTTGTTATCCGATCCGAAACCGATCCGAACATAAGCTATCCGATCCGAATCCGATCCGATCCAAAAATTCACTATCCGCACACCTCTATTATCTATGTTAAGCAAAGAATAGAGGTAGGTTTGCTAATATGATATAAGATAGCAAATGCATAAGAAGAGTCTGGTGAACATATTTATCCTATATAATGTGACCGTGACGTAATATATGATTTATTTAATGCCCAGCCAGGGAGAGTTAATATTAGTAGCCAAGCGAACCCATGGAATATAGCGCAGGCATTTTAAAAGTACTGGTGAGCCTTTTTATACTATATGATGTGACCGTGACGTAATTTATGATTTATATAATGCCCAGCCTGAGCGAGTTAAAATTAATAACAAAGCGCACTCATGAAATATAGCGCGCGCAAGAATAAACAGATCCTATTGATGAGCCTATTGATACTATATAATTTTACCGTGACGTAATATATGATCTATATAACGCCCAGCCTGGGCGAGTTCTTATTAATAACCAGGCGTACCAAATGATTATGGTGCGCCCATTAAGTCAGTGCAGGTGAGCACTTCGCTGGTGAACCTATTTATACTATATAATGTGACCGTGACGTAATACATGATTTATTTAATGCCCAGCCTGGTAGAGTTAATATTTGTAACCAAGCGCAACTATGGAATACAGCGCGGGCATTATAAAAGTGCCGGTGAGCCTATTTGTACTATATGATGTGACCGTGACGTAATATATGATTTACGGCTGGGCGAGTACGAAACATCCAATCACACAGAAGTGAACTTGGTGCTTATTTTTGGGGTGGTATTTGGAAACACATATGTGCATTACTACTTTTACAAAATTTATGAAAATAAATTATAAAAAGAAATTTATATATAATAATTTATCTTATATATGGAGGGTTCAAAGCAACAACCAACCAAGTCCATAAAAGTAAAAGCTGAGAAAAATGGAGTTAAAGTTAAAAATTCATAACTTCCACACCTTAAAACCAATTAAAATGATTTTTTAGAGTCAAGTAGTTTAAAAGTCAACTTAAATTTTGGTGTAGGTCAATAAAAAAAAACTTTAAAAAAATAATGAAGTTATCATTAATGAAACCTTTTTTGGTGGACTTGGTTGAATGTTGCACTGAACTTTATCCTATTTTTTCACTGCAGCATCCAACCAAGTCCACTAAAGTTGAATATATTATTATTTATGTATGTATGCATGCATGCATGTATGTATGTATGTATATATGTATGTATGTATATATGTATGTATGCCTATATATACATATATTTATAATTAAAACTTGGGAATAATTATAAATCAAATGAACAGTCAATCTTTTTGATTGAGATTAACAAAAGTTATTGACATAATACTACACAACTATGTTTAAGTCAAAGGAAAAAAATTTCATAATTTTATTCCTTGACTTTTTCTTCTTCTTTTGCTTCTTTTTAATTTCTCCCTCTTGTGGTAACTTCAACTGGTAAGTTCCTTAAGTATCAGTGGTGGATAGGTAGTATGTATGGGAAAAGAGAAAGCATGTCACATTTTTTTTCTTGTGTAACCGGTCTTCAGTTTGGATAGAGAGGACTCTTGTTGTACTTCAAAAAGTGATTGCAAGTGCAGTCTTTTTATTTTTGAATTTTTCCTTGGTTTGGTTGGAGCGTACTGTTTTAAGACCAACTGGCTTAAGGACCTTGTGTTTTAAGATCCTTCTTTACACAATGAGTGCTCGAAAAACACTGTGAAAGGTTCTCCTTTAACAAGTCTGACCTATGTAATGTTTAACCAATTTGCAGGATCCTCAACAGTCCCTTTTTTTTCGATAATCCACAATGTTTCAAGGGTTGTGTATGTAGCAGTTGAAGTAGAAGGCTGCAAAGAGGGATTTGGCACTTGAACCCATGTTGCACCTTGTCCTCAACTAAAGAGGACTAAGTGCCTCGGTAGATTTTCCAGAATATCATTTCCAAATTCTGAATCTACTAAAAAAAAACAAAGACATTCAAGCAAATCCATGTTTCAGTCAACAGCCTAAGCCAAACCTAATCCAGAGCCATAACAAATTGAGTTACCCATTTTTTATACGATCCACACTTGATAAATATTTATATAACTTAAGCATGAGTTGGTCTGTGTCAAAAGAATATCTGGCAATATAATAATGTTCACCAAAATACTTGCAACCCAACCTCAAAACTTAAAATTTATAAAATTCATTCAATGACCAAATAAAATTATAACACTGATGATGATTCTTGGATTTTTAGGTTGTAAAAATGTTATTAAACTTTGTAAAAATGTTATAAAACTTACCTTCATTACTTCCTGATCTCCATTCATCATCAGAGCTCATTTTGAAGTTACAAAACAATCAAAACAAACAAAATCAACATTGACAAAACCTAAAATTGGACTTGGTTGGTTGTTGCTCTGAACCTATGTTGTAAACTGTCAGAGCATCAACAAACTAACCCACTCTGGTGGCAAATAACTGAACTATGGACTTAGCTTGATGTTGCACTGAAGAAAGCTTGATTTTAGACATATGTTACCATAGCTACCTCAAAAAATCAAAAAATTGGACTTGGTAGGTTGTTGCTCTGAACCCTCCATATATGTCACACAGTAATTAAATACTAAATCTACATTATTATAGCAAACAGAGTGTAAAATGTATAGCACATATAGTAAAATTATACATTCAAACTAATTGACCATTACAAGTTCTCCTAATATACTGAATATGAACTAAACATTCCTCCAGTTAGCCACACTTCGTGGCTGCATGGTTAATAACCCAGCCTTGCCCACTTTTATATGTTTGGTCAGCTGTGACAGGTTGATCCTTCAGTCAGATGAAACAGACTCCATATTCGGTAAAATGCAATACTTTCAAATTCGGTCATATGTAACAAGTTACATTTTCGGTCAAATGTAATAAATCCAAATTCACGTTTCGGTCAAATGTAATAAACCAAAAATTCGGTCATATGACATTTCGGTCATTTGTAACACTTCTATTTTCGGTAAAATGTAATATTTAATGGATTCGGTCATATGAAATTCCGTCATATGGGCCCCCACGGGAAGTGTACAGTAAGCATTATTATTCACTTATACATTAAATTAATTTATTCTTTCTGATCATCACCCAATCCAGCAATGACTGCATGTTTCTCAACAGCTTAAACGTTAATGGAAGTTATAAAAATACCTAACAAATCTGACATTACAAATATAAACCCCTTCTTTTTATTATCTGTGTTAGAGCACTGTTCCATGTTCATCATCCTTTATCCAGATGGCACAATCTATATTACTAATTCTGTAAGCGATTTTTTTTAATCAAAATTGTGAGAGTTTGACAGCTCGCAGGATGATGGGAGGGGGCTCAAATTAAAGGTCTTGGTCCCAGGGGGTCGGGAAAAATATCAGATTATGTCCAAATCTACCAGAAAATGAGAAATAACGAAAAATATCTTCCATTTAAAATGCATTGGGATTGAAAAACGTCTGCTTTGTTTACGTTAAACATGTGGTGCTAATGCTTGATTCAAAGCCATACGCTAGATGTTGACAAGTGGGATTTTTTCAAAATGCAGCTAACTATGCACGTCCAATGTACTAAAACAAAAAATATTTTAAATTTAAGATTTTACGATTTCATATTAACTAAGGGTTTGAGTTTTTTCATAATTTAAAATTATAAAAAGTTAAGTATGTTTGTTTAGTTTATGTTATAACGATGCAGATTTAATACCAAGTGATTTATATAATATATAATTACGTAAGGAATATTTTTGCGCCGAAATTGTGGGCGTTTGGAAGGTCGCAGGATGATGGGAGGGGGCTGAAATTGAAGGTCTCCATCGGGGAAAATACTGAAATTGTTTTAAGCTTGCTATAAAATGAGAAATAACGTAAAATAACTGTCATTTAAAAACATTGGGATTTACAAAGGTCTGCTTTGTTTACTTAAAACCAAATGCTAGATATAATCATAATTTTGTGGACCTAAAAGCCTATTTTCTAAAAATGTATTTTGTACTATATTAAAGAAGGATTTTGCTTAGGGGCTATTAGTCCCTTCAAGCCTCTAGTACTTATTAATTTGAGTATTGATGAATTTAAAGGCAAGCTGTACAAACTGCATTAAAATGGTTTCACTGTCACTCTTTGGTTGTATTTATAGTTTTCAGTAGAGGTGTGCGGATAGTGAATTTTTGGATCGGATCGGATTCGGATCGGATAGCTTATGTTCGGATCGGTTTCGGATCGGATAACAACAGGTTCGGATCGGATAATACCGGATTCGGATATTTACGGTGCGGCGTAATGAGCAGATTTTTAAGTTTTCTCATAAGCCTAAGGTAATTGCAAGGAACTACCATATTATCCTAATGTGTAAGGTAAGGTTTGTCTTGATAGGCTTGAGTTGTTGATTGTTGTGATTTATTGTTTCTAATATAGGCCAAATGTCAATTATTAAAGTATGCAAAGGTACAACTAATTATCTGTTAAGAGTTTAGAAATTTATTGATTTCCATTAAGCATAGGCAGTATTTGCCTATGCTTAATGGACATCTATTTGCCTATTTGTCTTATGCCTATATCAATTTCAAGATTAGGCTACTTAAAAACTCCTTTTTCAATGCAACCTAAATTTATTTACTTTCAGACCTCTGTATTTTTTGTTCTTTTCCTTTTCACAAATCAATAAATAATTTCATCAGTGACTAGGCCTAAGTGATTAGACAAAAGAATTAAATATAAAACTTGATTCACCAATCACTTCATATTTGAAGAAAGCTTTACATTTTTATTTATGCATTAATGCCTGACAACCAAGATTTAGATCCACTACAAAATAATACAGTAAAATAATAAGTCTGAGCAGTAAACTTAACCTAAATTTCAAGATAAGTTTCAAATGTTGTAGGTTTCAGTATTAAAACTTGGTCAATTAATTTAGATCAAAGGTCTATTTGTTTTAAATAATAAACAACAAGCAAACTCACTAACTATTATCGTAAGGCTAAGGCGTAGGTTGTCAATTCAGCATTATACTGTTGTTATCTAAGGATGTCCATTTTAATCACGTATTGAAAATACGGCCGGTCGGCTTTGACTCGGCTTCATTCGTCAAAGATTACTATTTCAACAAAATAAAAAGTTATTTTTGATCGCTCAACTTTTCATTTCTAGGTAGGAAATTGCTTAAATGAAAAATAAAATAATCCGGTGATTCAAAGAAACACATCCTTTAAGTCAATTCAGTTTTTAAGCAGACGGCAGACGTCGACATTCAAAACCAAAGTGAGATAAAGACAAACAGTGATCAGGTTCGCCAACCCTTTGGCAGCCCAAAATTAGTGTAGGCTTTTTACTTCATCGTATCAACAGGCCGTTTAAGATATTTACGGCCTGAAATAGTCGTACGAAACAGCAACACGACTATTCATTTATGGGGAATTTGCGGGATATTTCGTTTTGATAACTGAAGACGACGGTGGTCACGTGGTCACTGTCGGTTATTGGCGAACTCGGATTTGTCTTGATTGCGATTTTCTCTCGTATCAATCGATGTTTCGTCGGTAACGGATACTGATCGAGACAGATCTAATAAAGGATGTACGATTATTTGTTAACTGATTTAATGCTACGATAGAAGAATTTATCTTAAGAAAATGATCGTTATCGCGTCGGGTATTGCACAATACTCTGATCGTGTATAACGATCTCGATCTAATCACGAGTCGCAATATCATCTACCGAAATACATCGATCCATACAAATACATCGATGACCATATCTGTCTTTCATTGAGATTGTCAGTTCATTCAGCTGACCTTACCTGGACTTGTTTGTTTATTTTGACTGAGAGAATAAGGGAAGGATTGCTAATTTTATTCAACATTGGATGTATTAAATTTAATAAAAAAAAATAATAAACAAACCCCCTCAAGAATTTTCCCAGTATTTTCTTGAACTAAAATGTTATGGACAAATGAATGACAAATAAATTGATTAAGTTGGTTTTGGAGGAATAAATTTTCACTAAACTTTATGGTACCCAAACAATTGAATCGGTGATTGCATTAATTTGGGAGAGTGTAATAAAACAAAAACGATTATACTTCTGCAAAACATTCTCAAAATTGTAATCAGAAATTGCTGATAGACTGCATAAGTTAGGAGGCCTGGTAATATTGAAAATTATTAAATCAATTACAAAATGAGTGGCTTCAATTCTTCAGGTTTGCCTAAGGGGTGGCAACGGAAAGAAGTAAAAAGAAAAACAGGGCTACATAAAGGGAAACTTGATGTTTATTTAATATCACCTAGGGGGAAAACATTTAGGTCTAAAAGAGAACTATCCAAATACATAGCTGAAAACAAACTAAGTTGGAAAATAGAAAATTTTAACTTTTCCACCAAAAAATTGGATATTAATGGAGGACTAAGTGAAAATGGAAGTAGAGAAAGTTTGTCTCAAAAATCATCAAGTGACGGAAGTAACAGCTTTTTATCTGATAGTTGTAGTACTACTGATTCCTCTTTAGAAATAAGTGTTCCCTGTGGAATTGAAACAATAATTACCCAAGATACAACGTTTTTGGAGTCTGATTTAATTTTAAATGAGAGTCATTTAAGTAAAACCATGGATGTAGACACACAGACGGATAGAAATAATTTAAATATTTGTTTAGAAGCTTTAGGAAGTGGGTTCCTGGCAGATGATATGATCCAGAATTATTTTGAAATGATTGGTAATAATGATATCTTACCCCCAGATGTGTTGCTGATGAGTCCAGTTGTTGGCCAGGGAATAAAATGTTTCAAAGACATAGATTTTTTGATCAACCCACTAGATCTGGGTAGAAAATCACACGTTTTTATCCCTGTGAATGATGCTAAGGCAGGTTCTGAAGGCTCTGGGAAACACTGGAGTCTGCTATTTTATGTAAAAAAATCCAATGTTTTCTATCATTTCGACTCAGTAAACCAAATAAATCTGTCATCAGCAAAGAGTATTGTTTATAAGATGTCCAGCTGTTTTGGTGATACAGAACCAGCTATTAAAGAGATAAAAAGTCCACAACAAAACAATGGTGTAGACTGTGGAATCTATGTGATACTGACAGTTGATTTTTTGATGAATGAAATTTTGACTGGAAACATTGAACACGAAGAAGCTCAGTCTTATAACACGTTGAAAATAGAGAAACACCAAGTCATTGTGAAAAGATCTCTTCTGACCTTTCTAACTTACAACCAACAGTTTAGGAAACTTGACACCACAGTTGTAAAATCACTAATTAGCTGTAATGATGCAAGAAGTAAAGAGGACAGTCTTACAAAGGGAAAATTACCTGAAAAATCTTGCCAAAGTGCCAAAGTGGAACAGAACCTCGGCTTAGACGAGGAAACTAAATGGAGACAAGTTTGCTACAAAGGAAAAAGTAATTCCAAAACAGGACTGGTGAACTTACCAGATGATTCTGAAGTTTATGCAGTACCAACGAACAACAAATTTCAAGCATTAGAAAACTTCTGTGAAAAGACCACACAGACAACAGAGTGCAGTCCAGCAGCAAGCAATGAAAAAACATCCTCTTGTGTCAAAGACTATAAAAAAAACAACAAAAGGTCAAAACAGAAGAAGATTAGTTACAGCAACTCAAGGATGAAAATTACACTTTGTACAGATAGCCAAGGGAAAATGCTAGCAAATAAGATACACGAGATTAGTAGTGGTCAAATTAATGTGTTTGGGTATGTGAGACCAAATACCACTTTGCTTGAAGTAGTTGACTCTTCAACAATTGAAAGTTTAGACACACCTCTTGTAGTTATAGGTGGAAGTAATGACAGTTTAGAAAATGATTTGTCGAATATTTACACCAAATTAGAGTCAAGGCTGGCAACTATCAGCATCAATAGACCTGTATTTATCACAACAATCCCCCTAAGATATGATAAGCAAATAAATAGCCCAGAAAACAATCAATTAAATCTAGCAAACAATTACATAAGTGAAGTAGTTGCAAGATTGGAAAATGTTCACCTGATTGATCTGAAGTTTTTAAACCAAACACATTTTACAGCACACGGTCTCCATATCAACAACCGTGGTAGAACTAAATTAGCTCGTGTTATTCTGAGCACTCTGTCCTGGTGGTCAAGGAAAAACAAGGAGGATAAGACTAGCACTATTGAGAATGACCTGCAAAGAAATTCGCAAACTGCAAAAATAACAAAAGAAAAAGATGCAAAGGAAAGAGATGCAACAAAGAAAAGAGATGCAAAGGATTTTAAGAATATGTTAACAGAGTGTGATTTTCAGTTAACGGAAAGAAACATGCAGGAAGTGATCAGACAATACCAGCTAGATGATACAGTTGGTTTCGCACATAGTATCTCTTCAGACTTCTCCCATTACCGCCATATGACAGCCGGAGTTGCAGTCATTTTTAAAAAGCACTTTGGGGGACCAAAACCTTTTCATAGATTGACAAGAAATTTGGCATTGCAAACTACAAAACATGGAGCAGCTGTCTACAGTTTAATTACGAAGGCTAATTATAACGGTAAACCACACATTCAGGATTATGATTTTGCATTTCAGGACTTGACAGCAAATTTCAAAAAAAGGGGACTAAAACATCTGGTATGTTCTCCGGTTGGGTGTGTGAGAGACAACATATCCTTGGCTGACTTCTTCAGAAATTTGAAGAATTTTAAAAGGCAAACAGCGGCTAAAGTGACTATTGTTTCCTACAATCAGCAGTCCTATCGTAAATTGAGAAACGGCTTGTCACATGAAGTTTTCAACCAAAAAATTCAGGATTTTATAAATAATATTTCATTGGACAAAGAAGACCATAAAAAAATGCATGATCAACCTATGACAAATCATCAAAAGTTTCACACTGAATCTAGAGAACCCAAATTAACCTGCAAACCAACCCCAGTGACCTGCACAGAATCTACAATGGAAACCTACACGATACCTGTACCAGTAAACTGCACATCGCTACTTCCAATCACCTACATTGCGCCTGTTCAAACCCAACTGACTCAAGAACCAGCTATCCAGACTGACTGTGACGGAAATGTGAGTAAAGTGGTGCCCGGCGACCTCACATTCTGTGGGGCGCTAAAGCAGAGAAAAAGTGAAAGTGCTGTAGGTGTTAAAGTGAATTACACTAATAATCTGAGTATGGAAGCTGCAATGCAAACAAATGTAAAACCAAGGGTTGGTACTTTAAACTTCCAGCAGGCAGAACTCACAAACCCAATTTGACTAAGATTAGGAAAATTGGCAACCTTTCAATATATCATCAGAACATAAGGGGTTTGCAATCCAAAATTGAATCCCTGCAAATTACACTAGAGGAAATTAAACCCAATTTTATTGTACTGACTGAACATAAAATGTCAAAAGTAGAAATTAGTAATTTTAAATTAAAAGGGCATGAAGTTTGTAGTTACTACAGCAGAACAACAACTGCAGGGGGTGGAGTAGCTATATTGTCTGATGGGAGTTTCAAGAGCAAGCCCTTGGTTATAGCACAATTAGAAAACTTGTGTACTGATAAAATTTTAGAATGCTGTATAGCTTCAGTAAAATGTAAAAATTTAAGGTTTGTATTAGTAGGGATCTACAGGTCGCCATCTAGCAGTTATGTAGAATTCAATGATAGGCTGGATTTAGTAATAGAAGCAATTCTTAAACATCACAAAAATATAATAATTGCTGGTGACTTTAATATTAATATTTTGGTCAATGACAAACCTAAAAAAGAATTTGTTAATGTTTTAAAACAGAATGGGTTAAAATATCATGTAAATTTCCCTACTCGGGTCACGGAAACCAGTAGTACTGGTATTGATAACATAATTAGCAACCTAAATGATCATATAATAGAAGTAGAGGGGCTAATCACGCTCTATCTGACCACGATGGACAAAATCTAAAATTAGAAGTGGTATATAATAAAGATAAGGACAATAACAGTTTAAAAACAATATATACTCGTAATTTTGCAATGAAAAACCTGGAAATGTTCAAACAATGTTTGGAAAGTGAAAATTGGTATGAAGTTTACAATTCAAATGTAGAAATTAAATTTGAGGTTTTTTTCGATATTTTTATGTACCATTTTAACAATGTATTCCCTAAGCATAAAACTAGAATAAAAAATAACAATGAGTTGAATTGGATAACAGATTCACTAAAAATGGAGAGGAGAGAAGTTATTAAATTGTTGAAAGTAGCGAGGAAAACAAAAAATAAAAACCTAGGTAATATAGCAAAACAGAAAAATGATGATCTCAAAATAAAACTGATACAGTCAAAAAAAGGTTATGTTAGGGAAAAAATTTCAAAATCTACATGCATATCTAAAACAACGTAGGATGTGATTAAATCTGAAACAGGTAAAAATATGGTTAAAAGAACTGAAAACCTGAAATTGGAAACAAATAGTAAGAAGCTAGAAGACCCATATGAAATAGCATGTGAATTTAATAATTTTTTTATTGAAATTGGAGGTAATAATGTGCACAGTGATGGTATAAGTAGTTTAAATACGGTTACAAGCGATTGGGAAGATATTATAACAAACCAGATGAATGATTATAGGCTAATAGTACAAAAAAAGTTTAAAATTGTAGGTATAGATGAGAAGGAATGTTTTCCAGTTACAAAGGAGGAATTTATCAGATGAACCAAGACCTTGCATATTGTTGTACCCACAAATTTAACAACCTTTATTGGTACCTCATCAAAACCACAAGAGTGTTTGTTTTTTAAACTATTTCCCCATAAATTAAAAATATCTAAAGTAATACCAGCACTAAAAAAAGGAAGCCGAAAAGATATATCAAACTATAGGCCATTGTCGCTACTCCCAACTCTTTCTAAAATTTATGAGAAAGCTATGCACAAAAGATTAATTACATTCATAGAGACAGAGGGGCTTTTAGATGGGTCGCAGCATGGATTCCGTAGGGGAAGATCAACTGGGACTGCTGCTGCAGAATTTGTTGAGTCAATCATTGACTCAATTGACAAAGGTGAAAAATGCATTGGTATATTTATGGACCTTAAAAAGGCATTTGATAGTGTGTGTCACAATAAATTACTAGAAATAATAAAAAGACTGGGAATCGAGGGTGTTGCTTATAGCTGGATTAAGTCATATGTTACAAATAGACAACAATATGTTGAAGTATCTCATTTAGGAACTAATACGATTACAAAAATAACGTCTCCTCTAGCGAAAATAAGGTATGGGGTACCCCAAGGGTCTATCTTGGGGCCCCTACTTTTTCTAATTTATATAAATGATATTAATAAAACAATAACAAATCAAGATAAAAATAAAATAATAATGTATGCAGATGATTCCAATTTAAAAATCTCCGGCACAAATTTAGAGGACTTAGAAGTGACAGCATGTAATCAACTTAAAAATATTCAAAACTTTTTAAACATACGTAATTTAGTATTAAATATCTCTAAAACTAATTATATGTCATTTTCTGGGAAAAATAAAACAAATATTAATGTAGCAAATATAGAAGTAAATGAATCATCTATAGAGAAAATTTATTTCACAACTTTCTTAGGGCTAAATGTAGACAGCAGCCTCAGTTGGAATTCCCATGTGGATAAAGTCGTTGCCAAAATGAGTTCGGGGCTCTATGTGCTCAGGTCATTGAAAAAAATCTGTGACTTACCCACATTAAAAATGGTGCATTATGGTATGATTCATTCCCATTTAGCTTATAATATTTCTATTTATGGAGGGACAACTGCAAACAACTTAGATAAAATTTTGAAATTACAGAAAAAATCAATTAGAGTAATGCTTAACCTAAAAAAAGATGAACACGTAAAAGACAAATTCAAAGAATTAGAGATCATGACAGTAATTAGTCTTTATATTTATGAAACAATCTTATATGTAAAACAAAATGGGAACATTCCTGAAACTGGAAATGCAATACACCATCATAACACCAGAAGTAGTGGGAAAATTAGACTCAGCAAGCACAGATTGGCAATGTTTGAAAAAAAACCTAGTTATTCTGGATCAAAAATTTTAAATAAAATTTCGACTATCATAAATCTTAATTTAAACCCATCCAAATTTAAAAAAAACAATAAAAAAATTACCTTACACAGAAAGCATACTATTCATTGAGGGAATTTTTCAATGAATAGTGGAAACTCGACTGGTATGTTGTTGTATGCATAAATGTACAGATGATAATTGATTTTGGCTAAGGAACTGTTGTATTAGTTATAATTTGTAACTTTCATTGACGCCATTCCATGTACAAGTTTGTATATGCAATTTTGAATAAAGTTTTTTTGACTTTGACTTTGACTTTGACTTTGATCGCTTGATGCATACCACTACATAATCGCATCGTATTGAGGCGTTGTCCAAGTCCAAGCCGCAATCGCAACGTCGAATTTCAAAACGTCGTTTTTGCTCCGCGATGTTATCTGCTTGTCACTACTGTTCTTTCGTCGGCAGTGACTTGTTTTGTTTGGAAGACATTCCAAACTTTAAAATTTGATCCTTCTTTAAAATTTACCCCAAAATATGCAGTCTATCCGATAGAGTCGGATATCTGGCCAGTCTTACCCGATAGCTATAAGACCCTCGGATCGGATTCGGATATCCGATCCGATCCGAATCCGATCCGAATTTTCGGATATCCGCACACCTCTAGTTTTCAGTTATATTTTACACATTGTTATTTATTAATTGCTTTCATCAACATCAAACATATAAAATTCAAGAAAGAACATTTGCCAAAGCTTTAGGTAAAATAAAATCCAATCCTAGATTTTAGAGAAAAAAATCTTCTCCCGTCCCAAACAGAAAACCTTATCCCATCGGTCTTTAGAAATTATTTCAATTAGAAACAGTCCAACAAGAATCAATCAAGGACGCCCATTTTATATTTTGAACAGACTTTGATAAGCATACACATACCTGCCTGAGCCTTTTCCACACTGTAATTGGCGTCTTGCAGTAGTTTGCCGATGACGCTCTCAATGTCCTCGCCCACATACCCTGCCTGTGTCAGTGTGGTGCAGTCACAGATGGCAAATGGCACATCTAGGCACTGAGCGATTGTCTGCGCCAATAGCGTCTTCCCTGTAATCACCCCATATAAAAATAACAGAAATAAAAAAAGAGCTACATTTATCCTAGTACGTACATGCTACCTTTTAATTAATTTAGTATGTAAAATAACAAATAATTTAGTATCTTTAATTATTGCTCTATGACCACTGATTACCGAGATATTGCTTGTGGAAAACACAGTACGATTTCCCAATGTTAACCTTATAGGAAATAAATAAAATTCAATATCTCGCTTAATTCTCAACATATTTGAATAAAACTCAGTACATTGACTCAACTAGTTGATATCTACTGGATTGTTGCAAAAAAATCTTTCGATTCCACATTTTCATGGCCGCAAAACTGCATACTCATTTCCCATGTTAATGGGAAATGAGTATGCAGAATGAATGGGAAACTAGTATGTTCTTATGAAGAAAATTGTATACTCAATTTAGGATTTTGAGTTGATTTTAATTGATTTAAGGCTCCGTATAAATTATTTACAAAGCATTTGAAATCTGCTGAGTATGCAGGTCTGCTGCAATGAGGGTATTTGTCAAAACTGAAGTTCCTGAAGTTCATGTTATTTCACATATATTTCCTTGAGAAATGCGATTCCCATACAATTCTCTGGTTAGCAGAAATTCCTTCTCCTTAGACACCTTGTCAAGAGTTGTTTCAATCAAATTAAGTTTATTCTATAATGGAAAATTAATGGTTTTCAATGAGTGATAGCAAATGCCCACAAAAATCCAATCAAAACTCTCTCGCCATTTTAAGTTTTATTAGACTAATGTTGAGAGTAAGAATAACTAACTAGATACCCCGTGTAGCTTGTGTACTGCCCAGGAGATTAATTAGCCAAGATTATTTAATAGTAACCCAATACGCAAATGCGACTAGGTCAAACATTACACAGAGAAATTCTAGATGGTGAATTGATTGCTTTAGCCATTTAATTACCCTGACGCCCAGATTAAAGATTAAACAGACTGATTTCAGATGGATGATTGATCTGCCCAGACATCCAGACTATTACCAGATCCTGTGGGGCCCAACAGCAGTATGTTGCTCTTCTCCAAGCGAAGCTCGTGGCTGTTGGAGTCGAGTATGTCGCTGCCGACGGCGTTGGCCGACTGCCCCGCCCGGCGCTCCACGCCCCCGTCCGGCTGGAACCCGACCCCCAGCGCCGCGGGGTTCAGTCCCATATTGCTCAAGTTCAGGAAGTCTACTGTAACAAAAAAAATGTCTCAAACTCTATTTGGAAATTTAGGCAAGGAAAATTTTACAAAGGTCGGAAATTCAAGATGCAAGTTTTGGATTCAGATGATTTTCCAATAAAGTGAAGGATAACTAAAAGACATCTGTAAGAAAACTATAAAATTCTTTATAGACACTTGCAATTTCACTGCCCGTTTTTTCGTATGTTAATTTTGACATATGATTATGTTTTTTGGATGGACAGTTTTTATTATTAAGAGTTTGGCACAGTAAAATACGATTTATATTTCCAAATACTATTTATGATTATTTAAGGTTTAATTTTCATACACATTATCATGACACCGAGTCAAATAGGAACAATTGCAGAAAACATAATCGGAGTAAAGAACGGTAAAAAAATAAAACAATTGGTTGCTTCCCCATCTCAGAAAAAATTTATAATTTGTAGGAAAACTGGCTGGGTAAGAATCATCTCTCTTCTGATTTTTAGAAGAAATTTTGGGACTACTGGTAGCTGTTGGGGTAATCATCTGTCCTACGAAGGAATATCTTCAAACCGCTTCATTTTATTTTTGAGAAAGAATCAAATTTTGAAAACTTAGCCCACAAATTTTACTTACATTTGAAACCGTTGTAATGTTTTTTTTTTTTTTATACCAAGTCTCTATCTTTCAATGCTTTGTTTAACTTTTCGTTTCTAACATATTTAGGTACTGTATTCCATACTTGGCATATTTTAAAATAAGATTACACATCTGTTTGTTTAATAGTTGCACGTGTAATATCCCAGGAACGTATTAATATACTCGAGAAATGGATACATTCTTTATTCGGAAAATATAAGACATTTTACAAACAGAAACATTTCTAAACATAAACATATGTAATATATTATAATGATTATAATAATTGCTGTTACAGCCATCTGAACATTGATATCATAATAACTTATAATCAATACTCAACTTGATATCATAATAATTTTATACATTACATTTGTCACAACACGAATTTGGTTTGATTCTAAATTAATGTATTTTTGGAAATATCTCATTCTCTTCTGTCTATAAATTTAACCTTTGAGGTCTTTTAATCATACAACCAGATTTTCGTAGACAGACTTCCTTCTCCATTGCAGCCACCTGAGGAAAAGACGGAGTCAGTTGTGGAACATCTTTATCGATGGATTGATAACTAACTATCCAGATGATACCCTGGTCGTTTGTGTTCTGAAACGGACTTCTATGTGACATTCTTAACATGTTTTCTTTTTCTTCTTCTGGTCCACAACGTCTCAAATCATCATCTTTTTCTTCTTCCAGTTTGATCAGTCTCAAATGGTCAGCATGGCAAAACCTTACACTTCCCATGAATCTAACCAAATACGTAACTGGGCTTTTCTTTACTAGTATCCTTTCCATTACCCATGAAACCTTTTCTTGGCGTACTGTTTTGACCAAAACCTTTTGACCTTCAACAAATGATTTGCTCGGCCCACGCAATCTGTCTGAGGCCTCTTTCTGCTTAATTTTCTTCTTTAACATCACTTCATAAAGTGCAGGTTTTGACAAAGTTAAACTAGTTCTAGGTTTCCAATTCAAGAACAGCTGTTGGGGTCATGCCCGTCACGGAAGTTGGAGTATTCCTGTATGCAAACAAAAAGTTATCCAGTTTATGCTGCAAATTTGAATACTTCTTTCCAAAATCTTCATCTAAAATCTGGCGGATAAGATTCTTCTAGACTTCCTGAACGCATCTTTCAGCAGTACCATTTGACTCTGAATGATATGAAGGCATAAGAGAAAACTTGACAGAGTTTTTCCTAAAAAATTCTCTGAATTCACAGTTTGTTAAAGTGCCCCAATTATCACTAACTCCTCAGGAAATCCATAGGAAGAAAACAAGGTTCTTAATCGTTCAACTGTCTAAGCTGAAGAAAGCGAATACACTTCCAACCCTTTAGAATAACTGTCGACTATGATCAGTAACTGCTGTCGAGAGTAAGGATCTTCGGCAAAATCAATATGCACTCTTTGCCATCGGTACTTAGCCATGGGCCATTGCTGTAGTGGAATCCTAGAAGTAGAATTTTTAGTAAACTGACATGTGGAGACGACCTTTTCAATAGCCTGGTCTATCCCTGGCCACCATTCGTAACATCTGGCAAGAAGTTTCATACGAGTAATGCCCGGATGTTGATCATGTAGCATCTTTAACACTGAACTCAGCAATTTAACTATGGTCTGAAAGTTATCATATGCTTCATTCACATCACATGAATTTCAAACGCTGTTCCAGGTATTAAGAGAAATGATTCCTTGAGATAATCTAATGACTTACAATTCATAATTCGACACATTTGTGAGATGTTTTTATTTCTCCAATTTGGAACTGGGACATGGCAGAGCTGTTCAGTATGATCTCCAATGCCAGTTTTTAGGGGTGGGCGATTAGTGGATTTAGAATTCGAGTCGAGTCGAGTATTAAGCCTACTACTCGAGTATCGAGTGGAGTCGAGAAGTTGTTTGTAAAAAGAGCTTGGAAATAGAGATCATCAAACTGAAACTAAAATAATCCTTAAAGACAGTAATGACCAGGAAATATTTAACCCTTCTTATATTGCAACATTTTTTAATGATTTCTTTTCTGGAACAGCTTTTTGTACAATATTACCTTACCTTACCTTACCTCCTTGGCCACTCAAACCTAAGTAGGTGTTTGGCCTCGTCAACAAGTTGCCTCCACTGCTGCCGGTCTGCTGCTTGCGCAAGAGATGCTCCCATTCTCTGAAAATCTTTCTGGACCTGGTCCCTCCACCGCAGCTTTGGTCTTCCCAGCGGGCGAGTACCACGTGGCCTTCCATTCTTGACTTTCTTCAGCACACTCTCTTCTTCCCTCCTTTCTATGTGTCCTGCCCATCTCAGTCGTCTACTCTTCACTGTGGCTACAATGTCTGATCTTGGTATAGTTCTCGGAGCTCACGACTTTTTCTTATTCGCCACTCACCTTCTTCATTTATAGGTCCAAAAATCTTTCTTAAAATTTTGTTTTCAAAAATAATGAGTTTGTTTTCATGATATTTTGTCATTGTCCATGTTTCTGAGCCATATAAAAGAACTGGTTGAATAATAGTTTTATAAATTCTTATTTTTGTGTTTTTTGATAATATTTTGGAATTTAATAATTTTGATAAGCTCCAGAAGCATTTGGTCGCTAAAATTAGTCGCTTTTCTATTTCTGTTCCTCTTTCGTTGTTCCAATTAACTGATACTCCTAGGTATTTAAATTCAGGTACTTTTTCAAATTTATAATTATTAACTTTTAGAGGTTCATCCGTTTCGATTTGGGTTCTTCCTACTTTCAAGTATTTCGACTTCTCTTCACTTATTTGAAGTCCAATCTTATTTGCTTCTTTTATGATAATTTTGGTAAGTTTTCCTAGGTCCTCTTTTGATTCTGCAATTAATGCAACGTCGTCTGCAAAAGCAAGTGTGTTTATTTTAGATCCTAGGTTTATACCATATTCTAAATTTTTTGTGCTCTTTAGGGTTTCTTCTATTGCAATATTGAATAGAATTGGAGAGAGTCCATCTCCTTGTCTAACTCCTGAGTGGGTTCGGAAGGTTTCTGAGTATTCATTATCTTTTTACAATGAGTATTCATTATCTCATTATGCTTTTTGTACAATATTAATGTACAAAAAGCAAATGTCGGGGGAGTCCATGAATCGGTAAAACAGGATCAAAATAAGGCAGTTGCATTGTGCAGTTTTAGGCCAACCAATAAAGAAGAGGTAAAGAAAATAATTCTCTCAATGGGCTCTAGTTGAAATTATAGTTAAATTGATCAAAGCCTCTGTAAATATTATTTCTGAACCACTATCTGATATCATAAATCATTGTTTACAAAAAGGTATTTTTCCTGATAAACTCAAATACTCACAAATTATTCCAATTCATAAAAAGGGACTTAAGACAGATAAAAATAATTACCGCCCCATATCTCTGTTGAGCAACTTCTCAAAAATATTTGAAAAGATTATTCGTTCTAGATTAGAGGATTTTTTTTAACAATTATTTATTTTATAATAAGCAGTTGGGATTTAGGAAAAAAATTGGCACAAATTCAGCACTCACACAGTTTGTAAATGAAATTACAGAGGCTTTGGACGGATCACAGGCCACAGTTGGTGTGTTCTGTGACTTGTCCAAGGCTTTTAATTGTGTAGATCATTCACTACTCCTATTAAAGCTCAGGGATTACGGTATTGATGGGACCTGTCTTTCTTTAATCAGATCGTATCTTTCAAAAAGAAAACAAAGAACAAGCATATTAGAAAATAGAATTAGATATTTTTCGGCGTGGAAAGATATAACAATTGGCATACCCCAAGGCTCAATATTGGGCTCACTTTTGGTCATAATCTATAATAATGATCTTCCAAATGCTGTAAATAGAGATATTATTTTATTTGCTGATGATACTACAGCAATTATTAAAAATAGAAACTTAGAAGAATTGGCTAATTCTCTCTCAGATGTGATGCGGGAAAAGGAAAACTGGTTAGAACAAATGGTTTAAGACTTAATGTGGGCAAGACACAAATAATAAAATTTTCAGCCAGGAAAAATAATGAAGAAAACAAATTTTTTATTAATTGTGATGAATCTCACTAATTTTTAGGTGTTCATTTTGGTGAAAATGTCAATTGGAATGTCCATTTAGAGTATATTAAAAAAAAATAAGATCAATATCTTTCATATTTTTTCATTTAAGGAATTGTGTTCCTTTTGGGGCAGTGAAAACAGTCTATCATGGGCTTGTCGAATCCATCTTGAGATATGGCCTAGTTTTATGGGGGCAAGCTTTTATCAGGAATAAAAGCTGTCTTTAGGCTTCAAAAAAAGGTAATAAGTATTATGACTAATTCCCACCCACGAACTTCTTGTTAAAATCATTTTAAAAATTTAAAAATATTAACCGTTACAAGTTTGTACATTTATGAAATGTTAAATTACATTCATAACATCAAAAATTCTCTACCTGAATCATTTAATTTCAATCACAATTACAATACCAGAAATAAATGAAACCATTTTTAGATTTCCTAAGCACCGTGTGACTCTCTAAGAAAAAAATCCTTTATATACCAGCATGAAAATGTACAATGAGCTGCCAGAACCTTCAAAATCTATGACCCCTAACCGATTTAGGGATACTATAAAAAATATTCTAACCGACAAGGGTTTTTATAGTTTACAGGAATTTTATAATCATGCTCTAACCTAGTATTTTTTTGTTTTACTGAAGTTGATTTTTTTATTATTTATAGAATTTATTTAGTTTTAATACATGTGACGATGCACCTATTCTGTATGTTTTCACATGTAAAAAATGTAATGTGCAAATAAATCATGTCTATGTCTATTCCGTGGCGGCAGCTTCTTTCAAAAAATGGCAAGCTTCAAGGTTATCAGTGTTTACGATGTGTAACTACCTGTAAGCCATTTATATTTGGGACTATAGTGATTCTGAGATTCAGACTTTTAATTTGATAACATATTTATAATTTTTTACGTACTTTGTTTTCCCATGCATAGGGACTAGAAATAAATTTAGGCTTTATGTCGCGGTTTCTTGTGCTCCGTCTATTTCTACTATGTGGTCGCTGGTTGAAAATGAAGCAGCTCAAAAATATTTTTTTTAAAGTTACTGATGAATGCCTGTGCTAAGGCACAAAGAAGACAACAAATGCTTCAGTAATAGAATGAAACTTTGGTAACTGTGAGTAGTAAACTAATATTATAAACAATACAAGGATTTTAAACATATTGAATGCTTTTATATTACTCTCAGTTAACACGTTGAGCGGGAAGGACGAGAATTCTCGTCCTGCGGTAATGCACCAGTGGCGCAAGGCGAGAAATCTCGTCCTCCTCCCATGCCAACAACCTTGCTTCAGTGTGAGCTCAGCCTCGTACAAGGACTGTGTTGTAAAATTGCCGCGTTTTTGGTATGCATCTCTACAACTTTTGGCACGCGTAGTTTCCGTGTAAGCCATTCCTTTTTTTTGCTTTTTTTTGATGCTTAGTGTTTATGTCCACTGCGTTGTGCCGAGTGTCGACGTTGGTTTAGTACAATGGAGGAACAGAATGACAGCGAAATTATTGAAAACGTGTTTTCCGAAAATTAAGAAGATTCTGAATCGTCGTCTGGGAGTTCAGTCGACGATGATGACGACATCACCCCCACTCAATGGTCGGCATTGTCTGGTGCTATGGCGGGATTGCGGGACATCCCGTTTAAATATATTTTTTGTTGTAAATATGTTTTTTATACAAATATTGACGTTATAAGAACAACTGAAAATGAAAAAAAAACTATTTACTGTGTTACTATGGGCGTGTGGGGCTAAAAATAGTGACTGATTGGATAAGGACAAGCACCAGTGCCTAAGGACGGGAATTCCCGCTCCGGACGTGACGTCACAATTTTGGCCGAAATCGTCACTGACACTTCCACATGCATCATTTTGGATACCTTGACATCATTTTTGAGTCAATAATAACATTATCAGTTTTTAGCATTTTAGGGTCGCAATACTCATAATTATTAGCACTGAACGTGTTAACTCCCTACACTAGCCTATTTAGTTTTTATCGATCATGTAAATTGTGTTTATTACAAAAAAAAAGAAATATTTATGGCCTATAAAAATGGTAAAGGAAATAAAAATTGGTTTTATGATTTTTGACACTTGCATGCACACGCTTGAGTAAGATATAGGGGGCCCCGCCAGCCAATCTTGCCCCGGGGCCCCCAAGTTTAACCTTACGGCCCTGGGGAGGGGGTTGTTTGTGTGCGAATGAGCCATGTTTTACCTTTGTTCTTTGGCTGCATTTTTTAAACACGCATATTTATTGATGTGTTTATAACAATATTAGTTGATTTTCAGTTAAGTGTATTTATTTATTTACAGTTAATTCCTGATTATCCGCGGAATTGGGTGGCGCGACTACCACAGATAACAAAAATCGCGGATAATCCACAAGTGTTCAAAATTGAGAGAATAAAAGAGAAAAACAATTGCAACATTAAAAATCAATTTATTTAATACAGTCAGGGGCAAACCAAGATTTAATTTCGGGGGGGGGGAAATCCTTTAACATCGCGGTAAGCGAGTATCGCGTCACAATAGACAAATATATAGACGTCGCGGTAAATGAATATCGTCGTCGTGGTAGACAAATACCGTTGTCGCGGTAGACACATATTGTTGTCACGTCGCAGTAGACGAAAATCGTCATCGTGGTAGAAGGATATCATTGTCACAGTAGACGATTATCGTCGTCGCGGTGGAAAAAATATCGTCGTCGGGTTATACAAATATGGACGTCGCGGTAGGCAAAGTTCGTCGATGCGCTAGGCGAGTATCGTCGTTTTGATAGACACCGCAGTAGACGAATATGTTTGTCGCGGTATACGAATGTCATCATTGTCGCAATAGATAAATATTGTTGTCCTCGCAGTTGATAAAAATCGTCCTCGCGTCCTGGTAGACGAAAATCGTCTTTGCGTCGCAGTAGACAAACATCGTCTTCACGTCGCGGTAAACGAAAATCGTCTTTGCGTTGCGGTAAACGGCAAAAGCCTGCGCGTGTTTTGTACTCAAAAAACTTATCAGTCTAATTTTTTAAATAAATAAGTATTTTCTCGCTTTTCGTAGCACGCGCGGATAATCCGCTCGCGGATAATCGGGAGTTTACTGTATTTATTTATTTAGTTGAGTTACAAAAATTTTACAATGTCTGGTCTTACTAAGTAAACTTAACTACTTGTCAGTAAGGTCCAATTAATACATAATCATAAATTATTTAATACAAATTATTCTAGTTCCTACGTGTGGCTGTTGAGGTGACCATTTTTTACTGCAATATTATCAGTGGTAAATGATATATTTTGAAAATTTAACATTTTATGTTATTAAATTAGCATGTCAATAGAGATTGAATGAGAGAAATAAATACATAACAATTATATGTTACGATTCGGCATTCTGAAACAAGGCAACAGTAACAAAAGATAGACGTTAAAAAAGTAACAATCATGGATTTCAGATAAATTGAATTTATACGTGAATTGTTTAAAAAAGCTCCAAGATTCTCCAAGATATATGAAGTTTGTTTGTTTGTTTGTTTCATGTTTTTAACCTCGTTAGTTCAGGATTTCAATGAAAAGTTGGTTATTTTTATCTACACTATCTATGTGATTTTTGTTTCATTTTTTTTCAAAAGGTAGTCTTACTCATTATTGTTGATTTTTTTAAAGTTTGAATTGTAATTAATTGTGAACTGATCAAACTCTAATAAGTTATCTGATTTATATTGCTTGGACTGAATGGCAGACTGTCTAATTTTGGCGCAGTCCCTGCACTCCAGCATAGCTTAGCAGGGACCTATTTTTCACATATATTATTTTGTAAATACAGAGTGTTTTTTTTAACGCAACCCATTTTGAATATTGCACATATAAATATCAAAGAGCATTGTTTTATTGATCTTTACATTTTATACAACCTATTATTTAAGTTTGATCACATTTAGTTTACATTATGTGTTCTAACAATCCACCATTGGCATTTGTATAAAGTTGTAAATAAATACATTAATAAATAAATAAATCTTTATTTGTCATATGAATACATTACATATTATTGACAATGGGGATGGTCGGGTCCCGAAATTTCGGGAAATTTTCGGGAAAATTAAATTCCCGATTTTCGGGCGGGATTTAATTTACTTCAGGAAATTTTTCGGGACGGGATCGTGTTAGCGATCGCAACTAAACAGCGGGCGCAGCTTCGAAAAACTCGCGATCAGCCGCGGAAAACGATCTCGCGTATTTTCCGATCTAAAATAAATGGCAAATCCATCTTTGCAAAACTTGCGATCGTCCGTTAAAAACTATCGTGCGTATTTGCCGATCGTAAATAAACGGCAAATGCGGCTTTGTAAATCTCTTGATCGGCCGTGAAAACCATAGCGCATATTTGCCAGTCGCGGATGAACGGCAAAAATAGATCAGCGCTGTTCGCGAACGGCCGCGAAATGCGCTAGCTCGCATCTGTCGATCGAGGATTAACGGCCGATGTAGCTTTACGAAACTCGCGATTGGCCGTAAAAACGATCGCGCTTATTTACCGATCATGAATAGAGGCAAATCTAGCTTTGCGAAATTTACGAACGGCCGCATCTTTGCCGATCGCGGATTAACGGCGAACTTTGCTTTACGAAACTCGCGATCGGCTGTGAAAAACGATCGCGCGTATCTGCCGATCGTTAATATTACTTAATCACTTTATCACTTTGATAAGACAGGTACCTCATGGAGGACGTTACCCTGAATATGAATGAAGGATGAGTGTGATGATAGTGGCGCGATCTTGAGCCTTGTTACTGACTAAGGTTGGCATGTTCCTTAGACAGGATTGTTAATTAATAGCCCAACAACCAATGGCAGCTGGCTCCAGAAACAACCCTTCAAAAAGCTACTAACTTTTCTCAGGATCGATCTGGCTACCTACAAGTTTATTAAAAATCAATTTATTTAATACAGTCAGGGGCAAACTGTATTAAAACGGTGAATGTAGGATTGCTAACTCGCAATTGGGTGTGAATAGCAATCTTAGATATTCACTGATAGCGTTAATCGACGGAAATAATTTGCTTTAAGACATGACAGTGATGATTGTTCATGGTGTCAGCCACATAGGTCTGCTTGTCTGCTACAAATTGTGGTTTTGCCCATTGATTCAATTTTCTAAACTAATTCAGATGTCTTTGAATCTCAGCCGAAAGTATTATTATTTTTCATAAATAAGTAAAAAATTGACATAAGTAAAGACTTTGAGACTTTAAAATAAATTTCTAATACATAGGTAATTAATATTTTAAGCTTGGAAAAACTAGTCTTATGGTTGTCATCGTGAAACTACATTTATTTTTAATTTTTTACCGTAGTTTAAAATGCTGGAAAAATTATGAGTAGTAGAGTCATTTCCTAAAACAAGAACTCCAAAGCCCAAAGTTTATAAAAATACAATAACATGTTTACTGATTATACATGACAGTATATTGTCAACATGCAATAACCACTCTAGTATTTTACTTTTGGCTTTTGGAAATCAAACAATAAAACAAAAAGCTGAAACTTAAAAACTATTTTTTCAGTCAAACGTGAACAAATCTGATTATATTTATTTATTTCTTATTTTAGCGAATTTCCCCTAGAGGGAAGAAGCTATTACCGTAGGTCTCATGGTAAGACCTAAGTGCGAGACCATGATAACTGTAGTATATTATTTAAATATACAGAAGGGAAATTTAGTTTTTAATGTTGGCTGCACTGCTACCAACTCATACATCACGGCTGGAGCGAAAGCGGATTGTCTCTCACTAGCTATGAACCAGGTTGGTTGCATTCTTTGCAGTGAGTTCTTTTTAGAAATAATAATATTCTAATAGCCATTAATTTTCGTTTTGAGGCCACCAGAAGCAAAAAACACCATTTGTTCGAATTTTTATCTATCTATCTATCTATATATAAGTTTCTTTCTCTCTTTAATATATATTTATATCATATTTTAATATATATTTAATAATATATATATATCAGAAGCAGTTGCACAAAGAAAAAGTATAAAATAAAAGGAGAAATGGACTGCAACTCCAAAAATGTAATCTACCAACTGGACTGCAAATATTGCAACAAACAATACATAGGGCAAACCTCTAACCACTTACGAGTGCGAATGACTGGACACAGGGCAGATATTACACATGAAGATAAAGACAAACCAGTAGCGAAACATGCCATGTTTCACAAGGCACAAAAACTTGAAGATTGTTACAAATTGAAGGCCATAAGAAAAATAAAAGAAGATGACAATAAAAATTTAACAAACATTGATTTAAGACAGTCGGAATTAGCCCACCAACTAGTTTTACAAACAAGAAACCCAAGTGGCTTAAATTTACGATAAAATAGTATGACAAAATAATTTAAAGGTCTATGACAATTTTCTATCATTCATCTTTGACCACCAACTTAATTTCCCATATGTCTATTGTTTATTTACCTGTTAATTTTTTGTTTGGTTATTATTATTTTTTATATTTCTTATATTTTATACACTTTTATACATTTTATTTATCTGAAGAAGTTCACTAGATGGACGAAAATTAATAAAACTGTTTAACACTGAAATATGAAAAGAATTTTTCTAATATATAAAGCCCTTTGGTAAAAAATTAAGAAGAAACTGGAACCTACTGGTAAAACATATTTTTCTCTTTATGATTTCAAGTGTAACCTTTCGTTTGTTTTGTATTTGCTGTTATATTAATTGATTTAAAACGATAGACAATGGCTGTTTCATACAATATCACAATGAAACAGTTTAAATATCATTCTATGAAGATTGCAAAACTTAACTGTCATATTTTATTTATTAGTATCTGTCTGAATCTAGGATTATGTCCTAAAGGCTTCAATATTAATTTACCTACATCAGGGTTGCCAGTAAAATTGCATGAAGAAGTTAACCTCTTAGGATTAAAAACAAGTTTTCAACTGTGTAGTCAAGTATTAAATTCTTATAGATGTTTGGCAAAAGAACACGGTAAAACTCTCAAAGAAATATATGATGTCTTATGTAATCGATATGCTGAACTGAACTACACTCATGATATAAATAATTTTCTTTTTAAAATTGACAATTTCGTTGTGAAAAAAACTGCAACTTTGCACAAAAAACTGTTAAATTTGTTAAATGAAGCCAAGAAGAATTTGGTTGACTTAAATCAAAGGAAAGAAATCATCTCTAATATTTCCTCAGGTTGCCATTGTGTTTCCTTACCTGTTTCTTCACCAATAGATTCACTTCCTGGAAAAACTGGTCAATCAGCATCAATTCCTTTAAATTCCACAAAAAAACACTGTGTTGGAACAGTTTCAACTGAAATCCAAGTTAACTTTCCCTCTAACACGATTGATAATGTTACTGATAATTATATTGAATTTGATAATATTGAGAACCTATCAAGTTACTCTCTTTCACCTGCTGAAGTTTCTGTTTTATCTAAAGGTCTCACATTTTGTCCAACTCCCAAGTTTGACCAAATAACTCTGGTAAATGATGCTCTATCATTTGCTCGTGATATTAGAAACAAATATTACCAATCTCTTGAACCAAAACCGATTACTTCAGATGTACCACAATGCCTAAATAAGTTCAAAGGTCGATCTGACTTTGACCCTAAACCTTTACCTTCAAACCATCCTATTGAACAATTTATAAACATGATTTTGTCAAATTTATCTAGTTCGACATTTGACCAGTCCTTAAAAAACAAACCTGTAAACATAACCCCTGAAGAAAGAAAAGCAATTAGAGATTTAAAAAATAATAGTGATATTATTATTTTACCTGCTGACAAAGGCAACAAAATAGTTATCCAAGATTTAACGGATTATATAACTGAGGCAAATAATCAACTATCAGACAAAAATTTTTACCAGCTGTTAAACGATGATCCAACTCTTGAGTTCAATGACAAA
Organism: Flexamia atlantica; assembly: GCA_035578135.1. NCBI lineage: Eukaryota > Metazoa > Arthropoda > Insecta > Hemiptera > Cicadellidae > Flexamia > Flexamia atlantica. Next base: position 4,142,118 of record JAQJVK010000016.1, on the reverse strand, counting down.
ATTGCTAATTTTATCTTAGAAAATGGTTTTGAAGAAGGGCTAAATAAAAAAACAGTGAGTCTATTAGTTCAACGCAAACCACGAACTCCGACATTCTATATATTACCTAAGATCCACAAGAATGTCAGACCACCTCCAGGACGCCCTATTGTTGCTAGCTACGGAAGTCCTACAGAAAGAATATCAGGATATATTGACGACCAATTGCAACCATTTGTAAAAGAATTGCCATCACACATTAAGAACACAGATGATTTTTTAAATAAGCTTAGTCAAATAACTCAACCTTTGGATCCAAATAGTATAATTGTAACTGTAGATGTATCTTCACTATACACTAATATTCCCCACAGTGGTGGAATAGAAGCTGTTACAGAATTTTTAAACACAAGACCAACTGATTCTAAACCTTCAACGCCTTTTTTGCTAACATTAGTAGAATTCATCTTGACAATGAATGCTTTTATATTTCAAGACAAAATATATTTGCAAAAGAATGGAACAGCCATGGGTACTCGAATGGCTCCTAGTTACGCAAACTTATTCATGGGACTAATCGAAAAAAACTTCCTCAACACACAAAAGAATTCACCTCTTTTATGGTGCAGATTTATTGACGATATCTTTTTCATATGGCAACATGGAGAGACCGAACTAAATAAATTTCTCGAATCTTTAAACAACTATTCATCATTACGGTATACTTGGAATTACTCCACGAAAACTGTAATATTCCTTGATGTAGATGTATTTTTAGACAATGGCTATATAAAAACCGAACTGCACTTAAAGGAAACAAATACAATGCAATATCTGAACTACAAGAGTTGTCACCCTACATACATCAAGAAATCAATTCCAAAAAGTTTATCTTTTAGAGCAAAAAAACTATACAGTGAGAAGTCAGAGTTTGAAAAATACATCAAAAAATTAACCTCTTCACTTGTAAAATCAGGTTATCCTTCAAAAGTGATTGATAAACAAATAAGGCAACCAAAGAACCAACAGTCAACAAAAATTGGAATAAATGAACCAAAGTTCATAACACAGTTCTATCCTGGTCTGCACAAAATAAACAATATAATGAAAACATCATTTAATATACTACAGTCAGCACCAGAAACAATAAATCTGTTTTCAAGACCCCCAAGAGTTATCTTTAAAAGGCCTCCAAACTTAAAAAACATGTTGGTGAAAACAAACATAGCTAAAAAACCCACCAACAAAAATATTTGCAGACCATGCAAAAAACCACGTTGTGGGACTTGTAAAATTATCTCCAAAACAAATGAATTCAGAAGCAGTTGCACAAAGAAAAAGTATAAAATAAAAGGAGAAATGGACTGCAACTCCAAAAATGTAATCTACCAACTGGACTGCAAATATTGCAACAAACAATACATAGGGCAAACCTCTAACCACTTACGAGTGCGAATGACTGGACACAGGGCAGATATTACACATGAAGATAAAGACAAACCAGTAGCGAAACATGCCATGTTTCACAAGGCACAAAAACTTGAAGATTGTTACAAATTGAAGGCCATAAGAAAAATAAAAGAAGATGACAATAAAAATTTAACAAACATTGATTTAAGACAGTCGGAATTAGCCCACCAACTAGTTTTACAAACAAGAAACCCAAGTGGCTTAAATTTACGATAAAATAGTATGACAAAATAATTTAAAGGTCTATGACAATTTTCTATCATTCATCTTTGACCACCAACTTAATTTCCCATATGTCTATTGTTTATTTACCTGTTAATTTTTTGTTTGGTTATTATTATTTTTTATATTTCTTATATTTTATACACTTTTATACATTTTATTTATCTGAAGAAGTTCACTAGATGGACGAAAATTAATAAAACTGTTTAACACTGAAATATGAAAAGAATTTTTCTAATATATATATATATATATATATATATATATATATATATATATATATAGATGTGTACCGTACTTATTGCTAGCGGCTAATCGGGAGATAAATGAACACTACTTTAAACCTTTGAGCCTACGGCTGACGGACCGGGTTGTTTGGAGGTTCATGATGGACTGACTGGTGGTCGGAGGAAGGGATGAGATGTACACAGGTATCGGGTGATCTCGGCAGCCAATAGTATTTTATTAAAATCGCATGATCCATATGACGTCACATCGTACGATATGTGGCCTGATACATGGCGTGATACAGTACTGAATTAATTTCTAGAGATTTTACAATTTTTCACAAAATCTGACTTGATTATAAAACATTATTAAATTGGAAATTATAATTATTTCAATCAGTAATTAAATACATTACATAAAGGGTACTCAGTTTATCTTTATATTTTTAATATATATATATATATATATATATATATGTGTGTGTGTGTGTGTGTGTGTGTGTGTCTGTCAGCACGATAGCGGCCGTAAATATGGACCGATCTAGATGAAATTTGGTACAGACATGTAAAGTGTTAATCAATTGGATGAGTTCGTAAACCAGCCCGATCGGACCACCGGGAGGGGGGGTAATGGGGGATAAACCCCTCCAAAAATGGATTTTTTTAGTTTTTTACACGCAAAAATATAAATTATTTAATTTTTGTTGGCACCAGTGAATTCAGCTTAAAAAAAAACAAACAATTTAGTATTTTGAATCATTACTATATGTCTAATGGTTACCGAGATATTGAAAGTGGTAAACACAGTACGTTGTCCCAATGTTGGGGAATAAGTAAAATTCTGTATCTCGCTTATTTCTCAACATATCTTAATAAAACTTGGTTTATGGCTTCATCTAGATGAGATCTAACGTTTAATAGTCTAAAATCCCCGATACTTCCTTTTTCGTGGCAGCAAACCTGCATACTCATTCCCCATGTTATCCTTATAGGAAATAAAAACAATTCTACCTTCCTTATTTCTTAACATATCTTAATAATACCCCCGTTGCAGCAGACCTACATACTCAGCGAATTTCAAATGCAAAAGAACATATTTCAATCCAACATAGCAAGATTTGACATGTTTTTGTAATCTCCATAGGAATAACACGGGAATGAGTATGCAGGTTTGCTGCAGCAGATATGTTAAAACTGGTTGGTTTTACTTCAATATTTAATAGCTCTTAACTAGAAGAAGCCATACACCAAGTTTTATTAAGATATGTTAAGAAATAAGGAAGGTAGAATTGTTTTTATTTCCCATAAGGATAACATGGGGAATGAGTTTGCAGGTTTGCTGCCACGAAAAAAGAAGTATCGGGAATTTTAGACTATTAAACATTAGATCTCATCTAGATGAAGCCATAAACCAAGTTTTATTGAGATATGTTGAGAAATAAGCGAGATACAGAATTTTACTTATTCCCCAACATTGGGACAACGTACTTTCAATCTCTCGGTAACCATTAGACATATAGTAATGATTTAAAATACTAAATTGTTTGTTTTTTTAAGCTGAATTCACTGGTGCCAACAAAAATTAGATAATTTATATTTTTGCGTGTAAAAAAACTAAAAAAATCCTTTTTTGGAGGGGTTTATCCCCCATTACCCCCCCTCCCGGTGGTCCGATCGGGCTGGTTTACGAACTCGTCCAATTGATTACCACTTTACATGTCTGTACCAAATTTCATCTAGATCGGTCCATATTTACGGCCGCTATCGTGCTGACAGACACACATATATATATAGATAGATAGATAGATAGATAGATAGATATATATTGTATGATTTTGTTCACATGTTAGGACTACTAATGTTATGAATAATAATAAATAAATAACTGAGTATCCTTTCATTTAGCATCGATTTATTCGATCTACTAGTTTCGACACTTAGGTCATTTTCAAGATCTGAAATAAAATAAACTTAACCTATCTAAAATTATTTAAAAAATATCAACATTGATTATATCATCTGATTTCTTATAGAAATATAGAAAAAAATATGGAGATTTTATCTTATGAAATTAAAGGAGAAAAAATGAACTCGAAGGAAATGTTTCATATATATATATATATATATATATATACATATATATATATATATATATATATATATTGAACAGCTTAACAGAGCCAGACAAAGTACTGAATTCTCAAGTAAAAATCAAAAACCCGATATATGATAAAATAAAAGAAATAAAAAATGAATTAACTAAGAAAAACAACTGAACCAAAAGAATATTAAGAAATCAGATGATATAATCAATGTTGATATTTTTTAAATAATTTTAGATAGGTTATAGTATATTTCACTACTAGTCACGAAAGTAGCCCATTTCGGGGCAAGATAGTGTTTTACTTGCGAGGCTTTAGCCGAGCAAGTAAAACACGATCGAGCCCCGAAATGGTACTTTTGTGACGAGTTGTGAACAGTACTTTTCATCACGATGCAAATAAGTGACCAAACTTATAAAAAGTGATCCAGCATTTCATAATTTAGTCATTTTTCTATAAGTAAACACAATACGGCTGAACTGTCTATTTTAGTTTATAAAGTCAGCTGGTTGAACTGTCAAATTAAGGAATTCGTTTGTTTGGGTACGGGAATATTTTGTTTTGGTACGGAAATGGTTTGTTTGGGTACGGGAATGAAATGTTTTGGTACCGAAAAAGCATCTGATCATTACTTGTTTTGACGTAAGGAAATCGAGAGTTTTCGTAGATCTCAGCTGTAAGGTAATGGGCAATTTTCGTATACAGAGTGATGAAAAGTTTATTTTATTTCAGATCTTGAAAATGACCTAAGTGTCGAAACTAATAGATAGAATAAATCGATGCTACATCATTTACATCGAATAAATCGATGTAAATGAAAGGATACTAAGTTATTTATTTATTATTGTTCACACATATATATATAGATAGATAGATATATAAAAATTCGAACCAATGGTGTTTTTTGCTTCTGGTGGCCTCAAAACGAAAAGTTATCATGGTTTCGGACTTAGGTCTTACCATGAGACCTACGGTAATAGCTTCTTCCCTCTAGGGGAAATTCGCTAAAACTTGGTGTATGGCTTCTTCTAGTTAAGAGCTATTAAATATTGAAGTAAAACCAACCAGTTTTAACATATCTGCTGCAGCAAACCTGCATACTCATTCCCATGTTATTCTTATGGAGATTACAAAAACATGTCAAATCTTGCTATGTTGGATTGAAATATGTTCTTTTGCATTTGAAATTCGCTGAGTATGCAGGTCTGCTGCAACAGGGGTATTTTTTATATTATGTCTATTTTTCAATGCATTCAAATTAGAAAGAATAAAAATTCAAATTTAATGAAAAATAATAATAAATAAACAATACATTTGCCCATGCATTTATTTATTATTTTTATATAAGTTAGTATTTTATTTATAATTAACAATTTCATTGTGTTAATAATTTTTTTAATGTGTTTCTAATGTTTGCTATTTTGTCAATTGCATAGAAGTTAGTATTTTTTATTTAATTTCTTCAAATTTTTTTAGTTGGGACGGTACAACAAACATTTATATATGACATTGTTTTTAACCTAATGCTATTTGTAATAAAGAAAATAAATTCGTGAACGAGCATTTCCCGAAGATTTAGGGAAGACAAAAATCCCGTCCCGTCCAGTCCCGAATTTAAGAGGGAAGAAAAAAATCCCGTCCCGTCCTGTCCCGAACTGAAAATCCAATCCCGTCCATCCCTAATTGACAATGTCAAAATAGCATAAAAACCCTTGTCAAAGGCTCCTATAGCTAAAAAGAGAACTATTCTAACAAAATTTATAGCCTACAATTCAATAATAGGTTTGTGATGAAAGAAAAAAAAATTAAAATCAAAATCAAAATCAAAAGCAGCAGGGCACAGTAAGAAAAAATAGAAGAGAGAGAAAAAAATCATATTAAAACAATATGTTTCCAGTGTTCAGGAAGTCGTCCAGGCTATAAAAAGGGTTTTCCAGTAGCCAATTGTAGAACAGAGATATAAATTTTTTTCAGGATAAGCATTGATGGACTCTTTTAGAACATTGTATATCTTTACTGATAAAATAATATGACTATTACTGGTTTTACTAAGACGGTGGGATAGAGTGTTGTGTCCATGACTGTTAAATTTTAAATATTCTGGATTTTTTAGAGTATAATTAATGAGATCAAAAATAAATAAATTTACCACTGTTTGAATCTGCCAATCAATGAAAAGAGGATTGCAGTGTTCTCTTGGGTTAGACCCATTCATGGCTCTTAAAGCTTTCTTTTGAAGAACTAAAATTTCACTTAGTCTTCCGCTCCCACCCCAGAAAATCAGACCATATCTCATTATTGACTGGAAATAAGCAAAGTACGCTGTTCTTAGATAATGTTTTGGAATTTGATGAGTGAGACGTTTTAGAAGATAAATAACACGGGATAGCCTGGAAGAAAGATAGTCAAAGTGCGGATTCCAGAATAATTGATTGTCAATATGTAGACCCAAAAATTTAGCTGATGTTACTTTATTGTTTGTTTGAGCGGGATTATTTTTTAAATGTAAAAAGTATATTCTGAGTTTTTTCCTCATTTAACAAAAATCCATTTGAATGAAACCAGTTAGATGCATTTTTCATTGTCAGATCTACTAATTTCTCTAATTCATCTAGGTTATGGCTTAAATGAAAAAAAGTGTTTCATCCGCATAGAGAATAGTTTTAGTATTTACTGCCAGTAGTCCAGGTGCTAAGGGGGTTGAGTATGCACTGAAAGTCTGACGCAGTTTGACTTTTGATTATTGTTGGGGACTCCTAGTAGATGAAAAAAATCGATGTCGTCGCCTTCCCAGCAGGGGCAGTCACGTGGGGGAAGGGGGGAAAGTTCAACGTGGAAGTTCAGATAGAACTAATAAATAATCGCTTATAACTCTGCAATGGATTAAGCTAGAAAGCTGATTAAAGCATCATTTTACTCGGAAAAATACGTACTTTAAAATACACACCATATAATAATAGCATATGCGACTGATTTTCCTTCAAAATCAAATATTATTGAATTTTTTTAAGATTTAGTGTTCTTTTTTGCAATAATATGCTTTAAAGCTAATTATACCGTGTTCGTCATTAAAACTGCGATTATATTTATGCTTAGTAATAAATTCTGCATTGAAGGAGCATCAAATCAACTATTTAAAAGTGAAACGCGGCGCCGTGCGTGGTTAAGATAGTGAGGCGACGCGACGGCGCGCTGCACCGCACCGCGCCGCCCGGGCCCGCCGCGTGCCGCGTCGGCTGTCGGTGTACTGCAGTTTTTATTTCTGATAGTAGTGAAGTGATTCTGTGTCAGTGCCAACTACCTAGGCAAATACTCTGTTATCAGAAGATTCTTGGTTTTAATCCAGAATAATGTAAAAGACGATCGTAAAAAATGAATAATATTGGTTTTATGTCTAAATTTTTGAAAATGTTTATTTATTTATTAGCTTCCGAAAGATAACTAATTAATTTCAAGCACTAATTTATTTGTTCTTTATAAACAACTTCGGTAATAATTATATATACTTTTGTAATAATTATATACTTTTGCTAAACACAAATAAGGATTGAGGCCCTACTGATTGAAATTTTTATTAATTCTTAAATCAATAAGCTTATCGCATAAATACAAAACATAAACTGATAAAGAACGTTATTTACATTGTTTTATTGTTAGTATTTAACCATGACTGTATTGGTACATTCGTTTGCTTAATGACTGTCTTAAATACTAGTTCTAGAGACGATCTCATTGTATGGGACAACATATAATCATATGTTACATTGTATTGCTATATAAACAGCTGATGCATTCATCCTAACCTTACACAGATGTTTACGTTCAGTTGATTATTTAGTTTAATGTGTTTACATAAAAGCTTTTTAATGGTTTTGGTTTGTTTTATATAAAAGCTTTTTTAATGATTATAGTTTTAGTAAGTGTTTGATTTCAGTGTTTTTTTCTCTGAATATTGTGAGAAGAATGAGCTCCACGAATTACTTAAAATACGAACTTTATTTTGGATAGTGCTTTACAGTAAGTTTTTAAACCAATATCTCCCAGTGGCAAAAACATGATAACTTGATAGTGTTCATAGTGTTCAATTTTTTCATCAGAATACTTTATTTCAACATTTCTAAGTATTAAAAGGGAGAGAGACATGTTGAACAAATACTTCGAGTAGCTTTTTTTAATTTATTCAAAATTAACTATTCAAGCCTAGTAATTATTTCATAATTTAAAATAATTTTAAAATACGGATAGGAATTTACGGAATTGACCTGTGAAATTTCACACCATAAAAATGCCATTAGTTTTAGAGAACGTTAAAAAAAAGAAGGAGTTTGATATTGATCTGTGTTTTTTCTACCAAGAGAGAAATGACGGCACTTTTATACAAAACCCAAAAGAGGTGTCTTTTGATAAAGTAATCGAGGCAAGTGTTCGGAGAGAGGATAGATTGAGTGTATTATTGGAGTGTAAAGAAAAACGAAATGAAATTAAATGGCACAGGGTTTGTTATTCGTCGTACACTAGCAATCAAAATTTAGATAAGTTTGAAAAGCGTAAACTATCAGAGAACCAGGTTGATTTTCGACTTAGTACTATCAGTGCTCCGTTATTGGATAATAAATGTATCACTCGGAGTTTAGTTCCACAATTTAATCCAAATAAATGCATTTTCTGTCAAAACGTAAAGAAAAAAGGCGAAAGAAAGACCTTTAGAGTAAGCGAAATAGAACCTGCAAAAAGACTATTGACTATCTCTAAACAAAAACATGATCACGTGTTTCTCAGGTTATGCGATTGTTCCAATGAACACCATGTGTTGGCTGCAGATATTTTGTACCACAAGCTATGTTGGCTTGAATACTGCTATGAAAAAGAACAAGATAAACCCAAAATTAGCAAGAAAGAAACTAATTTTATTTCTATAGAGGATGGGTTTTCTCAGTTGGTCTCAGAAATTGATGAAGAGCTTAACATAAAATGTTTTGAGGTAAGCTACTTGACTGAAAGATTAAGGCATATGTGTAATTCCGATGAAGTTACAATAGATAATAGAGCAACAAAAAGGCTATTAGTCCAGCATTACGGAGAGACATTGCTGTTTTCACATCCATCTGATAAGTCTGTCATCCTTAGTATTTAGAGCTTCTTTGAAACCAAATGAGCTCCTAGAACGAATTCGTTACTTGTCAGACAATTGTGTGGACACAGAAACCTTAAGAAATGATGCAAAAGATATGAGCTTTGATCTAAACGGATTTTTATGTAATGATTCAGTGATAAATAAAGCGTTTGAACAGTTTGAATTTCCGTCTTCTTGGAAGTCATTCTTTAACAAAGTAGTGGGGAAAGATAAAACAATGACTGACGATCTAAGAAGAAAGTGTGTTTCAGTCTACATGGATTTACACTGTTTAATAAATGGTGGGAACACTTTTACACCAAAACACGTAGCTTTAGCCCAGTGTATTCATCACTATAGCAGGTCAAAGTCTATGATAAGTTTGCTTAACAGGTTAGGACATTGTATAAGCTGTTGGACACTTACACGACTTGATGACCAAGTGTTAACCCACATAGTAAATAACAGTAAGGATAATGTTCCACTTCCAACTAACATTGTTCGAGATCCTAATTCGTTCCTTCATGAGGCTATAGACAATGATGATTTTAAAGAAGATACATTTGATGGCAAACAAACAACACATGTAACAGCGATGGCCCTATACCAACCAGTATCTAAGCAAAGTCAAACCATTCGTATAGAAAGGATTCCCGTACAAAATGATAGTTGTGGAGCGCCAGAACTTATTAATTGTCAGGTTGTAAGAAAATGTCCATCAGTCACTAAAAAACCCGATTATTTCCCCAAGCCTATACCCCAAGTTGAGGTAAAAAAACTCTGAAAACAGTTTTAATGACGTCATATGGGCTCTCTCAAGATTAGACCTAGATTCTGAAGAATATGAGCGTATATTACCTAAGAAACCTGTATGTCCAGGATGGACACCGTTTAATCAAGTAATGACAACTAAGGAAATGCCTGTGACAAACGTTGGATTCTGTACATTATTTCCAGCTCCACCAACAAGTATGGATGCGGTTTACTCAGTAATGTGTAATTTCCTGAACTTGAATAATCAGTTAGGTCAGAAATATGCGGTTCTCAGTTGTGACATGGCAGTATACTTGATTGCAAAATTGGTTCAACAACAGAATGTAGGATTTGGAAATCTATTTATGAGGATTGGAACATTTCACCTGGCAAAAAACTGGTTGTCCATCATTGGGCAGTATTTGATTGACTCTGGCTTTGAAGATGTTATAATTGAAACTGAAGTTTATGGAGAAAATACAATCAGAGCAGTATTGCGAGGCGCCCATTACAACCGCGGCATTCGTGTACACAAACTCATGTACGAAGCTTGCAGACGGCTGCAATTAAAGTTGTTCATTGAAACAACAATTGAATCAGAAGAATTTAATGAAGTTAAGGACTTGGTTCAGAGACTTCAAGCATCAGTAAATTGCTCTGAAAAAGATGCTTCAGTTGCTTTCAATCTTCTAAAGGAGGAACACATCAGTTTTTTCAACAGTTTTGAACATTTCTTGGAGGAGAAGGCAAAAGAGAATGAGACATTTAAGTTTTGGAATGATTATTGCAAGATGGTTGAGTTATTATTAGACTGTGTTAAGTCTGATCGAGACGGGAACTGGCCTCTTCATTTAAATGTTGTGTCAAAAATGATCCCTTTTTTTTGTTATTCAATCATTACAACTATGCCAGAGGGTGTATAATGTACTTAGAAGACATGTCCAACCTTCCACCAGAGCTTGAGCAACCGTTTAACAAAGGTTTGTTTTCTGTTAAGAGGCAGCAAGGAAAATTCAATAATGTCGCAGCCGATCATGCTCTGGAGCAGTCTCTCATACGGTCATCAAAGGTTCAAGGTGGTTTAATAGGTATAACCTCAAATTAAGTTGCAATGAGAAAATGGTGTTTACTTTATCATCACAAGGCTGATATATCGCAAACACTCTTCAGCTTCTGTGGTATGAGTCAGGACCCAACGGGAGAATCAACCAATGCACACAAAGAATGGAGTGTTAACAGAATTGAAAAAGATGAGCGTGATGTGCAAACCATTTTGAATTATCTCATTGACCATGATGATCCTTTTTCAGAATTGAATACGCCACTACGAAACATTGTTAGCGGGACTCTTGCTACTCCCGAATCAGCCAGCTGCCTCCTTAACTTAGAGGAACTTGGTAAAGCATCATATGACAAATTCAAAAATGACAGAATCATCAACAAGATCAAAGGTCTTTATGCACCTATAGCGAGGAATAAGGTTTTGGCTTTTAATGATGTGACGACGGTAAAAAATCACAAACCACAAACTTTTAACGAAGCAGGTGTAAGTGAAACAATTATGTTGGCCAACCAAAGAAACTTTAACATTGAAGAATTGATGACACATGAGTTGGTTCCTTTCCCTCCAAGTCTCGCTCATGAGAATGGCCAACTAAGAAAGAGCAGAAAGGCAGACCTAATGGCTGCAATTGAATCTGAGTGTGATTGCAACGAAACGGTGGTAATCCTCAAAGGTCTTCATCGGCATGCAAATATTTTTGATGGCATGTCTCTCATTCATGGAATACCTCCAACAGTTATTTCAAAAATGGTCCATTTTAAAGAATTGGCTGAATATCATTTATTCAGATTGAAAGAGCCTTGGCCCAGGAAAATACTTACCGAGTTGATGTGGTTTACGACTGTTATAGTGCCAGTCGTTATCAGTCTTCCGTCGGGAGCAGATGGACAGATAATCGCTGCTCTGACTGTGCGTGCCCGCTTACTAGCCTGCTGTTGCATGTGGGACTTAACTAAGTGCCAAGTGTTTTATTTATTTTTCGGGTTGCAAAGTGCGGATTTTCTACATTTTAAGTGACTCTTTTTTTGACAGTTACGAGTTCTGCAAGTTTGTTGTTTCCCAAGTTTAGTGTCTACAGATTTGCTCGAACATGAATTGTGCGAAGTGCTCGTTGGAAATTAAAAGTCAAAAAAAGGACTCAATAACTTGCTCGGAGTGCAATCGACAATTTCACGTAGCCTGCGTTTATACGGGTCTACCGGCTCCGGCTGTTCGACCGGCGACGCGATCGGGCTCCGCCACGCCGTGGCGATGTGCGGACTGCACCGCGGCCGCGGCACCATCCCCAGTGCATAGTCAAGACAGCGAGACTGAACCCGGTAACATGATGGATATATTTTGATTAGGATTTTTGCGGACATTTGCCATCACTGATTAGTAAAAAACAAGTTTCACGACGTTTCGGGATCTGGAATCTGATCCCGTCTTCAGGTGGAAGAAAACCTAGAACATAACAAGATTAGTAACACATAGCCAGGAAAACCTGGAGAAAAACACAGCTAAAACAGAGAACTGTAAAAACAGTCACGAAAACAATAAGCTGAAAAGAAAAACAATACACAAAATAACACAGGAATCACAAGTATCAAGATTCACCAGGCAGGAGAGAGCACGTCCACACCCAATCAGAGCTGAGCTGAGACTGGTGGGAGGAAAGCAAATGGCGGCGGCAACGGAAATGGCGGTGCCCACAGCCAACCAAAACACGGCGCGCTACCGGTGGCGAAAACCTGAAACAGAGACATGTGATATGCAAATTCCGTGTGTCTGTTTGTGTTTTTTTAGTTAATTTTTAACCTGATTTTGCCCCTTGGCCTTGCTACGGGTTAACATGTTATGAGAATTTTGAACAGAATTGTTAGTAATTACCCTATTTGCTGACACTTTATTTTCCCTGTCTTTCAATTCTTTGTTTAATATTGGTAGCCATACTGGCCTTATTTCAAGTGAAGATTGACTGATTGGTTGGTCTGCTAGTTTTATGTATGAAGCTTCAATTAGTTTTCTTTTGAAAAAATGAGGTTCGCGATGTACTATTTTTGCTTCGTCAAAATTCATCTGGTGATTTTCAGACCAGCAGTGTTGAGCAATTTTTGATTTATCCACTAAGCCCTTCCTCGTGTTATCTTTGTGTTCTTTGATTCTAACATTTAAAGGTCTTTTTGTCTCGCCATAATACGGCCTAGAGCAACTATTGCAGTTTATTCTGTAAACACAGTTTTTTGATCCCTGAGTGCCATTTTTTGGTTTGGTTTTTACGAGACATTGCCTAAGAGTGTTTTGTGTCCTAAACGCGGTTCTAACTTTGAACTTCCTAGCAACTCTTCTAATTTTTTCCGATAATCCCGGCACATAAGGGCACATAAAATCCTAATCAAATAAAAGCACCATCACCAACAATGAATTTCAAACAAAGAATTGATTCTCGGTACGGACCCGGAGTAAGTAATCAATTAAGTGAACTTGAACAAATGCACCTAAAGTTGGCTAGGCACACCAACCATTTAACTTTTCTCACTAAGTGCAAACTCTAAAATCTAATACCGCAGAGTTTCAGAATTAAACCTCCTTTTAGTAGTTTTAAAGCCAGCAAAATAATGTCTGCAGCTTCAAAATCTCTCCTAATTGAAAGAATAAACTTTCATCGTACGGAAAAGAGAACCCTCAAAATCAGTATTGAAAATAAGAAATCTGAATTGGCAACTTTAATTGGTTCTGAGTTTCAGAACATTTTTCAAAGCATCCAAAATAGGTTTGACAAAGAATCGGTTGATATTAAATCCAGACAACAATCAAAGCTAGAAAAATTAAGACCTGTCGAAATTAGTAATAACTGTAAAAATGATGAACAGATTAATGATGCAAATAATCAGGTTGTGAATCTTTCTTCACGAAATTTAAATTCAAATGAAATTTCCGTTTTGTCTAAAGGGCTGAACTTTTCTGTTGTGCCTAAATCAGTGAGGGCGCTTGACTTTGTTACGGGGATTGAGTCCGCTGTGTCTCAGCTCCCTGAGACTCAGGGGGATCAGTTTCGGTGCGAGGCCAGCATCTTACTGAATAAAATTCCTGTCCCAAAGCCCAACCTAAAGAAAGAGGAAATCAAGGCAGTATCTATCCTTGGGAAAGATGATACTATCAAAATATTGCCCGCGGATAAAGGAAACGCTACTGTTGTCTTGAACACAGTAACATATAAAGAGAAAATATTGGAAACTCTCCAAGCTGGTAAATATACTGAACTAAATAAAGATCCTACAGAAAGTTTCGAGCGTAAAGTTGCAAGCACTCTTAGGAAGCATAAACAGTTTTTTTCTGATAAACAAAGAACTCGTTTAACACCGCATCACTCGAAAATCCCACACATGTATGGGTTACCTAAAATTCATAAAACTGATGTACCTCTTAGGCCTATAATTAGCTCTCGCGACTCACCGTGTAGGGAACTGTCTAAAGTCCTCCTGGACATCCTAAAACCATTGGTAGGAAAAACTGACTCGTACATAAAAAATTCTAAAGACTTCGTTGAAAAGTCAAAGGACATAGTGCTGGCTGAGACGGATAAGCTGGTTAGTTTTGATGTTGAAAGTCTGTTCACGAATGTCCCAGTTCCTGAAACCTTAAAAATAATCGAGTCTCGGCTCGAAAAAGATGAAAGTCTAACTGAACGTACTAAACTTCCTGTTAACGTCATTATGGAACTGCTTGAATTATGCACTCAATGTAACTATTTTGAACTAGAGGGTAAATTATACCGTCAAGATGAGGGGATGGCCATGGGGTCGCCATTGTCGCCTATCTTTGCTAATATCTTTATGGAGGAGTTTGAGCAAAAGGCTTTGTCTTTGGCTCAACTCAAACCGAAGATTTGGTGGAGGTACGTCGATGACACCTTCGTGGTATTTCCGCATGGAGACGATGAACTAAAAGACTTTTTAGGGCATCTTAACAGTATTTCTCCTTCCATCCGCCTAACAATGGAAGAGGAAGTCCAAAACAAACTAGCATTTTTGGATGTGTGCGTAGAAAAGGATAGGGACACGCTTAGGACAACTGTTTTCAGAAAAAGACACACACAGGGCAGTACTTAAATTTTCAATCAAACCATCAAAAATCTGTCAAAGAAGGGGTAGCTTACTCACTATTTGACAGGGCAAAGAGCATTTGCTCAAATCAAGATGGATTAAATCAGGAAATCAAAAAAGTAGAGCAAGATTTGGCTAAGAATGGATACCCTCAATCCGTAATAAGAAAGTGCAAAACCCGTAGGGCTAAACAGAATGAGTCAGAAAACACTGAAAAATTCCTTCCTATGTCAATCCCTTATGTGCCGGGATTATCGGAAAAAATTAGAAGAGTTGCTAGGAAGTTCAAAGTTAGAACCGCGTTTAGGACACAAAACACTCTTAGGCAATGTCTCGTAAAAACCAAACCAAAAAATGGCACTCAGGGATCAAAAAACTGTGTTTACAGAATAAACTGCAATAGTTGCTCTAGGCCGTATTATGGCGAGACAAAAAGACCTTTAAATGTTAGAATCAAAGAACACAAAGATAACACGAGGAAGGGCTTAGTGGATAAATCAAAAATTGCTCAACACTGCTGGTCTGAAAATCACCAGATGAATTTTGACGAAGCAAAAATAGTACATCGCGAACCTCATTTTTTCAAAAGAAAACTAATTGAAGCTTCATACATAAAACTAGCAGACCAACCAATCAGTCAATCTTCACTTGAAATAAGGCCAGTATGGCTACCAATATTAAACAAAGAATTGAAAGACAGGGAAAATAAAGTGTCAGCAAATAGGGTAATTACTAACAATTCTGTTCAAAATTCTCATAACATGTTAACCCGTAGCAAGGCCAAGGGGCAAAATCAGGTTAAAAATTAACTAAAAAAACACAAACAGACACACGGAATTTGCATATCACATGTCTCTGTTTCAGGTTTTCGCCACCGGTAGCGCGCCGTGTTTTGGTTGGCTGTGGGCACCGCCATTTCCGTTGCCGCCGCCATTTGCTTTCCTCCCACCAGTCTCAGCTCAGCTCTGATTGGGTGTGGACGTGCTCTCTCCTGCCTGGTGAATCTTGATACTTGTGATTCCTGTGTTATTTTGTGTATTGTTTTTCTTTTCAGCTTATTGTTTTCGTGACTGTTTTTACAGTTCTCTGTTTTAGCTGTGTTTTTCTCCAGGTTTTCCTGGCTATGTGTTACTAATCTTGTTATGTTCTAGGTTTTCTTCCACCTGAAGACGGGATCAGATTCCAGATCCCGAAACGTCGTGAAACTTGTTTTTTACTAATCAGTGATGGCAAATGTCCGCAAAAATCCTAATCAAAATATAAAAGCACCATCACCAACAATGAATTTCAAACAAAGAAATGATGGATATGTTCAAAATAATAAGGCAAGAGATGGCTGCGGATAGGAGTAGTAATACTCAACACTTTGTGAACTTAAACAAAAATATTAACTCGGTGCATGAGTCTCTAAAAAGTTTAAGTGCAAAAGTAACAACCATTGAGAAAGAACACGAACAAATGAAAAATGATATATCGAAAATCAAGGTGGAGAATGAACATCTTTCCCAGCGAGTTGAAGAGCTAGAAGGTAGAATGAATGATATTGAGCAATACTCCAGGGTATGTAATTTGGAAATCCGAGGAGTACCAACTTCTACTGGGGAGAACGTTTACGCAATCATGGAAACATTGGCAGAAGCTCTTGGAATCGACTTCACCCGAGAGGAAATTTCTGTCTGCCACCGTCTGCCGACGCCCCGTGATTCGCGCTACCATCCGTCGATAGTGGTGCAGTTCATATCCCGTGTCGCCAAAGCAAAATGGCTGGCCGCTGCCAAAACAAAGAGTCTCACCACCAAAGACTTGTCACACCACTTCCGTGAAGGAAAGATTTTTATAAACGAACATTTATCCTCACATAATAAATTTGTTCTTGGACGTGCGCGACGCCTCGTAAAATCGGGCCAACTCGCCTATGCGTGGTGTAAAGATGGGAAGCTGTTCGTAAGGAAGTCTTCCACATCCCCTGCGGTGCGAGTAAGGACTGTCGACGACGTGGAGGAAGCTGCTGGGATCCCGAGGTCCCCAGGCACCAACTCCGGAGCGGCGGCGGAGAGGGCGGCGACATCGGCGGAAAACAAAACGGACAATAAGTAACCCTGAATGAATAGTTAGGCTAGTGATCATTATTTAGTTAAGAGATTTTTCACGAAAACGGAATGTATTGATTTCCCTTTCATAGAATCAACATTTTCCTAATTTAAGTAGTTTCTTTTGCACGAAAAAGCAATGTTTTTAATTTATTTTAACTTAGAATAGAATAAACTTTTTATAAGAACGAAGTAATAATTCTTTTTTGCATGAAAAGTGAATATTATTTACTTACTCGTACTCAGAAGCAACTATTTTTATATAATTTTTTCAAAGAACCAACAATTTTGTTTCTACAATGAAATTATAATTCTAAATCTAGTTTTTAATCCAATTTGCACTGGTATTTATTTCGTAGGAGATAAATATTTTGTTCAACATCTGGATTCATAAACTTAGTAAAGCGGTCTGAATTTGTATCCCATTAAGGTGTTCATATTGAAAATCATATATACATAGTAGCTAATGTTCTGTTGCTTACATTTATACTGAAGCAAGTCTTTAATTACGTCAAAATTAAGCATTAAGCATTTAATGTCATAAAACCAGCATTCTGATGTTTATTAGTTCCCTTGCTATCTGTACCATAGAATGCAATTTTGTCATGCGAATTATAAGTTCACTGTTATTTATTTGAATGTTACATGTAATTTAAGTAGTTTTCTTTGCACATAAAAAGCAATGTCACTAATTTATTTTAACATAGGACCAACTATTAACTTTTTATATGAACAGAGTAATAATTCTTATTGCATGAAAAGCGAAGATTATTTATTTATTTACTCGTATACATAAGCAATAATTTTTGTGTAATTATTTCAACGAATCAACCAGTTTATTTCCATAATAATAATTTAAATGTTAAATTTATTTTTGTGATGCGAGATGCACTATAAGAATACAATTGATGTACGAATTATAAGTACCTTTTGCTATTTATTTAATTGTTGCATCCAATAATAAATATATTTTTTAAATATTTTCAAACACTTCCTAAAGGTCTACCTAAAGGCATTTAATACTTAAATTCCTATTTTAGTACTTAAATGCATTTTTTTTTAAATTAAATACTTTGTTTAACGTCTACCTAAATACAATCAGTAATAAAATAAGATGGTGCAAAGATCGTTCTACGTACGGTTAGCTAACACCTTTAATATCTAGCTGTTATCATTGTTAAAGAATAGTTACAATAGTTGCATTTATGAATTTTCTTTTTATAATAATCACGCCACAGGTAGTGCACGTTGTTGATTCATATTGATCTACCCGAGTTAATTTATAATATTTATAGAATTACGCATGAATGCTGAAGGATGACAACCAGGTTTCTATATTTCAAACTTCTATTTTACTATCAGACATTTTCCCCCATGCAAATATTCTAAGCAGGATGGGTTTAACTCAACAATTTAATTTACCCCACCGCAACTTCAGAATTGTAATTTTTACGTTGATTAAAATTAGGGCCTATAGTAAGGAATGTTATACATTTTTTTCAGCCAAGTTAAATTTTATAATATAGCAATATGCATATTTATTGTCATCTTTTATTTATTTTTGTGTTCTATCATATTGTATAATGTAGGTCCAATTAATTAAATGAAAATTGGTAGGCGGGAGCACAAGGAAACAAATGCTCTCCGATGAAATAGAAGAATATCAGAATGTTAACTGTAAGGAAGTTTTGTATAGCGAAGAGCTTGGCAATGTTTTTACAGATACAAATAACAGTATAAATATATTTCAGCAAAATATTCGAAGTATAGTGAAAAATATAGACGATTTTTTTGTTGTTCTGCAAAGTCTTAAGATTAAGTTCGACTTGATAGTCCTGACGGAGACATGGCATAGCGACAATACTGTTTTTCCGCCACTCGAGGGATTCGATTTGTTAGCGACTAAACAGAAAAGGAACAAGAATGACGGAACGGTAGTTTATTACAAAAAGTCGCTGGCAGTCGAGTCCCGTGAGGTTACGCTAGGCGACGTTTACGGGTTGACCTTGAACTGGACTACTGACGGCAGACGTTATCACTTACTTGCACTCTACAGAACGCACGACAGTGACATCGACATGTTTTTGGACGAACTTGATCATTACTACTACAATACGAGTAGGAATACAACTTACATACTTTTGGGTGACATTAACTTAAACATAATGAAGACTGACAAACAAGTGGAGAGATATTTAAACATATTGGCAGAAAAGGGTTTCGTATGTTGCATTGACAAGCCTACTCGTGTGACTAGCGACAGCAGCTCTTGCATAGATCATTGTTTTATTAGTAATGCAAATTGTAAGAATGTGCGGGCTGCTGTCGTCCATAGTCACACCACTGATCACTACAGTACTGCATTACAGATTGAATCTAACACACGAATCCACTCCTTTCACGAGACTGACTCACAACAGCATTACTTAGACAGATCAGTATTTAGGACACATTTAGAAAAACAAGACTGGCAGACGGTAACTTGTACTATTGATGTTAACGAAAGCTCCTTTAATTTTCTTGAAATAGTTAAAAATCTAGTTATGAAATCATCCAAACCACAAATTCGCAAGCAAAGATTAAATAAAATAAAACCTTGGATTTCAACCGGCCTTATTAGGTCAATTAGAAAGAGGGATAAATTGAGTAAATTAATAACCAAGCAACCTTTCAATACAGACTTAATTAAATATTTTAAGTCATATAGGAATCGATTAAACTCTATTATTAAAGTTGAAAAGAAAAATTACTATCGACAAAAAATAAATAATAGTACTAATCCACGTGAGTTCTGGGGCGTTTTAAATGAATTAACTGGGCGTATCAAAACCAAAGATAGGTTTCCAATTGAGAAATATACTAATAAGAGCTATTCAGAAATAAATAAAAATATTTTAGAGGAAGTAGCTAATGATTTCAATATATATTTTTCATCTGTCGGACAAAACCTTGCGAGTGCAATAAATGCTTGTGGTGCGCCAGTGGTCAGTGACGATGACTATGCGACTAACAACACACTCCAACTGTCAACAGTAACTGACACTGACTTACTACGACATATCAACAGTTTACGTGGGGGATCTGCACCCGGGTGTGACGGCTTCCCTGCATCCCTTCTGAAAGGAAATGCAGACTTATTTTTGAGACCTTTATTGCATATTGTTAATCTTAGTATTACATCAGGCATTTTCCCCAACGATTTCAAATTAGCTAAAGTCATCCCTATATACAAATCATCCAACATTAGCGACAAATCAAATTTTCGACCTATATCCCTTCTTAGTGTATTTTCTAAAATTGTTGAAAAGATTGTAAAAGAACAACTGGTTAATTATTTAGAACAAAATTCTATTCTAACCAATTGTCAGTATGGCTTCAGATCTGATAAAAATATCTCCGATGCCCTGTTTAATTTAAATAAAGACATAAACTCAAGTATATTAAATAATAAACGCTGCCTCTTAACCTTTCTTGACCTTGCCAAAGCTTTTGATTCCTTAGACAGAACGAAATTACTGCGAAAAATGGAGCTGATTGGCTGTAGGGGTAAAACTCTTTCATGGTTCTCTAGTTATTTATCAAATAGGGAGCAAGTGGTTTCAGTTTGTGGGGTGGGTAGCTTAAAACAATCAATAGACTATGGGGTGGTGCAGGGAAGTACGCTTGGACCTATCTTATTTTTGATATATATAAATAACTTATCCAATATAGACATAAGAGGTAAATTGTATTTATTTGCTGATGACACTGCTGTTTTATTTGAGGGGTCCAATTGGGATGAGGTAAAGAGAATTGCTTTAAGAGATCTTTCACTAATTAAAAAATGGTTTGATCAAAATTTATTAACTGTAAATATTTCCAAAACAAAATTCATGCCAATAGCCTTGAAATCAAACTTAAATACAGATTTCAACTCTCTTAAATTACATACTTGTGGAAATTTTTATTCTGATAATTGCAACTGTGGAGAAATTGATAAAGTTGAATGCTACAAATATTTGGGTGTTGTTTTCAATAGTAGAATGAACTGGTCAGATCATGTGGATTATTTAAAAAATAAAATTAGGAAATTCATTTTTGTCTTTAGACAGCTTAATGAAATTCTAAGCGTTCCAGAGCTAAAACTTTGTTATTTTGCTTTCTGCCAATCATTGTTGATGGGTGGAATTATTGCTTGGGGTGGGGGATATCGATCTATTCTTGAACCTTTAAATGTCATTCAAAAATCTAAGGCTGCATTAGGTAAAGGGCGTAGGTTTCCAACTGAAGCTCTTTTTAATGAATTTAGTGTTTTAAATCTAAGGCAGTTATATGTAAAAACATTATTAAATTATATTTTCTGCCATTCAGACGAAATTTTTCAAAATTTTGAACATAACTATTTTACACGGAGTTCCCAGACTACACGAATCAGGGTTGAAAAGTTAACCAGGACATTCTCTGCAACAAATTCTCATTATATTTCACAAATTCTATTTAGGAACCTTCCTTCTCACCTTCAAAACTTTAGGAACTATAAACTGGCTACATACAAAAAAAAGGTTTCTACTTGGCTGGTGGAAATCGGTAGGGATGCTACTGAGGCGGTCGTCACATCTGGCTACAGATAAACACTGATTTACTACTACTGACCTCACAGACTCAACTAACTGTCGCGGTGACGGTCTCCGTCGGGGTATCAAAGTGCACATGTGTATACCCTGCCACTAAGATTCATTTTCATTATTTTAATTTTATTTATTTAAACTTGCCAAGTTTTTGCTCTATTTTTGTATTAACATTTATTTGTATAACACTAAATTAACGACTCGTGCCTACGCACAGGTTATTTACCTATGTAGGCACATTCCAAACAATGAATTAGAATATGTTGAATATAAAAGTTTTTTTTTAAGCAATGTTATACAATGTATACTGTAACTCTTTTTCTTTGGAATAAACAAATTTTGAGTTTGAGTTTGAGTTTGAGTGAAAAAACCATTAAAACGATGGAGCATGAACTAAGAGCAGGAAACAGGCAACCTCTTATTGTTAAGATTCAAAATGACAATACCAAACTACCAACTCAGTGGGGCCGGTATTTAACTTCCTCAGAAAACAAAAGAAACCTTATACAACATTTGTCAAACTATGTTTTAGATAAAATACAGGTTCCTAGTGGCAAGAAACTTTATATGTCCGGGTGTATCTTAAATGACAAAATATGTTATTCCAAATGTGATAGTCAAATAATATCACCACAAGTGAACCTTTCGTCTAATCATATTGAGGCTGACACAAGAATTTTCCTACATGTTAAAGACTGTTTAGTTTCAAACCCAAAGTGTGACAACATAATCATTCACAGTCCTGACACCGATGTTGTTGTTTTAGGTATAAGGTATTGGAAGGAATTTAAAGAGTTGCATTGCCAAGGATTGTGGATAAAAGTTGGAGTAGGAGAAAAAAGAAGAGGCATTGGCTGTCATCTAGCGGCTGAGAAATTAGGTCCAGATCTTTTTTGGAGACAAGTGCAAAAACCACTTAAACATTAAAATCTGAACCGTCTTTTGAAAACTTCAAATTCGTGTTAGTTTTAATTTTTAGAATCAAATTATATGGAGTTTTCTGGACGATATTCAAAAGCAATAGCTTGAATAACGTGGAAAACTATTTTGACGTATTATATGGAGTTTTAAATATTGATACAAGACTATCATAGTGTAACAGATAATGCAGTTTTAAAAACAGTTTTAAACAGTTTTAATACAGTAAGATAAAGCAGTTTTTTTAATTTTAATACTTAAAAAAACATATTGATGTTAGCTAATGGAATATTCTATTTTAGTGGATAAGTCTTTTTAAGTAAAAACGTTTTCTTTCACACAAGCGTTTTTTTTCGTAGATATAGAAATCCAATCAGCAATAATCTAAATAAAATACTAAATTATTTTCAAGCGAACAGATGGAAATGATTCACATTTCAAAATTCATCCTACACCCATCTTTTACTCATATTCCGGTTAAAATACGCTTTCAGTGGGACCCGGTCCCGGTCTTGAGCAACAGGTATTAAAGGTATTATAATAATTTAGCATGGGAAATAGCTGATCATGTTTCAATCGACTTCGTAATACATAGTAGTTCAACAAAGAGTTAAATTACTACTATCAGAAATAAAAACTGCAGTACACCGACAGCCGACGCGGCGGGAGTCGCGGTGCGGTACAGCGCGCCGTCGCGCGTCGCGTCGCCTCACTATCTTAACCACGCACGGCGCCGCGTTTCACTTTTAAATAGTTGATTTGATGCTCCTTCAATGCAGAATTTATTACTAAGCATAAATATAATCGCAGTTTTAATGACGAACACTGTATAATTAGCTTTAAAGCATATTATTGCAAAAAAGAACACTAAATCTTAAAAAAAATCAATAATATTTGATTTTGAAGGAAAATCAGTCGCATATGCTATGTATATGGTGTGTATTTTAAAGTAAGTATTTTTCCGAGTAAAATGATGCTTTAATCAGCTTTCTAGCTTAATCCGTTGCAGAGTTATAAGCGATTATTTATTATTTCTATCTGAACTTCCACGTGGAACTTTCCCCCCTTCCCCCACGTGACTGCCCCTGCTGGGAAGGCGACGACATCGATTTTTTTCATCTACTAGGAGTCCCCAACAATAATCAAAAGTCAAACTGCGTCAGACTTTCAGTGCATACTCAACCCCACTAGCACCTGGACTACAGAGGTAAGTCATTAATATAAATAAGAAATAGAAAAGGTCCAAGGACCGATACTTGTGGAACACCCCAGTTAACGTCTCCAACTTGAGATGACTTCCCATTGATGCTAACAATTTGTTTACGGTTCTTTAAATATGAAAAAATAATTTTAAGGAAGAGCCATGAAATCCATAAAGGTTCATCTTGTTAATAAGAATGTTAAAATCAACACAATCAAATGCCCTGCTCAGGTCACAAAAGGTGGCCTGAGCAAAGGCTTTGGCTTCAAATGATTGAAGAATTTGTCTTACAAGATCATCAAATCTAAAGCATCAATGGTAGACAAACCTCTAAGAAAACCAAATTGAGAAACATTAAAAAATTTGTATTTTTTAAAGTAATCAGTTATTTGCTCAAAAACCAGAATTTCAATTAATTTTCCAACTACAGGAATGATTTGAGATCGGCCGAAAACTCTGTGGTTGGTCCGCCGGACCCTTCTTATAGACTGGACACACACGTGATACTTTTAATGATTCTGGAAATTTCCCCTCTGCCAACAACAGATTTATGCAATATGCAAGAGGAACCTGCAGGCTACTTATTAGAGATTTTAGTAAATTATTTGACAATCCATAGACATCTTTACTCTGAGAATTTTTCATTTTCTTTACAGCAGCTTCTACTTGTTTTGGTGTAACATGTTTCCATTTAAACTTAATATTATTACTTTTAACATTTTTATCTATAAAATCTGAAAAAACATTACATGGACTAGAGTTTTGGAGTTTGTTTTTAATTTCTTCAAAGGACTGAATAAAATAATGGTTAAAAGATCAGCTGTAATATTTTGATTATTTACTTTCTCTGTTGATGTATTGTTCTTCTTAATAAGATTCCATGCCGCTTTACACTTGTTATTGCTTTTTTCGATGTAACGAACATTATGAAGTAGCTTAGCATTTTTAATCGCCTTTTTGTATTTATTCTTTAGTCCATCGTATTTACTTTTTATATCCCTATTTTGTAGGTTATTTTTACTCTTTACAATACTATGCAGAAATAACAGTTTTTCTTTCATTATAGCTAAGTCCCTTATGTACCACTCTTGCTCATTTTTACTTTTGCATTTAATACTTTTATTTTTACTCTTAACCATAAAATGGTTTAAATTGTTAATTAGAATGTTATTAACATATTGAAATATGGTTTCCAAGTGTTGTAAATCTAATTGCATTAAACGGATTTTGCCAATCACAAGAATTTAGACTCTGATTTAAAATGCTAATATTTTTTCTGGAAGATAAAATACTGTCTCAGAATCAGTATTTCCATTTTCTTTATTTTTCTCTTGAGAATAACCATCCAAAGGACATGTTCCAACCAGTATTCCATCGTGATCTGAGAAAGGGAATTTCAGAATTTTAACAGAAGACACAGCTACAGTTTTTTTATAAATAAAAACATTGTCCAAACATTTGTCCCTTCTGGTAGGACTATTATTAAGATGATAAACGTTATATTGCTTAAGAAGATTAAGAAGTTCTGTCAAAGTTTTAGAGGGGTTTAAAACATTAAATTTATCATTAAAATCTCCTCCAAGAAAAATGTTATAGTTAGGCCATTTAGCTGTGCTTCTCCATCAGATACAAGTGTTGCAAGGTATCTCTTTGAATTTCTTGTATTAAATTTGTTATGTTTGTTAGGTGCTGAATATCCTGTGAATTGTTTTCGTAGGTCTTACTTTTTATGTAACCCCAAAGAAAATAATATAGTGGGGTCAAATCTGGGGATCCAGGGGGGAATAACGCTTTTCTGATAAAATAAAGTTTTGACTTGTGCTAAAAAAAACACACTGTGTAATGTATTCAATTATGTGAAAAAAAGATTGACTGATTTTTAAGTCAGCTTTAAGAAATTTTATGAGAACCTTTAGAAGAATACATACATACATACATACATACATACGATGAGTCGTCCCGCAGACCACATAACGCAGCATGGGACCAGTCAAGTGCTCTGAAGCACTGTGTAGGTTTCTCTCTCAAAACCAAGGTTAGGTTAGGTAGGCATGAAAAGAAGATTGGAAAGGGCTGGTAGGCCAGGCTAAGTTGTTTGAGCTAGGTTAAGTTGTCGTTTTCGCAAGATAAAAATTCTTCAATAGTGTAAAAACACTTACTGATCAGGTAGCTTTTAAGTTCAGACTTAAGTTTTGAGGGTCTTGCAATGGAGGTTATGCGTTGAAGAATCTTGTTGAAAAATTTCGGTCCAAGGAAGCTAGGCTTATTTTCTATCAGTCTAAGATTATGAGCTATTGCAGATCTATGATTTCTATTTCTAGTGAGGTAATTATGTTGAACGGGGACATTAGTTACATTATTGTTGATAGCAAACATGACAATTTCCAAGATAAAAAGACAAGGAACTGTAAGTATCTGAAGGTTTTGAAAAGCAAGTTTACAATGATCTCTAGGGCGGAGGCCATATATGTACCTGACCGCTCTTTTCTGGAGCTTAAAAACTATGTCACGATTTTTTGCTGATGAGTTACCCCATAATATAATAGAGTAGCTAATATGAGATTCGATAAGACTAAAATACACAAGCCTAGCCAAGCCCACATTACCCATCCTAGTGATGTTCCGGAGAACAAAGAGACCGGCAGAGAGCCTGTTTCTGAGATGATTAATTTGTTCATCCCAGGTCAGACCATCGTCCAATCTCACCCCTAGGAAATTGACAGAATCTACATGGGAAAGTTGTGTTTCACCTATCTCTAGGTGAGGAATCTGAGAATGTTTTGAGAGTTGACGTTGTTTAGTTTGGATGAAAATGTAGTTAGTTTTTGAAGGATTGAGAGAGAGCTTTAAATCGGAAAAGTATTGTGAAAGTTCATTAACGTTAACATAAGAATCTATTTCAAGTTTAGTCTGATCTGTGTTTTTTGTGAAGAGGGTGGTGTCATCGGCATACACAATCAAGTCGTCTTCAGGAAGGTAGCTATTTATGTCGTTAATGTAAACTAAGAAGAGAAGGGGCCCCAGAATCGAGCCCTGGGGCACCCCACTCTCAACGCTATTGAAATCGGAAATGACAGAAATTTGTAAACCTTTTTTTGTTGAATTTCAGTGACCTGATTCCTATCTTTGATGTAGCTTGAGATCCATTTTAAAGGTGTGTCGGTAATACCAAGAGAAGCTAATTTTTCGATGAGGATGTCGGGAACAACACAGTCGAAGGCCTTGGAAAGATCCGCAAAGCATCCGACTATGCTGCCCCCGCCATCCATGCAATCGAGACAATCGGAAAAAAACTGAACAAGAGCTGATTTTGTTGATTTTCCCTTCCTGAATCCAAACTGTCTAGAGAAAAACAATGAGTTTGACTCCAGGAAATGCATAAGCCGATCACACACCACCCTCTCAAAGATTTTTGAAAAAGAAGATAGGAGTGAGATTGGACGATAGTTACCGACCTCTTCTCTATCATCCTTTTTATGAACAGGTTTGACCTTTGCTGTTTTGAATATTTTAGGAAAAATTCCAGACTCAAGAGAACTGTTGATTATATGGCAAAGAGGTCTCGCTAATTCCCCTCCACAGAGCTTGATGGTCTTCATAGAAATCCCATCAAGTCCGTAGGAGGTCTTAGGTTTCATTTTTGAGATGATTTCCAGAACCTCGGCTTCACTACATTTTGAAAAATAATTGAATTGTTGGTTACTTTTACTGTGGAAGCCAGAGAAACTTTTAGTTTTCATGTCAGAGTGGATATGTGAAGAAATGTTTGAGAAGAATTCATTCATATAGTTACTAACGGAGATTGGATTGGTTATTAGCCTATCGTTTACCTTAAGAGAAATATTACTAACAGGTTCTTTGACGACACCTCTTGCCTCATTAATAACTTTCCAGGCCTCTGCCGGCCTGTTCTCCGAATTAACAATCCGGTTAATTAAAAAGTGAGATTTAGTTTCCCTAACAAGTTTTCTATATTCCTTTTTGGAAGTCTTATATCTATATCCTAAGCCAGGATTCTTACTTAGTTTCCAACTATCATAAAGTACTATTAGTTCATTTTTCTTTTTGATAATTTCAGGAGTTACCCACTTGATGTTCGCATTTTTGTTCCGTTTCGGTTTTGAAACCACTTTAGGGCAACACACATTGAAGAGAAAAGCTACTGTATCACAAAAAGCATTGCATTTACTATCAGTGTCAGGGGACTCTGACACCCCCCTCCACTCCTCAAGCCTAAGCCTAGTCCTGAATTCGTTAAGGTTATTTTCATTGATTACTCTGGTAAAGGATGGCAAAGTGGAGCTGTAATGATCTGGGTTGCTGAATGAGACTATAATGCTTTGGGCTGAATGGTCAGAAATGAAGGGTTCAGAAACAGTAGGCTGAAAAAAGGGCATGGAAGTTAAGATATTGTCGATACATTTTTCAGAGAACTCAGAGATTCGGGTCGGAGTGGTTATGGTTACTGAAAGGCCAAAGGTAGTTAGTAGGTCATGAAGGCAGGATGAGGCCGGCTCGTCAGAGTGGAAGGGGATGTTGAAGTCCCCACCGATAATCACTTGGTCGGAGACCTTGGAGAGGCTCTCCAAATATTCCTCAAAGAGTTCAAGAAAGATGTTATCGTCCCCATCCGGGCTGCGATACACCACTGAGACACTACATTTCCTGTCGTTAGCAAGGAAACCTATCTCGGTCGCCTGGAAGTGCAAGTTCCGAGACAGATTCCCCCCGATGTTGGTAATGTTCAGGTTTTGAAAAAGTGGCCCTGCAAGGGTTCTGACAAAAATGGCAACCCACCTTTTTTCATGTTTTCCCGACATTTAAAATTTTTCAGAGTGTATCCCTCAAGACAAAATTGTTCAGCCTGCGGTGCAGACAGCCCGAATTCCGAGACAAGAAAAATGTC
Source organism: Flexamia atlantica (assembly GCA_035578135.1). Taxonomy (NCBI): domain Eukaryota; kingdom Metazoa; phylum Arthropoda; class Insecta; order Hemiptera; family Cicadellidae; genus Flexamia; species Flexamia atlantica. Next base: position 4,113,382 of record JAQJVK010000016.1, on the reverse strand, counting down.
CGGATGCTCCTCCTCAAGAAAGATCTCAATGATCTCCCGTTTCAGAGTGATCACACCAACATTGAGATGGGCAATCTTGATTTTGTCGTTCCCAATTTTGATAGTCTTATGATAGTTGAGATTTACATTATCTATAGGATTAACAGAATCTACAGAACCTAACCTACCCTGGTTTGTCGCTTCAATATGCCTTCTTTGTCTTTTGTGTCTAAAAAAATCCTTATTGATAGGCTTACAACTAAATTTAACATAGATTTCAATCAAGCTACAAAGCAATTCTTTGCCCTCACCCGACAAGTGGATTCCATGTGCAGTGAAACTGCTCCTCTTGAGCAGAGAATTCAAGGCTAGAAAACCATAATTAAGTTCTTGGCACATATTCAGGAGACTTTTGTTCAGGTCTGCAATACTTGGATTTAGGCTTGGCTTGTCATGACTCAACGGTACTTCACACACGATTACATTTTTAAAGCTATCAGAGTTCTTTAGTTTGTTAAGGCCACTGCAGATGGCAGATAGGTCAAGAGACTGGTTTGAACTTACGTCATTAGTACCTCCGATCAGCACTAGCCAATCATCTTCACTGCTCCCCTCTCCCCTCTTCACCGCCAGGTCCAGGATCCTAGTAAGGGTAGCTCCAGGGTACACCTCCACGAGCACAGGAAGGTCACCACTCAGTTTTTGCGATACTGAGTGGTGACCTTCCTGTGCTCGTGGAGCAATACAGTGGTAGCATTATGGGAAATTGTTTAGCTTTTGCAATACATCACATTTCTTACAATAAAAAGCTGTAATAGGTACTTACTATTTCAACAATTTAAATAAAACTTTCACAAAACTATAATTACACAATTGTAAACCCCAGATATTTTGCAAATCTTCTTATGTGAAAAGTAAAAGATCATCTGTTATTCAGAAAAAAGGTAATTGAGAGATTCAGCTGTGGTGTACAACCTCTGTTGGGAAACACGAAGCTCTGGCCCTGGTTGTGCTGCTCCATGACTGTGACATCTTGTCGAGTGCTGCCTCCATGTGAGGGGATGTTGTTGTATATCCTCTTGTAATGGTTGTAGACCGCTACCGACAACACTTTCTTGGCTTTCTCTTGGCCAACGACGTGTTTGTTCAGGTACTCGTAAATCTGACAAATAAATAATTGAGGTTAGACTGATTTCACAAACATTACCACTATAATAATAACTTATGGCTTTATTCAGAGTGGTTTTCAGTCGCACTGACTGCTTTAAAAAAACTCTCTGGATCTAAATTAATTTAAAACTGTTTTCAACAGTCCTTCTTAAGTCTTCAATTTTCATGTTCTTAGAGAGGTAAAAATAGCTTTTTGATTTTTTCTTATATTTTTTTAAAGTTTAAACATTTAATCTCACTTGGAATTTTACTATATATTTGTGGTCCGAAAAAAAAACCCTTGACTCGAGGTCAATCTTACACAAGTGATTAGCAGCAAACTTCTTGTCTTGTTTTACGATTTCTTACATTATTCACAGGTATTAATTTTTTCTTTGAGTACGATGGTCTATCAGTTTTTAGTGTACTGTGAATGGTTATTAGGCTTTGATTTTTACATTTATTTCTAACAGATAAAAGTATTGGCTTTTTTGTAATGTTGAGAGATATGGTCATTTTTTTAGATTGAAAACAAATCTGACATCTGCATTTTGTAGACGAGTTAAAATTACTGTTTTCAAAATTCAGTAGATGACCAAACAATGGTAGAGAATACTCGAGTATTGGAAAAATTATAGCCTTTACAATGAGAAGTTTTGATGGCTCAGGTAAAACATTTGTCTCTTATGTAATTTTTCTAAAATTTACGGTTTTAAAGATATTTACCTTCAAAAACAAAAACAGTCATCATTTTGAAATGGTACAAAGTAGAATTTTGATACTTCTTACAAAAATAGTTCTTAATAATGGTCATTTACGTACAAAGTTTATACGTTATAAAAAAATAAAAAAACAGACACAGACACAGACGTAAAACCAAGCACTTAAGGACTTTTGCTTCCAAAAACTTGTTTTCTTATTTTTACCTCTACAACCATAAACTAAAATATTTTACCATAATCTCCGCACACCCTGTATATCACCACTGTTGCAAATATCAAAACAATATATCTAAATATAATCTTAATGTTATATAAACAATATAGGGAAAGCTTTAAACTATTGCCCTTCCTCTAGCCTTTGTCTTTTTGCAGACGATGCTAACTTAACAATATCTGGCAAAACACAGGGGGATATAGAAATGGTGTCAAAAAGAGAATTGGATAGCTAGGAGACATTTTTTGAGAATCATAATTTAAGTGTGAATCCTGAAAAAACTAAAGCTGTTTGTTTCAAAACAAAGCAAAGTAGGAATTACATCACTCCCCAAATTATTTAAAAAAATGAACAAGTTGAAATAATTGACCAAACAAAATTTTTGGGTATTGAACTTGACTGTAATTTACCATGAGATAATCATGTCAATCATGTTTTAAGGAAAGCAAATTCTGGTTTATATGCAATTAGGAAAATGTCAAAATTATGTAACATTGAAAATTTGCTTACAATATACTTTGCTCTTGTGCACAGCTACATTGCATACGGGTTGAGTGTATATGGGGCAACTAAGAAAGGCAATCTGGATGAAATATTAAAAGTTCAAAAAAAGCAATTAGAACAATTTTAAAACTAAATTATCGAAAATCAACTAGAGAACATTTTAGGAAATTGAAAATAATAACAGTTTATAGCCTCTACATATACGACACTATAGTTTATGTAAAAAGTTTAGATCAAAGTAATAGTATTGTCCCAATTCACAGCTACAACACCCGAAATAAGTTTGAGCCCCTCCCACAACATAGATTAGAAACATTCAAAAAGAAAACTACGTATGCTGGTAAACATTTTATTAAATATATTCCTGACTTTATAAAAAAAAGAAACTGATTAAAAAAAATTTAAACAATTATTAAATACATATTTGGTAGACTTGGTTGTATACAACCTTGAGGAATTTGAAAAGGGTTAATATTTAAGCTGTAGCAAATAAGTTGAACAATTGTATATTATTTAATAATATTTTGGTTTGTGAAAAGTATTTTTATCTGTTGTAAATATAATAATATTGACCTGTATAATGGAATTGACACTATTCATTGTATACATTGCTGTATTCAATGATGAATAAAGAATATTGAATCTGAATCTGAATCTATCATGTTTTAGCGAATTTCCCCTACAGGGAAGAAGCTATTACCGTAGGTCTCATTATAAGACCTAAGCCCGAGACCAAAATAACTTTCCATTTTGGGGCCACCAGAAGCAAAAAAACACCATTCGTTTGAATTTTTAGATATACCGGGTGTCCCACGAAGAGGTATTATATTATGTCCCACGTTTGATTTTATATTATGTGCCCATTCATGCACCAAACTTTTTTAAACTTTACACAGTTTACAAAGTAGGTTCTAAAAATATTCTGGAAAAATTTCAGCCCCCTTACCTTAGTTGAAACAAAATGGCGGCATATTGAAAAACGATACTTAAAAAAACATTAAAAAAGGTGTTTTTGGTTTTATGAAATATTTTTATTGTTACATTCTAGAGCAATATGACTTTTAAATAAAAAAAGTTTTAGTTGCGGTTCTAACGATCATTGTTGAAGGTCTTGGCCCATTTGACGGTACCAGAAATGAATCAAGCAATCTTTCAACAAGATGGTGCTCCACCTCATTTCGCAAATCCTGTCAAGGTATTACTGAATGGCAACCTTCATGGCCGTTGGATTGGTCATGGAAGTGATTTTTTAGATTGGCCACCCCGATCACCTGATTTAACTGTTTGTGACTTCTTTTTATGGGGTTACTTGAAAGAACAAGTTCATACCCATAGCTTCAATAATGATGAGGAATTAAAACGATCAATAGAAGAGGAACTTCTCCGGATACCGCGGAGTTTCTTTGTAAGAGCTTACGATTCATTTGTTACGTGCTGTTATCAGTGTGTTGCTGTGGATGGGTTACAGTTTGAATAATTTTGGACTTTAAGGTTTTCCATTAGGCTATGTTCTAGTTTTTTTATTTACAAGTCATATTGCCCTAGAATGTAACAATAAAAATATTTTATAAAACCAAAAACACCTTTTGTAATGTTTTTAAAGTATTGTTTTTCAATATGCCACCATTTTGTTTCAACTAAGGTTAGGGGGCTGAAATTTTTCCAGAATATTTTTAGAACCTACTTTGTAAACTGTGTAAAGTTTAAAAAAGTTCGGTGCATGAATGGGCACGTAATATAAAATCAAACGTTTAAACCTCTTCGTGGGACACCCAGTATATATCTATGTATGTGTCTGTTAGCACGATAGCGGCCGTAAAAATGGTCCGATCTCAATGAAAATTGGTACAAACTTGTAAAGTGGTAACCACTCGGACGAGTTTGTGAACCAGCCCAATCGGACTACCCGAAGGGGAGGTAAAGGGGGATAAACTCCCCAAAAATAGTTTTTTTGAGTTTTTTACTAAGAAAAATAAAATTTATCAAATTCTTGTTGGCACCATTGAATTCAGCTCAAAAAAACAAACAAATTAATACTTTGAATCACTGCTCTATGTCCATTGGTTACCGAGATATTGAAACTGGTAAACACAGTACGTTGTCCCAATGTTAACCTTATGGGAAATAAATAAAATTCTATATATCGCTTATTCCTCAACATATCTTGAAAAAACGTGGTAAATGGCCTCATCTTGTAAATATTGCCAGATGTACTAAATATTGAATTAAAACCACCCAGTTTTAATATACCTGTAGCAGCAAACCTGCATACTCATTCCCCATGTTATTCTTATGGAGCTTACCAAACCTTGCCAAATCTCTCTATATTGGATTGAAATACAGGGTGTCCCGTAACTATCTGGACAAACGTATATAGCATTGTAGCTTAGGTCAAGACAAACACATTTCACCATAGGAACATGGGTCTCTGATGCCTAGTTTTCCGTCTGTCTGTCTGTATGTGTTTTTTACAAACAAATTCATAACTCCTAAACGGTTTGAGTTACAGCGTTGAGATTTTGCAAAACTGTTTATCTTATCAGGATGTATCTTCATTTAAAATTATACCAAAATATCATCAACCGTTTCAAAATGGCGGCCATTTAAATTATTGGATGCCAAAATCCACGAAAATCGTTAATATAAACAAAAAATTGCAAGATACATAAAAGTAAGTCCAATTTATGTAGTTTTCAATGATACCTTATTTGTTGAGATTGGATAAATATTTACTGAGAAATTAAATTATTTCTTAATGCTTGACCACTTTTCTCTATTTAAACAATGTTAAAATTAAGGTGTGTCCAACTTAACTGTGCCACCATTGTTATCTCAGAAACTATTGGATTTAGAGATAACTTTAAATGGGGGACTTCACCTACTTTTTTAAGCCATTTAAAAATATGAATTTCATTTTTTTGTAAATGGCCGCCATTTTCCAATATAGCGGACAACTTTGATTTTTCTTATGGAACACCCTGTATTTTATGACGTATTTGGATTCTACGCTTAATTTTAAGAACTTATTATTCCTTGACATTTTTTCCTAAACGCAATAGTTAAGTGGCTATAAGCCATTAAAGTTTGATTTTTAACATCCCGTATTTTAACATTGTTTATATGGGGAAAAGTGGTCATGCATTACGAAAAAAACTAATTTCTCAGTAAATCTCTATCCAATCTTAACAAATGAGGTATCATTGAAAACTACATAAAATGGACTTACTTTTATGTATCTTGCAATTTTTTGTTAAAATTAGCAGTTTTTATGAAATTTGGCATCAAAAGTTTAAATGGCCCCATTTTGAAACGGTGGATGATATTTTGGTATAAATTTAAGCGAAGATACATCCTAATAAGATAAACATTTGTGCAAAATCTCAACGCTGTACCTCAAACCATTTAGGAATTATGAATTTGTTTGTAAAAAACACATACAGACAGACAGACGGAAAACTAGGCACCAGAGACCCATGTTCCTATGGTGAAATGTGTTTGTCTTGACCTAAGTTATAACGCTATATACGTTTGTCCAGACAGTTACGGGACACCCGTATGTTGTTTTGTATTTGAAATTCGCTGAGTATGCAGGTCTGCTGCAACAGGGGTGTTACATAATCAATTAATTTTATTTTGGCTATTATTACCTAAATTTAATGAGTACAAGTTATGCAGACAGATTGTACAACCGAAGTTAAATAATGAATAGCCTAATTAATAATCATGTATAACATGCTTTACAGCCTGATTATTGTTTAGGCCTTCTTATAAATATTAAACTCTTGAAATCTAGTAGGTTTGTGATTTGTTAAAGGGTCCTAGTCTTGGGCTAGCGACATCACCATGTAACCTGACCACAAATGTAAGCTAACTTCGAACCTATGTTACCAGCCTGGTCCACCGCAGCAGTCACAAGGACAATTCGGCTCATACTACCTTAGGACTGTTTCCATCGTACACCTCCACTGCAGCTCTACACTTCACTTCTTAATCAGGTGCTACTAGGGGTGTGCGAGTACTCGAGAATCGAGCTTTTTTCGAGCCGAGTATACACTACTCGACTCGACTCAACTTATTGCAAAATACTTGAAAGTTTGAGTCGAGTAGTTACCCCCGCCGTTTACCCAAAATAGGTGCGTGCAAAAGAATATTATGGCTATTTTTCACAATTTCAATCCATCTTTAACAAATATATCTGAAACTTCGTTTGTTATACTTGAAGTAAAAAGTTCTTTGTAGTTATTTAAGACACATAAAGTTTTATATCACTCTTATCTTTTCTATACTTTGAGGTTATTTATTATTACATCTCTTGAAAAATTATTTTTGTTATATTTTCGAAACGATTCCAAGTAAATAATAACTTTGTTTTTTTGTTGACAGTTACATGAATAAAAATGTACCTGTGTGAATAACTCAAAGGAAATTATTTTAATCATGAATTGAGTCAGTGGTTAAGTTGTTTCCTTTTTAATATACAACAATTCTTCCCCCTTATTTCAAAACACTTTTAAATTTATAAGTTCATTCTAGGAACTGGTTTTCTTATTATTTCTGAACGACAAAGTTGTGGATGCTGATCAGAGTTTCTTATTGTTGTATGTTCTATCGTACTTAATGCTGGACTTGATGCTTCTGGTATAGGGGTTAAAATGTCTTGACCATTTTGTTTGTCTCCCTGGTGAGTTTCACAACGAGGTGATTGCATTGAGCAATTGGTTTTATCAAATATCCAGGTTTGATAGCTTCTTTTTGGAGTTAGTGTGTTGTCCTATGTTTCATTCAGATTCTCATTCGCTGTAGATATATTTGGTTGAGAATGCATTTTTGGCTCTATCGTAAGGTGACTATCTGTTGCTGGTGGGTTTCGCTTTCTCAATCCAACCTCACAAGGTCGAAGTTGATCGAAATGTCGTTTTATGACATATCCATCATCAATTTCTACAAGGTATTGAAGTCGCCCAAGCCTTTGTACAATAGCTCAAATTTCCACATAGTTGATCCTGTGTAATTCCTTGATTGGACTCTTTCTCCAACACCAAATTGTTTATTGAAGTATGGTTGTATGGCTTCATTTTTGTCTGCTTCGTATGGTCTTAATGAATCCAGTTTTGTCCTCAATTTACGTCCAAACATTAGCTCTGCTGGAGATAGACCAGTGCTGAGAGGAGTAGCAAGATACCGAAATAGTAATTCGCACAGTTTCTCGTGTAAGTTTCCTTGTTCATACTGCATACATTTTAACTTCGTCTTGAGTGTTTGGCAAAACCGTTCTGCTTGTCCGTTTGTGGATGGATTTCCTGGTGCAATGAACCACTGCCTGATTCCTAAGCGGTGACAAAAATCTTGGAATTCTGCGGATTTAAAAATTGTTGCAGTATCGCTTACTAGTATCTCTGTAGGCCATGGTGACTAAATATTTCCTGAAGAAGATGTATTGTGCTGTCGCTTGTAGGTGCACTTCTAATTGGATATATTTCTGGCCACTTAGATCTGGCATCAACCACAATTAAAAAGTGATGGTTCATGAAAGGTCCTGCATAGTCCATGTGTACCCTCTGCCAGTTACGCACAGGTACTTCCCACATGTGAGTAGGGGCTTTTTCCGGATTTTTCTTGTTTTTGCAACATGCACTGCATCCTTTTACGATACCTTCAATATCTGAATCAATGTTTTTCCTGTAGCAATAGTTTCTTGCTAGGGCCTTCATTCGTACTATTCCTACATGTGTTGAGTGTAGTTCTTGTAATATTGCTGGTTGTAGTTTCCTCGGAATTATAACGTGAATTCCTCTGAAAATGATTCCATCTTGTAGCGTTATATCTGGATCTGAGATTTCTCCATTTAAGAGTTTTTCTTTTAATTTAGAAAGTTCTTCATCCACTAAAGTTTCTTTTGCTATCTCCGCTGCTGTGATCACGTCTGTAGTTATGCAGTGTATCGTTTCTTTTTGGAAATTATAGACTTCATCAACTAACTTGACATTCTTCTTTCAGTGGCAACGGGTGTCTTGAGAAGTAGTCTGCAATTGTGCATGTTATCAAGATTTTGAACTTTTGAAAGGACTGAATCCTCCACTGATTTATTGTTTATGATTATGATGTTGATTGTAATTAATGCTGCATTATAATTGGGCATGACCTGTTACAGTCGACTCTTGCTAACACGAACTTTGATATCACGAAATCCTCGATATCAAGAATTATTTTTAATCCCCTTGGAAAAACCTGTCTAACACAAAGAAATTACTATACATAACACAAACTAATTTTCATAACATGAACCAATTTTCCGGGTATATTTTACCTCTACAACTCCAAGGGACATAAACATAACCTCTATAACACGAAGTTCAGTAGATAAGACGAATTTGATTTACACTTTACCTCTATAACTCGAAGTTTACCTCCATATAACGAAGTTTTCAGAATGGACCTCTGTAATACGAACTCCTGGCGTTCTGAACTGTTTATTCTATTTTATTTCACACGTTTGTTATTTTGTATACCGTACTGTAAGTATTATTTATTAATACAGTAATATTCAAAGTTATAAGTTTATTTTTGTAGCTGTAGGGGATACAGTAGTGTTTCTTTATATTATTGTTTTAATAAAAAAATATGATCGATACTGTAATAATTGTTTTTACATGTTTAAGCAGAGGAAGATTACAGACTTTTTAATCAGAATTAATACGATCTTATCTGTTTTTGTGTTTTACAGGTTATTATATTAAAAATACTGTAATTTTCATTGATATATAATATTTAAAATAAGTTAAAAGCTTTTGGATTTGTCGAAGATGTAGGGTATAAACTACATTTTTCTTTATATCTCTCTATCACAAATTTTTATTTAGTTTACCTCTATAACTTGAACTACGCCTACGACGAACTGTAAGTGACACAAAGAAAAATCGCAGTCCCGTGGACTTTGAAGTTAGCGAGAGTCGCCAGTAATTGTTCACTAATGTCGCTGCAGGGGGTTGGATCCTGCACTTTGTATTTGCAGGTGTTATTTGTTGAGTTTTAAGGACTTTGTCTTAAATCGCACCGCAAAGACAACAGGTTTGTGGTATGAGAGCTGGTGATCTTGGATGCCCTGGAACGTGTCTCCTCTACCTAACCAACATCATTGAAAAACACTATTGTCAGATTCGCTACTACTCTGGTGAAATATTATCGAGAATCATCCTGGAAACCACATTTTCAGTCTGACCTGAAGAGGAAAATTTTCTAAAATTACTGAAAGATGGTCTTTATAAAGTTAGCAAAGTTCAGCCCGTTTAGCGAAACACCGAAAAAAGAGGCCTGACGAAGGTGTAGGGTATAAACTACATTTTTCTTTACCTCACGATTTTTTATTTAGTTTACCTCTATAACTTGAACTATGCCTACGACGAACAATACGTAACACGAAGAAAAATCACAGACCCGTGGACTTTCGAGTTAGCGAGAGTCGACTGTATGTAGCATTTTGAAATAAATAAATAAATAAATTACCATATTTACCTGATACTTTATGAACCACCTCATAATCAAAACCGGACAGAAAATTTGCATATCTTAACATTCTCGCTGAAGTTAAGAGAGGGAGTTTCTTACCTGGATGTAAAATGGTCATTAGTGGTTTGCTGTCAATAACAAGGGTGAATTTTCTTCTGTAAATGTAGTCAAACATTTTCTTGCAGCCCAAAAATACAGCAGTCACTTCTCTATCCAGCTGACAGTAGTTACGTTCGGCTGCAGTAAGTGCTCTACTGGCAAACATAATCGGTCTTTCTTCATTGTTAGGCATCTTATGTGACAAAATAGCTGATAAACCAACTGGAAGCATCTGTGGCAAGTAGTACAGGAAGCTCTGGATTGTAAAGAGTGAGAACTGAGTCACTTGCTAACTCCGCCTTAATTTGGATGAAGGCCTTTTCACACTAATTTGTCCATTGGAATTGTGCATCTTCCCTTAAAAGTTTATTTAAAGGATGTAAGAGTGTTGATGCGTCTTTTATGAATTTTGAGTAGTATTGTACTTGCCCAAGGAAATGTCGAACCCCTTCGTTTGTTGGACGTGGAGCATCTTGAATAGCCTTAACCACGTCTAACAGCTACAACCTATTATCTAATGATGAAACCCCCCTGAATAATGACGCCCACCAAACAAAACAAGAAAAATCAAACAACAGGAAAACTAATATTAACACAAAATCAAGTAAAATTACAAGCAGTAAATTAAATATAGAAGCAAGTCAAGACACAACCCTAAAAGAAAACAACGAATTAAGAGTCGAACTGTTTGCTGACAGCCAGGGAAGGGGTGTTCCAGAGTTTGTAGCCCCATGGTAAAGTCATGGTAAAGTTTATATAGATAGACTTGTTAAACCAGGTGCTGGCATCCAGTATGTTTACAGTCAAGCTGCAAAGGACAAACAGAAACCTCTAATTCTAATTGTGGGAACAAATGATATGACCAAAGGACACCCATCAACTATCTATTCTAAAATGGAACAAGAACTTAAAAAACTTAGTCAAACCAGACCAGTTTGCATTACAACAGTACCGCCTCAGTATGATGTGGCAGAGGATAATGTTTTACATTACAATATTGCACTCGCTAATAATTACATTAGGGAACTTACCTCGAGAATGAGCAACATAAGTATAATTGATTTTGACCACTTCAAAAGAAACGATTTTACGAACCACGGCCTGCACTTAAATAATAGAGGAAAAAAGAAACTTGCCTACAAGATCATCAACTTTGTGGAACAAATTTATGGGAAAAACGAAATATCAAATATAGGTAGTTCTGACACTATAACCGTAACTGAACAACACATGGCAGACATGATTACACTCAATCAAAATTGTACATCAGTGGGATTTGCACACAGCATCTCTGCAGATTTTGATGACCCTTGCCACATGTCAGCTGGGGTGGCAGTCGTTTTTAAGCGACATTTTGGGAAACCAAAAACTACAGATTGTGTGACAAGCCACTTGGCAGTACAGGATTATCAGAGCGAAGCCACAGTTTTTAGTTTAGTAACAAAGCCGAAATATTTTAGCAAACCAATTATAAATGATTATGACGCTGCTTTTAGAGATCTTACTATTTATTTCAAGAACAGGAAATTGAACCATTTCATCTGTTCCCCGATTGGCTGCGTATGAGACAAAACTGAACTGGAAATTTTTTTTGACAATATAGCTAGATTTCAGAAAAGTACAAAAGCAAAAGTTACCATCGTATCTAATTCCCAACAATCCTATAGAACATTAAGAAATGGGCTTTCTCATGACGACTTCAACAAACAACTGAAAAACATCATCTCCTGCAGTTTGGGAACTTCACTCACAGAATTTGGGAGTCAGGTTGAGAGTTTCTGATCCTGAAAGTCCCCAGTCAAGCACAGAGAGAGAACAACACCCACACCATAATCTTTGCAACACTTCCATAACCACCACGTTGAAAGCCAAAGAACAATCAACACAAGTGTCATGTGATAAAGTTCCAGTGGTTCCTGGTGACCTCACATACAGTGAGGCACTAAAAAAGCAGAGCAGTGGTGGTGATGAAAGTGAAAGTGTTACTAATGTAAGTTTCAGCTCTTGTCAGTAACTGCAGTATGGTGCAAGCATCTGCTTTGTCTTTAAACTTAACAACCCAAACAACAACAACAGTCATGTAACAAAAACAAATAACGTAAAAATTTTTCACCAAAATATTCAGCACCTTCTTCCAGAATCAATCAACTGGAAATTATTTTAGAAGAAATAGAACCAGGTATTATTATTTTAACTGAACATGATTTAAAAGATGAGAAAACAGAATGGATTAATATTAATAACTACTTTGTACAAGCTCATTTTTCAAGAAAAACTAAATCAAAAGGAGATGTTATGATACTGTCTAAGAACGGTTTTAAGTTAAAGCGAATGGTTAAACCGAGTTCTTTGGAATCAGAGTTGTTAGAGGAGTTACAGTTTGAGTTTACTGCATGTACCCATGATAATTTTGTTGTTATCGGCATTTGTAGATTCCCAAACTCAGACCTTAATATTTTCCTTCATAGGCTTAGCCTCTTGATAGATTATTTCAATAAAAAATTTGATACAATAATAATGGGAGGGGATTTTAATATAGACGTTTTAAAAATAACAATAAACATCGATCATTTAAAGAGGTATTAAAAAGCCAAAACATGAGTTATCTAGTCAATTTTCCCACGAGAGTAACCAAAAACTCAGAAACTGCTATAGATAATTTTTTAGCAAAAAATTTTGATTTGAACAGGATTAAAGGGAAGGTTTATAACTAGCTTATCAGATCATGACGGTCAACTTTTGGAAATAAAGTGTTTCAATTCGGTATGTAATGAGCCTAATTTCCACAGGGGTAAGAATTGGCTCATTAGGCCTAGCCTAGTAATAGGACTGCCTGGTTTAGCCAGTGGGCCTAGGCCAAGGCTAGATTTCATCTAGCCTATGTCCCATGCTGTGAAGGGAGAGTTGATAATCTGAATAAACACTATTATTTCCCTTACTTAAACCCCTTGAGTGATTAAGTAACTCACGTCATTATGGTGGATGTTTATAACCCTAATTATCACCATCGGAAGGCTAACCTAGTCGGACTCATAACTGCCGACTCCGATCGCCGATTTAGATTCGGAATCCTGACTGTTGACACTGTTCACTAAGATTAAGGTGTATTCACAAACACTTCGTGAGTCGTGAAAGAAGGTCACTTCTTCCAATAAACGCGATATTGCGAGTGGAAATGTTGTCGTGTGTAAACAACGTACATAACCTCGAAAGACATTGTCACGACTGCGTTATGCAGACAACGACAGAGCCTGCGCTGCTTCTTCTTCTGCTCGCCGAGCGCGCCAATCTGTTTTCTGGCGGATGCTCAGAAAAAAGGCCCCCCGGAAGAGTTTTTTTTTTCGATCCTGTAACCAGCTTCACGTCGACAGCTGGTGGGTTTTCCCAGCGGAAAGTGAGCTCCATGAGGCCCTGATAAGAGCTTCACTCTGGTCGGTGCTACGTTAGTGTTCGGATTGATAGTCGTTTCGTGCGTCGCTTCCCCGTCCACTACTTCAACCACCTTCGAGAGCTGACTTCGTCGTCTTCCTATACCTTGTGGTATTAAAGGTACGACAGCGTTCTGTTCTCAAAGTTTTTCGATTTTATTTTAAATGCCAGTTTTCAGACTTTGCGTTGAAACTGTCGCAGGATAGGGTTCCGAAACCTATCCTGCTCATCTCTTGGCTGTAACCAAGACTAATTAAATTAATTATCTTGGTGCCGATTATAATTTAGTTTTCCTTTGGGATAGGCTATTTTCTAAATTCTGTGTAACCAAGTTGGAGTAATTGGTGATTTTACGGGTTTAAGTCCTAGATTTTCCTGCTGTTGTAACAGGCTTAATCTTGTCCAAACCTGCTGTGCTACAGGAGTGTAAGGTCTGTCCTGCTCCTGTAATTACTGGTCACTAGTAAAATAGTTTAATGTTGTTTCTTGATTAGGGTAAACATTAACTATGGGTAACTAGTGTTAACTCTGAACATCTCGCATAGCTAGGGAAAACAGCAGAGGGCATTTTACCTAGAAGGTGTTTCCAAATTTAGTCTGTCCTAAGTTGAATGCCAAAAGGTTGAATAAAACTGAGCTCTCACATTTGAATATCTGGTAACTACTGTGATTTCGATCCTCGACCCCTGGAATTATCCCAGCGACCGAGCTGAGCGATTCCAAGGCCTCTGACAACCCGTGACGTGATTTCCTGCGGTTCGGTGTACCAGTGTAACCGATCATCTTTTCTCTCACCAGGAAATATCCGTCACAGGTAAAAAAAACTAACTTGCCATTAAAACAAAAATTACGTAAATTTTCCCCATAAAATTTAAAATATTTTGATGAACTACTGGCGAAAGAAACGTGGAGTAATGTGTACTTCGCATCAATAGATAAAAAATATGACATTTTTCACTATTTATTCAATTTTTATTTTAATATAGCATTCCCCAAAACCTTAATTACAAAGAAAAGCAGAACAAGTAATTGGATGACAGAGGATTTAAAAATCAAATTTGTAAACATAATCAAAATAACCAAAGAATTCCGTTAGAACAAAAATAAATACCCCCGTTGCAGCAGACCTGCATACTCAGCGAATTTCAAATGCAAAACAACATATTTCAATCCTACATAGCGAGATTTGACATGTTTTTGTAAGCTCCATAAGAATAACATGGGGAATGAGTATGCAGGTGTGCTGCTACAGGTATATTAAAACTGGTTGGTTTTAATTCAATATTTAGTAGATCTGAACTAGAAGAAGCTATTTACCAAGTTTTATTGAGATACGTTGAGAAATAAGCGAGATATCGAATTTTAGTTATTTCCCATAAGGTTAACATTGGGACAACGTACTGTGTTTACCACTTTCAATATCTCGGTAACCAATGGACATAGAGCAGTGTTTCAAAATACTAAATTGTTTGTTTTTTTGAGGTGAATTCAATAGTGCCAACAAAAATTCGATAAATTTTATTTTTCTATGTAAAAAACTCTAAAAACCCATTTTTGGGGGGGTTTATCCCCCTTTACCCCCCCTTCCGGTGGTCCGATCGGGCTGGTTCACGAACTCGTCCAATTGATTACCACTTTACATGTCCGTACCAAATTTCATGAAGATCGGACCATTTTTGCGGCCGCTATCGTGCTAACAGACACATAGATATATATATATATATAGATATATATATAGATATATATATATAGATATATATATAGATATATATATATAGATATATATATAGATATATATATATATATATAAATTCGAACGAATAGTGTTTTTTGCTTCTGGGGGCCCCAAAACGAAAAGTTATAGTGGTCCCGAGCTTAGGTCTTACCATGAGACCTACGGTAATAGCTTCTTCCCTATAGGGGAAATTCGCTAAAAACTAAAATAACAACTAAATAGAAAATACCCCCGTTGCAGCAGACCTGCATACTCAGCGAATTTCAAATGTAAAACAACGTATTTCAAGTAAACATAGCAAGATTTGACATGTTTTGTTAAGCTCCATAAGAATAACATGGGAAATGAGTATGCAGGTTTGCTGCTACAGGTATATTAAAACTGGATGGTTTTAATTCAATATTTAGTAGATCTGAACTAGAAGAAGCCATTTACCAAGTTTTATCAAGATATGTTGAGAAATAAGCGAGATATAGAATTTTACTTATTTACCATAAGGTTAACATTGGGACAACGTACTGTGTTTACCACTTTCAATATCTCTGTAACCAATGGGCATAGAGCAGTGATTCAAAATACTAAATTATTTGTTTTTTTGAGCTGAATTCAATGGTGCCAACAAAAATTTGATAAATTTTATTTTTCTATGTAAAAACTCAAAAAAACCCATTTTTGGGGGGGTTTATCCCCCTTTACCCCCCCTTCCGGTGGTCCGATCGGGCTGGTTCACGAACTCGTCCAATCGATTACCACTTTACATGTTCGTACCAAATTTCATAAACATCGGACCATTTTTGCGGCCGCTATCGTGCTAACAGACACATAGATATATATATATATATATATATATATATATATATATATAAATTCGAACGAATAGTGTTTTTTGCTTCTGGGGGCCCCAAAACAAAAAGTTATAGTGGTCCCGAGCTTAGGTCTTACCATGAGACCTACGGTAATAGCTTCTTCCCTATAGGGGAAATTCGCTAAAAGAGAGATTATAAACAACGCTTAAATCAAGCTAAGTCAAACTATTTTCAAACCAAAATTAATAAGTCAGCCAATATTCAAAAAACTGTTTGGATATTAATAAACAATGAAGAAGGGGTAAAAAAGGGGGAGCAGATTAACAATATATCTTTGAAGGAGGGACAGATAATTATCTCAGATCCAAAATTAATAGCAAACAAATTTATTGACCATTTTGTTAATGTAGTAAAAGATCTAGATGTAAATAGTAATAGTGAAATTGAAAACTTGTTTGTGGAAAGTAATGTAAGTAACAATACAGTAATTAGGCCTTGTTTTAATTTTAAACCAGTTGACAGAAGAGAGGTGGAAAATATAATAGACTCGTTTAAGAACAAAAATGTTTGTGGTTATGATGAGGTGCCGATGACAGTGATTAAAAAAGTGAAAACCAATATAAGAGCAGTTCTAAGCCACGTTATAAATTCATCGTTTGTGTCAGGTATATTCCCATCTCAATTAAAACAGGCAAAAATAGTTCCGATCCATAAAAAAGATGATAAAAACGATGTTCAAAATGATCGTCCAATATCTGTACTTCCAACTATTTCCAAAATTTTCAAAATTGCTGTATGCATACAACTTATAGAGTTTTTAGAAAAATTTAATTTATTTGACAACGGCCAACAAGGATTTCGATCTGGAAGGTCTGTTGTAAGTGCTGCTATAGCTTTTATAGAATCAATTATTGAATCAGTAGACAATGGAAATAACACAATTGGGGTATTCTTAGATATCGCTAAGGCGTTTGACAGTATAAAACACTCAAAACTAATAGAAAAATTAATTGTCTTGGGTGTATAAAAAAATGCTATAAATTGTTTTAAATCTTATCTTTCCGACAGATCTCAGTTTGTTGAAATAACCCATTTGACAAATAACAATAAAATTACCAAATCCTCATCACACTATAAACTTCTTCAGTTTGGTGTTCCTCAGGGATCCATTTTAGGACCTCTACTCTTTTTGTGTTATCTGGGGGGGTTAGACAAGGTACTAATACATAAACTCAATAGTGAATTATGTCTTTATGCTGATGACGCTCATTCAGTGGTGTCAACAAAATCACCAGAAGAAACCGAAGTCGTCACATTGATTGAATGATATGACATGACATGTCATGACACGTAACATGACATGTCGTGACATATCATGACATGTTGTCATTGATGTCGTTACATTGACATTTTTTTATCACAATTTACTTTTAAATACTCAAAAAACAAATTACATAAATTTAAAAACTTCTCAAAATAGGAAAATGAAAGATCTTGTGATAATACATAACTCACAACACATTGAAAATAAAAGTAGTACTAATTTTTTGGGGTTAAAAATTAATCAAAACTTCAATTGGGATGAGCATTTTCATAAAATTTTATTAAAAATAAACTCTGGAATTTATGCATTATCCAGGATGAGTCACTACTGTGATATGAAAACATTAAAAAACATTTATTTCGCCCATGTTCACTCTCATATTTCTTTTTGCATTGCCCTGTATGGCTTAAAAAAAATCAAGATGGAAAAAATTTTAAAACAGCAAAAAAAGCCAATCGAATTATACTAAATCTAAAACATGATGAATCAGTAAAAAATTACTTCAAACAATTAAAAATTCTCACAGTTTATGGTCAGTATGTTCTTGTAGCAAAGAATAAAAAAATAGAAGATATAAACTTTAAAGAACAAACTCATTCTTATAACACTAGGGGGAAAAATGAGGTCCCTGAGGAGCACAGGCTGAAATTCTTTGAAAAGAAACCTTCCTATATTGGCAATAAACTCTTAAAACACATTCCAAAACAAATTAAAAATGAAAGAGGTGTAAAATTCAACAAATTGTTGAGAGAATATTTAATAAATAAAGCTCTTCATTCATTGGATGAGCTATCCACTTCTCTCTTAAGTGACTTTATTTTTATTCTTGTTTTTCTTTTACAGTAACTGAATTGATTTTTGTTTTTTGTTTTTTGTACCTTGTATTATAACAAAAGCTGATTAATTACATGCAAATATCCATGTAACTTAACTGTCAATGAAGTTTTAGTTAGTTCTTAAGTTTTGACACTATTTATTGCACCACATATACATAAAAATAAATAAAGATATTCGACTATTGACTATTGACTAACCTTTTCCGGAGACTTTTGTATGCCTGCCCCACTGATGACATGGCCAAGATATTGAACCTTTCTTTCAAAAAACTTGCATTTGTCAATGTTCACATGTAGATTGTACTGCTCTAATCTCTCCAATGCCTTTATTAGCCTGGATTCACACTCTTCAAATGTACTACCTTGTATGACAATATCATCAAAATAAGCTACAGATCCATCTAGATTTTGTACAAATTGATCCATAAACTTGTGAAACTCATTTGGGGCAGTTTTAATTCCGAAAAACAGTCTTTTAGCTCTTATGTTCTCTTATGAGTGGTGAGAATTTTGGCACTTTCATTATCAACTGGTATATGCAGATAAGCCTTATAAATGTCTAATGTGCAGAAGTATTGTCCTTGTCTCATTTTATTTAGTATGTCATCTATCCATGGAATAGGGTACCGACCGTCATGAAGTTGTTGGTTTACAGTCACTTTGTAATCTGCACATATTCTGACTGATCCACTTGATTTTGGAATGACCACAATTAATTGGTGTTCCCCATTCAGATTGGTCGACCTTTTCAATAATATCCTCTTGTTCAAGTTTATGTAATTCATTTTCCACAGCTTCTTGAAGAGCATAAGGTACTGGTCTTGACTTCAGGTAAACTGGTTTCGCATTATCCTTAAACTTCAAGGAGAACGTGAAAGTTGGAACTTGACCAACTCTTTGTTCAAAAACTTTAGAGAACTTTTGTTTACTATAAGTGATTGCAGATTTTGTATCAATACTTGGTTCATTCGTGGCCAGTTGATTGATGTCATGTTAATTTATTTTCAACTTGCGTATCCAATTCCTACCAAGTATAGCATTTTTTTCTGAGATTAACAATGTACAAATCTTCCCTGCATGATTTATCTTCATAAGATATATTGAGAGTACAGACTCCGATTGGCTTAAATAATTGACCCGTGTAAGATCCTTAAATAATTGACCCGTGTAAGATCAGAAAATAGTTTTTGTTTTGCAGATTGGAACGTTTAGTTTAAGTTTCTTGAACTCCTCATCGGTTATAATACTCACACGGCTGCCTGAGTCATATTCAAAAGTTATTGTTTCCCATTTAGTGTGATTTCCACCATAATTCTGTCATCCCCTACATCATTGTTTAGTACATCTATGATTCGTTTAACATCATATTAGTGCTGAAATACTATCGATAGTGCTATCGATAGTATCGATAGTTCCCGTGTTGGGCCGGGACAGAATGTCCAACAGTATCCCCTGCTTGTCGTAAGAGCCGACTAAAAGGGGAGGGGGGCGCACTGGTCCTTTTTCGCGTCTCCTTTTCACAAGTCCATTCTCCGTTTCATTTCAATAGCCCGGTTGTTTTTTTTTTCTAAATCATTCCGGCCTACTCGCCGGGGTGACTCTGTGTTCCTCAGCCTCCGTTGCGTTGGAGGTCTAGGGCAAGCAGAGGGTACAGCTTAAAAACTGGGTTCTGCACCTCCCAGGCTGCCGGATAGTACAGGGGCCCGGGTCAGCTCAGCCAACTGACCTGGCTGCCCTATCAGCCGGCGAAAATCCTCTTGGCCGTGGTGGTGCCGGTTGGCGACCGGATAGGGCCCTGCTGCGGTCACGGGGGGGCTCTACCGAGGCCACTGCTCGTCTAGGACCGCCGGTGTTTTGGAGGCGGTCGAACATGGATATAGTTAATCTGGTGATGGGTCGGTTTGACAATCACATTGGGGCACTGTTTTTGGGGGTCAAAAACGCCCAGTCTTGGGGGCCAATCCAGACATCATGGCTTCAAACATTAAAAATAAGACTCAAAAGGTGCCAGAATCTGATCGGGGAACCCTAACCCCAAACATAAAAAATCAAAGAGAAGAGACTTCTCAACTCTCCTCTCTAAGCGGGAACGTCGATGGGGTTGAAAGCCCCTTCGATCGCAGACCCAGGATCCCGAGATCGCCCACTCGGAACAACACCCCCGAGGCGGCGACCACGGGTAATTCCTCAACTGTGGTGACCGGAACAACACCGGTCATAGATAAACTGATTGAGGGGGGTTACTCCAACGCAGTCGCCCTACCAAGCTGTTGTAGCCTTGGCTAGGCAGGAGGAGGAGGATCTCTTCAAAGCATGTCTCGACACCCTCAAAGTCATGAAGGCGGCGACGGGTCGTCAGAGAAACATGAGTGCGGACGTGAAGACTGGAATTCAAACTCTTGAGTCCAATCTTCAGCGTATTATCCACCTGAGGAGATCGTGGCAATCCTGCGAGGTCGTTTCCTGTACTACGCAGACGACTCCCTCTCTGCACAAGTAGCCTCAGTCCTGCGGCCCCAAAGGTGCTGATACTAGCCCTGCGGTGCCGGAGGCTGAGAAATCTCAGAAGTCCGACGGGGCAAAGGAGGCGCCTGACTCCGGTTCGTGGACAGAGGTCCTCGGGAGAAGGGCCAAGAAGAGGGATCGGCCCAAGCAGGTTGCGACTCAGGCTGGTAGCCAGGGCCAGAAGAAGCCGCCGAAGAAGAAGCCTCTGAAGAAGCGCCTGGACGCCCTTCTAATCAGGCCGTCGGAGAGGAAGACCTATTCCGACGTGCTGGGTGAGATCCGCCGAAAGGCAAAGCCAGAGGAAAAGGGGGCCGTCATCAAGGGCCTGCGTAAAACCCGTGCCGGCGACCTTTTGGTTGAGCTCGGCGAGTCCACGGGTAGCAAGTCCGCCTTCGGTGACGACCTTCAAAATATTTTGGGCGCGAATGCGACGGTGCGAGTTTTGGAGCCTAAGTCCACCATGGAAGTCAGGGACATCGATGAGGTGACAACCGAGGACGACGTGATTGCTGTCGTCAAATCTGCCCTCGGCGGGAACCCTGAAGTCAAGGTCTTCTTGACAAAGGCGAACTCACGGGGGCAGAGGATGGCGATCCTGACACTGGGCGCAAGAGACGCGGCAAAACTGCTCGCTGAGGGTCACTTGAAGATCGGCTGGAAGAGCTGTCGGGTACGCGAGAAGCTCGTGGTTCCTAGATGCTTTAAATGTCTGGGGTGTGGCCACGTAGCCAATCGCTGCGACGGCCCCGACCGAAGCAAGCTCTGCTTCAAGTGCGGTGGCCAGGACCATAAGGCCAGTGCATGCACCGCTGCACTGTCCTGCATCCTGTGCACTGAAGCCGGCTTGAAGAACGGTCAGGTCAGGCATGCTGCCGGGTCGAGTCGATGTGGGGCGCACAAGCAAGCTCTGCAGAAGCTGCTTTCCACAAACAAAAAATGACCCAAGTTCTACAACTAAACATGCAGAGGAGCAGGACAGCAGACGATCTGTTGTACCGATATGCCACAGAGCAATGTTCCGATATACTGCTCCTTAGTGAGTAATACCGGAATCGAAGCTCTCCGCAGTGGTATTCCGACCCTTCTGGCAATGCTGCCATTTGGATCTTGGACCTTGGAAAGGTGCCCGTTCTTGCTACTGGTTCGGGCAACGGTTTCGTTTGGGTGAGGAGCAGGAATGTCACATTTTTCTCCTGCTACCTTACACCGAACCAGCCCATCGCTGACTACCGCCGCATGGTTGACTCCATTGAGGATGAGGCCATGAACATCCCTGGCGGTGTCATCATTTGCGGCGATTTTAACGCCAAAGCGGTGGAATGGGGCATGCCCGAGACCAACACTCGAGGCCGGTACGTCCTGGAGATGATCGCTAGGTTGGGTCTCCATATCCTTAACACGGGCGGCGTTTCTACCTTCCGTCGTCCAGGGTATGAAGAGACGATTCCTGACATTTCCCTCGCCTCTGAGGGGGTTGCGGATCGCATCTCTGACTGGCGAGTCTCCGAGGATTATTCCGCCAGCGATCACCAGGGTATCCTTTTCAAGGTCCTTCCCGAGCGTGCGCGCATTCGTGCTAATCCTGCTCCTCTCTCTCGACGCTGGAACACCAGTCGTCTGAATAAAAGAATATTTGAAGAAATCGTCCGGGACAAGAGTATCCCAAACAACACAAGCGCCGAACATCTGGCCACATCGACAATGAGCCTCATCACCACCGCGTGTGAGCAGTCGATGCCCGGAGTTTCTCGCTGTCACGGGAAGAAACCAGTCTATTGGTGGACGCCCGAAATCGCGGAACTCCGGAGGAGATGCCTTGGTCTCCGACGAGCAGCGCAGCGAGCCAGGAATCGCCCTGATGCTAATGTCAGATCGGCAGAGCACAGGGCTCTTCGGCGTGAGCTCCGGGGTGCCATCAACCGGAGCAAGGTCAGGTGCTGGAGACAACTGTGTCAGGATATTGACAACGACCCCTGGGGGACGGGCTACAAACTTGTAACCCAGAAGCTAGGGGCTCGCTCACCACCTGCGGTCATGGAACCACAAGCCATGGCCGCCGCCGTTGACACATTGTTCCCCAGTCATCCTGTGAGGCCTGTTAGGGACTTTGGAGAGGTAGGCGCCTTCCCGGCCTTTCGGGAAGAGGAACTTATCGCTGCCGTCCGATCCCTGAGAACCAGAAGAGCACCCGGTCCCGATGGTATCCCGGCGGAGGTGATCAAGCTCGTCGTGGAGGTCAACCCAAGGCTTCTCTTAGACATGTACAACGCATGTCTGGCTAAGGGCGTGTTCTTCTCGGCTTGGAAAACAGCTGGTCTCGTCCTGATCCCTAAGGCGAAGACCACGCAAGGGACTCCCCCATCTTTTCGTCCCCTCTGCATGCTCGACACGGCCGGCAAAGTGATGGAAAAACTCCTGCGCGCTAGATTGACCGAAGCAATCGTTTCTGCGGGTGATCTGTCTCCACAGCAGCACGGTTTCAGAACCGGCCATTCCACCATTGACGCCATCCAGGAGGTAGTTGAGGCAGTGCGGAGGGCGGAGGACCACAACCACTGGTCGCGCCGCGTGGTTCTCCTCGTTACACTTGACGTAAGAAACGCTTTCAACTCCGCCAGGTGGAGCGATATGCTGTGGGCGCTTGAGCATACGTTCCACGTCCCCCTCTACCTCCTGCGCATGATCGAGGCGTATCTTTCGGATAGGGTACTGCTTTACGACACTACTGAAGGTCAGAAGCGCATACCCATCACTTCTGGGGCTGCGCAGGGGTCTATTCTTGGACCCGATCTTTGGAACGTGTCCTATAACAGCTTGCTGACGCTAGACATGCCCGATGAGACCCAGCTCGTTGGCTACGCCGATGATGTTGCTGCTCTGGTTGCAGCAAGAGACGTCGAGTTGGCGAAGCTCAAACTCAGAACAGTAATGGACCGAGTCAGCGAGTGGATGCGAGTTCACGGCTTGTCTTTAGCTATTGAGAAAACCGAAATCGTGGTCCTCACTAAGAAGAGGATTCCCATAGTTATTCCTGTGCAAATAGGCGACGTCCTTCTTGAGACCAAGCCTGCTGCCAAATACCTTGGTGTTATGGTCGATAGCAAACTGTCTTTCGGCGAGCAGATACAGCGCACCCCCGACAAAGCCGCCAAGGGTGTCGCTGCCCTTAGTAGGCTTATGCCCAACGTCGGTGGCCCTCGTTCTTGCAAGCGCCGTCTGCTTATGTCTGCCGTTCAATCAGTTTTGCTTTACGGTGCGGAGGTATGGGCCCACGCACTCGAGTTAGGAGTCTACCGAGACCGGCTTACTCGAGTTCAGCGTCAAGCTGCCTTACGGGTCGCATCTGCCTACCGCACAGTTTCCGAGCCAGCTGTGATGGTGATCGCGGGAGTTATTCCCGTCTACTTCCTAGCGAGGGAGAGACAGGCGATTTACCGCAGGAGGCCTGAGGTGGGCAGGGAAACAGCCGCAACTGAAGAGCGCGACCGCAGCTTCGACTGCTGGCAGCGCAACTGGGAAGCTGAGTCGAGAGTACGTTGGACCTTTAGGCTCACTCCCACCATCCGACCATGGGTGGAACGGCAGCACGGCGAGGTTGACTATTTCGTGACCCAGTTCCTTTCGGGTCATGGATACTTCCGAGCTTATTTGCACAGGATGGGAAAAGTCGCCAGCTCGGACTGCCTGTATTGCCCTGGCATTTCAGACACGGCCGAGCATACATTTTTTGACTGCGACCAATGGCACGCTCATCGAGCTTCGCTCATTGATGAGATCGGCGTCGTCGCAACTCCACAGAACATCGTTGGAGCAATGCTCCAGGGAGAGGGCAACTGGAACTGCGTTAGGCATTTTGTCCAGGCCATTCTTCGGGTGAAAAAGGTCGATCTTGACCGGCCTTGATCCTTATTTATCCCCACAGAGGAAAGCCCTAGTGGCATAAGCACAAGGCCTAGCCCGAAGTAATGTGTGAAACAGTTCCAGGCTAGTGTCCTCGGTGCCGACGGGGGTGGTTTAGTCGGTAGTTCACGGGACATCAAGTTCGTGGGAGTCCGACACTACTGAGGGGACAATGAGCCCCTCAGTGTGCGTAAATGCATTCCACCTCCTACCCAAAAAAAAAAAAAAAAGTATCGATAGTTTCCGATAGTGAGACTATCGGTATTAAACTTCGATAGTTTAGCAAGCTGAATTATTGTTCAAAATAATACAATTTTATATTTTATCCATAACAATGACATAAATTAATAAAATTGTAAAGAATATCTCCATAAAATAACTCTCCGATGATTATAACATTTCTTTGAAGTGATAATTTATTCATCATAAATTATAGTTATGGTAATTTTAGTTATGGTAGTGTACTCAGTTTGAGTACACTACCATAACCTACCTTAGATTTTACCGGTCACGTTGGAACGCTGCAGACAATACCACATTATCATATTATTATTCTTTCTTTCTTTTTAATATTCGATTATTTCTTATTTCAACGTTGAGGTAATTTTAAGTGTTTCAGTTCAACCGTACGTAGTATTTACACATTAATAATAGGGCCTATTGTATTAATTTTGTCATACACTTTTAAGCTTAAGTTATCATTTTTATCTAACAATTATAATATTTTTATGTTATTAAAATATAATAGGTATAATTCGAATTTGAGATTGCAGTACTTTAATCACCTTAAGAACAAAAAAACGCAAATAAAATTAATAATCACAAAAACTATCAATAGTACTATCGATAGTCGGACTATCGATAGAATTTCAGCACTACATCATATTCTGATTCAGAATCAATGTCACTTACATTCGTTATGATTTTACAAGTCGATTGCATTTGCTGTATACGTTTTGCAATACACACCTTTTCTATATGT
This sequence comes from Flexamia atlantica, assembly GCA_035578135.1. Lineage (NCBI taxonomy): Eukaryota > Metazoa > Arthropoda > Insecta > Hemiptera > Cicadellidae > Flexamia > Flexamia atlantica. Next base: position 4,087,692 of record JAQJVK010000016.1, on the reverse strand, counting down.
CCATCCTTGTTACAATATCGACAGTTCAAATCATTGATTGATCGGCGATTGAATGTTTCATGGTTGTTTCTTCCACAGTGTAAACATACATCAGATAATCCAAGTTTTTGTAGTCTTTTGCTGTTTTTGCTTTTGTTTATATCTATTCTAGGAGAGAAGTTCTTTGCATTGTTGATATCATGTTTGCATAAGACTTGGTTCTTGGATGTTGTGTTTATTTTATTGACTTCATGTCTGTTCAGACTAGATGAATAGACGTTTCAGTTGCCAATTTTTGAAGTCTCTATTGCTAGAGCAGTTTCCAAAGTTTTGTCAAGGGAAACTTCACCAAGTTGCAAGAGTTTTTCTCAGATGTCTACGTCATGTAAGCCTCTAATGAACTGAGCTCTAAGCATCAGATTGATAACCGACTTTGTACAGTTACCTTGTTCACATCCAGATTTGAATCCTGCTGAACTTGCCAACTGTTTCAGATTTGCTAGATAGTTTGAGATTGATTCCCCTTCATTTTGCAATTGCGAGAAAACTTTATGATGTTCAGTTAAAATGTTCTTCTTCGAATACAGGTTTTCATTCAGCAGTTTCAACAATTCTTTGTAAGTTTTGGTATCTGGTCTATCTGGGGATGTTAAACTGCAGATGAGTTGGTAGTGTTTAGCACCTAGGCAGTTTATTAAAAATAGTCCTTTCAACATTTGTGTCTCTTCATCACCATCTGTTAAACCTTTTATTTTGAAAAAGATTTCTAAACGTTGTATATAGTTCTCAAAAGGTTCTTCTCTATCGTCATAGGCATCAAAGGTCAATGCATTACTCTGAAGCAATTCCTTCGTTGTTCTGTTCTGATTCATATTAGGAATAGCTTGTTGTGTGGTTTGTTGATTAGTCAGTAAGGTCATAAACTGATTTAAGGTGTATGACTGTACATGTTTTACATTACAGTCATACACCTTAAGAATTGTTGCCAAGAAGTCATGCCAAAAGAATTGTTAACTTTCACCGTGCTACAGGAGCCACTGTCTGCATTGTGACATCCGACCAACCTACAGCAAAAAGAGAACTGAGACGGGGACTTTCCCAATTGGAGTTTGTGACAAAGCTTGAACAACTGATCTCTGCTGAAGAAGCTAAAGTTTCAACACCTCAACAAACTAACAATGCAAATGAATCACCTCATGCCATCACTCTCCCAGACAAGTCTTGTGTCAACATTACACTGGATGAGACCTCACCTATCAACACTCCACCAGAGGAGTCCCTTTTAACTCTCACGTAAGCCAACAGGCAGCCCCAAGATAGATGAAACTTTTTCAACTCTAAGGCTATTTCATCAAAATATTCAAAATTTATCCACTCGTATAGAACAGTTACAGGTTATCTTAACAGAAGTAGATCCAGACTTAATTGTTTTGACCGAACATAATATGAATGAAACTGAACTAGAACGTTTTAATTTAGAAAACTATTGTTTGATTACACAATATACCCGCACCACAACTACAGGTGGTGGTATAGTAATTTTATCCAAAGAGAGTTTCAAAGGGAAGCCGCTGGTTTCTGATAAAATCGAAGAATTATGTCGGGATAAACTGTTTGAATGTTGTTGTTCAATTTTTAAGATAAAGAGTACTAGTTTCTTATTGGTAGGCATATATAGAAAACCACAGTTACAAAATTCAGAGTTTTTAATTCGTTTAAATTTACTCATTGAAATTTTGTTAGATAAAAATAATCACTTAATCATAATGGGCGATTTCAACATTGATGTGCTTGTTGTATCACCTGAATCGAAAGAGTTGAAAAATATTCTTGCTAGACATGGTATGGATTACCTGATTGAGTTTCCAACACGAGTTACAGCTACATCAAAAACCTGTATTGATAATGTGTTAACAAATTTTGATAAGCAGACAATAAAAGTTGAGGGTATTATAACTGCCTTATCAGATCATGATGGGCAAGTCATAGATTTACCTTTATTACCTAACAAAAAAAATGCTCCAAGCCTCCATTTCCGAGGCAGGAATTTTTCCATTGATAATATGACATTATTCAAATCACTTTTGGAAAAGGAAAATTGGATGTCTCTTCATAATTCAAAAATTGAAGATAAATATACAGTCTTTCATAATATCTTTCACTACTACTTTAATTTATAATTTCCGGTCGTTCAGAAAAAAATCACAAAAAATATTAATAATTGGATTACCCGAGAACTAAAAGAAGAAAAAAACAATCCCATTGAACTCAATAAATTGGCAAGAGACTCAGGTTTACAGCCCCTAAAAACAAAACTTAAAGAAAAAAACTAAACAATACAAACATAATTTGAGAAAGGCCAAAAAAGATTATTATGACGATAAAATTAAAAACTCTGAAAATATAAGTAAAGCTTCATGGGGAATTATAAATAAAGAAACACAAAAAAGTTCAAAACAGGTAGAAAATGATTATATTCTAAGTTCAGACAATGGTGAAATTACAAATCCTTTGGATGTAGCAAATAGTTTTAACAATTATTTTGTAACAATAATAGAAAACTTGGTAAAGGACATGGCACCGGCTCAGGATGGTTGTAATGATACTTATATTGACTGCCAAATTCCTACTTTTAGGTGTCCACCACTGGAGGAAAAAGAACTAATGACAATTTTTGTTTCACTCAAAAATAAGTGGTCCAGTGGCTATGATGGGATCCTTGTCTAAGTAATAAAATTTGCAAGAGATCCACTCATTAAGCCTTTAACTCATCTAGTAAACGCTTCTTTTATCTCAGGAATTTTCCCAGATCAACTCAAAATTTCAGAAGTGGTACCAGTTTTTAAAAAGGGAGAAGAAACAGAAATTGAAAATTATCGTCCTATTTCAATTTTACCCTCAATATCCAAAATTTTTGAAAAAGCAAAGTTTTTAAGATTAGTGAAACATCTGAATGACAATAATCTCTTCTGCCCCGAACAACATGGTTTTAGACAGGATAAATCCATCAATACTGCCCTGATTAGTTTTATTGAATCCTTAATAGAATCAATAGATGAAAAAAGCATAGTTGCTGGAATTTTTATGGACCTATCTAAAGCTTTTGACAGTATATCTCACAGCAAAATTATCAAAAAATTAAATAGGCTAGGTGTTAAAAACCTTAATTTAAATTGGTTTGCAAGTTATTTAAAAATTAGAAGTCAATATGTAGAAATATCAAAAACGGAAGGTAATCAAATTGTTAAATATAAATCAAGTTCCCGAACAATCAAACACGGGGTACCACAAGGGTCAATGCTTGGGCCTTTATTGTTTATTTGTTATATAAAAGACATGCCAGACTGTCTTAGTAAACTTAATGATATAAAAAATCAACTTATACTATATGCGGATGACTCCAATCTCATCATGTCTGCAAAGACTGACATCGAAATGGAAATAAGCTCTTTCATAGAATTGGGTAAACTTCAGGACTTATTCTTTTCAAACAATCTAATATTAAATTCAAAAAAGACTAATTTTATTCAATTCACTAGGAAACAAAATCGAAATATTCATAATTTTAACATTCTTGTTGATAATACTCAAATAGATAGGGTTGACAAAACAAAATTTTTGGGAGTCCATATTGATAGTCATCTTAGTTGGGACCAACACATTGATTATATTCTAGCAAAAATAAACTCAGGAATTTATGCTTTGAAAAGATTGTATTATCTCTGCAATTCAACCGTTTTAAAGAATGTTTTTCATGCTCATGTGCAATCCCATGTATCTTATGGAATTTGTGTGTATGGAGGAACAACCAAACAAAACCTCGATAAAATTTTAGTTAGTCAAAAAAGAGCATTAAGAGCTATGTTAAATCTTAAGTTTGATGAGTCTGTGAGGCAGCATTTCATTGAACAAAACATTTTAACCGTTTACAGCTTATACATCTTGGAGTGTGTAACACATGTTAAAAACAATAAAGATAATTTTGTAAAACATGAGGATATTCATGGTTACAATACCAGAAATAAAAGTAGTATAGTATTACCCTATCATAACTCTGAGATATTTAAAAAGAAACCATCCTATACCGGTTCTGTATTTTTAAAACACATCCCTAAAGAAATATTGAACATAGAAAATTGTAATAAATTTAGGTGTGCACTCAAACTTTTTTAAATAAAAAATGCTTTTTATTCTTTTGAAGAATTATACGAATTGAGTAATATGAATGCTGTATAAATAATTTTTACATAGCTGTATATACAGATTTAAGGCTGAACTTCGGTGACGCTATTTATTGTATTATGTACATGAACAAATAAAGAAGTTTTGAATTGAATTGAATTGAATTACAACTGAGTAACTAAGTAACTGAGTAAAGGTTTTCTTTCTTTTTTTGGTATCACATATTTGTATGTATGCTCTTAGTTCAGTAACTCTTTTAAGTTTAATTACCTCAAAATTGTAATTTGTATTTGAGTAATGATAATAATTTTTTACCATTATGTAGAAACATGATGACTATTATATTATAAACTTTAAAAAACTCAACTCGAAAAAAGCTCGAAACTTGCGGGTATTTTTCAAAACTTGACTCGACTTTAAAAATCACTACTCGCACACCCCTATACGTGCTACCAAATTAAATTTATTATTTTCACTTCTGCTGTGATACTCTACAGAACTGAACCTTTATGGAAAGTGCAGAATGAACTCAAGTTTTTTCCAATTTTATTTTTAAAACCACAGTTAATAAAGACTGGAACCTTTCTATTATTCATCAGTGCTATAACTTCACTACAATAGTAATTTCATCCAAGATTTAACTTCAAACTTGCTTATCGTCCGAGGAGAGTTCAAAGCCGAATACCGTACTACTGTACAAGGAAGCATGACCCACTTGATATTCATGTAGTCTAGTTATTGAATTGAATTTTTTTGTTGGTATTTAGCTTGTATGTCTTGTCTATTGGTGTCAATGTTTTATTAGTTTTAAGGTCAGAGAACAATTAACAAGAAATTTAGCGAGTAGCATGTTTAGGCCCACCTATCATCAAAATTCCTTCCCCGGTAACACCAGTGTAAAGTTGTGCTCTGACCCGTATATTAATTTAGTCCATTTTAATGATATATGTCAACCCGTTTAAAGTAATGAATAATACAATTTTAATGTCAATTTAAATGTCAGTATTCTCAATTGTCCTTTTGTTAAAAATTGTTAACTGTAACAGATCTCGTGAAATAAAAAATGGAAATAATTCATTAACTTTATGAGATTAATAACTTATACTGATATATAAGACAGCCTATTTAACTTCAGTATAAGTACTTGCAAATGAATGCTGGCCTGCTTGAATTTAATGTTTATTTTAGCCTGATCTCATGATGTTTTAATTAAAATTTATCACATTTTAATATTGATTTAATGACCGAAATAAGAAGTTTAAGACTAACAAAATCAATACAAGGAAACTATAAGACTTTTTCAAGACTGAGATATTTCATAGGCCTACTTACTTAACTGCACATTCCGGTAAACAATACCCCCGTTGCAGCAGACCTGCATACTCAGCGAGTTTCAAATCCAAAAAAATATAATTCAAGCCAACATAGCGAGATTTGACATGTTTTTGTAAGCTCCATAAGAATAACATGGGAAATGAGTACGCAGGTTTGCTGCCATGAAAATAGAAATATTTGAAATTTTAGACCATTAACCATTATATATCATAATTTAGTTTACAATTACCTTGTATTTGCCTATGTTCTTGCAAGGATGAATGTAGATCTCCGATGCATTTCGCCACAATTGTGGCATCGTCGGGGAGAAAAAAAAACACTACTACACTAATCACATTTTCACTATTTACATGTCACTTTTCACTATTTACAGTTCTAGTATACTTGTTCATTGTTGGGTTGGCCAACACGACGACCGCCCAACCAAAACAGCATTACACCGAAATACATATCAATCCAATACGTAGACAGGACATCCGAAAAAATCGGCAGAATATTCAAGAAATCAGGCTACACTCCTGCATACAAAGTTAAAACAAATCCATTATCTAACCATAAATTGGTTACCACAAAAGACCAATCGACCGAAAACCAAAAAGGTGTATATAAAATCACATGCAATCCCTGCAACAAACAGTATATCGGATACACTAACAGAACCTTTAAGCAACGATTCAAAGAACATAATTCCAGCAACCACAGTAATCCGACCTCAATAGTAGCCAAACACCTGAAACAAAACCCATCCCACGCCATTTCATTTCCCGATTCTCTTACTATCCTAAACCTCACACAATCAAAATCAATAGCCAAAGTTCAAGAGAGCTACCAAATTTACAAACACATCAATAACGAAGGACCAGACAACTTATTAAACATCAAAGAAGACTACAACAATTCAGTAATATTCAAAACTATACATGACATTGAAAATCTAAGGCAAATTGGCAACATTGCAAACTCTAGACAAAACTGGCAACATAGTGGTTGTAAAACATCCCCGCCCCAACAAAACCCGGAAAACCCCAGCCTCCGGCAGACGCCGACACCGACCATCCCTCACAGTACAGTGAATGACAACGAACCAAGTGCGACAACAGTTTGGACGCGCGCCCGCACCCGTGCCCGCGAACGCGATGCCTTCGGGCGGTCGTCGTGTTGGCCAACCCAACAATGAACAAGTATACTAGAACTGTAAATAGTGAAAAGTGACATGTAAATAGTGAAAATGTGATTAGTGTAGTAGTGTTTTTTTTTCTCCCCGACGATGCCACAATTGTGGCGAAATGCATCGGAGATCTACATTCATCCTTGCAAGAACATAGGCAAATACAAGGTAATTGTAAACTAAATTATGATTTAAAGTTCTTGCCACTGGGTAAATAATAAGCATTATATATCAATTAGATAAAGCCACAAAACAAGTTTTATCAAGATATGTTGAGAAATAAGCATGATACAGAATTTTACTTATTTCCCATAAGGTTAACATTGGGACAACGTACTGTGTTTACCACTTTCAATATCTTGGTAACCAATGGACATAGAGCAATGATTCAAAATACAATTTTTTTTGAGCTAAACTCAATGGTGCCTACAAGAATTGGATAAATTTTATTTTTCGGTGTAAAAAACTCAAAAAACCCATTTTAGGGGGAGGGTTTATCCCCCTTTACCCCTCCTCCCCATGGTCCGATTGGGCTAGTTCACGAACTCGTCCGAGTGATTACCACTTTACACGTCTGTACCAAATTTCATGAAGTTCGGACCATATTTACAGCCGCTATCTTGTTAACGAACATATATATTTATATATGTCCTCACATAAATTCGACTAGGCATTTATTATATATATAATAAAAATTTCATACAGAGGTAGATCTTGAACCTAGGAAACACATAGGCCTATTCACTTCCGTAAATTCCCCTCGGGCTACGCCCCGTGAACGTCCTCAGTTTCAATGTTTACATTTTAAAGGAATGCTCTATACATATATATACCTATATATATTTATCTATATATATATATATATATATATATATATATTTATATAGAATTTTTTTTATTTTAGACAACAATCTAAAGTGGGAGGATCATATTAGAAGCATTGAATCAAAAGTATAGAAAGGTCAAATCAAATCAAAGCAGCTTTATTTAAAAAATAATTGGTGCAAAATATACAACAAGGAAGTCATTTTGTCTACTTTACAATTTTTTCTTTTGTTTACATGCCATTTTTTCCTTAACCTAATATGTTTAGCAAACAAAATAATTACAAAAAAAATGACTACTAAAATATGAAATGCCCCTCACATAGGCTACTGCCCGTGCGTGAGAGTGTCGTTATCGTTAATTACAGTCGACTCTCGCTAACTCGAACTCCCACGGGACTGCGATTGTTCTTCATGTTACGTATAGTTCGTCGTAGGCATAGTTCGAGTTATAGAGGTAAACCAAATAAAAATTCGTGATACAGAGGTAAAGAAAAATGTAGTTTATTCCCTACATCTCCGAAAAATCTAAGCTTTTAACTTATTTAAATATTATATATAAATGAAAAATACAGTACGTATTTATATAATAACTTGTAAAACACGAAAACAGATAATATCTTATTAATTCTGATTAAAAAGTCCGTAATCTTCCTCTGTTTAAACATGTAAAATCAATTAATTACAGTATCGATCATAATTTTTATTAAAACAATTATTAACTTCACTTGCCTGCTTTTAAATTTTCACCTGGTTTTTTTTATAATTTTTGATAGCGTACTACCTGGAATATTAAACATGGCAGCGATGTCTTTCTTCTTTACCGCCCCGTCGTTCACCAACTTTATTATTCTAACTTTTCACCAAGAGTCAATGCTTTGGGTTGTCTTTTCGCACTCATTCTCGAATATTTCACGGATAAAGAGTCGTGACACACTCGAAAAGCCCCGCACAAGGAAAACATACTCGAGACTGCAGACAGTTTAAATGCGCTTGACCCCCAGATATGATTCACCGACAGGTTACATCCTGAACACCGGGATTTCGTATTACAGAGGTCCATTCTGAAAACTTCGTGGTATCGAGGTTAACTTCGAGTTATAGAGGTAAAACGCGTATCGAATTTGTCTTATCTACTGAACTTCGAGTTATAGAGGTAATTTTTGTGTCCCTTCGAATTATAGAGGTAAAATATAACCGGAAAATTAGTTTGTGTTATGTACAGTAATTTCTTCGTGTTGTACAGGTTTTTCCAAGGGGATTAAAAATAATTCGTGATATCGAGGATTTTGTGATATCAAGGTTCGTGTTAGCGAGAGTCGACTGTATTTTACAAACAATTGAGCTAAAATGTATTTAGGTAAAAAAAATCAATAAATAGAGACAATGAATCTGAAGGGAAACAGAAATGAAAAACAAGATTCTTAATCATGGTATGAAGAAATATTTTGGTAAGCGAAAAAATATAAGCAGTATTTGTTGAAATTTCAGTGCAACTTGATAAGGACCAACCCCCCACCCCACTCCCACCTAAGGACAAACGGACAAATGGAGGTGTGTACTTATTACGTAGACTTAGGTTATGTGTTGGTTTCAAAGTTTTAAAAACCATTTATTTTGCACAAATACACAGTCATTTAAGCTATGGTACCCTTCTATGGGGACATCAATCATCCAGTAATAGGCTTTTTATATTGCAAAAAAATGTGCAAGATTAATGTGTGGTCTTCCTGAACATGCTCACTGTAGATTGAGTTTTAAGCAGTTAGGTATAATGACAGTTCCTGCTGTATTCATTTTTCAAACTTTAATTTAGATGAAAGAAAATTGTAATCAATATGAAGTATTAGGCTCTACTCATAATTATACCACCAGAAATAGAGACAGTATAGGATATTTTAAATGTAATTACACAAAAACTCAAAAGTGCTTTTATTATCAGTCTGCTAAGTTGTACAATGCACTTCCCTTGTCTGTTAAACAACTACCTGTGCTTAAATTTAAAAAATGTCTTAATATAATGTTATGAAATCATTGTATTTACAGTACTGATGAATTTTTTGATTTTGACTTTTAACTTTAAGTATCTGTAATATGATTATTGTAATACAATTGATGATCTCAATTGTTTCTACAATAAAAATTTATTTATTTATTTATTTATATATATATTTATTAATAACAATTCGAACGAATGGTGTTTTTTGCTTCCGGGGGCCTCAAAACGAATAGTTATCATGGTCTGGGGCTTAGGTCTTACCATGAGTACTACGGTAATAGCTTCTTCCCTATAGGGGAAATTCGCTAATTCCCTAAAGGGGAAATTCGCTAAAACGTGGATTTAAATTTATCTATACTATTATAAAGAAGAGGTGGTTTCTGTATGTATGTATGTATGTATGTATGTATGTATGTATGTATGTATGAATGAATGTATGTACATATGTATGGGACAAGTGAACTCGAAAAATACTGAACCAACTGGGTTGAAATTTCACACAGAGGTAGGTCTTGAACATAGGAAACACATAGGCCTATTCACTTTCGTAAAATCCCCTCGGGCTATGCCCCGTGAACGTCCTCAGTTTCAATGTTTACATTTTAGCGAATTTCTTTAGAAATAAGCTATTACCGTCGTTTTAACAGAACAGAATGGGCAAAAAATACCCGTTCAGGGTAACCTCAGCAATCATATTAATATTTACATTAATTGACAGCTTTCTATGTGTACTTTCTGGACATGAAGTGAGTTTATTGGGAAAACGCATTTTTACCTGAACAAATCACGATTTGTTTCAAAATTTAACATGGGCTTATATGGGAAATAGAACTTTCATTTTTTGAGTTTTGTTAGCACGATAACTCTCGTAAATATCCTCCGATCGTAACAAAATTTGGTACAGACATGTAAAACTAGATTCTCTTGGACGAGTTCGTAAACCAACCAGATCGACATATCTAAAGTGGGGTAAAGGCCTCATTTTACCCCCCAAAAATGGGTTTTTGAGTTTTTCAAATTGAAAAATTATATTTATCCAATTATTGTTTGCACCATTGAATTTAGCTCGGAAAAAACAAACAATTTGGTATCTTAAATCATTTCTCTAAGTCCATTGGTCTCTGAGATATTGTGGCTTCGCATTTTTTCCCCTGTTTTTAGTATCAGGGCAGCAGAATGTTAGCTTACCCAATTTCCTATTTACTCTCTAATGAGGTTGTCAAGGAATCGCTTTGAGTGATTTCTCAGTTTATCAATGTATTTAGTCGAATTTTGGGTTTTTAAATAATTATATGTTAATATAATTTAAAAAGTAAACATTCTTGCCTACTTCGTTATATGAAATATTTGTGTTCTTTTATCTAAGTCATTTACCAATATTTTTTACAAAGTTTTTGTAAAACAAGCTGTAATATATTATTTTAATATATAAATATATCACTTGTTTATTTTTCTTTTTTTCGTAATAATGGATTAATTACTGGATATTTTGTAATTGGAAATTCGCTGAGTACGCAGGTTTGCTGCGACGGGGGTATTGAAGGAATATAAACACTGTAATACTGAAATGTAAACAGCTGTGGATACTAAAATTTGGTAGTACAAAGAGCAGAGGTAAGATCAGCTGTAATTTTTATCGTGAGCGAAGCCACGGGCACCTGCTAGATGTTTAATAAATACAAATGTTACGTTTTTTTTCAACTTGATTTATTAACTGTATCCAACCCTTCAAAACACTTGATGTTTTTTTTTAATTCTATGGACCAATTGTGGTTAAAATCTTCAGTACTGTTCACATGGTAATGCAGGCTTACCTTTTTTGGAGGTGGCGGGGGTTTTCGAACATAAGTCCCCACCTTGGGATCATCCCGTAGTTGCTCCTTCATTGTCCGTTTGCTGTCCAACTCTGACAGTACCATGAAAAAGTGGTCGCACTTTCCACACTTGACAAACCTTGACGACGCTAAAACATCAGTATACAAAGGGGTAAGTGATAATGTTCTCAAAAGCACTTGACATTTTTTACGATATTTTTTGTATATTTTAAACGGATCTGTGGCAACACAAATTTTAGGTCACTATTGTTTGGTTCAGAAAATTGTTTATACCTCCATTTTCAGTACTAGTTCGGTACCAGTACAGGGTGTTGTACTGTAGTTTGAAAGGTTTCTCAAAAACAATTTCATAAGACATTTTAACATTGGTAAATTGAAAGTAAATAGGTAAAGTAAAATTAGTCTAAAGAAGAAAATATTAAAACTCTTAACAAAATTAGGAAAACCCTGAACATTCATAGTAAATATATCAGTCGAAAAAACAGTGAAAATTGCACTTGGGCCTGTTATATAATAAGAAATTAATTTCTAGCAAAGTAGGGCCAACAAAATAAATATTATGTAGAACACTTAAAGCATACTTTTTTAAGGTAAATGTTGATAACAATAACAATGCAACATAAATGAGTTGAAAGCCTGTTTCTTGCTTAGTGTACACTCATTTGCTTTTTATGTGGAATTCCCAAGATAAATTTCTAGAGGTTTATGTTTCTCATCTCATAAGCAAAACAATATATATTTTGGTTATTACACCATTACCTAATTTAAAAGAGATTGAAATTAGGAAGAACTGAATTTATTTTCTTTTATCAACAATTGTAGTTCATTACAGAAAAAATTATTTGTCAAATAAATTCAATCAGTTATGTTCACTGTGAAACAGGGCCGGCCCCAGGGGTGGGCGGACCGGGCGGCCGCCCAGGGCGGCAGATTTTTGGGGGCGGCAAATTTTGAGGAACGTCAAATTTTAAAATATGAATAAAATAATAAATTTATTATATGAATGTGAAGAGTTAAAATTTTCTGTATCACATTTTACCCAAAGAACAAGCATAAGGCGTTTTTTATCGCAGCGGAGAAACTACCGCTGGCGCCGCCGTTTTCGCAGTAGTGTCATAGAGTAATAATGTAGTGTACAGATTTAAATGGACGCTTACACACGGGGCGGGACTGCCGCCATGGTCAGACGGTAAGACACGCTAAACATTGTAACGTGTTGATGACGTCAGGAGTTCTGTGATCGGCATATGGTAAAATGCATTTGGTACGTGATTGGCGATATTTTTTCCGTCGCGGTATTTTTTATTATTTAATTTGTTGGACTTTTCCTATCGCTTCTAGTGTTTAAACTACACTACGTTTCGAGAGGTATTGAAACTCCTCTCGTTTTCAAGTGACCCTACTAGGTATTTTTACCGCCACCTGTGTAAAGACATAGAATATATACCTATGGTAAAGAACACTGATTTCGTCAACGGCGGCGGCGAATTTATCGCAGCGATAAAAAATGCCCAGTGTGTTTCCGGCCTAGGAATATAAACGGAAATGCAAGCATCGATTTACAATTATAATTCAAGTCCAAATATAAAAACAAACCACTCGGCTTGGCTTGTATCAAACAACCGTCGCCGCTGCGCTGCGCAGAACAGTGACAGCGTCAAACATCTACAAATTCCATAAGGGTTTTCTCTGTTACGTCCCTTTTCTTCCGACCTATATACTCAACCGATTTTCACGATTGAGGTGTCATTTTAAAGCTTATGATCTAGCGCACGGCGGACGGGTAGTTAAAAAAGATATTTCGTTTGGGGCCCATAGCCTTGATTTATTTCTAGGGGGCGCTTTAAAATGTTGACCAACTTTCATTATAAGAGTTTTAAATGTCAATTGTAAGTTAACAGCTGATTACCTTCGGGTAAATTTTTAAGTCAGATTATAAACAAAAAAACAAACAAAAATAGATCTCTGCATCTGTAAACATGAACCAGCTTAAGAAATTAAAATAATTTTAAAATGCGCAAATTACACTTGGGACCCCTAGTACATAAATTATTTAAGAGTTTAGGGAGACATTGTGCGATCGCATCACAGTGGAGACACTGTAGTTCGACAATCGCTCAAGGAAGGGTTTGGGCCCGGGAGGGAGTAAACAATTAGACGGGATATATGGTGGGAGGGGGGCGACGGTCGCCGATTTCGCCCAGGGCGGCAAAGTCCCTAAGGCCGTGCCTGCTGTGAAAATAAGATGGCATTTTAAAGGTTAATATAGTCCTTATATTGAAATATCCGGGCATGAAGTAGGAATACATAAGTACATAGCAGTTGGCACAAATACACTTTTCCCAGGACAGGGCGAGACCAGGCGGTCGTGAGAGTGTATTGTATGATTGGCATGCCTCGATCAACCTCAATCTGACAATCTGACTTGCATGCACCCTGCCTGGCAAAAGTATACTTGCACCATGATAAAAAAAAATGCTGAATATCCACAGCCATGTACACCTGAGATGGCTGTGGAATATCTCGTCTGCTTCAGTGTTCCCACTGTTTCCAGACATTTGCTGCTGCGGACTTTCCCGATTGTCAGCAGGAATAAACCGCCAGGAGCTAGGCGTTCCAGAATGGCTCTATTCATTGTTGTTTATTAACGTTGTCTAGGATTAGCCAGCTCGTCACAAGCGTTCAACATTTCTTTGCAGCTCATCATGACATGTTTTTTACAAAGTTAAAAATATAGTTTCTTGAAATCACTCATAGGGTTATTTTAGTTAAGGGCTTGCCCAACCTAATTCCCGCTAGATAGTGACACTTTACTTTACCAACCGTAACCTAGGTAGTTACTGTCTAAAACCAGCCTGATTGCAGAACTTTGCTATCTAATATAGCTACCGTTGTTTTTACTGTAATCAAGTGTAACAGCAGCAATGTTATGTAGCAGCATGCGATGTTATATAGCGGCATGCTCACTAGTTCAGCTCCTAGCGCAGTCGTGGCATATATCAGCCCGCAGAAATGGGGAGCGGCCTGGCGTAGAGGTAGAGCGCGGGACTTCGGCTGCCAGGGTCCCACGTTCAAAACCCGCCAATCACCAATGGCAATTTGCTATGTGATAATGCCGTAACCTCGAGGTCCATGAAAACTTCAAAGCCTGGTCCTCGTAAAAAAAAGCCCGCGGAAATTAAATTAAGAAATGAAACCATAATACTGACTGAACATGGGCTGAAACCGGACAAAATAATTAACACTGTCTTGGCTCCTGGTTTCTGTCTGAAAGCCCACTACAGCAGAGTGGACCATTGGAAACGAGGTGTATGTATTCTTAGTTTCCGAAGATACATTCTCGAAGTGGGTTTCCTGGTTAAACCATATAGATGTCGAACTTGTTTGCCGACGTTTCGGATATATTGCAATATCCATCTTCAGGGCGATGAGCGTCTTAGTTAACAGACTCACTCATTCACTGTAGCCCGCGCCTGACCTCCGCTCTTATATAGGTGCCGTGACCGAAGGTTGTGAGCAGGTTGGTCCTGGGTCCCGGCCATTCTAGAAATTACAGGAATTTCCGAGCCTACAGGGTTGGCACCGTCTTCATTGTTTTCGGCGCAGGGATTCCTGGAATCGCTGTGAGGGGGCGGAAGGGCGGTGTTTACACTTGGATTGTTGGTGGAGAAAATTCGCGAAGTTTCCTGCTCTGGAAAAATACTTACGTTTTTGCACTTAGGTAATTTATTTATTATGGGTAGCCAATTTTGGTTTAAACTGTAACCGCAATATAAATTCATGTTATTTGGATGCTTTTTAATTTCAATTGTTTTGTGAATTTGCCGTCTATAGTTATCTTCAATGGAGGCTATAATTTTGGTTTCTTCGAAATTAATTAAATGTTTGGTTTCAAATGAATGCTTAGGGACCCAGGACCGACCTGCTTACAACCTTCGGTCACGGCACCTATATAAGAGCGGAGGTCAGGCGCGGGCTACAGTGAATGAGGGAGTCTGTTAACTAAGACACTCGTCACCCTGAAGATGGATATTGCAATATATCCGAAACGTTGGCAAACAAGTTCGACATCTACACGGTTTAACCCGGAAACCCACTTCGAGAATGTATGTATTCTTGTCAAAGAAAATCTAGCCAGTGGCTCAAAAGCCTTAGACGTTTCCCAGTACCGTAGAGAACTGTCATTTGAAGCAGCTCTTGTAAAAATCAAACTCAAAAAGACAATTCTGTATATACTGGTGTCCTAGAGGCCGCATGGAATCTTAGCAGAGGCAATCAATGCTTTTACAGAACTTATTGAAGGTACAAAGATTGAAAACTCTTCACTCGTTGTCATGGGAGATATTAATATTGACCTGCTTAAACCTGCTGACAGAAAAAACATACTCATAGATGAAGTTCTTGCAACACGCCACATTGCCAGACTTCAACTGCCATAGACAAGAATCACACCTCTTACACAAACCTCCATTGACTGGATATGCACCAATATTGATACTAACCACCTCACAACAGAAATCATTAAAACTGGGCTTTCCGACCACACTGCTCAACTTTGCACTGTTCATTACAATACAATCATAAGCTCAAATAATCCAACCAGAATTGGACACCGCCTCTACAATAAAAATCTTCAAGATCTCAAAAATCTTCTTTGTGCAGAAGACTGGCTCAGTGTTACCTTAGAAAACAATGCTGAAGAAGCATTCAAAACCTTTAGCTATGTTGTGAAAGTTGCTATGGACTCAGCCTGTCCCCAGAAGAAGATGAAAACAAAAACTTAAATTTTATTCAGATTTAAGAAGCAAATAGACTTAAAGCAGAGTATCTTAATGCTCTAAGGAAATTTGAGGTCACAGGAAACATTGATGACAAAAGGATTTCAGTTAAAACAAAAAAGTATTACGATCTCTACCTTAAAAATTTGCAGAAAGAGGTAAACTCTGACTATATGTGATGCGGAAAATTACAAGGGACCTCAAGTCGGAATTTTCCGGTTTTGAGTTATTAATATCCTGAAATCCAGCATTAAATTATGAACAATTTGACATATAATTTGTAGTACTGTGATTTTTTGTCATAGAGTTTTTGGCATTTGAATTTTAACTAGTCAAAACGGGTATTTTAGGAAATCAAGGCCCAAAACTTCAAACGTTCACAGAAAACTTATTATTGATATTTAAGAAATGAATTAGGTATCAAAATAAAGCTGGAAAATATATCTTTAAATCTAAACTAAAACAGACTTGATACACTAACAAATTCATTGTAAAAAAAATTGAGAAAGTGAAAAGTTTGAAAAGGGACCTCAAGACGGAAGGTAGAATCCTGAGGAATAAAAAAGAAATACGCTGTCAAGACGGTGATTTTTGGACTTATACAATATTCTTCTACAACGAACAACTTGAAGTAGTTCACTTATCCGCCAATAGATGTCAGGAAAGACTAATTTTGTGATGCCCCTGACGACTCAGTCAGTACGGGCCTGCACATTAAAAAAATGGGACCTCAAGTCGCCCGCCATGTTATTTCCCATTTAAGCGACTTGAGGTCCCTTTTCGTATGCATGACATAGGCTGCTAAATCGATTATTTTTTAATATTTCTCGAATTCTAATCGCTAAAATAACCGAATGAATATGTACAGGAAAGATTAGGGAATCAGATACATTCGAAACCTAAAAATCTATATTTTTGACCCGATTCGACTAAATTGCCCGTACTGTAAAATTTACTCCAGCGACTTGAGGTCTTTTTTCACTTTCCGCATCACATATAATGAACTCTGCAAATAAATCCAAAGCAGTCTGGGGAACAATTCATTCAGTTTGGAGCAAAAGAGAAACAGCCTTAAATGAAATAAACCTCCTAGTGGATGGTAAATGTGTAAATAATCCGACCCATGTCGCTGAACATCTCAACACCTTTTTTACACAAGTAGCATAAAAAACAATAGAGAAGCAAAAAGGCTTGAAATATAAAGCCCAAGTCAAGCTCCAATCAAGCTCCAATCAAGCTCCACTCTTTTCCTCATTTCAAGAAACAGACAAGAGGGAAGTTAAACAATCATAAACAAATTTAAAATAAAGAACTCGTCTGGAATATACAAAGTCTCATCAAAAATCCTTAAAAATTGTTGTAATGAACTGGCACCACCTTTGACTGATCTAATAAATAAGACTCTATAACAAGGAATCTTCCCATCACGGCTAAAAATTACTAAAGAATACCCAAAATTAGGGGTCTGCGGTACAGAAAATTCAAGGTCGATTCGGTTCGGTTCGGTTAATTTATTTGTACCTGGGTTCTCGGTTCGGTTCGGTATGTGCGGCAATAAAATCATTGAATTATAATTCTACTCGGCCTACAAAATATTTCTGGAGCCTAATTGAATTTAGTAGTTTATATAGTACTCTATATTCCTCAAATGTAAACAAGGTAAAGGGTCGTAAAGAAATTAACATGCTGGTAAAAAGAACACATTTTATTAAGATAAATAATTTTGTACTTTCACTAACAGCTAAGACCTTATGACATAAATGAAGACAATATCCATTGCATAGTAAAATCTAAGAAAACCTATTTTTCACCCTCTTCCAGAATATTAAACAAGATTGAACTGTTAGGTATGTGGGCCTAACAATATTGTTTACAATCAATTAAATACAATAAAACTCATAAATCACAATTGATTAAATTTTGTAACTTAATAACTTGTTATGTTTACTATGAAAAAACTAATTGTGGAAAGCATAAGTAAGAGGGGATTTCTTTAGCCTAAACAATAAATTAACCCAAAGTGATGTTTTGCATTGCATCAACTTTGTTGTTTAATTATAATTATTAGGGGTGTGCGAATAGTGATTTTTGGACTAGAGCCGAGCCGAGCCGAGCTTTTTCAAAAGTTTTCGAGCTCTAGCTTTTTTCGAGCCGAGCTTTATAACAACCACCAAATTATGAAGCTTGATTTTAATTTTAAAAGATACAATAGACTAATGTTTGCATACCTTAAGTGAACGCCAGCTCAAAACTAGAAAGCTTATCTCCAAAAAAAGTTAATAATCTAATAGGTTCATCAATATTTTGTGTATTAATTTACATAAAATTGATCAAACTGGCTCAAAAAATAATTTATGTTGAAAATTTATAATTATAGGGTGTCCACCTGACTGGAAAACCTGGAATTATACGTGAATTTTGCTCACTGGTAAAAAATCCGTGAATTATACGTGAACTTTTCAGAAAACCTGGAATTTTTGAAATTTGGGAAAAAATTTTCGCTACGCTCATAATTGCATAAGTCGGCAACAATTTCGTTTTTTTCATCACCGATGGTTCTTTTCTCACATCATCACAAAATTATGAGTGTCAAGTCTGAAGACCACAACCAACGCAATGGGAAGGACAGTGGAACAGAAGTATCACAGATATTTAAAGACGGTTCTAAACAGAATACGTCTTGACAGTACAGATGACTGGAACCGGCCAGTTCAGTCTTTTTTCAAGCATTGTAACAGTTAAATTTGCAGTCCCGTTCCATTCATTCCAATATTATCGTCAGAGACAAACTGAATATTAAGAAAATTATAATTGTTGTTATAGTTTTTACATTTCTGGGAAATAATTAACTGGTGTAAAACCTCACCTCTTGGTTTCAATTTTAACCAGAACTGTACTCTAAACCAAATTTATTCTAACATGTAAAAGATACTACTTACAGACTAAAAGGTATCTGAAACTGTTATACTTTACCCTGGATTAGTGACAAGAAACTGAATTGGTAATATTGTGTTTCCAACCAACGGTTATATATTTGGTATATACGATCATTTTGTTTTGATCGTACCACCAATGTTATGCAGAGTTGCGCGTTTGATAAGTAATTTCTCGTCAAATTTCCGCGGGTATAAAAATTTCCAATTGTTGGTTTATAAACATTGAGGATTTGTTATTCTTTTTTACGATTTTCGTATCGAGCTAAGCTTAATACAGTAGTAAGTGATGGTACAATAAATTTTGTTTGAAAGTGTTCTGGACTTTAAAGAACACTCAGGTATACGACTATGGAACAAGTATTTCGTCTTAAGTCTAAAAGTTGTTATTGCGCAATAGCTGCCGCGCAGGTCGCGAAACTTCGTCGATGACGTCTGATGTCTGTCCGCTCGTCAAATAAATAAATAAATAAATAAATAAATAAATAGCTCTTTATTGTCACATAAACGTTTACAAGTTATAGCACAAGCTATAAAAACAGGTGACATTGTCAAAGTAATCTTAAACTACCTAAAAATACAATCATCAATTCTTAAAAGGAAAAAATATCTATCATAGTCTTCTTCACTTATGTTACTGCAAATGAATATTAATTTGTATTGCTATCATTCAAAAATTCATTTATACTGTAATACGTTTTGTTTATCAGAAAAGAGGCAAGGCTGCTTTTAAATGAAGTTCTATTGATTAAATTTTGATATTTTGGTTGCAATTTATTAAACATTTTTTCCCCATATATGTAGGAGTAACAACTAACAACTAAGCAGTTTACAGTGTAGTCGGTAGGGGTAGAGGTATGCGGATATCCGAATCCGATCCGAGGGTTTTATGGGTGAATGTCACAAAACAGGCCAATTTATGTCCTGGCAAGAAAAAATAAAAAATATTTAAACTTATTAAAATGTTTGTCGTTTTATTTATGACAACCCTTTTTTCCTATCACTTAATCCTAGTTTTATAACACATACTTCATTCTTTCATCAATAAAAATATAATTTGTTTCATCAAAATACAATCTGGTCACTGTCCCCGAATGCCGACCTCAGTATTAATCAACAACAAACAAAAAATGAAGGAGGAGAAACCAGCACACAAGCAGAAGAAACAGACGATCGGCGAATGTATTTTCAAGTTAGAGACAGACCATCAAGACACATATTTTGACTACAGCTTTTTTTACGGTTTTATACCTGTCCCTGGACCAAGTAGGTCAAAGACCACTAAAACTATGTTCATCGGGATGATGGAAACGACGATACATTTTGGCGTGAAATCATACCAAGTGGTAGTTAAAGAGCTTAGTTCTGGATTGCTAGAGTTAAAATTGTTTTCATCTGATTACATATCCATGAAAAAAAGTCTTTAACAGGTAATCATCTCACAGTACCTTAATTCAACAACAAGACGGTCACGTTAAATATTCTCACAAATCTATACCAAGTTTTATCAAAATCGGTTGGTAAATAACGGAGATATCGGTTTTTGAATATTTGCCATAAGAATAACATTGGACAACGTACTGCATTTACCGCCAAACTAAAATATCAATTATCTTTGCAACCAGTTGACGTAGACTAATGATTCAAATGCTAGATTATTTAGTTTTTCAAGCCAAATGTATTGGTTGCAAGTATATTTTCTTTAAAAGTTACAGTTTTTGTGAAATTTGAAAAATATGAATTTTTTAACACTTAAAACCCCATAACTTCTGAACCTGAATTTTTACAGACATGCTAAAACCCAAAAAACCATGAAATTTTTATCAAAATCGTTAGAGGCGTTTTTGAGAAATTTGGATTTTTGTAATTTTTTATGGGTTTTTATGGGGTAAATACCCTTAGAAATCAAAAATTCAAAAAAATAAAAAATACGCCTGGAGATACCACGGCTTTATACCTACATGCCAAATTTCATGAAAATCGGACCACTGGTGTCACACACACACATACATCCACACACACACACACACACACACATACATCCACACACACACACACATACATCCACACACACACACACACACACACACACATACATCCACACGCGCGCGCACACGCACACGCCCACGCCCGCGCCCGCGCCCGCGCACGCGCACGCACACGCACACGCACACGCACACGCACACACACACACACACACACACACACACACACACACACACACACACACACACAGACACAGACAGACAGACAGGCAGACAGGCAGACAGGCAGACACCAGGCCAAATACCACTTTTTTGGATTCAGGGAGCACTAAAACGAATATATCCACTAACAACTCAAATTCGAAAATTTTGACAAAAACAATACTTTCTCCATATACTATGCATAGGGGGGAGAAAGTAAAATCTAAAGCTTTCTTCAAATGGGTCATTCCATATCAATTCAACACAGTCATTTTCCTGACCATCTCAGATTTCATTGAAATTTGGTATACTGGCACACCCTGTATGGACTAAGAAAAATACCAAATTTGAGCTTAATACCTCAACTAGTTTCAAAATTACACCTCGTTAAAGTTTTCAAAAAATGCTCAAAATCGACCCGTTTGAAAAATTTTAAATTGCTATAACTCCTCTCAAAATTAAGCTAGAGAGGTGAGAGAGGTGTCATTTTACAGCATTTTTAAAGCCCTTTCTAAAAATGCATAGTACTACAAAGGTCAAAACAAAACTTTTTTAACAATTTCAAAATCAAAAATTGAATTTTAAATTTCTCAAAATGCTCCGCTTTGAAAGTTTTGAAAAAATTCTCAAATAGTCCATGTATAGTGGTTAACTGATGGTATAAATTTCATTAGGGGGTGCAAATGGGTTATTACAGAAAAATTCATTTGAAAACAGACTTGCACTTAAGTGGACTAGACTTGCACTAGAAGGAAATCTGGGTCATTTTCAGAATCAGAATTATTTATAATTTCTGGCTCTCGGCTAAAATTAGCACTGGCTTGATTGCTTTCTTCATTTTTCTTTAGAGTTGATAACTCTTTTCTGCATACGTCACATACTTTAGCATCTTTAGGCAAGCTTAAATCTTGAAAATGTTCAAGCATCCATTGGGTTACTGTTCTAAGCGATTTTGTTACTCTATGATCTTTCTTTGAAAAAGGATTGAAACATCTAATTGTTCTATGCCTGTTTTCCATTTCAATTCTTAATTAATAAGTCATTGAAAATATTGTTAAAAATCTTCAAATATGTAGACGTAACAACTTTTTTTTAAAAACCATGAAAATGTTTTATTTTGAGGAATGTTTTATTAATAAAAACAAATATTGTCAGTTAATTATTAAACAAATGAAGTAATTGTAAACAAATTATTAAATTACTCACTCACTAATCTAAATTATTGGACAAAAATATTTGATTTATTAAGAAATATTGTCTGTCTTATTGTAAAACCAAACGGATCTACAGAAATAAGTACAACTGAAATAGGCACTAAGTTACTCTATCACTACACAAGCACTCATTCACTTTGCTCACGAACACTTACACTTTAACTCTCAACAAATATATTTTTTCTCTAATAGATACTTGTTACTGTTACACCACCTGTTACTGACTGGAGACTAAACTCTGAACTGACTCTAACATGTGAACAGCAGAGGCTGCAGTCTCCAACTTGCAGACTGCTACAGGTTGAGATACGTCACTGCAGAACTCATGAGCCAACTTGTTGTGATGAATAATCTATCACTTATTTAACCACTCCTTATCCTTATCAACCACTACCTCCTTACAAGAGGAGTGTAACATCTTTCCAATGAAACAAGCTATATTACCTCCCAAATTATTTATTTTATGAATTAATTTATGAAATGAATAGAAATATTGTGCTATCCAATTACCGTACTTATTAGTTAGGTAATTTTTTTACACAAAAAAAATTAATAATTTATCTTGATATGTCACTTACAAATATAAGTTGATTGTTCTCCAAAAAGTTCTAACAATAATACTTTAAATTACCCAATAGTACTTACAATTCTTAAAAGCATTATGCCATTATCAATTTATTTTTAATATGTGTTAAATAGTAGCCCAGTTTCACCTAACTATTTTTTAATGGCTTTTTTACTTATGATATATGTCAGAATCTTTCTAATAATTAAATTTAGCTTTAAAATGTACTATTTGTCTATAATTAAATAAATACTCCTATCCCTTTCCAATGAGACGTTATTATAGTGGAAATTCTAGTGCAAGTCTGTTTTCAAATGAATTTTTCTGTAATAACCCATTTGCACCCCCTAATGAAATTTATACCATCAGTTAACCACTATACATGGACTATTTGAGAATTTTTTCAAAATTTTCAAAGCGGAGCATTTTGAGAAATTTAAAATTTAATTTTTGATTTTGAAATTGTTAAAAAAGTTTTTATTATGACCTTTGTAGTACTATGCATTTTTAGAAAGGGCTTTAAAAATGCTGTAAAATGACACCTCTCTCACCTCTCTAGCTTAATTTTGAGAGGAGTTATAGCAATTTAAAATTTTGGGTCGATTTTGAGCATTTTTTGAAAACTTTAACGTGGCATAATTTTGAAACTAGTAGAAGTATCAAGCTAAAATTTTGTATTTTTCTTAGTCTGAGTGGTGTGTACAGTAAACGCCCTCTAGTTCGGCTTCGGTTGGATCGGCCGCCGGATGGTCCGGCCGGTCGGAGGAGGGTGATTCATATTCGTCATATCACTAGCCGCACCGCAGGGAAATGACCTTCGACAAAAGTTATCCTGAATGTTTAGTTTCCGGCTGTAGAAGAAAACTATTTATGTCAGTTTAGTTTATGGGCAAGCTTGTAATTGATGGACACACTTGACCTCAACTAACAAGCGATCCTTTAATATAAGGATGGTTATCCTTTCAATATAGAAGGACTGTACAGTAAGGTTTGATCTGGGATTTCGTTTGCATAACCATGCATAACAAAAGAAAATAACAGATTTCTTTTAATTTGTATAGATTATAATTCAAGCAATACGTGTAAATAAATTAACTCGATCAAATAAATTTCTAGTGTGTTTTTACAGTACATAATGAGTTTTTCTTTTCACTTTTTATATCCACAGTTCGGTACTGTATCGGTAAAAACGTACCTATCTACGAGTGATGCAATATGACAGTTCAACATAAGAGACGTCAACATATTTTCTTTGGCAATTAAGCACTGTAAACATGTTTAAATAACGTGTTTAGTTGATTTTTAAGCGTAAGTAATTAATTTAATAGGGTTACTTTACATTTTGATAGTAAATTCGGATAGTCCGGCCATTTTGTAGTCCGGCCGATGGTCCGGTCCCGAGGTGGCCGAACTAGAGGGCGTCTACTGTACCAGTATACCAAATTTCATTGAAATCTGAGATGGTCAGGTAAATTTTTAATTTAAACTGTGTTGAGTTGATATGGAATGACCCAAATATGAATATGTAAAGCTTTCTTGATTGGTGAATCAAGTTTTACATTTAATTATTTTGTCTAATCACTTAACCCTAGTCACTGGTCAAATAATTTACTGATTTATGAAAAGGAAAAGAACGAAAAATACAGTGACCTAAAAGTGAACAAATTTAGGTTGCATTGAATTTTTAAGTAGTCTAATCCTGAAATTTACAACTCATCCTTTTTGGTTTGTAAATATAAATAAATAAATAAATATCTTTAATTATAAGTACAGGTAGGTGACTCTTATATTTTCTTCTTAATTCTAATTAATTATTATTGTTCAAGATGGCGTCATTATAATTAGTGTGATACTAGCCTATTTAATATTTAAATTTGAAATAAAAGAATGGTAATCTGTTACAAAACTATTATTTATTCAACAATAACAATAAATATGAATATCAAAATTGAACTCTAGGGGGACGTACAAGGATTATTACAGTGGATGGGGTTAGATAAAATTACTTATGCTAATTGGATTAATATGGTACAATTAAGGGCATTAGCTCAGTTCTTGAGAAGCATGATCTCTTCACATAGGGTTCTGGGAATCGTGCGGGCATGACATTGAAAAATTAATTTGTTTGAATATCACAATCATAAATACTTTTAAATAGAATAAATAATTTTGATAATAATATAAATTGCCAATTCTGATCTCTTTTTATATTTAATTAAATCAAGTCTTTGTTTGAAAGTCTGTTCCTCTTCAACAATGGTTGGTGAAGTAAATTTTGGATTGGTCTTACCAAGAGTTTATCTCTTCACCCTGATCTTTTCTTCAGATAGATAAATTTGGCCACTTAAAGGGGAATCAACTAAGATCAGGTTTACCGCTGGCTAACCAAAAAAAAAAAAATCTACTAATTAAGGGGGATGAAATTTAAAATTGGAACGAGGTCCAGGTACAATGAAGTTAACACTTGGCCATCTCTCTCTGGAATAGAAGCTGGAGTCCTTTACAATGGTTCCACTTTTCACTTTAACAATGTAACACATGGTTCACTAACTTGGTCTTTGGTAAACACTTCACTGAATTATTAGAGATCAAATTTTGAAAACATGCTATATAAAATAGATAATTTGAGATAGCGTTCCCTGACCCATAAATATAAATTATATTAAATTATGAATACAGCTGATCTAACTTAACTTATCTAAAATTTTTATGGTAGATGGTAATAAATTAATGAATGATTTTAGGAAAATAACATTATCAAATAATTTATATTAACTGAGTGATATACTAGGTTGACATATTATATACAAATAATTATTAAGCTGTGTGTTTGTTTATTTATATGGGTGTTCATTTATGAAATTTAAATGTAAATGTTTGTGAACTATTACAATATCCCCTCAGAGTTGAATTAATTTAAAGAATTGAAATTAATGAAAACTCGATAATAATAGGAACAAATATTTACAAAACTATACTAAATGATAAAATATTTATTTATAATTTAAAATGATGATTTCTTAAAACTAAATGGATTATATGACCTAATATTTACAATCATAATTTCAGGTATTAATACTGTCCACGCGCACTTCACTTATTTCAAATTTTGTTTCACTGTTCAACATTTATTACACTATTGTTTATATTTACTGGAGTCTTTTATCCCCTCAATCCATAAATAAACAAATTAATCTACAACTTTTAATTAGTTGTCCGTGTATTGTCCAAATGTTTATATAACTGTTAATAACACTATTTACACTGTATTTATTGTTGATCTCGGTTTGGCGTTATATATTTTCTAAGAGCAGTTACATGGTAGGGTCCAAACTCTTGTTCTTCATTTAACTTTTGTACAAAATAAGTCGAATGTCCCAGGATACTTGAGATGCGGTACGGTCCTTCGTATATGGCGAATAGTTTGGCTGTTTCTCCAAATGCTGCATTTGATAGTTGATGATTTTTGACCAATACCAAATCGTTTAAATTGAATAATGTTGGTAATACACCGCGGTTAGCTCTTCTTGCTCGTGTTCCCTTCTTTTCTCGGATCCGTTGGGAGGCGAGGAATATCTTCTGTTCTAGTGGGACATCTTCTGAAAATGGGTTTTCCACATATCGTTCCCAGAACCTGAAATCTTTTCTTCCTAACTGTAGTTCATTCGGACTGAATCCTGTAGTTTCGTGAGGAATTTCGTTCAAGTATTCATTAATTTCTGTTATACACTGAGCCCATTTTCTGTGTTGTCTTGAGCAGTATGTTCTTAAGCAGCGCTTCACTTCTTTAATAGGTCTTTCGGCCATATTAAATTGGGGATGGTACACAGGGTTAAATATTGGAATAATATTGTTTTCTTCTAACTTTCTTATCCATTTGTGGCTCTTAAATTGCGTACCGTTATCACTTTGGATCCTCTGGGGTATTCCATGTTCTATAAAGTGTTGGTTAAACAATTTATTTAGTATGGTTTGTGTGGTGGCACGCTGCATTGGGTATAATTTGATAAATTTAGTGAAAATGTCCAGGACAATTAACATGAATTTCACATTTCCACGGCCAGGCGGCAAAGGACCTATAATGTCGATAGCTAACTGTTCGTTCTTCTGATTACAACTGATACCTTGAGCGAAACCTCTTGGTGGATGAGTATCATTTTTGCACCGTTGGCACGAGTCACAGGATGCCAGGTATTGCCGGATTCTTCGATTCATGTTCTTGAAAATGAAACATTCTCTGAGTAAATCAAAACATTTCTTAGACCCGCAATGGAGGTAGTAGCAATGACACTCCCAAATAAGGCGATTTATGATGGTTTCTGGTACTACTATGAGCCATTTATTAAGGTGTTTTTGGTATAGTATTTCCTGGTGTAATTTATATGATTGTTTGATTTTTGTGTGTTCAGGTGTATCTTGGGGTATTAATAATATTTGACGAATCTCTTGAAGGCGGGGATCTTGTGACTGTAATTTCCCAATGTTTCGGAGATCTTCTTGTAGTCTAGGGTCTGGAATTCTTCTAATATAATTGATAATTAATTCTCTCTGAGATGTTTCCTGGTTCTCTTCAACTGGGTAACTTATTCTGCTCAGGGCGTCGGCTGTCGAATTATCGGCTCCTTTACAGTGATGGATCGTGAAATTGTACTCTTGAATCGCCAATGCCCACCTTGTTAATCTATTATTCAAGAGTTTACAGGTTTTTAGAAATGTTAATGCATGATGGTCAGTTATGATGTTTAATTTTGAGCCCAATATTATATACCGTGTTTTCTGTAAACAATAGATGATGGCGAGTAATTCTTTTTCAGTGGTCGTATATCTTTGCTCTGCTGGCTGCAGTGTCCGTGATAAAAACATAATTGCTGCTTTGTCTCCATTATCTCGGTATTGAAATAAATGTCCGCCTATCGAAAAATCTGATGCATCCGTTTGTAGGTAGAAGGGTTCGTATGGTCTGGATGGTGAAGAACATTCATTTTTAGAAATAGGTTCTTAACTCTTTGAAAAGTTTTATCATCTTCTTCGGTCCAGATAAATTTTTGTTTCTTTGAGGTGAGGCGTAGTAAGGGTTGGATTGATTCTGAATACTTGTCAATAAATTTATTATAATAGTTAATGCATCCCAAAAATGATTTTAACTGTGTCCTATTTTTAGGTGTGGGGAAATCGAGGATTGGTTTGACCCGCTCCTGGTCCATTTCCAAACCGGTTTCTGTTAATGTGTACCCCAAGAACGGAACTGAACTTTGACAAAATTTTGATTTTAA
The DNA here is from genome assembly GCA_035578135.1 of Flexamia atlantica. Taxonomy (NCBI): domain Eukaryota; kingdom Metazoa; phylum Arthropoda; class Insecta; order Hemiptera; family Cicadellidae; genus Flexamia; species Flexamia atlantica. The sequence continues at coordinate 4,059,421 of JAQJVK010000016.1, read as the reverse complement.
AAACTTTATCGTCATATTTGCTTCAGCTAATTTATTGAAAATATACCTCAAATGTTTTAAGTGTGTTTGGAAGTCGGGTGAAACTATACAAATGTCGTCTACATAAATTAAGGTGAATTTTTTCTACTTCCTCATCGAAAACTTTGTCCAATGCCCTTACTAATGCTGCCTGAGATGTGTTGATTCCAAATGGTGTAACTTTGTAGTGGTAGGTCTTTCCTCGGAACTGGAATGCTGTGTATTTTCTCGATTCTTCAGATAGTGGAACTTGCCAATATGATGAAGTTAGATCGATACTACTGATAAATTTTGCACCTTGACATTTTGCTAATAATTCATTGACACTTCTATTACATTCGTAATCTGGAATAATAATTTCGTTCGCTTTTCTAGCATCCAAACAAAGTCTTATTTCACCAGTTTTCTTGACGACCGGGATAATTGGGTTTATAAAAGTGCTGTTGCTTCGCTCTATGATCCCTAGGCGTTCCATTTCCCTTATTTCTCGCATGACTGCGTCTTGGTGTGCTAATGGTACTGGGTAAGTATGACATTTAAAATTTTGAGGATTTTCGACTCTTAATACATGCTGGTATTTGTTACATAACCCAGGTTGGTCGGAGAATACATCTTGAAAGTCCAATAACAAATCAGTTAATTGTTGTTTTTGAATACTATTTAGATTTAAATTATTTTTGAGGGATTCTGTAATTATTTCAGGGGATAATTCACATGATGTTCTGGGGTTTGTTTCTTCAATATAATAACACTCTTCGTATGGATCTTCATTGCAGCAGTAATCTTCTAAATTATCCACATTTTTATCATTAGTGATTATATGGCATAAAATTCCAGCTCGATTTGTGTTATTGAATTGAATTACTAAATCTGTATCATTAATATTCATATGCATTTCACCCCTTTTCAAAATTTATCTTCATCTTCCAGGCACTAAGTGTATCTATCCCGATAATTACTGATTGTATTAGTTTTGGTACTACGAGCATTTGTGTTAATATAGTTTGTTGACCAATGGTAATAGGAATCATTACGATTTTTGAAATTTTCCGGGATTTTTCATTGGTTGCTGTTCTATGTGCATATTATTTACTGGTAATTCTTCTATTTTTCCTAATTCACTCCGATTTGATATGTACCAATCTTCTGCTAGACATGTAATGTTAGAACCTGTATCAATGAGAGCTGTAACTTCTTTGCTTTTGATCTTTATTCTTATTTCGGGGCATTTTTGCGATATAGTCGTATGAGTATTTTGTTCTGTTTCTTCTTCAAATAAAAACTCCCGATCACAATAAATATTGCTCAAAGTTAAACTATTGGTATCTGATTCATTATGCATGTTATTTACATTATTTACAATTTCAATTGACCTCTTATGTCCGACTTCTTTCTTATTTTGCACTGAAGATGTGTTCTTCTGATTTGAGCTATTTACATGGAGAATGAGGTCACCACCATCATCAGTGCCTCTCAGTTTAAATCCTGATTATTTTCCTCTGGCACTAGGTTTGCGTTCTCCTCAATAATGGCAGCGCACACCTGGTTTTGTTCTTGTGTCGGGTGGTATCTAGGCAGTGGTCTTCTCTCTTCAGACGGCGGTTGGTTTGATGGTAGATTGGGAAACTGTCTTAGGTCACGGTAATCGTTTCCAAATCGATGGCGTCGGTCGTCTCTTTGGTACCGATTATCGTGGTGGAGGTGATTCTCATGTCTCCGATTGTACGGGTGGTACTTAGGTGTGTACGCTCGATTGTCCGTGTTTCTTTCATTGTAGTGTTGGTTATGACCTTTTCTACCGTGTTGGTGGTGGTTTCTATTTACATGATTTTCCTCAGGTGTATTTTCCTTTTTATGTTTATGGTTTTCGTTCCTTTGATGGTTAGGTGACCTTGCTTGTTCTCGCAGATCTTCTCTCTGGAGTAGAGCTTCAAAATCGCAGACCGTCTGAATATTTTGAACTCTATAGGCATCTTGGATTATGTCTCCAAAGTGGTTTGATAGGCAATCGAGGATTTCTTTTTCGTCCAGGGGAGGGTTTAGCGATTTAAGGGTCAACACCCGCTCTATAAAATACTCTGATCGGTTCAGATAACCATTTGGCCGATATCGTTCATTTTCGATCCGTTGTTTGACGCCTCTTTGGATATCTCGGTTCCAATATTTCGATTCAAACATATGTTGAAAATCATCCCATGTGTGAATATCAGTTTTGATTAAATTGAACCACTTTGAGGCATGTCCTTCTAGGCACATTTCAATGAGATCAACTAGGCTTTCCGCACTATTATTTTCTGGATTTAACTGTAGGTTTTTCTCATAATATTTCTTAAGTTTGTTTAGAAATTCCTGGGAATTATGTGTCTTTCCATTAAATTTTGGGTGGGTCATTTCCGGTGTTAATGTCGATCTGCCGTTACACACAATATTAATAGGGACGGGCGCTTGTGTTGTTTGAATGTTGGGTGTAGTAGGTATTTCTAATATTTTCTTATGACACGCCTCCACGGACTCAGCCAATTTCGCAATTTGGTATTCATTGGATTTAATGTTTGGGTTCAGTTCTAATTTGACTTGGTTGATTTCAGCTGTTACTTGTTCTTTGATTTGTGTATAATTTTCCTTACAAATGTTTTCTACCTCCCTGTGTGTCTCTAATTGAATCTGTTTAATTTGTTCAGTGATTTTTAATTGGGTTTTACAATTTTCTGATACGATGATTTGACTAACCTCCTGTTTATGTTGAATGAGGTCTTGTATTAAATTTTCTCTGATTTTGTATTCCCCTTGTTCTAATTTAGTATCAATTTGATCGACTTCCTTAGCCAAATTTTCCTGAAGAATTTTAAGTTGATTTATGTCAGTTTTAAGATTTGACTGTTCATTGTGAATTTGCTGAATTTGATTTTCGACCCGGGCAGAGTGATTTTGAAATTCAGATCTTAAGTTTGCATGTTGTATTTTAATATCAGATTTGATTGCGTTCATATCGGCTTTAATTTCATTTCTTAACTCGGTTTTAAGCGCATTCATGTCAGTTTTAATCGCAGCATTGCTCGATTTAATTTCATTCATGTCGGTTCTAAGTGCATTGATCGCCGCTGCTATTTGTACGAGTGGGTCGACACTGTCGACAGCTGATTCAGTACGAGTATGGTCTGGAATCAGCACAGGAGGGACGGTACTTGTGTCGCTCGTCAAAGAAACTAGCGTTCTGATTGGTTGTTCCGTTCGGTATATTTCGCTCAATGACGATGTAGCGGGGGAAATCGCCGCGGAAGTAGTGGTAGCACTGATTGAGGTTGGCGTTGGTGTTGAAGTGGGAGACGCCGGCTGGGACAAAATGGCGGAACGTTCTGACATTTCACTCACGGCCGAAATTGTTGTCTCATTATTAGAATCACTCGCGTTGTCGGAATTATTTGAGTCGCCTACCGAAACAATGTTTTCTTTGTTCACTGACGGGTCACTGTCCGATTCGCGGTGTACATTTATTGGTTCCGTGTTATTGCCGAATAAAACAAAACTTGTCTGCTCGGACTGCGTCGTTGAAACTTTAGGTTTGTCGGTTGATCTTAAATGGTATTTATGTTCGTCGCCCATATTGAGGTAGTAAGCACGCAATTAGGATTATTATACAATAAATTGGATATTATACTTATATCTAAATGAGGTGAGATGAGTCTTAATCTAGGCTATCTCCTACAAAATTATCTTCTTGCTATCTCAAATAATGTCTGCGATCATTAACTTTTCATTGTCAATGCCCTTACGTTGCGGCGCCAATTACAACTCATCCTTTTTGGTTTGTAAATATAAATAAATAAATAAATATCTTTAATTATAAGTACAGGTAGGTGACTCTTATATTTTCTTCTTAATTCTAATTAATTATTATTGTTCAAGATGGCGTCATTATAATTAGTGTGATACTAGCCTATTTAATATTTAAATTTGAAATAAAAGAATGGTAATCTGTTACAAAACTATTATTTATTCAACAATAACAATAAATATGAATATCAAAATTGAACTCTAGGGGGACGTACAAGGATTATTACAGTGGATGGGGTTAGATAAAATTACTTATGCTAATTGGATTAATATGGTACAATTAAGGGCATTAGCTCAGTTCTTGAGAAGCATGATCTCTTCACATAGGGTTCTGGGAATCGTGCGGGCATGACATTGAAAAATTAATTTGTTTGAATATCACAATCATAAATACTTTTAAATAGAATAAATAATTTTGATAATAATATAAATTGCCAATTCTGATCTCTTTTTATATTTAATTAAATCAAGTCTTTGTTTGAAAGTCTGTTCCTCTTCAACAATGGTTGGTGAAGTAAATTTTGGATTGGTCTTACCAAGAGTTTATCTCTTCACCCTGATCTTTTCTTCAGATAGATAAATTTGGCCACTTAAAGGGGAATCAACTAAGATCAGGTTTACCGCTGGCTAACCAAAAAAAAAAAAATCTACTAATTAAGGGGGATGAAATTTAAAATTGGAACGAGGTCCAGGTACAATGAAGTTAACACTTGGCCATCTCTCTCTGGAATAGAAGCTGGAGTCCTTTACAATGGTTCCACTTTTCACTTTAACAATGTAACACATGGTTCACTAACTTGGTCTTTGGTAAACACTTCACTGAATTATTAGAGATCAAATTTTGAAAACATGCTATATAAAATAGATAATTTGAGATAGCGTTCCCTGACCCATAAATATAAATTATATTAAATTATGAATACAGCTGATCTAACTTAACTTATCTAAAATTTTTATGGTAGATGGTAATAAATTAATGAATGATTTTAGGAAAATAACATTATCAAATAATTTATATTAACTGAGTGATATACTAGGTTGACATATTATATACAAATAATTATTAAGCTGTGTGTTTGTTTATTTATATGGGTGTTCATTTATGAAATTTAAATGTAAATGTTTGTGAACTATTACAAATTGCTTTAGGCCTAATAAGCTTGTTCAATTAAATACTACCTACGCTTAAGCGATCAATAAATTAAAAAATTCTTAACAGTTAATAAGTTGTACCTTTGCATACTTGGATAATTGACATTTGACCTATTTTAGAATCATTATATCTCAATAATCAACAACTCAAGCCTATCAAGGCAAAACTCACCTTACTTAACTTAAATCCGCTCATGAAATATCCGCGCCCTAAATATCCGAATCCGGTGTTATTCTACTTGAACCTGTTGTTATCCGATCCGATCCAAAAATTCACTATCTGCACACGTCTAGTAATCGGTTAGTGATTTAATCCATGATTATTAATGAAATATGGTAATGGATTAAGTTTTGATGTATCAATTATATGGATGGAAGAGTTATGAGTTTGCGATTTAGTTCATTTTATATTTTCTAGTGATTTTTTTAACACGTGTCAGAATAATTTATGAGTTTTTCATTTTATGAAGGTAAGTTTTGATCTGGAAATCATGGAAAACATGCCTGGAAAACCTGGAACTATCCTTGATTTTTTTTAAATGCTTTGGTGGACACCCTGTAATTTGACTCCCCAATTCCACACAATAGTTTCACTTTAACTCTATAAAAGTATCGTACATAATTTTGACGTGTGCGGAAGTGTTTTTTTGTCCGATTTTGCAATCAAATGACCTTAAGCCCTGTACGGTCAGCAGTGCTTTTCCCGCGACAGGTTTGATTTAATATGACCGTATTATGGCTGTTCTAAATGAATTTCCAAATTTAATTGAAAAAATACGTCAAATTTACGTACGATACCTACAACAGCAAAATGTGCTTTTCAACGGACTCCTATGGAGCTTATTCCCTAAAATTAAAAAGGAGCTAAAGACATAATGTAAGTTTATTACATAGTAAATAATATTATTAATGTTTTCATCACTCTTTATACGAAAATTTCCCGTTACCGTACAGATGAGATCTATGAAAACTCTCGATTTCCTTACGTCAAAACAAGTAATGATCAGCTGCTTTTTCGGTACCCAAACATTTCATTCCCGTATCCAAACAAACCATTTCCGTACCAAAACAAAATTTTGCCGTACCCAAACAAACAAATTCATAATTTAGCAGTTCAACCAGCTGACTTTATAAACTAAAATAGACAGTTCAGCCGTATTGTGTTTACTTATAGATAAATGACTAAATTATTAAATGTTGGATCATTTTTCATAAGTTTGGCCACTTATTTGCATCGTGATGAAAAGTACTGTTCACAACTCGTCACAAAAGTACCATTTCGGGGCTCGATAGTGTTTTACACTATCTTTCCCCGAAATGGGCTACTTTCGTGACTAGTAGTGAAATATACTATTTCTTGTATTTGGGTGCCTTCTTTAAAAAAAAAATATATTTCATCAAACATATTTTAATTTTTAACCACAGAGTAAAATTTACGTATCGATACCTTTAGCGTATTTTTGAATAACGATACCTTTCTAGGGTTAAAATAAATAGTTAAACTTACATAATCATTCTAGTTACATACTACAACATTTTCAAGAGTTGAAAGGAGTTAATTGGAAAGGTTTTAAAATGGTTGTATCTTAAAAAAATTACATATTTAATATTTACATTTAGTCAAACACAAGATTGATTTTCTTAATGTTCACAAAGTAAGTATGATTACAAATAGCAGTCCCAATTGTGGCATAATATTGATGGTTAAACTATTTCACAGGGTTCCCACTCAAACTGAATTTTAAAATTCACGGCTCTTTCACGGTTTTTAAGGTTCGAAAATTACGAAATTTACGGTCTAAATATAGGAAAACATTTTGCCGCCCGCACAGTTTCACAGAGAATAACAGGGAGGGGGGGGTGTGCAAGGGAAAACTCGGCAGATGCATAGCGCCGGCGGCGGCGGCGCCAGCACAACGGAGAAGTAATAATTTCTGTACCAATACAATTAAACTGTGTAATATTTTAGGTAAAACAAACTATACTTGACGGAAAAATTATTTTACATACAATGCAATTAAATAAATTACAACTATTTTATAAAATACGATGTGATTTTAACATTATTGATTACTTAAGAAAGCAGAAAACATTGTCACGTTAAGAGGAGGTTGGATAGACGGGTGCTGCTAATAGAATGATGCGGCGAAGCTTGAAACTATATTGCACCGCCGTATATAATGCACGAAATAATGCCGTTTGCCGTGTGTTGAATGGCTAATTTTCATCACAAGTCAGCTGATCGCTAGCAATTCCTTCAAATCAGCGAGAACAGAAGCTCAAATTTACCTTGAATTTTCGCTTTACATACTTTTTGGTATGCGAGAATTTGTCGTTGATATTAATTAGATAATTTCGAAAGCCGAATATTAGAAATCTTAATTAAATTATTTACCGGACGTAGGGAGCCGATTTTTTATAAATTTGATAAATGACGTAAAAAACACTATCAAAAGTTACAAAAAATGGCTAGTTGTAACGGGTCAAATTTGTAGGGGGGTGTAAATTTGCCGGTTATGAACTAAGAGAAGGTGATTTATCAAGGCTAGAATACCTTAGGCCTAGTTAGCTAGGTAGACAGGTTACCTGGTGTAAGTGAAACCGGGTTGAGCCCTAGTTTGGGCCTATATTTGTTATAGGCCTAAACCCTGATCCTTTTATTGGTTGACACTGGGTAGCTTTAAATATTGGTTTTGCAGTGATACATAACCTAATCAACACTGGGTGCCACTGTTAACCAGGCTATAAGTCCCTAAACCAATAAAGGCTAACCTTCTCGCCGGCAGCACAGACCATAGTGAGTGCATAATGTGGCTATTGTGTAACTTCGCTTGAAACACTTGTGTTATTGAATAGCCACTTGTAGTTGTGTACAATTGCCACCACACTTGGTTATTAATCGCTAAAAACCCCTTTTAGGCGCTAGGAACCCTCATCGACTTTTGTTTACAAACAACGATCGACAAAACCTCAATCGCTCTTGAGGTGACGGTCGAAGGTCGATGTCGGCTGAGCTGATAGCCGTGACCGTGGTGAGGTTGACATCACGCAGCTTGGGATGTCAACCATGGTCGAACAGCTGACCTACCCCTCTCGGCTCCTTCCCCTGGAGGGGAAGGCTGGAGGTATATAAACCCGGAGTCCAGTGGCGGAAGGTCTTATCTGCCCAGTTCTCTGCTGTGAAAGGTAACCTAGTGGTTTCTAGTGCCTAGTGATCGTTTTGGACCATTTTCTTCAGTTCGACAGGTTAGTCGTATTTTCTGTTCAAGTTTCCTAACAAGCTTCTATAAGTTAGGAAACTTTTATTCTAACGTGCCGTTTCGCACTCACTGTACGAACTCCCGTCCCTATTAGGTACGGGGTGATTTAATTCAACAACAATTGTTTTGAATAATATCTTTGCCTATTTTATAAAAGCTCTTTTAAAATTCATATAAACCCCTGTTCCACTCCGGCACGGGGTGTGTAGATCAGGTTTTACCTTGTTTCGTTTGTAGTTTGCCGGGTCGCAAACTATTCAAGTAAAACCCCTGTCACCATTTGGTACGGGGTGACCAAAGTAGGCCTAGACTTAAAGTAATTATTTTTATTCTAAATTATAGGTAAGTTGATTGTTGAACCATTTTTGGTTCAAATAAACTTATCATTTCCAATTGGCTTTACCTGCAGGTGTGAGCAATGATGAGGGTGCAGTGAACGTTTTGTTGAGTTCTATTTGCGGGCCTGAGTTCACACCTGACTTATTTTAATTAATTTCTTTGTGTAGAAATCTGCACCTGTCCAAAATTCATATTGAGAACCCTGGAATAAACCTAGCTGCCAGACTTGAGCGATTCCGCTGGCATAAGTCTGAGGCGATTTCTCGGGTCGTAGGAAAATTCATTTTATTCCTTTTATGAGAAATTCATCACATAGTTTATATGAAAATGTAATTCCTACGTCCGGTAGAGTTTAAAAAGAGCTTTAATTTGACATATAAACTTTAGTTTTCCGTCCAAAAATAAACGAGAAATCCCGCATACCAATTAACATTGGTTCTTATGGAGTATAAATCCTATATGGCCGCCAACTCCAACCTCCTCTTAAACCGGAAGAGCGTGTCCTTCCCACGAAAAACGTACACAAACAATAATCCTGAGTGATAAGGAAAGGAGGTTGACAGGTGAAAAAATATTATCTCCAATTAGGTGGAATTCGGAGTTTCTGCTATATTTAGTTGACCTTGGAGAACGACAAAATATACACCAGTCTATAGTTTGATCATAGAATTTCTCTTGAACGGCAAGAGATAAAAATTTCATTTTTGACTAAATCAATTTAAACTAAAAATTAGACAAAAAATATTAGCCGTCAAATGTTGTAGGACAAGTCGTTTGGATTTTCGCATATAGAAAACAAAATACGCAACAAAGACGTTCGTTCTGGCGTCATTTTTAAAGAGTTTATTTATTGTCACAAACATCTTGAACGATGATACAAAAAACAGAAAATGATTAGAAACAAGCAGCGGAGACATCGATGCATTAATCGGTAGTTGAAAACCGATGAATCGTACAATAGAAGGAATGTAAAGAATAAGAAAACAAATTAATTAAGGAAGAAAGAAATTCACGTATTTATTTGCCGCGCAAACGTAAACCAATGAGCGTGTGTCTTCAGCTATCTAGTCTTCTCTCTCTTCACCTTTCCATCCTTCCCGCCCCCCTCCAAGGCAACTGATCGCGTTCCACCATTACCTCCCCAGTCTCCACCCCTCCTTCCACAGCCACAGTGGAATCTCAATCTCAGTGTAGCAGGCCCTACCGTCTAGCCCTGTACGTACAATCTACGTCTTAAAGTACACAATTGCTGTCTTCGTCTTGGGACTGTGAATCAGTTTTAATGTCTCTAATAAATTGATACAAATTTCTCTATAATTTAATAAAAATATTGGCTATTTAAAAATTGGCTGATTTTAAAGGTCTGATGACGAAATTCACGGCTCTTTCCAGGTTTTTTCATGGTTTGCCAAATTCACAGCTTATTCACGGTTTTAAGGTTCACGGTTGAGTGGGAACCCTGATTTCAGAATATGAATGAAATAATATTTAATAACAAAAATAATTTATTGTCATCCTGGAATTATTTGCATTTCTAAGCTTTTGTGAAGAAAATAATGTGGTCAAAAATAAGGAAGAAGAAAGATCAGAGATTAGGACAGAATAGAGAAAAAGAAACAAACAGCTACCTCTCTCACTCTCCCTATCAATGGCCAGGGAGGGGGGGATGGAGGTTGTTTACTCCAACTCTGTCCCGGTTTTTTGTCATTGTCTGACTCAGTGCGAGCGTGCGTGAGTTAATTAGGGAGATAAGGAATCCTTACTACAAAATGCTAAAATACAAACTTCTTGTCATACAATTATAAATTACAGCTCATATTTTTTGTCTTATTTTCATAAATCAAATGAGACCAAAATAAAACTTGTACGATATACCGTTAAAGAGATAAGTCATGATAAAACAATAGACTTTCTTGCTGTATTTTGCGTTCTCCAAGGTCAACTCAATACAGCTCCGATTTCCGTCTAAATGGAGAGAATATTTCTTGTTACCTGTCCATGTCCTTTCCTTATCCCTAGGGAATATTTTTTGTTTGTTTGTTTTTTTTTGTGGGAGGGATACGCTCTTTGGGTTTACCGTGTCCAAAAATAGATCGGAGTAATTATCTTTTGATCTAGACTTATGGTCCTGTCGAAAAAAAGGACCCCGAGGTCGTGAGCAGGGACCTCGGTACTACCCAGGGCACGGGCGGTGGGCGCCTCAAAGGCCTGGGTAGAGTGTAGCAGCGGGCGAGGTGATAGTTTCACCAGAGGGCCGTTGTACTGCTTACTGGTAACTGGTATGTGCGCAGCGGTTCCAGTATACCGGGCTGGGGACGATGTGAGATCCAACCTCAACAAGGGACCAGCACCGGACATTGGCGGGCTGAGTGGATAGTCCACGGATGGTCGTCAAACTGCAAACTTTGGAGGTGTTTCAGGTACAAGATGGCTGATAGAAAACAAACGGAAGTTGTACCCCAGGTGGGTCGGCACGTCAGTGCTCAATCCCACTCCTCGTCAGAGGACATGCCCGCGGATTCTGGGGAGGGCACTTTTCGGCCTTTGATTACAGATGACACCATGTCTCTGGAAGCGGGAGGTGGTCGTGAGCAGGAGCTCCATGCATTTGCGAGGAGCGGTCAGACTCTGAGGACTCCCCCACACAGCGACTTGTCACTGCTTGAACAAGCACATTCACAGGTGCCGGTTCCCCTTTTCGACACTTCAGTGGTCTCATCCATGGCCTCCCCAAGTGCTCAGGGCACAGAGGGCATGGACATTGTTGGAACTGATGAAAACAAGACTGTTGTAGATGGCAAACAGGAAAGACGACATCTTCTGATGAAAGAGCGCAGAAGGCTCATCAAGGAGAAGAAAATGGCGGAGGGCACTTGGCTCACTCCGAAGGAATGGCGGAAGCAGCTGAAGCAGCAGGGGCCTTCCAAGCGGAAGTGACCGGAAGCTGCTCAGGGTTCTTCTGGCGAGCACCAGGACTTCCATGGCGTTTGTCCAATGCGCAGGGAACCTGAGAAGGCTGCGGAGCAGCAGACTCGTCCCAAGCGAGCCAGGCGTTGGGACGTGCCTCCGCAAGCCGCTGCTGGGGCTCCAAGCTTCAAAGAGCAGCTCACTTCCAGCAAGCTGGCCATCACTCCTGCGTCGTACCCCGAAGTCAGGCTCTCTGACGAGGAATGTCTGACTGTTGCAGGAGAAGCTTCTGGCGCTCGTCTTCGACGATGGAACGCCAGAGCTGCTGCAGATCCTGAAGACATATCAGGAAAGAGGTGCTCTCGTCGTCATTTGTGGCAACGAAGAAACTAATGCTTGGGTGAAACAGGTAGCTAGCGGGTTGGAAGTCCGTGAGGGGCTTGCGGTGGTCGTGGGGGATTACAAGGATCTCCTACGAACTACCAAGGTTCTCTTGCGGCTGGAAGACTTGCTGGCGAGCGTTGAACCCAAGAAGATTCTGTCTCAGTTGCAGAAACAAAATCAGATCTGCACTGAGGACTGGCGGATCATCGATCGGAAACGGAAGGAAGGGGTGCAAACTCTGGTCCTGGGGATCGATGAGCGAAGCGCCAGGGCGCTACAGGAACGGCGTTGGCAGGTGTGCGTCGGCATTGCGAAAGTTTCTTTCAGAGTGCTTTCGGGAGGGCCGTCGGGCACCAAGCCTCCGGATGACCAGGATCATTCAGGTGAACCTGCAGCACAGTAGAGCGGCTTCGGCAGCGCTCTGCTCCCACACAGCGGGCATGGCTGTGGACTTCACCCTGATTCAGGAACCCATTGTTGCGCCGCCAGTCAGGGATCCCAGGACCTGTATCTGGGTAAAACACGGAATTGTTAGTTTTCCGGTTTTAGAATTCTGTTCCAGGGACGTCACGACTGTCAGGTCTGTGTGCAGGTCCACTGGAAGACCTCTTCTGCTGGCGTCGGCCTACATGCCGCAGGACTCCCCTCAGCCTCCACCAAGGGAGGTGAGACATCTGATCGACTACGCCATCGACTCCGGCCTGGATCTGGTGGTGAGTTGTGACTCCAATGCCCGCAACACTCTGTGGGGTTGCAGGCTAACCAACGCTAGGGGTAAGTCACTCCTAGAGTACATAGCATCTAAGGGGTTAATGATTGCCAACGAAGGCTCAGAGCCAACGTTCTTTAGCAGAGTTGGTCAATCTGTTATTGACCTCACCATTTACACAGAGAGCCTGATGGGGAGACTCACCAACAATTGGCGTGTGTCTCTGGAACCTTCGCTCTCTGACCACAGATATATCATTTTCGAACTGAGACAATTCAACCCGGAGCTGGGACAGTTCAGGAATCCTAGGAGAACTGACTGGGCTAAATTTAGGGAGACCTTGACGGCCAAAGTTGGGGGGGGGGTGAACTTTAAGGCCAAAGACACACTTGAGCTGGACCATGGAGCCTTCAGGATTGGTGGTGCAATCCTCGCCACTTTTGAGGAGTGCTGTCCGCTGAGTACTGCGGGTAGGGGCCGGAAGAGCTGGTGGAACTCGGAGCTCGCCAACTTGAGGAAAAGCGTTAGGGCACTTTTCAGACGAGCTAAAAACAACAACAACTGGGAGGCCTATCACAGGCAACTCACCAGGTATAATCTAGCTGTCAGGAGGGCTAAAAGGTCGTCCTGGAGAAATTTCTGTGGAGGTTTGGAGAATGTGAGGGACACCTCTAGAATCTACAAAATTTTGGTAAAGGACAAGTCCTCTAGTCTGGGGTCTCTTAGAGGGCCTGGTAGGGATTTGGTTCACGATCCTCGGGAAGTACTGAGACTCATGGCCAGTACACATTTTCCTGAATGTGTCGTTCTGCAGCAACCTGTGCCGGACGATCCATGCGGTGTCGCTGGGCGGGCCTGTGCAAGCAGGTGGCAGGATGCGTGTCGCATTGTGACGTTTGGAAGAATCAGGTGGGCTGTCAGTTCTCTCAGTCCCTTCAAGGCACCTGGGCCAGATGGCATTAGACCGGTGTGCCTTCAGCAGGGTATTGACATCATTCTCCCAGCACTGTGCGGATTGTTCAGGGCAGCTTGGCTCTTGGGCATATCCCGACTGCTTGGAGTTCGTCGGGGATAGTTTTCATCCCGAAGCCGGGGAAGACCACGTATTACGACCCTAAGTCTTTCCGTCCCATCTCATTGTCTTCTTTTCTGCTGAAGACTTTGGAAAAACTGGTGCTGAGGTATTTGGGGGATACTGCTCTCAAGGCTAATCCCCTACATAGGTTTCAGCATGCCTACATTCCTGGTAAGTCCTGTGAGTCTGCCCTACATCAACTTGTGGGTAGGATCGAGAAGGCCTTCAGTCAAAAAGAGGTTGCTCTGGGTGCCTTTCTTGACATTCAGGGGGCCTTTGACAACACTGCAACCGAGGCAGTCACTAGGGCTGCTAGATCACGTGGGTTCAGTGAGACAATCTGCAGGTGGATTGATGATCTACTCTGCAGCAGAAAGGTAAGACTCTCGCTTCATGGAGAGGAACTGGTGGCACAAACCACAAGAGGGTGTCCTCAGGGGGGGGTCCTCTCGCCCCTCCTGTGGAACATCGTTGCTGACGATCTCATCAGGTCATTGAACGACAGCGGCGAATTCGCTCAGGGGTACGCTGATGACGTGGATATCCTGGTGGTCGGTAAGTTTCACGGAACAATCACTGACCTCATGAATCAAGCTCTGAGGTTGGTAGCTGGCTGGTGCTCGGAGGTTGGACTCTCAGTCAACCCCTCAAAGGTTGTAGCGGTTCCCTTCACCAGGAGAAGGAACCTGCTGGGACTTGGACCTCTGATGCTGCACAGAACACCAATTGACCTGAAGGATCAGGTGAAGTACCTGGCTGTCACTCTAGATCGGACACTTCAGTGGGGACCCCAACTACAGAAGGTCATTGACCGAGGTAAGTGGTCTCTCTTTGCCTGTAGGCGCATGGTGGGCTCTGTCTGGGGGCTGCAGCCCAGGCTCATGCATTGGCTGTATGTCTCGGTGGTCAGGCCTGCCATGACCTTCGGTGCAATTGTTTGGTGGACCAAAGTGGGTTCAGAAACGGCTGTGACGAGTCTGGCAAGTGTTCAAATACTGGCCTGTCTCATCATCACAAGTGCAATGAGCAGCTGTCCTGGGGCCTCCCTGGACTGCCTCTTGGACCTCACACCAATTGACATTCACATCAGGGCAACCGCCAGGAGGTGTGCATATCGTCTACAGTGTGAAAATCCCCCTGCGTGTGGGATGTCCCCTGCTGTACCGCTGGGTCATGCCAGAATCAAGGATGTGGTCAACCGGGACATTTTCGATATGCCAACGGACCACATGTCTACCGTCTTCGCCTTTGGTAGGTCTTTTGAGGTGCTCATCCCACCAAGAGAGACTTGGACTACCGAAGGGAATCCTCTACCGCCTTGTGATCTTGAATGGTACACGGATGGTTCCAAGGTAAGGGGAGGCACCGGAGCTGGGGTGTGGGGGGAGCAGGAAGGGGTTGGTATCTACCTTCCCATGGGAGCTCATCCCACAGTGTTCCAAGCAGAAATCACTGCTATCATGGAATGTGATAGCACAGACAGCCAGGCTGCGCTTCAAGCACTCAATGCCTGCGAATTCAGATCCAAACTTGTTTGGGACTGTTTCAAAATCGTCTCTTGCCTGGGCAGGAGGAATCAGGTAACACTTTGCTGGGTTCCTGGCCACATGGGCTTTGAGGGCAATGAAAAGGCTGACAGACTGGCCAATGCTGGGTCATCTGGGGCATTCATGGGCCCTGAACCCTTCTGTGGAATTTCACGCAGCAATGCGAACAACTCAATCACGGGCTGGGCCCTCGAGGAACACAAAATGAGATGGGTGGGACTCCCGCGGCTGAGAGTAAGTAAGCTCATTCTCCAATCCCCATCTAGTCAGGTGGCATCAGACCTTCTGCGCCTGGGAAGGCAGGAGGTAAGACAAATCACAGGACTCGTTACTGGACACGGGCACCTGAGAAAGCATTTGCACACAATTGGGGTGCACAATGGGAACACCTCTTGCAGGAAGTGCGGGCAGTCAGACGAGACTGCTGACCATTTGCTGTTTGACTGCGACAAGCTTGCTGAGGTAAGGCAGGCAACTCTCGGAACCATGGAGAGGGGCAGACACCTCCCTCAAGAGGAGCTTGTTGGTAAGCTGCAGAAATTCATCAGGGACTTGGACCTTGGCAGTCTCTGAAAACACCTCTTTCCAGGTAAAAGGGTGCGCAACAAGCCCTAGCGGCTGAAGCGCCATGGGACCACGGTCCGCCCTTCGAAATGAATGAAATGAATGAATGAATCTTTAGATAAGAACTCTCTTATCAAAAGCTCGGCTCCAGTGTCGAGCTTTTTTGAAAAAAGTCGAGCCATTAAATTTTCCCAAATAACCGTCTTTTGTACTAAACCAACATGTAACCGGTACACAAGCTGAACTGATACAAGTATCCGTAATGAGTTCAGAACCGAACCGAACCGACTTTTTCGGTGCACCGCCGATCCCTTACCAAAATTAAAAAATGGCAATACATTTCAAGCAAGCAACTACAGACCAATATCTCATTTCCACTTTCTCAAAGATATATAAAAAATTGTCCTGAAAAGACTTCAGACCACTGCATTGAACAAAACTTATTAAATAACCTTCAGCATGGATTTACAAAAGGAAAATCCACAACAACGACCATAATCCAGATGGTCGAGGCTTTAATTGATGGTTTAGAAGGTGGAAACCTAACAACAGCAATTTTTCTCGATTTCAGTAAGGCATTTGATTGCCTTGACCACCACTTATCATTAACAGGTTGTAATTATTATTAAGTGTATCAGGGATAGTAGGAGAATGGTTTAAAAGTTACCTTTCAGGCAGGACTCAACTTGTAGAACTGAAGCACAGAGAACATGGTCTTATAAAGGAAGTAAGATCCAGTCTTCAACCAACAAGTCAAGGGGAGTTCCCTAATGATCAATTATGGGCCCAGTGCTCATTATTCTCTTCACGAATGATCTGCCCCAAGAAATAGAAGATGCCTGCCATACAATTGTGTATGCGGACGACACAACTTTAATATTCAATGAACGAATACTTGAAAGTCTAGAAATAACATCTGTGTCACTAAACATGGCCTATCAATATTATCACAAGAATGACCTGGCAGTCAACACTTCTAAAACAACACAAATAGATCTTGCCAGAAAATCCAATGAAGTGCCTCAAATTCCAGAGGTAAAAAATGAAGCTAAGTTTTTGGGCATCACACTTGACAAGAACTTAACCTGGACCCCACATTTGGACAATCTCTACAAAAAACTAAGCTCAAGCATTTATGCACTTAAGCGTATAAAAAATGCAACTTTTTTTTGTTTGAGAACAGAGTGTTCTCAAACAACAGAAAAAAGCAGTCAGAATACTGGCTCGACAGCTGCAGCCAGCCAGAGTATTGACAGCTGCAGGGCAGCCTTCAGATCACTAAAGTGCTTACTTACTGTTGTAGCACTCTACATCCAGGAAGTTGTGATGCATGTAGTCAAAAATAACTTCACCAGGCGTGGCGAAGCACACCAACTCAACCTCAGAAACACATCACACAGTTTGACCTACCACAACACTGCATGACTAAGTTTGAAAGAAAACATACATGGAGAGAAGAATTCACAACCAGCTACCTCCAGATTTCAGAAGCAAGAATGAAAAGGACCTCAAACCAGCTCTGCAAAGATGGCTCACAGATCGTCCATTCTGCTCCTTGGATGAATACCATCAACAGATTTATGACCATTAAAAAACAAAAAACATCGTATTGATGCTAACACTATTCTCAACGAATATGTCAATAAAGATTCTTTGTCTACTGTCTACTGTCTACTGTCTATTGCTTTCCCAGACCAAACCTGTGTTCATATGCAATATAACCGCCAGATATGACAAGCTCATATCTGACAGATATGACAGATATGACAAATGACCAATACAGGGTTGGATTTCCCAATAGGCCCAGTAAGCCCGAGCCTAGGGGTGCAAGCTGCCAGGGGGCGCACTTCCACAACAAATGAAAAAATCATGAGGCATGTAGCTTTATGATTTCAGCCAGACCCGGCGCAATGCCCATGTGGAACATACCGAGGAATGGGGCACCAAAGATAAAAGGGCGCCGTCAAAGCTGGCCCAATGCAGCATCCGCAATGACGCCTATGGAGCCCTTTCAATGGGTTCAAATAGGCAAACATGTGATTTGGCGGAGTTTTTCGGCACCTGGGGAGCCTTTTAAAATTATTTAATGTGCAAAATGTATGTTTGGTGGCGTTTGCCGGCTCGAGGAACCTTTTTGAATTGTTCAAAGTCACAGATTTTCTCTGTGTCAAAATGAAAAATGTTTCTTTGTTTGAAATTCACCTATTGGTGATGGTGATTTTATATTTTGACAAGTAGACATACCCGCAGCTTTGCTCGCTGAAAAGATAACATATGTTTGGTTCAGTTAAACGTTATTTGCAATGTGCAATTTTTATAAATTTCCAAATAGACTGATGAATTCAATAAATCTGAATTGTACGTTTTTAAGCGCTTAATTATAAACTTAAGGTTGCATCTCTTTCCCAAATTGACATGAGAAGATGACACGTTTCCTCGATGAATTTTCCTTTTTTCCTCAAAGGGTATTGGCTACCATGTGCTAACACATGCTAATTTTTCAGTCATATTGGAGATTAGATTACTCGTTTAGCAGCTTGAGGCAAAAATCTACGGTTGAAATAGTATATTTGTTTGATCTTAGCCTAAATCGCTTTCGGCCAGCACGCAAACCCTCCTAACATTTTTTATTCAGAAAACCCTGGTTCTATAAAAATAACAAAATGTTATGTCCATGCAGAGTTTCAAGATTATAGTTAGATTACTTCAGGTGATACACAAAACACAAGTAGTCTATGTATAGGACCTATGGTACCTGACAAACATATAATATAATATATTCGTAAGAGTTTTGTACAATTTATTTAAATGGAATTTCTTTTTTTTGTCTCTTTAAAATATTTTAGAGACCTTCTGTTGATATTATGTGATCATAGTTCTTATGAAAGCTGAAAAGGCCGCCATTTTGAATTTTTGAATTTACCTTATTTTAGGTTTTCCAAAGAAAACATTTAAAAATCCTTCGTTTGTATGCATCTAGAGCCTATGAAGAATATTTGAGCCAAGATTAATGGTCCAAAGCACTACGTAGTTTCAGAAAATAAGCTCTGAAAACTAAAAATGGCCACCATTTTGAATTTTATAGTCTACCCTATTTTAGCCTTTAGAGAGAATAAATTTTAAAATCCGTTCTTAGTACGCATCTAGAGCCTATAATGATTAATTGTGCCAAGTTTTATGGCACAAAGCCCTATAGTTTTTGAGAAACTGTGATCAGTGAGTCAGTCAGTCAGTCAGTCAACCGTTTCGGCTTTTATATATATAGATTTGGATTTTTGCGGACAATTGCCATCACTGGTTAGTAAAAACCCAGTTTCACAACGATAAAACTTGTTTTACATCATGAAACTTGTTTTTTACTAATCAATGATGGCAAATGTCCCCATAAAGCTAAATTAAAATACAAAATGTTTGTTTTGGTGGCGTTTGCCAGGGAAGCCATTTAAAATGTTGATGAAATCAATACTTTCTCCATATACTATGTATAAGGGGGAAAAGTATAAAAATGTCAACTTGCGTCAAGGTTTAGATGACTATGGGAGGAAGTTCATGGTGTGTCAAAATTTTGACGCCTCCCCAAAAAGGAGCACTAGGGGGGAAGTCAAAATATTCACATGGTAACCTCTGCCTTGAGAGACATCATTTTAAAAGTCTGAACAAAATAAACATAATGACACAAACTAAAGGATGAGGTCTACATTGATCATAAGCAAAGTTAGGCACCTTGAAGTTACATTTATGGTTTGGATATTGCACATCATTGAGATAAGCCCTACTATATTGATTTTGCTAATAAATTACAGAGAGTAGCCAGGGATAGCTGAATCTCATTAAAAGCAAAACACCAGTACCATTTACACCAATCTAATGATATTTTGGAATCACAAAAACACTTACACATGAAAGTTTCAACGTGAATCGTTGGGTCACCACATTTTGGGCACATAAGATGGGTATCAGAGCCTTTGCTTCCTCCGCTGGCCTTCTTTGAATCCTTGGATGGAGGCTCGCTCGGGTCTGCAGCCCTTGGTCGGAAGGAACCGGTTACCAGACCACGCATGTGGCAACATTTCAGCTTATTATGTAGCAACAACTGAAAGCCTGTTGGCAATAACCATTAAACTAGTAACTTGACCACTTGGCTTTAAAATTTGCTATGTTACCCATACTACTAATCAGTTTAACATTTTTACATTATTAAAATAACAATTCAATTTGTTGTGTTCCAGCTAGCTCTATTATTCTAGAAATAAGAAAGGGAAACCAAAATTGTAAATTCCATGAAGTATTAATATTTTGATTTTTTTAAATGCAGTAATTGGTCCTCTGTTTCTATAAATAAACACACCATTTTGCAGCAGACATGCTCACTCAGCAAATTTTTGATAAGTACGTAAATAATATAGGTGAATCTTCACATCAAGTTAACCTTTACTTTCTCAATTTTTTATAAATAACCATAAATCTTTTTATGACAACCGGATTTGAAATAGTCTAATTTTTAGAATAGTAGGATCAGAACACAGCCTCAATTTTATGTCGCTTAGAGCTAAGGAAAATAATATAGTCTAGTTGCTAAAATGCATTTTGAACCTAAACCTGGAAATGAGGTTCACCCGAAGTTTTTTGTTGATTTCTGTTTCTTTAAGACCTACATAATTCAGATCTGCCGGGTGCTACTTTGTCACCCTTGAGCAAATTCAAATATCCAAGATGGCTTAAAACAATGTAATTTTTGGAAAAGTTTCCTCACTGCATTTTTTACGTGCATTTTTTGAGATATTGACCAACACCTATCATCGTTGGGTGGCTAATCCTATATTTTACAAGATAATATTTTTTGACCACCATATTGGATCCGCCATATTGGATATTTATTTATTTTTATTTTTTTATTTTATTTTTTTTAAAGAGGGTGGCGGCCTCTTTTTACCTTGCATTTGCCCCCCCCCCCCCCCACATGGGCCTCAGGCCTGTGCGTGGAAGTTATCAAGCAAACCCAAGGAGTGAGCCGGTACAGTACAAGGATGAACAGTACTGCTAAAAGTATGCGACAACATCGGGACTCGATCCTGCGACGCTGCCGCCACAGAACCGGGGCCGAGTGCGCTACCAACTGCGCCACCGACTCACTAAACTTAATTTTTCAACCGATATCAACTTAATTTTTTTAAATGTAAAGATGGTGTTGTGACGCATCATTATTAGATTTTTACGCTGATTACAATGCTGAAATCTGTTTTTGAAAATATGCATCCGTGAAAAAGATATACTCAAATAAAATTTTATCCCTATACATTTCTTATAGACGTTTCATATTTTCAATATTTTTTGGGATTATTTTCCTGCTATATCTCATTATAATGAAGATATGTAGTTCGTTTTGGTCTTAAAATACTCAGTGAAATACCGCCTTTCATTTGAGATATCAATTATCAACATCGGACGAGTGACAGATGAGCTATAAGGCTCAATTTAAGTTAAAAATCTATTTTTCAGAAATTCTTTTTTAGTCAAGTATTAATACCTCCGCTTCTAAATGAGGTATTAAATTTATTTTGGTCTTAAATCACTCAGTAAACTATCAGCTATCAATTAAGCTGACTCTCAATAAGATCGGATTAAAGATTACTAGAGCAGGGTGTCTACCAAATTTCATGTATGAAATTCCCGACTTTTTCCCGACTTTTCCCGACAATATAAAAAATATTCCCGACCATAGGAAACATGACCATTGCCTCCTGTAACGAATACTTCAGTACAATACTTTTCAATAACTATATTTTGATGGCTGCAATGCAAGCGAAAGATCGCCAAAAGATGAGCAAGATGACCGCGATAAGTCCAAAAGATTTGCCAATCGCAATGCGACCGAGATTTCCGGAAAGAACTAACGATTTTCCGGCCGCGTTGTGACCAAGAGATTCTCCGGCCGTGGTATAAACGACCGAGATTTGATGATGCGACAGAGATTTGCCGGCCGCAATACGACCGAATCATGTTACGGCTATGAAACGACATGCGACACAAAACGATCAAGAAACAATTGGCCACCCGATAACCGAAAGATTTCCGGCCACCATAAGACCAAAAGATTTGCCAGCCGTGTTATAAATTACAATATATCTGGCCTCGAAAAATTTAGCGATTTTCTTGTCGCAATACGACCGAGAGATATGATGGCCGCTAAAAGAGTAAGGAACTCATCTGCCGCGAATCGACCGAAAAATGTTTCATTCCTAAAACGAGTGAGCGATTTTCCGGCCGCAATATGACCGAGATCTAATGGCCGCGAAATGAGTAAGGAACTCATCGGCCACAATGAAACCAAGAGATTTGCCGGCCGCAAAACAAGCGAAAAATTTCCGATCCCAAAAAGACCGACAATCTCGTCGGCCATGGTATAAATGATAGATATTTTGTCCGCGAAAAGATTGAGCGATTTTCTTATCGCAATACGACCGAGAGAAGTGACGGCCGCGAAAAGAGCAAAAAATTTGTCTACCACGAGACGACCGAAAAATGTTTTGGTCCCAAAACGAGTGAGCGATTTTCTGGCCGCAATACGACCACTCGGCCAGAGCGGTCTAACGAGAGGTTTAACGCTCGCGAAAAGAGGAATGAGATCATCGGCCAAGATGCGACCAAGAGATTTGCCAGTCGCAAAACAAGCGAAAGATTTCCGGCCGCAATAAAAGCGAAAGATTTGACGGCCAGGAAGAGCGCGGGATATTTGACGGCCCCAATGTGACTGAGAGGTTTGCTGACCCCGAAACGACCGAGGGATTTGCCGGCCGGGTTATAGATTTTCTGGCCTTCATGTGGGCAATAGATGTGATAGCCTCGAAAAGAGCGCACGATTTTAAGGTAGCAATACTAACGAGAGATGTGTCGGCCGCGTAAAGAGCGAGAGACTTGTCGACCGCGTAAGAGCGAGAGGCTTGTCGGCCGCGTAAAGAGCGAGAGACTTGTCGGCCGCGTAAAGAGCGAGAGACTTGTCGGCCGCGTAAAGAGCGAGAGACTTGTCGGCCGCGTAAAGAGCGAGAGACTTGTCGGCCGCGTAAAGAGCGAGAGACTTGTCGGCCGCGTAAAGAGCGAGAGACTTGTCGGCCGCGTAAAGAGCGAGAGACTTGTCGGCCGCGTAAAGAGCGAGAGACTTGTCGGCCGCGTAAAGAGCGAGAGACTTGTCGGCCGCGTAAAGAGCGAGAGAATTGTCGGCCGCGTAAAGAGCGAGAGACTTGTCGGCCACGTAAACAGCGAGACGTGTCGGTCGCAAAACGAGCGATTTTACAGCTGTATTAGGACCGAGAAACTTGCGGCAGCGGTAAAAACGATAGATTTTCTGGTGGTGATATAGCTAAAAATTTGTCTGCCGCGATTCGTTCGAGAGATTTGCCGGCCGAGACAACGAAAATAACGAGGAAAACGACTATTTCGTTTTGTTTTATAGCCAAATTCGAATTTCCCGACCAAATGTTGAAATTCATTACTTTTCCCCGACTATTCTCGACCTTACAAAATCCCCGACATTTTCCCGAATTTTCCCGAATTCCCGACTGGTAGACACCCTGTAGAGGCTTGAAGGGGCTAAAAGCCCCTAAGCATAATCCTTCTTTAGTACAAAATACTTTCTTAGAAAATAGGCTTTTGGATCCACAAAATTATGATTAGGGCCTATATAGGGCCTATATAAGTAAACAAAGCAGACCTTTTTACATCCCAAGAGTTTTTAAATGACAGCTATTTTACGTTATTTCTCAATTTATAGTAAGCTTAAAGCAATTTCAGTATTTTCCGCGAGTCCCTGGGATGGGAGACCTTCAATTTCAGCCCCCTCCCATTATCCTGCGACCTTCCAAACGCCCACAATTTCGGCGCAAAAATTTCCCTTACGTAATTATGTACATTTATAGATCGTTTGGTATTAAATCTGCATCGTTATAACATAAACTAAACAAACGTATGTAACTTTTTATAATTTTAAGTTATGAAAAAACTCAAACCCTTAATTATTATAAAATCAGAAAATCTTAAATTTAAAATATTTTTTGTTATAGTACATTGAACGTGCATGGTTAACTGCATTTTGAAAAAATCCCACATGTCATATGGCTTTGAATCAGGCATTAGCACCTCATGTTTAATGTAAACAAAGCAGACGTTTTTCAATCCCAATGCATTTTAAATGGAAGATATTTTTCATTATTTCTCATTTTATGGTATATCTGGACATAATCTGATATTTTTCCCGACCCCCTGGAGCCGAGACCTTTCATTTGAGCCATCTCCCATCATCCTGCGAGCTGTCAAACTCTCAAAATTTTGATTTTAAAAAATCGCTTACAGAATTAGTAATATAGATGTGATGAGTTTTCACTCAACATAAATTTGTTTCACTATGCATACTCAAATACATAATTAAGTAAGTTCTCTAATTTTAAGTTCTCTAGGATTTCTCTAGTTGCAAAGAAGACTCAAAAATCGTAAAGGTCTTAATAGACTTAGTAGATTATTGGCTTTCATTTGAGTCATAAATTATTTAAAAAAATTGAGTTTCAGGAGAGTTGTGGTTCTAAAACCCATTAAAAATAAAGATTTTCAGACATTTTCGTTTATATAAAGACTCATGTCTCCAGTTCCAGGAAAGATCTGAATTTCTGGATATTTTTAAAAGACTAAGTAAAATATCAGCTTTCATTTGAGACCATGATAATTTAATTCGAAAAAGTTCGGGGTGAGTTACAATTCACTATTAAGCGTAAGATTTACAAATAACTAATCTTATTGTCGTAATGAGCCTTAAAATTAGTTTACAGCTTACCCAATTTCACGTATCATTATTTTAAATAAAAGCTGACATATCACTGCGTATTTTAAGATCAAAATTAACTAAATACTTTATTTAGAACCAGATATATACATACGTGATTAAAAACAAATTTCAGAAAAATTGATTTTTTAATTACATTTAGCCTTATAGCTCATCTGTCACTTGTCCGATGTTGATGATTAATATCTCAAATGAAATCCGGTATTTCACTGAGTATTTTAAGACTAAAATGAACTATATATCCTTATTATAATGAGAGATAGCAGGAAAATAATCCCAAAAAATATTGAAAATACGAAACGTCCATAAGAAATGTATAGGGATAAATTTTCATTTGTGCATATCTTTTTAATGAATGCATATTTTCAAAAATGGATTTTAGTATTGCAATCAGCGTAAAAATCTAGTTCATAATGATGCGTCACAACACCATCTTTACATTAAAAAAATAAAGTTAATATCCAATATGGCGGATCCAACATGGCGGCCGAAAAATATTATCCTATCAAAATATACGATTAGCCACCCAACGATGATAGGCGTTGGTCAATGTCTCCAAAAATGCACGTAAAAATTGCAGTGAGGAGACTTGTTTTAAAAATTATTCGATTTTAAGCCATCTTGGATATTTGAATTTGCTCAAGGGTGACAACGTGGCACCCGGCAGATCTGAATTATGTAGGTCTTGAAGAAACAGAAATCAACAAAAAATTTCGGGTGGACCTCACTTCCAGGTTTTTTCAACTGCAACCAGACTAATGGTTTTTTTTTTAATTACAAACCGTAATTTAAAAACTTGGAGTTTTTATAGTAGCTCTCCAATAAGTAACTTAACGTTATGATAGAAGGCAACAGCTCTGCAGAACCGTACATCTGACAATACCTGGTTGGATTTTTCCACGTGGCAAAATGAGTTTTCTAGCTGATAGACCACACCTTACAGCGGACATGCTACTCCTAGAAATAAAACCACCACAATTGGTATTATGGCATACAAGTATCTTGAAGCAGTGTGCTAAACTCATGAATGTACGTAAGAGAATTTAATACAATGTATACAGAACCCTCTAAGTAGGGACACCTTATGGAAAAGAATAGTTCCCGCCGCCAAAAAAGAGAAGGCGCCTTTTTTCAGTCCGATTGGAGTTGGTGTAGGAGTTTATGGATCATGCTCAACTTCCAAAGCCAAGCAGCTGGTTGTAATATTTTGACAGTTGTATGTTATTGTTTTGTATTGTTGTATCTTTCACCATAATGTTTACCTGTTTTCATTAACAAACATTCTCATTTTGACATTTTGGATAGTGAGTAGAGGTGCGGATTATACGGAGCCAGCTTGAACTATTCGATGCATCAGCGCTAATTTCTCCTCTGCTTTTCGGCGGCAGAACTAAAAAGAAATAACATTGGATTGGCTGTCCTTAGAGGGTTCTGTATACATTGATTTAATATCTCTGTTGCAGCAGACCTGCACACTTAGCAAATTTCAAATGGTTAGATAAATAATTCAGGCGAGACCTCAAAAAATCATGCTACAATCATCCTACACTCATCTCTCACTCATAATACTTGGCTTAAAATAGCCTTCCTACTTGAGTAGTTGTTCATTTCAAGTATAATTATTGAAATATTAATGTAAAATCAATATAAACCCCAAATTTATTATTAAAAATAAGGAGATAGGCCTAGTATAAAAGGTACACTATTTGTTTAGAGCATTCAAATGAGGTATTTAACATAAAAAAGTTTTGGAATAATTTTTTATATTATTTTATAGGAACCATTGAATAAAATAACTTACGAACAAAAAATGTTGTTTTTCTAAAAATATATTATTTCTAATTAGCTTGAATGTAAAATCAACATAAACCCCAAATTTATTATTAAAAATAAAGAGATAGGCCTAGTATAAAAGGTACACTATTGTTTAGAGCATTCAAATGAGGTATTTAACATAAAAAAGTTTTGGAATAATTTTTTATATTATTTTATAGGAACCATTGAATAAAATAACTTACGAACGAAAAATGTTGTTTTTGTAAAAATATATTATTTCTAATTAGCCTGATTAGGAGAGATTTCAACATCTATTTTAGCGAATTTCCCCTATAGGGAAGAAGCTATTACCGTAGGTCTCATGGTAAGACCTAAACCCGAGACCACAATAACTTTTTGTTTTGGGGCCACCAGAAGCAAAAAACACTATTCGTGTGATTATATATATATCTTAGATTAGTTAGATTCGTTGATTACATATACATCTTAGATTATAAATCTACTGTGACGTTTCACGTGAAAAAATTTTTCACGCGAAACGTCAAAGTAGAATTAGTTGTGTGTGAATCCAGATTGTTTTTAAATGTGCAAGGAATTATTGTAACCAGGATTTACACCAGCTCAAGAAACGAATAAACAAGGTGGGTGAGTCCGAATAATCAAACAAAAATAATTATTGAAAGTACCCCACCCAATAAACAATGACATTCAGAAAAAATTATCATAATATATAACGAGTTTTAAGATTTGTTGCATAACCTATAATGTTTTAGCAGACGTGTGTTATAGTCTATAATCTCAAAAGTGTGTTATAGTATATAATGGTTAATTAGGGCTATAAGGAAGAAGCTATTACCGTAGGTCTCATGGTAAGACCTAAGCCCGAGACCATGATAACTTTTCGTTTTGGGGCCACCAGAAGCAAAAAACACCATTCGTTCGAATTTTTATATATATATATACAGTGGAACCTGGATAATTCGAACCTCAAGGGACCAGCCAAAAACTTCGAATTATCTATAAATTCGAATTAAAGAAGTTCTAAAGAATGAGGCCAAAACATTAAAACTTCACATTGTGAATTTAACCTCTATATCAAATTGACATTCTAAGAGATTAAATTCATCAACAAACACTAATTATAAGGGTTCAAAAACAGGAATCATAAAACAGAAATAACAACCCTAAAGTATAAACTAAGTACGACGCTACGTACGACAATACAAAGAAACATTTCTGATAGAAAAGATCCAGTACCTTCTGCTACTTCTGAACTTGATACAGGCTACCAACTTAACTTCGTGTAACATCGACAATTACACGCTCATTGACTGTCCACTAAAGTGAGTGTTTTATAGGTCCGAGATTTTGTCGACATGGTCACTACACTTATTTAATGTTACGTAAAAACTTTTTAACACTTAAAAACAAGACTTTGCACAGATAAAAAAAAACACTTTGTTTGAAGGACGATCAAAAACAACGTAATGCTGAACTGGAATTCGGAAGTTAGTTTGGCTGGTGGGGGGTGGGAAGGGGGTCGCAGTGTTGAGTAGCCTTTGTGTCGACGTAGAAAACTGTGCATCAGGTCTGGCGCATGGCTCGTCTGCCGGGAGCCGTTCTGCACAGAATCAAGCGCGAAAAGACTGGTGGCGCTGCCACGGCGAGCGCAACCCTTTTCCGAAGCCAGTCAGCGTTCTGTACTGTTTTAATTTACATTATTGGTGTCGAGTTACAAGCGATGTTGGGGCAGGGTGGGAAGCCTGGGAGGTGGAGGGGATGAGTCATTTGACCATAACCTGACACGCCATATGTCTGACGTTAATTTTTTATTGAACGTCGTAGTAAAACGTGTTTTCCAATGAATTTGCAACTATTTTCAGTCGTAGAATGAAATTGATGTACCTTAATTTGGCACTTAAAAAATTCGAATTATCCAAAATAAAATTCGAATTATCCATGATTTTTTAGCATTGTTTAGATACAAAATGCCAGGGACCAAGAAAAATATTTGAATTAAAGAAGATTTCGAATTATACAAGTTCGAGTTATCCAGGTTCCACTGTATATCTATATATATATCTATATATAGATTGTGTCTGTTAGCACGATAGCGGCCGTAAAAATGGTCCAATCTTAATGAAAATTGGTACAGACGTGTAAAGTGGTAATCACTCGGACGAGTTTGTGAACCAGCCCGATCGGATCACCGGAAGGGGGGGTAGAGGGGGTTGAACCCCTCCAAAAATGGGTTTTTTGAGTTTTTTACATAGAAAAATAAAATTTAACGAATTTTTGTTGGCACCAATGAATTCAGCTCAAGAAAACAAACAATTTAGTAATTTGAATCACTGCTCTATGTCCATTAGTTACCGAGATATTGAAAGTGGAAAACACAGTACGTTGTCCCAATGTTAATCTTATGGGAAATAAGTAAAATTCTATATCTCCGTTATTTTTCAACATATCTTGATAAAACTAGGTAAATAGCTTCTTCTAGTTCAGATCTACTAAATATTGAGTTAAAACCACCCAGTTTTTATATACCTGTAGCAGCAAACCTGCATACTCATTCCCCATGTTATTCTTAAGGAGCTTTCAAAAACATGTCAAATCTCGCTATGTTGGATTGAAATATGTTGTTTTGCACTTGAAATTCGCTGAGTATGCAGGTCTGCTGCAACGGGGGTATTTTACGTTTCTACAGTGTTATGAATACGTTAAAAAAAACAAATAATTAAGAAATAATTAAAATGAACAAAAATCTACTACCAAAGGGATGGAAAAGAGAGGAGGTAGTTAGACAAATAGGTGTTCATAAAAGAAGAAAAGATATATATGTAACTTCTCCTGGGGGTAAAATTTTTCGTTCAAAACAAGAGTTAGAAAAATATACTGGAGAAAATAAATTACAATTGAATATAGAACAGTTTTATTTTTCCTCTAAAAAGGTAAAAAAAGTTGATCCTGAAAATAAAAACTCACTGGAGGAAGTAAATAGTATGAACAACTCTATGCTCAGTGACAGTACCAACAGTTTAAGCGAAACAACTAATTCAGAAAGCTCCACTGGCACCAGTAACTGTGTAGAGGATGACAATACATCTCTATCAAGTACTATATCTCTAATAAGTTCGCCCCTCAACTCATCTAAGAGTAATTCTGAGGAAAACATTCCAATTAGTGACACTGAAAATTTGCCCCAAGATAAAAACACCACACTAAGTACATCTATGCTAAATAATGAGTGGGTCTCTGATGACATAATTCAAATTTAATTTGAAACTTAGGCTCGTAAAGTCACAACCACTGATTCTTGTTTTTTGAGTCCTGTTGATAGTTAGGCCATTAACCCTTGAGCGGGCGCACGCGGAGTTTTCCTCCACACGTGTTTTTTATGTTAAAATAAACAGACATAATGGGTGTCGGCAGTCGTGTCTGGCTCCGTACTTTATGCCCCTCATTCCAGGAGTTTCCTAAAGCTATTTATACCCCCCATCCCCCCCTTGGTACCCCGTTATATGCAATTCAAAGATGCTGTCTCAGTTTGCGGTGCGCCCTCTCCTTTTACACAGACACTGATACCTATTTTTAAAATTTATAATAGCAATGGATTTGTAATTATTATTAATTTTTTGGACTTCTCCTTTTGATTTCGAAAAAAAGAAGCGAAAGGAAAAGTCCAAAAATGTAAATAATAATTAATACATATTTTATACTAGAAAATTACTTACTATGTTTGAAATATTACAACTATTAAGTTGAACAATCAATTGAATCGACGATAAAATGTGATTCCTAATGAAGTTTGTCAGCATTTAAATACAATATTTTGTTGTAAAACAAGTAAAATGGGTTAAACTTGTGCAATCTAGTGTTGCGGAGTAAAACTCCGCATACGCCCGCTCGCGTTTTGCCGGTGAAGCGCCCCCTCAAGGGTTAAGACTTTGAATGACTATGAGTTCTTAACAGCACCTCTAAGCTTAAATGAGAAAACTTATATTTTAGAGTAGCTAAAGATGGCGAAGCGCCGAAACCATGATCCTGCACTAAACAGGACAGTGCGTTTGACGGAACCAGTGAGTGGTGATGAGTTTATACACGACGCACGGAATCAACCGCAACTATCAACGGAAAACTTATATTTTGTATTCCTATAAATAATGCTGAGTCTTCGCTTCAGTATCTGGATCTCACTGGAGTTTACTGTTATACAGCAAACCTGACAAAAGTTTTTATTATTTTGATTCAATTCGGCAATGCAACTTAGACTCGGCTCAGAAAATATGCACCAAACTCTCCAAATGCGTTGATACTGAAAACTTCTCTTTCACAATAGTTGATTGTCCCAAACAGCAAAATACATATGATTGTGGTGTTTATCTAATGTTGTTCACTGACTGGCTAATCAAGGGCATTTTAGAGCATGATGTCACCAAACTACTTCTTCTACATATCAAAGACATGCTTTACATCACATGCAGTGACTTAATGCTGAAGCGAGCTAGCCTAGCTTATTTAGTGACGAATAGAAATAACCCTCAAGTCACAGCCAAGGCCATGCAGAACATGTTTACAATAACTGTACAAAATCTTAAAACACCTTTGAAAAAGGAAACTTCTAGCAAGGCGATAAATACTGATGACATTTATCACAAAAACAAGGAAAATGTAGCTAACACGACGGAAAGAGGGAATAGGCGCAGCAATGAAGAAAATACACCAGGCTAACGAAGCAAATAAAGGTAAGACAAATATTAAATCTATGCCAAATGAAAAGCATCAAAGTACCAACCACTCTCGTGATGACATCTTAGCGGGTAGTGAGTTTAAAGTGAATTTGTATTGCGATAGTCAAGGAAGAGGCATAGCTCAGTTGCTCCAAAAATGCAGTAGAGACACAGTAAAGGTTTCCTCCATGGTTATGCCTAATGCTACAACTGAAGAAGTTTATGAAAGTGCCAAAAAAGCTGGCAACAGTCCTTGTGTGATAATATGTGGAACTAATGACTTATTAAAAAATACAACAGAGGACATTTTAGGAAAACTGGAAAACAATTTGAAGACCATGGGCCTAAAATCTCCAACGTACATTACAACTATATCCCTATCGACATGATATAAACAATAATGATCTTCTTCATGAAAAATTAGCCATCCTAAAAAATTACATAGAAGAATTGGCAATAAGAATTAAAAATGTACATGTCATTGACTTAAACCAGTTAACCCTCGAGCGGGTGCACGCGGAGTTTTCCTCAAGGTAAATGATACTTAGTTTTTATCCTATTATTTATTTGCATTCAATTTAGGCAAATGAACTTAGGAACAGTAACGGTAAGTTGGTAATTAAATAATTTAACAATCTTTTAACAATTAATAACATGAAAACAAAAAGAAAAAAGCACTGATGCTTCAGGCTACAACCACGAACTCTACCTATAACGCTTTTTGCAGATTTGTAGAACTCACTCTGGAGTTCAATGCCCCATAAATCTGGCAACATCGCTGGCGGCGGAGTAGGACCTATATACATGACGCGCCAAATAGCATGATTGTTGAATGCTGCTAAATAGCACCGATTTTACAGTGAGTGGATAGAGTGGAAAAATCAAGGGAAAAATAGCATATCAATTTCTTAGTAGGGATATTAACATATTTAGAGGAAAAAATTTGTATATACTTAAATATTTTAGATAGCCGCCGAATAGCGCGTTTATAGACGGCGTTGGAATAGATACAAAGAATTATGTATATATACACCAATACTAAGCATGGGACATAAACTTCTCTCTGGGTGCCCTCACCGTTATACTGTAGTTTAGGTTTGGTTTTATCTTCAAATCCAAATTTCAAGACCAGTTCAATTTAGTTCACCATTTTCCCAATGATGGCAAGTAATATATATTGTTTGAATAAATTATTGTTTTCATAACATGTCTTTAAGTTTTTTAATAGTTTGAGTTGTACATTAATTATATTCAGGGGCGAACCCAGGATTTAATTTCGGGGGGGATATCCCATAAGAGGGTAGAAGGAAGGGTGGAAGAGGGTGGAGGGTGGTATTTATTAGGTACTCACAAAAACCCATACTAATGTGACTGTAGACGAATATGGACGCCGCGGTAGACAAAAATATCGTCGTTGCGGTAGACGGATATGGTTGTCACGGTAAGCGAATATAGTCGTCGCAGAATATCTTCATTGTGGTAGACACCACAGTAGACGAGTATTGCATCGCAGTAGACGAATATGGTCGTCGCGGAAGACTAATATCATTGTTGCGGTAGACACATCGTTGTCATGTCGCAGTAGTCGAAAATCATTGTCGCGGTAGAAGGATATCGTTGTCACAGTAGACGAGTATCGTCGCCGCGGTAGATAAAATATTGTCAGTAAACGAGTGTGGAGTGTGTGGTAGACGAATATGGACATTGCGGTACCAGCAGGCAAATGTTGTTGCGATAGGCAAAGATCGTCGATGCGCTAGACGAGTAGGGCCTATCGTCGTGGTAGACGAACATGGTCGTCGCGGTAGACGAATATCATTGTCGCAGTAGACAAATATTGTTGTCACGTCACAGTTGGCAAAAATCGTCGTCGCGTCGCGGTACACGAAAATCGTCTTCGTGTCACGGCAGACAAAAATCGTCATCGCGTAGAGGTAGACGAAAATCGTCTTCGCATAGAGGTAGACGAAAATCTTCTTCGCGTAGAGGTAGACGAAAATCATCTTCGTGGTAAACGAAAATCGTATTCGCGTTACGGTAGTCGCATCGCGGTATACAAAAATCAGTTTTTTGTTTTTTTGTCCTCCCTTCACATCCCAGGACCCTAGACCTAGCGATATAGTTTTAAACATTATATCGCACATTACTTCAGGCTAGGCCTAGTGGGTCACGGCATTATCACATAGCGAAAATGCCATTGGTGATTGGCGGGATTTGAACCTCGGCCTCCGAGATCGATAGCCCGCGCTCTAACCACTAAGCCAGGCCGCTCCCACAAAAATCGTAGTAGCGTCGCGGTACCCGAAAATGGTTGTCGTGTCGTCCAAAATTTCTGTTCTCCAAAACTTCGGGGGGGGATATATCAATTTGAGTGACAGGAAACAAATAGTTAGTGTTAGACATTCAGTACAAGATGGTCTAAGTCACCATTATCGCTCAGTCATATTAACCTCAGCTAACACAGGCTGTAAGGGTCAAATTTAAGCCCGCGGTATTGTGCTTATTGTATGTGAATGATTTACCTGATCACAAATCAACGGGTAAGGTTTGGCTGTTTGCAGACGATGACAGCCACCACCTGGTACAGGACATGGATGGAGAGGCGCTAAGACTTAAAGCACAAAACGGACTAGATGAAATGGAGAATTGGTGTAAAGAAAATAAATTGATATTAAACAGAGGAAAAACTAAGGCCCTGAAATTTCACAGCAGGAAGATCCCTGACTCTGACCCACTACTTCGTCTAGATGGTTCAGGCATAGAAATAAGACACTTGTGTTAAGTACCTCAGCTTAAACATCAGCAATGATCTGAGATGAAAGCAGCATACTGAACAGGTTTCAGCACGATTAACAACTGTTTGCTATATGATAAGGCGGCTAAAACCGGTAGTTGACATAGAAATTTTGAAAAAAGGTGTACTTTGGGTATTTCCAAAGCATTGTCAATTATGGTATTGTGTTTTGGGGGGAAGCCCCTGGGCGCAGCGCCTACTCCTGTTGCTATAAATTGGGCTTATGTTTAATGAACCGTATCTTGCCCATTGCAAACCATTATTTGTCGAAGCAAAGATCCTCACTGTACCAGCACTCTTCATACTTGAATTGGCTGTGATGGTCAAGAGGAAACCAAATGTGTACTTGAGAAATCAAGCCTTTTTACAACTATTCTACTCAACAGAGGTCAAATGTTCATGTGCCGTAAGTAAGCTTCGGTTTAGCTCAGTCTGGCCCAAAACATTTATGCAGCAAAATCTTTAATTCAGCACCATCTGAAATTAGAAATTAGGAAGATATAGATCTAGATCTCTTTAAAGATAAGCTCAAAGAATACTTGTTGAAGAGGCCTTATTATTCCGTGGAAGAATACTTTATTGAAACATAGGCCACTCTAATGTGACGACCACGGCGCTCATGTGCTACCAGTAGGAGAACTTTAAGTATCAAGTATCAAGTAAGTAAGTAAGTAAGGTATCAAATTGAAGGTCTGAATCTCCCAATTACTATGTTACCAATTATAAATTGTTTAGAAGTGCTTCTAAACTGCTCAGTTTACACATCATGGGAACGTTACAGGTGCATTCCGTGGTGGCAGCTTCTCTAAAAACATTTCTGGACAAGCTTATAGGTTATCAGTGTTTACATTGTGTAGGTTGCTGTCAGGGCCGTCCCTAGGGTTGGCGGCGCCCAGGGTAAACGTGGTCGAGGCGCCCCCCCCCCCCCCCAAGCATTAGTCGCATATGTTAGCTTTTTGTGCTGCCACCAATACATACACATCTTACGTTAAGCATAGTTACATGTATTAAAGGATAATTCTAGGACTGCAAAAAATTAAGAACATCAATCGGTTCAGAATGTATTTCAAAAGAAAATGAATAAATGGATTACAAATAGGTATTTACTCACACTCTTAACTACATCACTGTGATTTAACTAACTTTTACTGTAACCAAAGTCACTAGCAACAACAGTAGTAACGAATGACTACATCACCCACTACCGCGTCCCGAATCCCGACTCAAGTCTCGACCAGTGATGCCAGATAGGATTAGGCATTTTACCTGGCGACAGGGGCGAACCCAGGGGGGGGGGTTATAAAGGGGACAGCACCCCCCCCCCCCCGAAATTTTGGAGAACAGAAATTTTGGATGACAAGACAAACATTTTCGGGTGCCGCGACGCGACTACAATTTTTGTCTACCACGACACGAAGACGATTTTTGTCAACTGCAACGTGGCAACGATATTTGTCCAATGCGACAATGATATTCATTTACTGTGACGACCATATTCGTCTACCGAGGCGCCTACCACAACGACGATACTCGTCTAGCGGATCGACGATCTTTGCCTACCGCGACAACGATATTTGCCTTCTGGTGCTGCGACGTCCATTTTCATCTACCGCGACGCCCACATTTACCACGGCGACGATATTTTATCTACCGCAGCAACGACACCCGTCTACCATGACAATGATATCATTCTACCGTGACGACGATTTTTGTCTACTGTGATGTGATATGTGTCTACCGTAACAATGATATTTGTCTTCCGTGATGACCATGTTCGTCTACCGCGACGCGATACTCGTCTACCGTGGTGTCTACCACAACGACAACATATTCGTCGACCATTATACCATATCGCGACGACTATATTCGTTTACCATTACAACAATATTTGTCTACCGCGATGACGATATTCCTCTATTGTGACACGTGATACTCGCCTACCGCAACGACCTTATTTGTCTACCGTCACATTAGTTCAGGTTTTTGTGAATAGGAATACCCCCTTTCCCCTTCTTATAGGATATCTCCCCCCGAAATTAAATCCTGGGTTCGCCCCTGCCTGCCAATAGCGTAAAAAAATTCCCGCTTTTACCCGGGTTTTCGGCAAGTACCAAACCGGGTAATTACCCGAAAAAACCACCTAATGACGTTCAAAACACCTAAAACCTGGTAGTTTCCTCAAAATTACTAGGAAAGGAGGGAAATCTTACATCACTAAACTGGTCACTATATACCAAAATATATCTGTTTACTTCAAAACTTGTTCTCAAAACCATGAAAACAATTACTTTTCTCATCTCACATGAACAATGGATATTTGCAAAGCAAATCATAATTCGAAAATCCCCGGCTTTAACCATTTTTTATTTATTTCGGATGCCGGTAAACCCCCCACAGCTGAAGTCTATAGAATCCCCGGTTTTACCCGATTTTTCTTAATTCTCTCAAAATCCCCGAATGGGCTTCAAAGTACCCAAAAAACCGGGCAAATACCCGGTTTCTGGTAACACTGAAACCAATAAAATCATACCGAATACTCCGAATACATATTACTAACTAAAAAAAACTAGAGTTAAAACAATTGTAGATCGTCCAAAATACCCGGTTTTACCGGTTTTTTTATATTCAGGTTGTTGGGTAAATCCCCGCAGCCCAAGCCAAACCCCCAGTTTTTTCTTAATCGCCGCTAAATCCCCGACGGCCACCAAAATACCCGAAAATCGGGTAAATACCCGGTTTTTGGCAAAACTGGTCTCGACAAGTTTGACAGCGACAGACGATTGGATGTGCGCGCAACTTGCATAGGACCGACACTGTTATTATTTCATAGTTCATAGGCCTACTACCTATATTTTCATTAATGATACCTATAGTGTTAAGAATAATTTCTAGCTACAGCCTCATTTTTCAAATTTGTATTCCTATTTATTAACGCCATACCTTCACAATTCATGCAAATCTACAAGATTCAAAAAAAAATTGCCATGGCACGGCACCCAGGGCAGCTTGCCCCGGTTGCCCCCCCCCCTTTGGACGGCCCTGGTTGTTATATAAACCATTTATATTTGGTCATAGTAATTCTGAGATTCAGACCTTAAACCCTTGGGGTGCCCTAATGAATACTACTCGGTGCCCTGGCAATTTTGACGATTTTGCAATGTTCTTTTTAAAAAATCACAGTTTCTAAAGTATTGAGCATAACCTAGTCATATGTGTACTCATTTTGTTCACAAAGAGGTGTACTATCAGACTAGGCCCTGGGTCATTCCACCTCAAATCACCCAGTAAAAAATCATTTTGACACCCACCTCTTCAGATTTTGATGAAACTTGGCACAATTGTTCCATTTGCTAACCTGAGAACAAATTCCAAATTTTTTTGCTCTCTCTAATAGTTTTTTTGTTATTAATTTTTAAGTTTTCTTAATTTAATGCGATTTTCAGCCTTGGGAATCACCCCGTATTATGTACTTTATAGCTGGTGACTTGTAAGCTGGCACTTGGGCCTCACGCGGGCAGTATAGGCGCGGGGGTGAGTGGGGAGTGTTGGAGGTATAAGAAAAAGGCCGGACTGCAAACATTTCTGCTGACGGACGCCTTCACGCGGGTCGCGAGGACGTTGCCGCAACCCACTTGACGAAACGTAATGTTTTTGAACTAGGCTAGTATCGACTGAATATCGATCGGTCAAGTGCCAGCTTAGAAGTCACCAGCTGTACATCTTTAAAATTCTTTATCTTTCAAACTATTGGAGATAGGCCTATCTCTATGAAACTTTGCAGACAGTTCAAGTATTACATCTTGGAAATGGAAAAAATGTCTTTGTTAACCTATCTCACCTGCAAAAAATTAAAAAAAAATTAAATCAAAAATTTTTGAAAGTTTAAAAAAGAGGTTGACTTTAACTAAATTTGCAGTACAGTAGAGTCCCACAAACCCGGACTAATGTGGACCGAACGGTGTCCGGGTTTGTGAAATTTCCGAGTTATCGGGAAATGAGTAAAAATAAGAAAAAATAAGAATCGTTTCTGTTACTTCTATAAGAAATCATTTATTTATTGTATGGTAAAAAAAACTACATTATCAGTAACAAAAAACTGAAAGAAAAACCAAAACTATTTTATATGTGTCACACCATGCTCTGGCCTTGAATCTCAGTGCACTTTATTGCTCTGGTAGGCTTTCCGAGTTATCCAGAATTCCGGGTTATCGAATTCCGGGTTTGCGGGACTCTACTGTATCTAAACTCTCAGACCTAGTAGAACGTTCATCTTTTTTTAAAATGTTCCCAGAAAAATGGGCTATCAAAATAACATATAAGAAGGTTGGCTTTTTTCTTGATCAATCATGGTACAACATTATCCCTGAGTCATAAATACAAGCTGTTTCTAAAAAAGATATATGTTTAAAACATGTTGTTTTAAGGAAAATTAGAGTGCTTAATTTTCACTTTTCCCTTATATTTGGAATTAGCATTAACAGATTCAAGTATAGTAAAAATATACTATTATTATAAATTTTAAAATATTCAAGAAGTTTCTTTAAAAGACAAATTGTACATAATTTACTATCGCGCTTATAGAGAGTTTGTATCAAACTAAAATGAGCTTTGAAACAGTTTATTTATTTATTAATTATTCATTAAGTTCTTGGAAAAATGATTGATGGAGTTTGAGTCAGAACAGATTCTTATCTACATTATTGATTATGACAGTGAGTGGGTATAAATGTTTATACTTTGTCTGCTTGACTCACATCAATCCTGTCTCAAAAGACTTCTTTCATTTTGTGACATCCATCTATATCAACAGTTGTTGAACACTACACCAACTGCTTTAGTCTAAAGCTGGCTACCAGTGAATACAGCTACTTTTTAGCTTAAACATTGATAAGTGAGAGCAGTGCTTGATTTGCGACGGAACGCGATGGAACGGCGTTCCGGGACCTCTTTCTGCCGCAAGAGTATCGATCGAGTGTAATCAACCGGAGTATTTTTGCAAGAGACGTTCGCGTGTAATCAAACAGATAAATATGTCGCAAAATACAATAGCGTACGATCGGCCGGGGAATTTGCCAAGAGAGACGATCGCGTGTAATCGGACGGATACTTTGCCGCACAAGACAATCGCGTGTTATCGGCCAGAGAATTAGCCGCAAAAGTCGATCGAGTATGATCGGCCGGAGAATTTGCCGCAAAAGACGATCGCGTATGATCGGCCGGGAAATTCGCTAAGAGAGGATTATGTGTAACCGGCCGGATTGTTTGATCACGTGTACTCGACCGGATTAATATTACCGAAAATAACGATCGCTTGAAATGTACGGAAATTACGCGCGGAATTTCAGCCTGAAATTAACGCTCTCTCTGGAATTAATGCTTTTCTTGAGTTAAGCCGAATCTTGCAAACGCTAAAAAGATCTGAATACTCTCACAAGGCGTCATAAAAAATCCAGAATTTTTTAGACAATTTTTTTAGTAAAATAATGCTCTGTTAGTTTTTAATTCACTTATAAAAAAATTGAGCTGGATAAAATGTGACTTTTTAAATCAGCCTA
Source organism: Flexamia atlantica (assembly GCA_035578135.1). Lineage (NCBI taxonomy): Eukaryota > Metazoa > Arthropoda > Insecta > Hemiptera > Cicadellidae > Flexamia > Flexamia atlantica. The sequence continues at coordinate 4,019,947 of JAQJVK010000016.1, read as the reverse complement.
ATTAATCACATAGCCAAACGATACTTTATCAAGGGAAAAAATGATAAAAGGAGGGGGGGTTACGTACAAATTGACAAATTACAGTTCAAATACCTCAACTTTAACAAATCAAGCACTGAGTGAGAGAATTAGAATTTTCGTTAATACCAGTTACAAGGCCGTAGCCAATGGGAGGGGGGGGGTTAGGGGGTCAGAACCCCCCCGAAATAGTAGGAATAGCCTTGAATAGTAGTAAATGGGGGTGGTTAAGGGGTGAAACCCCCCCCCCCCCCCGAAATTGAACGGCAAGACATAGACATAGGGGTCCGGAAACATATAAGAAGGGTAAAAAGTTAGAATAAAGGGGTCAAAAGGACACGTGTGAGTAAAAAAAAGGTCACCATTTTTGACGAGCCAGAAATGCAGTCACCGGGCCTGTTCAGACCCCCCCCCCGAAAAATTTTTCTGGCTACGGCTTTGACCAGTTACTTACTCCGCACTCGGACTAAAACCTCTAAAATGAAGTGAAAATTGATAGTGGATTAAAAAAACAGTGTATACTTTGGTATTGAGTGTCATGATTAAAAAATATTTTATTTAATCAATCATAAAAAATAGTGAACAATTAGTTTGGAATTTAAAAGTAAGCGCTTCTCTCTTATAATATTATACAAAACGATTTTTTTGTTTGCTAAAATGTGAAGAGTACAAAACAGTATGGCAAATATTCAGGCATGTAGTATTGGGCAGTTCAAAAGATTAGACTGTTTTCAGACCACTTATACAACTTCAAAAAAGTTGCTCTGTGTAAGGTATCAGAATTAAGTGAGAAACAAAAAGACCTAATTCATCTTAGATCTGGAATTAATTTGAGCAAATTTCAAAACGTCTGTTCTCATCACAGCTACTTCTTTCTTAATGTCTTTGAAAAACATCAAAAAGCCTGCATGGATCCATTTAAAAAACACAAAAGGCCAATGAAGTTTCTCAAAACAATTATTTGCAAAAAATATCCTCATTAAACCGGGACAAAAGTTATGTCCGACATGTCGTAACGTATGTGAAGCAAAAATCAAAATCACTGAAAATGAATCTGATGACGAACTTATGAATGAATTAGATTCATTAGAATCTAGAAATGTTTCCCTGTCACAAACTAATGCAGCATTAGATGATGCAGGTTTAACTCCAATTAAGCTTCATACTTTGTCATCACATAGTAAGGGGTCATATTATAAAAGAAAAGTTAAATACCCCCATTGCAGCACACCTGCATACTCAGCAAATTTCAAAGGCAAAAGAACATATTTCAATCCAAGATAGTGAGATTTAACATGTTTTTGTAAGCTCCATAAGAATAACATGGAGAATGAGTGTACAGGTTTGCTGCAACAGGTATGTTAAATCTGGGTGGTTTTAATTCAATATTTCGTAGATCTGAACTAGGAGAAACCATATAGCAACCTTTATCAAGATTTGTCAAAAAATAAGGAAGATATAGAATTTTTTATTTCTCATAAGGATAACATGGGGAATGAGTATGCAGGTTTGCTGCCACAAAAATGGAAATTTCGGTGGTTTTAGACTAAAATACATTAGATCTTATCTAGATGAAGCCACAAACCAAGTTTTATTGAGATATTTTGAGAAATAAGCGAGATATAGAATTTTACTTATTTCCCATAAGGTTAACATTGGGACAACGTACTGTGTTTACCACTTACAATATCTCGGTAACCAATGGACATAGAGAAATGATTCAAAATACCAAATCGTTTGTTTTTTTGAGCTGAATTCAATGGTGCTAATTAAAATTGGATTATTTTGATTTTTATATGTGAAAACCCCAAAAAACCCATTTTTGGGGGGGTTTATCCCCTTTTACCCTCCCCTTCCAGTGGTCCGATTGGGCTGGTTTCGAACTCATCCGAATAATTGCTACTTTACACGCCTATGCCAAATTTCATTCCGATCGGACCATTTTTGCGAGCGCTATCGTGCTTACAGACACATATATATATTAAATGCTCAAATTATTAGGAATTTCAAATAATTTGAATCTCAAAAACATTAGGAAGAAATGCTCCCAAATTATCCGGAAAGCAAAGCGACAATATCAGAAGAATCTTTTGGAATCAATAGAAGAAAACTAATTCAAAACAAATTCTAGAGATTATTTCAAATCATTCGAGAAACAGTTAAGTTGTTACACCCCTCCTACATTGCTATTGAAAAATAAAGGTGGAAAAATTGCCCATAATAACAAGGAAAATGCAGAAATTATATGGCAGAAGTGTTTAATAAACTATTAAACTGTGACGAACCTAAAAATCTTCTAACAATAAATACGAACACTCCCATAAAAACAAAACCAGAAAATTTAAACCCACCTACAATACAAGAAGTAGAATTAGCATTAAAAGATATGAAAAATTATAAAGCATCTCGTGAAGATCAAATTTATGCAGAAATGTGGAAGTATACTGGCAAATCAACAAAAACATCTCTACATATGATCTTACAAAAAATCTGGATAACCGAGAAATTCCCAGAGCATTGGACCAAAGCCATAATCAATCCACTTCACAAGGAAGGAGATAAGAGCAACCGGGATAACTATAGAGGAATTTCACTTTTGGATTGCACATATAAGATTTTTTCAAATATATTATACTATAGGATTAAGGAACAACTTGATAATGAACTAGGAGAATACCAAGGAGGCTTCAGACCTTGGAGGAGCTGTGCAGAACAAATAATTACGCTGAAATTGATTATGGATTACTACAGAAAACGAAACAAACTTCTTTCAATAACATTTGTAGATTTTAAGAAAGCTTACGATTCCATCCACAGACCATCATTATTAAAGATTCTCAGACATTTCGGACTCCACCCAAAATTAATAAAACTTATAGAACTTACCTTGACAAATACCTTCAATAAAATTAAATTTAGAGGAGAAATATCAGAACCTTTCCCGGTCAAAACTGGTTTTGAGACAGGGAGATGGTCTTTCACCACTTCTTTTTAACTGTGCACTTGAATACATTATGAGGGAATGGCTTAAAACAAACCCAAAAAATATTACTGTTGGAACAAAAAAAGATGACATAAAATTAAACTGTTTAGGATTTGCTGACGATCTAGCTCTTCTAGCGAATAACATCCAAGAAACCGAGCAACAAATAAAATCACTTCAGGAAACAGCACAGAGCATAGGTCTAAAAATTTCTTTTGAGAAAACAGAAATAATGTTAACAAAACCACCATTGGCTAACAAAATCAAAATTGGAGAACATTCCATCAAAATTGTAGAAAATTTCAAGTACTTAGGTGAAGTCATAACATACAATCTGAAAGAAAATCCACCATGGCAAAATAGAATTAATAAATTGATCAGAATGCAAAATATTACTAAAAACACATACAACAAAAAATGCCTATCAATAGCAACAAAATTGAAACACTACAAAACAGTCATACTTCCACAAATAACATACGCAAGTGAAACTATATTTAAAACAACCAACACTGTAGCAATAGATAAAATACTGAAAATAGAAAGAAGAATCATCAGAACATGTATAAACAAAAGATATCAAAAAGATGGAGTTTGGAGACTGGCCTCAAATAAAACTGTATATAAGGAAATAGTGCCATTGACAAGTATAATTAAAAAGAAAAGAATTTCATTCATTGGACATCTTTTAAGGACACCGGAAAATATAATAAGTAGGAAAATAATTGACAAGTTGTGGAATAGCAAGAGTGACTTTAGGTGGATTACAGAGATTAAGGAGGACATGAGAAGGTTTTCCAAAGATTTGGAAAATAAGTCAGAGGCGCTTGCAGTACTCAAAGACAAAAATATCATCCTGCCATTAGAAGCAAACAATCAGAGACAAGGAAGAGTGGTTTTGGAAGAAGAAAGAAAACAACGGTCGGAAAGAATGAAGAAGTACTGGGCGGACAAGAAGAAGAGACAGAATTTAAGAAGAACCTGACCATTATATTGACTGAAGTGGTCCAATGCTGGCCATAAAATAATAATAATAATAATAATATATATATATATATATATATATATATATATACATACAATTTTGAACGAATGGAGTTTTTGGTATCTGGGGGCACCAAAACGAAAAGTTATGATGGTCCCGCGCTTAGGTCTTACCATGAGACCTACGGTAATAGCTTCTTCCCTATAGGGGAAATTCGCTAAAATGTGACAAAAGAAATGAAGAAAAAAATTTCAAGAGCGCTAGATTATGACACAGAAATTTCATCTGTTGGGAGGTCTCAAAAAATACAAATACTGACTTTGACCCCAGAGTCTTGGAGCAAAAAAAAAGTTTAACACAAATTTAATGTGAGCGAGTACATGGTGCCACATGCTAGAAAACTAAAACGAGAAAAATGCATCTTAGCTATTCCTGATCCTAAAAAAGGTAGGCCTATGCGATGGTTTAGGAGGAACAGTCGAGAATTGTAAGAAAGGCTAGCTTTCAGTTATCAGATGAAAATCAAATCCAGTCAGCAAATGCAGTTTATGACTTCTGCAAAGCAAAAATTGAAAAAAATTAATTTTCACTTCATTGACAAAGTAAATGCTGAAGCTTTCAGATCCTAATTAGCAGCACGTTTTTCAACCACGAGGACTTTTCCAGGCACTCGAAGTTTTCATAATTTCAAGCCCCTCAATGCAAATGAAATTGAAATTAGAAGGACTACTGATAGTTCTAATCCAGCTCTAATATTTTCTTTCCAAACTACTCCTGGGTGGGTCTCTGTTCAACCATCTTCCAATAATTATGTGGCTGCAAATTATGATGGTAAAAATGGTATTTTGGACTTGTAAAAACAGTCTTTAATGAAGAAGAGGATGCTGAGATTCTTTTTCTTCGCCTTCCAGGTCCAGCTCCCAGCTTTTATTGGCCCCAAAGAGAGGACCTATGTATAATGCCTTTAGAACATATCATTAGTGTAGTTGACGCACCACAGGCTAGTGGCACCGGAAGAAAGTATTATTTTTAAAAAGAGTATGTCAGAAAAACAGAAGATTGCTGGAGGAAATGGAAAAATTATTTTAAACATTAATATTTTTGAAAAAAACAAACAGTTCAATTGTAGTTCAAATATGAACGCTTATGTCAGTAAGTAAAATATAAGGTTAACATTTTTAGATTTTAATATTTTTGTTTGGAATCTTTACCAAACAGCAAAAATAATTGAGTAACTTACTTTAATACACTGATTTTACATATAAAGTATATTTTTACTTTGGGGGGGATTTAATTCCAATTTACTTCCAAACTACATTTTTTGAACTTGAATTTTATTTAGATACGGGTTGTATTCATGACTTGGTAATAATGCTGAAACTTACTATAAACTATAAAAGAGTCAAAAAGCCAACCATCTTATGTGTTATTTTGATTGTCCATTTATCTAGGAACATTTAAAAAAAAGATGAATGTTCTACCAGGTCTGAGACTTTAGATATTGCAATTTTAGTAAAAGTCGACCTTGGTTTTTAAACTTCCAAAAAATTTTGATGTAATTTATTGTTATTTTTTGGGAAGTGAGATAAGTTAATAAAGACATTTTTTCCATTTTTTAGAGGTAACACTTGAACTGTCTGCAAAATTTCATGGAGATAGGGCCTTGATAGAAAATGATTTTTAAAGATGTGAAGTACAGATTAAGGTGTGATTCCCGGGGCTGAAAATAATGTTAAATTATGAAAACTAAAAAATTAATAATAAAAAAACTATAAGAGATAGAACAAAAAAATTGGGATTTGTTTTTAGGTTAGCAAATGGAACAGTTGTGTCAAGTTTCATCAAAATCTGAAGAGGTGGGTGTCATGACCTGGCTGACTTGACGCGGAATGACCCCCCTCCTACAAATGAATAGGCCTAAAATAAATCCCTGTTGGTGGTTTTTTAAAGTCAAAAATCCAACATTTTAGAAAAAAAATTGGACTGCCCAGTATTGTGTCAACATTTTTTACAGAAAATCCACAATATATATAACTTATAGGCCTAGAGATGTTTGAAAAAATGTATTTTCCTACGGTACGTAAAAATGTGTCTTGTTTGAAAAACTATTATTTTTGGCGAGCAGTATTCTAGAATACAGAAAACAGAAAAAAATTGACAAAGTGACACATAGAACTTTTGTTAGCCTGTAAAAAAATTATAAACATGGAATAAATAACCTCTAAGTGTCAATAATGGTGTCCTATATGAAATAGGCTAACATGCTTCTGTACTCCTAATTCAATTCTACAACAACCTCTTAGGCCTATTTGATTTAGGTGCGTACAATTTTTTTCCACAGAGACACCAATCAAACCAATCAATTTCTCCTGATTTCAAAAATTTTCCCTGGCCCAGACTGTAGTCATACTATAGGCTAGGCCTATGGCATATTCGTTTTAATCGAAAAAGAGATAAACTCATTACCTTTCCAATGCTACCAACTGTTTCATGATGGGTGTAAAATTAAAGATGGGCAATTTTTTAATAGCCTAATGCATTGAATCTGTTTTACGTGAGTTTCAAACATTTGATAAAAAAAGGGAATAGAAGCAAGTTTGTGGCTTCACGTTGAACCTCGTATGCTCTTATTATTTGTACTAAATGTGGTCGCTGACTGAAATGAACATGGGGCCTTTAGGAAATTAGGAAAATTTCCTTCAGGAAACAGTTTTCATTAAGTAGGCTAATACATGGTTGGTAGGCTGTTTATGCACTTTACAGTCCTACTCTATCAATAATTGAAAATCATCCTTTTAAAACATACATGATTAGAAACGTTCACAATCGTAAAAACTAGGTCTTGCATCTTATAACCTAAGCTAAGAAAACTATGTGAGGCCAGTAAAATGCCAATTGATATAAATAATAACCTTCCTGATTTATGGGGAACATTTCAAAACAAACTATTATAATCTTTTAAGACAGTAAAAAACGTAATGATCTTGATAATAGTAGGCCTAATTGAAGTTTGTTACTTACCACCTAGGATTGTAAAAATACTTTTGAGGGAGATAAATTTAGATAAAAGAATAACTTAATCAAGAAGACGTCGTCGTACGCTTTTGGTTGTAGTATGTGGTGTAGATGTTGAAAATCGAATTGAAATAGTAGTGGCAGCTGTTTTCTTTGATGAACACTTTTTCCCTTTTTCCCCTACTGTGCTACTGTCGTTTGAACGTTCTTTGCGAATATGCGAATCGATTCTTGTCTTGTGATTCACTCAGTTCGGAATACGGACCGACTCATATCGTTCTTTCGTCTGAATCGAATCGCTTGGCGTAAACAATTTAATAACTTCAGGGGGGTGTTCAGGGGTGGATTTACATATGGGCTTAAAGGGCTACAGCCCAGGGCGGTAGAATTTGGGGGGGCCTGAATGGTATATACCCTGAAAATATTACACAGGGGATTTTCCAAATTAATTATCTATTAACAGAGAGAGGATGTCTCATGGATGCGGCCTGGTAAATAGTCTTAGATTTTCTTATGAAATAATATTTACAAAGAAAAATAGATGAGTTTTTGAATAGCCAGTACTACTTGCTGCAAGTCAGCAGCTGAAAAGAGAGATTGTTTCATATTGCTGTCAAAACTTATAAAAGGTGTTTCCTTATTGGCCCAGGAAAAAATGAACAAGCAGTAAAACAAACTAAAATACCCCCGTTGCAGCAGACCTGCATACTCAGCGAATTTCAAGTGCAAAACAATATATTTCAATCCAACATAGCGAGATTTGACATGTTTTTGTAAGCTCCGTAAGAATAACATGGGGAATGAGTATGCAGGTTTGCTGCTACAGGTATATTTAAACTGGTTGGTTTTAATTCAATATTTAGTAGATCTGAACTAGAAGAAGCCATTTACAAAGTTTTATCAAGATATGTTGAGAAATAAGCGAAACATAGAATTTTACTTATTTTTTTATTACTTATAACATTGAGACAACGTACTGTCATTGACTTTGAATGTAAAAGTCTGTTAACACGATAGCTCCCGTATATATGGTCCGATCTTAATGAAATTTGGTACAGACGTGTAAACTGGTAATCACTCGGACGAGTTCGTGAACCAGCCCGATCGGACCACCGGAAGGGGGGTAAAGAGGGGTAAACCCCCCCAAAAATGGGTTTTTTGAGTTTTTCACATAGAAAAATAAAATTTATAAAATTTTTCTTGGCACTATTGCATTCAGCTCAAAAAAACAAACAATTTAGTATTTTGAATCACTGCTCTATGTCCATTGGTTACCGAGATATTGAAAGTGGTAAACACAGTACGTTGTCTCAATGTTAACCTTATGGGAAATAAGTAAAATTCTACATCTCGCTTATTTCTCAACATATCTTGATAAAACTTGGTAAATGGCTTCTTCTAGTTCAGATCTACTAAATATTGAATTAAAACCAACGAATTTAAACATACCTGTAGCAGCAAACCTGCATACTCATTCCCCATGTTATTCTTATGGAGCTTTTGTTTTGCATTTGAAATTCGCTGAGTATGCAGGTCTGCTGCAACGGGGGTATTGGTTATGTACACGTCGCGTCGTGACAGAAAATCAGGGGAAACGGCAAATTAGAGAGAAAAGCCACAACCCGGCCTGAAATCGTAGAAATAGCGTAGGTTAGGACCCGGAACAGGTAAAAACGGTCCAAAAAGGACCACAACGGGGTAATAAAGCACACGCGTGAGTAAAAATTACCACTGTTGCCGGGTTGGAAATCCCGCCGCCGGGCCTACTCCCCCTGTGTAGCCCAGGGGCGGCAAATTTCCAAATCCGCCTCTGGGGGTGTTTCTAAACGAATTTACAATCCACTAACCACTAGCTATCTCAGTAAAGATTCAACGGAGATAGCTAGTGGTTAGTGGATTGTAAATTCGTTTAGAAACACCATAGAGTAATCAGGGCTGTACCCAGCTTTGGCGGGCCCCGGTAAAGATGGCCAGGATTTTTTCGGGGGGGGGGAGGGTTTGGCCAGGCCCGGCTCGTCAAAAGTGGTGACCTTTTTTATTTTTTTTACTCGAACGTGTCGTTTCGGGCCCTTTTACCTGTTCCCGACCCTCTATACATTTCGCCGGGGGGGTTTCACTATTTCGGGGCGGGTTCTGACCCCCTAATCCCCCATTGACTACGGCCTTGAGACTTATAGTAGCTCCGTCCATCTAGGCCAACTCTTTAAGTAAATGTTAGGCGGCACCCAGCCCGGGCCCCCCTTGACCCCGGGCCCCGGTAAAATTGTCCCGGGAAAACCGGTCTGAGTACGGCCCTGAGAGTAATAATGAACTTCGTAAAGAGTTGGCACTCCCATGTTAACTCGGTGGTAAGGGAACAGTATCGCAATAGCGCAACAAACAATACGGTTTCAGGAGGGGTAAATCCACCAAACTAGCATTAATAGATTTTGTGAATGGGTGCATTGACGCAGTCGAGGGCGGAGAGTCGGTTGTAGCATAGATAAAAACATTTGGATGTTTTTATCTATGGTTGTAGGCTGCTTCGCCGACCTGACCAAAGCCTTCGACTGTGACAATATACCCATTCTCCTACAGAAACTTAAAAGCATAGGAGTAAATAATAGTGCATTTAACTGGTTAAAAGATTATCTAACAAACAGAACTCAAATAACAGAAATACAGCACACTTCTTCTTCAAAACGGAAACTTGTAAAGTCAAAGGAAGGCCAAGTCATCAGCGGTGTCCCACAAGGTTCCGTATTAGGGCCAATCCTACTCTTAATCTATATAAATGATATAAATAACGTAGTTTCTGAAGTAACATACAAATTCGCTGATGACACAACAGTTTTCATCAAACACAAAGATGTTCATAACTTAGAAATAAAGTCAATAGAAGCAGTAAACCAACTCTCTCAGTATTTTTCTAAAAATGATTTGATTCTCAATCCAGCAAAAACTAATTTCATGCTCATTCAGACTAGCTAAAAAAAGCTGGGGATGATACCTCTCTTGAGCTGTACCTAGAAAATCAGGATAAGCAAGTAATTTTACAACAAACCGATCATACTACATTTCTTGGAGGGATACTGGACGACGAGTTGAGATGGGACAATCACATAGACAGCCTGGAGAAAAAACTTGCAAAAAGCCTTTTCATAATTAGAAATATAAACAGATTCAACAATAAAGAACTCAGCAGAATGGTATATTACAGTCTCTTTGAAACCCACTTAATATTTTAACTGTTCCAAAACCTTTTTACTTTCTCCCCCCTATACATAGTATATGGAGAAAGTATTGTTTTCGTCAAAATTTTCAAATTTGAGTTGTTAGCGGATATATTCGTTTTAGTGCTCCCTGAATCCAAAAAAGTGGTTTTTGGCGTGGTGTCTGTCTGTCTGTCTGTGTGTGTGTGTGTGTGTTTGTGTGTGTGGATGTATGTGTGTGTGTGTGTGTGTGTGTGTGTGTGTGTGTGTGTGTGTGTGTGTGTGTGTGTGTGTGTGTGTGTGTGTGTGTGTGTGTGTGTGTGTGTGTGTGTGTGTGTGTGTGTGTGTGTGTGTGTGTGTGTGTGTGTGTGTGTGTGTGTGTGTGTGTGTGTGTGTGTGTGTGTGTGTGTGTGTGTGTGTGTGTGTGTGTGTGTGTGTGTGTGTGTGTGTGTGTGTGTGTGTGTGTGTGTGTGTGTGTGTGTGTGTGTGTGTGTGTGTGTGTGTGTGTGTGTGTGTGTGTGTGTGTGTGTGTGTGTGTGTGTGTGTGTGTGTGTGTGTGTGTGTGTGTGTGTGTGTGTGTGTGTGTGTGTGTGTGTGTGTGTGTGTGTGTGTGTGTGTGTGTGTGTGTGTGTGTGTGTGTGTGTGTGGATGTAAACAAAGCTAGAGACGACACCAGTGGTCCGATTTCCATGAAATTTGGCATGTAGGTATAAAGCCGTGGTATCTCCAGGTGTATTTTTCATTTTTTTTGAATTTTTGATTTTTAAGGGTATTTACCCCATAAAAACCCATAAAAAATGACAAAAATCCAAATTTCTCAAAAACGGCTCTAACGATTTTGATAAAAATTTCATGGTTTTTAGTGCTTAGAATGACAAACAAAATGACACTACCCGCATGTCTGTGAAAATTCAGGTTCAGAAGTTATGGGGGTTTAAGTGTAAAAAAATTCATATTTTTCAAATTTCAGAAAAGTTGTAACTTTTAAAGAAAATATACTTGCAACCATTAAATTTGGCTTGAAAAACGAAATAATCTAGTATTTTGAATCATTAGTCTACGTCAACTGGTCGCGGAGATAATTGATATTTTAGTTTGGCGGTAAATGCAGTACGTTGTCCAATGTTATTCTTATGGCAAATATTCAAAAACTGATATCTCCGTTATTTACTAATCAATTTTGATAAAATTTGGTATATAATTGTGTGATAATAAATTGTTGATTTGTTTTATTTCACCATATATGTTTTCTGGTTTTAAATGACTTGAAGGGAGAAAGTATGTGTCAGTTTCCTGATACCGTTTATTATTCTAGAGTCAATTTGTTACATTAAGCAGAATAAGATAAATGAAATAGTAGAAAGTAATAATATCACTAGACATAAGTATAACACTAGGAACAAGGCTTTCTTTGCCCAACAACATAGGTTAGCTATATATGAAAAGAAACCAGAATATTTAGGTTTAAAACTCTACCAGGCTTTGCCACTGGCGATTAAAAATACCATTGATTTTTCCAAATTTAAAACCAAATTAAAGTAATTTCTTTTAAAACATAGTTTTTATTCAGTTGAAGAATATTGGGAGGCTTGTAAACCCCCTTAACACTCCCCTGGAGGGAGGGTGGTTCCTTGCTGAGAACCAAATGACAGATCCTACGCCTTATGGACACAGGATGCCGAATATACTAAGTCAAGTAAGTCAAGTAAGTCTGTCTGATTAAAGTGCTACGAACTAAAAAGATCGATGCGATATATCGATGGTCGTCGATGCGATATATCGATCGTCGTCGATGCGACATATCGATCGTTGTCGTCTGCTTTGTTTATATTTTCGTTTTATTGTTTTGTTTGCTACACTTTAAATTTTTATGACTTTACCGATTTGTTTCGATTAAATTGATTAAGTACGTTTGCCGCTAGTGCAAGTTGTTTCGCGAAATACCGTACTGTACTGAGTGATTCATACTGTGCTTAAAGCGATTGATAGAAAATAAATACGTAGATATTTAGAGTAGGATTCACCTAAGTTGGCCAAAACAAAAGTAAACAAATTATTAGCTTTTTACGAATTTAAGCATAAAATCCAGCTGTGCTGAAAACATTGTCAACGAACATCTGTTTTATTGTAGCACCTGTAGCAAAGGGAAAGTTTTGGTGCAATATTGCATCTGGAAGTTCACTTGCGCAGCTTAAAATATTACTCAGGGGCTTTTCCAAATTAATTATCTATTAACAGAGAGAGGATGTGTCATGGATGCGGCCTGGTAAATAGTCTTAGGATAGGAATAGGAAGTTAGCGGATCGTTATCGTGGTTTTGATTAGCTGATTCAGTGAAGAAGAAGAAATCCATGTTTTTACAACGACATCTACTAAAGTGCTTCGAACTAACCCGCTCCAATAAGCTTACCACTTGGCTCAGGGCTCCATTTAAGTGTCAGACCGGTGGAAACACCCACCAGCCACTTCATTATTACTCTATGCCCCAGCTTCTCAGGAATCGTTGCAAGTTCATTATTACTCTATGTCGTTGCTCAAGATTGATATAAAAAGTGTTAAATAGTACATTTATTCAACATTTATTTACCAGTAAAACATGATCCTTTTTTCTATAAAACTTATATGGTATCTAATAAACATTTTATCCACACTTTCAATTTGTGTTAATCATTGAACTTAACCTGAATCTCCTTTAGCTGTACAAAAACCGAGGTATAGAGTTAAAGTGTTGAAAACTAGTTATTAGTCTGATGGGAATAGATTTAAGTGATGAACAATCAGCTGTGAATAGTCAGTAGTAATCATGGACTTGAGGTGGAAACACCCGTTCTCAGCCATAGTGGCGGGGCCATCGGGTAGTGGAAAGTCAGTGTTTGTATCGAAATTTACAAAACACATTTCACAAATGTGTGATACAAAATTTGATAGAATAAACTGGTATTATGGTAGCAGTGGTGGTGGTGCGAGTGGTGACAACCTACAAATAAACTATATTGAAGGTATGCCGAACTTGGAAGAGTTTTACGGTAAGGAACCGGTTTTGGTAATCATAGACGACATGATGCGAAACAAACAATACAGTGGTCGATTTGTTTACTAAAGGATGTCATCATAGGAACATAAGTGTGTTCTTTATAACTCAAAACCTATTTCACCAAGGACGAGGACAGCGGGACATATCTCTCAATGCTCATTACATGGTCTGTTTTAAAAATCCGAGGGATAAAGTACAGATCAAGTGTTAAGCCAGACAAATATATCCTGATAATCCAAAGTTTATCGAGGAAACCTACACCGATGCTACAAATAAACCACATGGGTATTTACTAATAGATTTAAAACAGGCTACGCCCGATGTGCGGATACAAAGCTGTATATTTCCAGATGACACTTATCATTTCGTGTATGCACCGAAACAAAAACGCAAATAGACTAACGTCTTAAGGTTTTACGTCAGTAGTCACCATGTCGTGCTTGCGGGAGGACAGAGCTCTGCTCGAAGCTTTGATACACGCAAAACCCAAGGAGCGCAAAGCTCTGTTAAAGGTGTGTGATGTTAGTCGCATTCGATCAGTATGCGAGTGTGCCTATAATGTGTTACGTGGTAACGTTCCTCTGTCTGATAAAAGTAAAAGACGATTGAGCAAATACAAAACCGCTCTTCGGCGAATTTTGAAACGAGGTGAAAGATTGTCCAAGAAGCGTAAGTATATTGTACAGCAAGGAGGTGGCTTTTTCATCCCACTACTATTAAGCACAGTATACTGCAAGCAGCAGTACAGTCAGCTTTAAGCAACTAATACACGGGTAGATATTTCGAGTCTGTGAACAATGACTTAAGAGAGACTGTTGGGCTAATTCCCTGTCGTTTCATTTCGAGGCATCGTGCGTGAAGTTACACTTTAGGAGGCTAGTACCAGAAAGAAACACGCGGTTAGCAAAATGGATCATGCAAGAAAAATGATATTGTTGTACCCCAAGAGTTACTTGATCGTCTACAGTCTCTGTGTCTGCTAACGAAAAACCGCAACATTCCTCTCCTGTTAAACGATCCTACAAGAGTTTGGATGATGAAATGGAAGACATAATGAAAGATAAAAAGATCGATGACAGTGAAAAGTGGAAATTGTATAACCAAGTATTAAATCGATTTTTAATATATCGCTTCAAGTAAACGTCAACCGATCAACATACCGATTGTGGACACCGGTGTAGGTGGTGATGGTGGTGGTGGTGGTGATGAGCGTAGGAGAAATGCTATATTGGAGGAAGATTTACTCGCATCGTTTCCGAAGATTTACAAAAACGACGCTCGTAATTTATTAAATGTGTTAGCTCGTAGTGGAAACCCGATACAGTGGAGCAGTGACGGAACTGTTTACGTCAATAATGAGGAAATACCTAATTCCAATATCGAAGACGTGTTGCATAGTATAGTGAGAGTACGTAAAATGGATAACATGCCGACGGGTTGGGAGGAAGTAATGCACGTACTAAAAAAATCAATGTTCCCATAACGATAATAGGCAACAAACAAGCGTTACAGTATCTAGATGGTAACAAAAACGATTACAAACAACAGTCGACACTCAGTCCGAGAGCGGCTTTAATGTATCCGACACCTTCTCCGTCACCGATAGCGAGTCGAGTAAGATCGAAAACAGCAGCGGCAGCGGCAGAGACGGCAGCGGCGGTATTACCTCAAATAAGATCGCTTAGTACGCCGACGAGAGGACGGTTTATAAGTACGGACGCGCTCATGAAGTGGGAGAAGTTTAATCCATAAACACCGTGATGGAGCGATTGTATTACGACCCAAACGAGCCTTCCTCGTACGGTGGTGTATCACCACTTTCGCGAGCGGCAAGAAATGAGAACATCCCGAAACGTAAAGTGATTGATTGGTTACAAACACGGGACACTTATACTTTGCATAAACCAGTACGTAAAAGATCCACACGCAACCCGTATATAGTGTTTGGACCGTATGGACTTTGGCAAGCAGACTTGAACGATATGCGTGGACTGAGTAAATACAATGACGGCATCAATTACTTATTAAGTGTAATAGATGTGTTTAGTAAACGCCTATATGTGAGAGCGTTAAAGCGGAAGGAAGGAGCAGAAGTGGCTAATGCTTTTGAGGATATATTCAAAGAAGCTACTAGAACACCACGTTGTCTACAAACCGACAAAGGCACCGAGTTCACCGGCAGCAAGACGAAACAACTATTTAAAAAGTATAAAATAAAATATGTCACCACGCAAAACCCCGATGTAAAAGCTAGCGTGGTTGAGCGTGTAAACCGCACATTGAAAACCCGCATGTGGCGGTATTTGACTTATAAAAATACATTCAGATACATCGATGTATTGGACAAACTAGTGAATGCCTACAACAACAGCCCGCACAAGCGCTTGGGCAACAGAGTGCGTCCAGTCGATGTGGACGTCAAAAACGGAGAGGTAGTGTTCAGTGTGTGGAAACACATGTACAAAAATATACCGAAACGCACTAGACCAAAACTGAAAGTCGGCGATACAGTGCGTATAGCTAAAGAGAAAGGCACGTTTACCAAAGGTTACGAGACCAATTGGAGTAAAGAAGTGTTTATAATACACCGAGTAAATACACCTATGCCATTACCACTGTACACGCTCACGGACCTCAACGGTGAAGAGTTGTCCGGACAGTTTTATGAACACGAAGTGCAAAAAGTGGCAATCCAACGTGATCACCTGTTTAAAATTGATAAAATACTGGACACGAAAGGTCGTGGTCGCAGTAAGTGTTACCTGGTCAAGTGGGAAGGTTACGGAGACGAATTTAACTCTTGGGTGAGAGCGCAAGATCTACAACATGTCTAGTAAAACCCAATTTTACTTAACATTGCCCAGCAATAGTTCTATATGGATTATTTTCCCAAAAACACCGTGACGAGTTACACTACACACATGCCGAAACAAATACGGCTGGAAGGTGGCGAGTGGGAGATGGCATTGGTGGAAGCGCAATATCCGTGTTCAATGATGACAGTCAACGATAATTCGTACATTTGGCTCGAATATCAATTTCCTCCATTATTCACAAAGGAATCATTGAATGTTAAAATAAAACCAGGATATTACAGAAGTATAACTGAATTATTAACTGTAATAAATGGCGATGAACAACTGAATGAATTTCTCGAATTTGAATACTTCGATATGAGGTTGTTGAAAATAGCTGCAGTGAACGTAATATAGATAAGCCACGAATTATCTCTAATATTGGGTTTTGACCCCTATAAAGATAATCTAAAACCGGAAGGTGTTTCTTCAGTTTTCGGCTTATGGCAACCAGATCTAAGTATGGGGATCCCACCATATATGTATGTATATTGCGATTTGGTGGAACCGCAGTTGATTGGTGACACTACAGCTATTAAAGATTGTCAATATCGAAAGAGATAAGTACGTTCACGGTGCATATAAAACGACTGTTTATTCAAGTCCGCATTACGTGCCCGTCATGAAGGCTACATTTGAAACTGTTGAAATCGACTTAAGGGATCACACAAGGAAAAGCCTGTCATTCCTCTTTGGATCGTCGTACGTGAAGCTACATTTCAAAAGAGTGCAGCAGCAGCAGCAGCAGCAGTAATAATGAATTCAAACGATCCGTATTTAGCGTACTACCGCCGTCAACAGTTGCAGACCGGTGGTGCGATCGACCGAGTATTTCGAGGAGCGGCATATCAGCGAGGACATGGAGTGGGTAGTTTTCTTGGCGGTATGTTCCGCACTATCGCACCACTGCTCAAGTCGGGAGCGAAAGCTTTGGGTCAAGAGGCTTTAAAATCAGGTGTTGGATTTTTGGGCGACATCGCCGCCGGCACTATGGACCCCAAGGTAGCGGCCAGTGCGAGACTCAGACAGTTTACGGGATCGCTCAAACACAAAGCCGACAGCAAATTGGAACGCGTGCTACATGGCGGCGGCGGCCTCAGCGCGAAAAGATGTCGCGCAGCGCGTAAGGATAAAGCGCAACGCGTAAGACTTCCGCGAAACGCGCTATGTGCGGTGGCGGCGGCCGTAAGACCCGTGTCACACCTCAGTCTTTGGCTAAACTCCTCAGAGGGAAGACGTTGACGAAGAGACGCTCTGTCACAGCAGCAGCAGCTGGTAAGGTGAAAAAGCAATCAAGCCCGAAGAGGAAGAAGAAGAGTTCGTTTGTTACAGCGAGAGATATTTTTGGTTAGACACACACCACCACCACCACCAACACCGTCACAATGTCTTTTTTACATCAAAAATCTTGTGAATGCGTCAAGACTGAACTGGACTTGTTCTCTTCACCGCCAACACAGACCAGTATTGAAAATGGAAAATGGGTTCAATACAAACCGATATCTACTCTGACCGATGACCCGCCCATTGAGTTTGTCGTGCCCGGCAATGGTGATGAATACACGGATCTGTCGCAGACAATGATTCAAATCACAGCGTCTATCGTCAAACCAAAGGAACTGACGTCACCGAGGATGGCGAAGCAGATGTAATCGGACCCGTCAACAATTGGCTACATTCACTTTTCAGCCAAGTGGATATGAGTATGAACCAGAAATTGGTCACGCCACAAAACAATACATACGCTTATAGCGCGTATATCGAAACAGTTTTAAACTACGGATACGATGCTAGAAAGTCACATTTAACTTGCGCCGTATGGTCAGCAGACGATGCCGGACATATGGACAACTGTACCGATACAAATGACGGACTAAAAGTGAGACGGAAATATACAAACAAAAGCCGTAAATGTGACATGCTCGGTCATATACATTTGGATATGTGTAATCAGAATAAATTTCTACTAAACGGTGTTGAACTACGTTTCAAATTCATCCGATCAAAAGATGCATTCTCCCTGATGGTGAACCAAGGCCACAGTGTGGCCTTGGGTGAACGCCGGTGATTTCAAAGTGAAAATGATCGAAGCTAACCTATGGGTGCGCAGATGTAAAGTCAGTCCTACTGTTTTGCTGGCACACGATAGAGCTCTACAAACAACCACAGCTAAATATCCAATCACTAGAGTGGTCTTGAAAACATTCACACTGCCGTCCGGCATAAGAAGCAAGACTTTGGACAATGTTTTCCTAGGTCAAGTGCCGAAACGTATTATCGTCGGCATGGTCACCAATAAGGCGTATAATGGAGATTTGAAATTTAACCCGTACAACTTCCGACATTTTAAAATGAACTACTTCTCTTTGTATGTAGACGGTGAACAAGTGCCGTCCAAACCGATACACACTTTCAGGCCAATAAAGGAATATATGTAATGGCGTATCACACTCTGTTTTCTGGCACAGGCATTCAGTTTAGCAATAGCGGTATCGTTATCAACAAAGATGAAATTGACGATGGCTATTGTATTATGGCTTTTGATTTGACGCCCGATCTGTCGGCCAGCGACACAACACATTGGAACCTGGTACGTAATGGGAGTGTACGCATGGAGCTCGGTTTTGACGAAACCCTCACGGAGACTGTCAACTGTCTGGTTTATGCAGAATTTGACAATGTCATCGAAATCGATCGTCCTCGCAATGTGAATGTGGACTTTGGTGACTAAACACACAGACCGCTGACTTCAGTATTCATCAATCACTCGTTCGAGATGGATCGTCTACACAGATCGCATCGAAAACATAACCTAGCCGCACCCGTCATTGTGGATATTCAATGCTTCAAAGACAATCAAAACGAATACATAATAAAAGAAGTTTGTGTATTGGAAGTGGACAGCGGTGTACTACTCATGCATCATATTGCCAAATCACCGTATAAAAGATCTGAATTATCAAACAAAAAACTGAGAGAAAGCTACTGGCTCACAAAACATTGTCACGGTATACAATGGGAGCAAGGTGATATGCCGTATTATACACTCTTCAACAAGTTAACTGATTGCGTTTCAAACCGCCCGACAGTTTACGTCAAAGGGTTGGAGAAGAAAGAATATTTAAAGCGACATCATATCATCGATTTCGTCACTACTCATGTCATCGACGTTTGTGATATAGGCTGTGGATCACTACAATCAATCAACAATCTACTATCAACAAATATTCTGCGTTGCAGCAATCACAACTCATTGCAAACTCGTTGCGCACTGACCAATTGTGTCGCAATAAGAGGTTGGCTCCACCTCACAACAAAAATTGACGAAGATGAAAATTATATTGGAGATAGGGATTCATACTTTTGCTCTTGTTTCCGCTCTTCTGCTACTACTAATACATCAACTGCTGCAGCTACTGCCGGTTATGATACTGTAGAATGAATACTCTGGAAATTGATAAATATCTTTCGACTCTACCTGTGCAAAATGTTGGCGTCTACGCTGCCGATCAACTACCATATCGCATATCACCGTCCACTGCAATGATTGTAAATACCGATCCGCATAATGAAGATGGTACACATTGGGTGGCATTCTACTTGGACGGCGGAGAAGAGTCAAACGGAATAATTGAATTCTTCGACAGCTACGGCCAGCCTCCACACTTGTATTTCTACCAAGGATTTCTGAGACGAAACGCTCGTCGCTACCTGTACAACGAGCATCGCCTTCAGAGTGACAACACAATGGTTTGTGGACACTACTGCCTCGTCTACCTGTACCTACGCACTCACCACAGCGGTATGAAGATGACGGACTTTGCGCAGCTCTTCGACTTCTCTTCGACCGCTCACAATGATGCACTGATCAAGAGACTCTTTGTAAATATAGGGTGGGTGCACCAGTGAATGACCACCCCCCAGTGAATGACCGTTTTGCTTAAAAAAACACGGTATTAAGCATATTCTCTGGGCTAGCTAATGAAAAATAAGCGTAAAACCAGCTTTGGATTATTATTTAACAATAATCTTTCGTTGAATGAAATTGTTGGAGTAAAAAATACTTTTTAAACATATTTAATATTGAGTATCCCACTTTCTTCGATTGTTATGTTTCCTGCTATAGTAACTATCCCTGCAAGCCTTACCTGGACTTACATTCATTCTGTATTTGATGATTATTTCAAATACCCCCGTTGCAGCAGTCCTGCATACTCAGCGAATTTCAAGTGCATAAATAAATAATTAAATGAAGTCTCGCATTAAGTAAAATCAATATACATTCAAAAGAAAGCGTGCAAAAATACTCTCCTAGTGGCTTTTAAGATCAACAGGCTATAAAAAATAATAGCCTATACTTGGCACGAAAATGCAATGTTCGTGCAACTTCAAAACAGCTGGCTTTTCCAATTTAATCGTATGGGGAAATGACCAGCTGTTTAAGTTTGAGCAAAAAATTTCATAAACATCATCAGTAAAAATCTGTATTCGCTATAGTACATTTATTTGACATATTTAGTTATCTGGCCTTTAAGTAAGCCATAAGTCTGTATCCACCATGTGGCTTTGAATCAAACATCAGCTCACATGTTTTAATGTAAACAAAGCAGACGTTTTAGATCCCAATGCTACTTAAATGGCAGTTATTTTATGTTATTTTTTGTTATCTAGCAAACTTTAAGAAATTGCAGTACTTTTCCTAAGTTCCTGACATTAAAACATTTAATTTGAGCCCTGTTCCCTCATCCTGTGATTTGCCAAATGCCCACAATTGGTATTCAAAAATAAATTATTCTTCATAAGATTAGTATGGAAAAATGCAGGTTTGCTGCCAAAGAAATTTGAAAATGAGGTATTATAGGTTACAATCCAATATATCTAAACTATATAAAGCCACATAACATGTTTTATCAAGATATACTGAGGAATAAGAAAGCTACGGTATCCAATTGCATTTACCTCTCATAAGGTTAACATTGGGAAAGAGAGTACACAGGTTTGCTGCCTCAGGAATTTGATGATTTGGATATTTTAAGCCATAATCAAGTAGATATTAACTGTATGAAGCCTCATGCCATTTCTTATCAGTATATTTTGAGAAATGAGCGAACTACACAACTTATTTTATTACCCATAAGGTTAGCATGTAGAATGAGTATGCAGGTTTGCTGCAACAGGTATGTTAAAACTGGTTAGTTTTAATTAATTATTTAGTATATCTTAACTAGAAGAAGGCGTATACCAAGTTTTGTCAAGAAATATTAAAAAATAAGTAAGATATAGAATTTTTTTATTTCCCATAAGGATAACATGCGGAATGATTATGCAGGTTTGCTGCCACAAAAATTGAAATTTCGGGGATTTTTGACTAAAATACATTATATCTCATCTAGATGAAGCCACAAACCAAGTTTAATTAAGATATGTTGAGAAATGAGCGAGATATAGAATTTTACTTATTCCCCATAAGGTTAAAATTGGGACAACGTACTGTGTTTACCACTTTCAATATCTCGGTAACCAATTGACATAGAGCAATGATTCAAAATACTAAATTGTTTGTTTTTTTGAGGTGACTCCAATGGTGCCAAACAAAAATTTGATTAATTTCATTTTTTATGTAAAAACCCCAAAAAACCCATTTTTGGGGGGGGTTATTCCCCCTTTACCCCCCCCTTCCGATGGTCCGATCGGGCTGGTTTACGAACTTGTCCAATCGATCACCACTTTACATGTCTTTACCAAATTTCATTAAGATCGGACCATATTTACGGCCGCTATCGTGCTCACAGACAAGTAGATATAAAATACCATTTTCAGCCCAAGTCACTTAAATCCCACTTGAAAATTAAATTAGAGAAAAAGATCAGGAAATTGAACCTAGAGGAAAAGATCAGAAACAAAAAAATAATTCAAATGAAAAATATTTGATTAAAATTTGCATTTCGATTTGAATTTTAATAAAGAAAGAAATATCAGAAAATAAAAATTATTTCATATGCAAAATTTGCATTTGAAATTTGCGTTTGAATTTCACCTTTTCCAATTTTATTTTCGTGTAAATCTAGTTTTAAAGTGAAAATTATCAGTGATTTTATTTTTAGTGAAAAAGATCAGAGTTAAAAATTGGAGTTTCGGTAATGGAATAAAGATCAGAAAATATAATCTCACAGTACATAGACTATAACAGTCAATGCCTGTTATAAAGTTTCTGTGTAATATTACTTAATATTTTATACTATAATGTCCCCAGGGTAATGTATTTATGTTATCCTTTAGTATGTATCTCTTATTATTTTTAGGTGATAGCGCTTTCTTGTTCATCTCTATACTATAAATGTTGTGTTTGTAACTTCTGATCATGTTCATGTGCTACATGATCTCTTTATTTTCTAGTAAACAGTATTTGTAGTCACTAAATTTTATGCCATTTTCAACAACATTTTTCTTCACACCTTTTGACCTCTTAACTCCTACCTTCTTTTCATGTTCATCATCACCCTCTACGCTTGTTGCATACATCTTCGACCTTAACCCAACCATCTCTCTCATAACGAGGCCGTTAAGTTCATCTTTCATTTTACCTAAGACTTTCTTGTTCACTCTGGGCAGTCCATATGTATTATCTTCTGCATAATCTGAAGTATCGAAATGATCAAGCATTCCTGCGATATCCTTGTACCAATTTTCAGTATATATTATGTAAATCAGCGAGTCGGTGTCTGTGTAGAGCAATCTTATCTTATCACCATATTTTGCCTTCATTATGTTATAGTGAAAATCATACATAAGAGTTTTTGACAGATCAAGAATGCTCATTCCTACGTAAATTGGCTTGTTGAACACCAGCTTAGTCTTAGCCATGTGAACTGCTGATAAATTCTCTGTGAAAATTGATCGTGACTTGAAGTTGGGCTTAGCGACTAACTTATCAATCTGTTTTTCTTGGGTACAAAGTCTGATGTCCACACGATTGCGGATGTTCTCCATTGACTTACCAAATACGCTGTTGTTCATGAGCTTGTACAGATCTTTCTCAAAGTCATTTTTAGCTTTAGTCCTGAGCTCTGTGTTTAGATCAATATATTTTTTCAACCAATTAGACTGACTGAAGCTAACTACACGGTGAATCTTTTTTAATCGCAATCCAAGTGACAAGTATAACTTCAGATTTCTGTAGTGTAACACATATTTTTCTTTGTCAAATAATGTAGTCACAAGCTTAGTCTCCTTAGACCCTGGTGGAACTTTGTGTTCGGGTGCCAGAGGAAGATCTCTGTGGTGGTCATGCAACTCCTTTGGATATTCAAGATCTACCTCTAATATGTAGCCAGTTTCTGAGTCATCAGGTATCGTAGTGACATCTATGTTTGTGTCACACCACTTGAAATCACCGTATGGCATGTATTGACTCATGGCCCAGCCATAAAGATTGTTGGCATCGAGATAAGTCAAATAGCTAGTGTCTTTTTTGCTGTCGTAATCCTTCATATACTTGTTGTTTGCCTTAGCGTATCGGTGACAACACTGAGATACTCCACCTCTAATTCCTTTCTCAATCATCATGAGCATGTCATAGTCAGTCAGCAGTTCAAGTTTTACTCTAGTCATTTTCAACATAGCACTCCATGACATACCAGGAAGTGTGTAATACCAGGCAGGATCAAGACCATAAGTCCTCAGGCATTCATCTCTGAAATTTTCCATAACATCAGCTAAAATTAAGACATCGCTTTTGTTGTATAGTTGTGTGTAGTCCTGTAAAGTTTCGCACTGAAATGTGTTCCACACTTTCCATGCATGTTTATAGTCTTTACTGTCTATAGCTGTCTTATTTAATCTGTTGTAAAAATAACGTTTTCCTGGTAAAGTTGTGTCATTCATTTTCTCTATGGAATCCATGTAGTCATAAGGATAAACACCTTTGCGAGTTAACAAGTCAACCTGTTCACTTGAAAAATACTTTGAGGTTTCTCTGAACATGTCCTTAGGTGTTATCTTGGCTAATCCTTCTACACTCTTGCTTAAGAACTTGAATGAGTCCAAAAATCTCAGTGTCATACAACCTGGTAGACTGACTGAGAATGAGATGTATCTTTCCTCGTTGTTTGGTATCACTGTTACTTGCTCTTGTAAATATCCAAATTCTTTGATAAATAAATGTGTGTCATAGCCAGCTAAATTATGTATGAACACAGGTAGAAAGGGAGGATTCTTGTAGTTTAAATTGCAGTTAGAATGTGCGGCTCCTCTGTATTTTCCAGTTAAGTGGTTGTGATCTCTTACCCGGTTATTGCCCAACTTATAGCCACAAATATGACAGTGAGTTGCTGTGACATAAGCTTTCTGTTCCTCCTCTGTTAGTGGTTCCATTGGCACAACTTTATCATAGATTTTCTTGATCATTAACGATTCAATCTCCATTCTTGCAGCGAATATGGTAGCTGCATCCAATCTTACGTAATCAAATAACTGGTTGTAGTGTCCGTTTGGTCCTTTCACATAATAACAGAAACTAACTGGAGTGTGCTTCTGATATTTTATGGTATAAGGTTTACTTTCATCTATCTCGTAAGATACACCAGATATGTCTAGGATCTCTTTGACTAATATTTCTCTTTCTTTACCGATTGGATCAATACCAAGTCCCTCCGCAATTCTCTCAAAATCTGCGTATATTACAAAGGGCACCCGTAGTGAATTGTTAAAGTCCTTAAATTTCACGTAATCTCTTCCTTTTTCAGGGAGTGTTATGTTAACAGCAGCATATTTTTTGCAGTCTTCTTCGTGGATGCATAACTTTTCTTTACTGCTAAATTTCCCGAGACATCGATCGCAAATGTATATTGTATGTCTGTCTTTAGTCATTTGCTTCTGAACTAATGCTGACATATTCTTAGTCCTGCAGTAATGGGAGTTAGATTCATTTTGCATGTAAAAAAGGTTTACATGTTTTTCTGATTTATTTTTTGTGATTAAAAGTGGATACACACAGCGTTTTTCATCATCATATCCAAAGACATTAACTGATACTCCTGATCGAATTTCAAACTTGGGGATATCGTGTAGTTTAAAGGGGAACTGAAAGCCATCAAGAGCATAGTCAAATTCATGTTCATGATTCTTGTACATATTTACCCTATCTGAATGTTTAGGTACAGGATGAAGAGCAGACAGAATTGACCAAAGAAAACACTTATCATCGTAATTTTTCACATTAATTATAGCACGCTTCTTTTTGATAAATTCTGGCAAATCCATGTAAGAAGATCCCCTAAGTGGCACATATTTATTCACGTTCAACTGTAAACTCTTGATCCTTTTTAGAGCCCAATTTGAACCTCTAGCATAAAACTCTTCCATTTCCCTTAAGATTTTCCCAGAAGCCTCTGTGTAAAAGTTCTGTAAATCTGTAGTTTTTAGAATTATGCTGTTTTCTGTCTTAAAATTTTTCTCCATATATTCTGCAGTTTTGCCAAGTCCTCGTTTGTAATCAGCCAGCAACACAAGATTGACTTTGAGATTCATTAGCTCAAGTTGCTCTGTTACTTTCTGGATAAAATTATTTTCAGTATCCACTAGAAATTGAGATGGATCGAGTATACCAGTAGTGTTGGTTATTTTGAACGTCTTCAATCTTCCCTTGAACGCTGTTTCGATCTCTACAATTTTGTTGCTGTGTTTTCTCTCTTTGATCGGCTCAAATAAATCATCACTGAAGCTTAAGTCCTGCGCAACACTCTGTTTGAACTCTAGATTTTGTGGCTTCAATAGAACCTCAACAATTTCCCTCTTTCGAAATTTTCTCGGAGCTTTTAGTCCATTTTCCTTGGCTAATTTCCTGAGCTCATTCACTTTCAATCCTCTCAGAAATTCCTCATCAAATCGTCTGTATTTAGTCCTGTTAATTTGTTCTATAAGTTCACCTTTTTCCATGTATGATATTCCTCTGGTGTTCAAGTCCTTTGCGATTTCCCAAAGATCCTTAACCTTTACCTGTTTAATCTCTGGTGATTTTGCCAAATGTTTCTTGGTCTTAGTGTGATGTGACCAGTTTTTGTAACTGATATTTACATCACAATATTCGCAATGTTTAGTAGCTACTCCAAGGCTACGGTTTAGGGAGTTGTATCATGCTTGTATTTTATTATACAGATAAAAAATTTTATTCAATTTTATATTTGAATCTCAATCCTTTAACACTTCCCGTAGTTTATATGAGAACTTGATTCCTTTAACACTACTGGAGTTTCCCATAAGCCTCACGTATTTTAACAGATATCACCTGTTAAAATTAATCAAGAGAATACAACACAGATTTAAGATGACTTAAATTTCCCTGTGCAATATGGTTAAAGGCTAGTTTTCGTATTTCAGATTCACTTGACTTTTTAGGTATTTTAACCTTATTTTCCCTTAAAATTTCTTTTGCTTCTCTTAGACTCTGGTTTGGGCTTTGACCTCCTAATCCTAAAATATTTGATGCAAGTTTAATCATACTATTTTCAAAGTGTTGAAATTCTTCACAAAGTTTACTCAAAACTTCCCAATTTTCGAAGGCAAATTGAAATTCAGGTTTTTGAATGAGAGATTGAATCCCACCATGCTCTTCACAAAACTGTTTGATGCTCATTTTATATTACAATCCAGTTTCTTTAACACATGGGTCCAATTTTCAAGAACCGAGATTCTTGAAAATAGCATGTGAGAATTTACTTAATCAGATTTCTGGTAATATCGTAAGAGAATTCCGTCAGTGATACAACCACAACATATGCGACTGTATTTGTTCCTGTAATAGCCGTGGAAAAATCGAGGTCAATTTGTATGTCGTTCTTTGATCTGTCGTTTGATATTGGGTGAAGCGAAGTATCAATCACAATCAGTGGGTACAACCTGATGAACTGATCTAACGATAAATGTACATCATCATCACCAAACTTGGATCTCCTAAAGTTCTGATACATGTCGTACAGAATCATATGCTTGTTATTTGTGATATCTAAGTTCTGTGACTCGTGAGGATATCTTTCCTGATTAATTTTCACTACTGCATTTTTAACCTTACAATGATCAAATCCACACGGATTTTTCTTCTGATTGTTTGAACGATCGGTTTGAAGTCCGATGATGATAAACTGAGGATTGGTAACATTTCTGTATAAGTTTGTGAGATCGAAAGAGAACGTGGATCCAGTCACTCCTTTATGTTCTATACATTGCCACTGAAAATATTTGTACACAAGTTTATCGCTATCACTCAGAGTTTTAAGTGAATCCAGCAATTGAATTTTACTTGTTGGTGCGTATTCGACTATTGGGACTCTCAAAGTGAAACTTTCAAGTACAATTTTTCCATCAACAGGTTCAGTATCACCAACTTCTGTTCCTTTCCAGTGATATATCGCATCGTTATCTTCTGCACGGATAAACGAAATCTCAAAACCACCTTTAAACATTGGATAACGTAGACTGTCGAAAAATCCGAGTCCAAGATGTCCTAATGACCCATACGCTTCAAATTTACCTCCACCAGTGAAATTGGAGACAAAACCACTTGAATATAAAGTGTGTCTTTGACTTTGAGAATATGATACCAACCCTTTGATTGTACTAGTGATTCCGGGATGTTCTACACTATCAATGAGATAGTTGTGTTTTCTCACTTCAACTCTGGAGAATAGAAATGCCGCAAAATTATCCACTAGTTTTATTGTTGATCCATCTGCATAATCAGCTCCATCAGCTTTTTTCACAAGTTTTCCTGTGATGTGATACATAATTCTACCATCGTAAAATGAGTCTCCATGATCTACCTTAAACACAGTGTAGTTATTGGGTGTGTTAAAATTCAGTTCACTAACAGGCATGACTGTTCTAAAGTCACTCCTGATAATATCGCTTGAATATTCGTTATATACTTTGTTCATCTTTCTTTATTATACAGATGAAAATTTTTAATCAAAGTCCGGATACACATTACCACTGGTAGGTAATCCTAATCCCAATTTACGTTTAGCCCACATAGCTCCTGTTGTTACTAAAGCAGGCAATCTCTCTTGTATTAAGTCAGCATCATCAGAAATTACACGTTGCCACGCTTTCTTCTGCAAATCTTTATCAGCTATCCAACGATCCTCTGCATTCCTATGATCTCTGTACCAAATATCATGTTCTTTTGCGGCTGCATCCAGTTTATTTACACCTTGATCTCCTCGCTTCAATCTCTCTGCTAGTTTAGTTCCTGGTCCTAGGAATTGCATACCAGGCCAATGTAGTTCAAAAGGTAAATTGTTGATGATATTGTTTAACACACCTTTCCCCTCGATCATACTTTCCGGTAACACAGAGAGGCAACGCACTAAATATTTTATTCCCTTTGGAGTTTCTATGAGTTCTTCCAGTCGATCACCAAGGAATTTTGCTAAAGCTAGTTTTTCGTTATGGAAATTGTTGTTCCCTGCTGTTTCCTGTGCTTGAATATAAGTTAAGCGTTTGATGAGTTCACTCAGATTGCTGACATATTTATATTCGATTGGATTTTCGGTGTACGTTGCGAGACCAGAACCAGATATATCATCTTTTCTAGTGAGTTCTTCCCAAATTTGCTTAATCATCCCTTTGTACTTTCGCCCACCACTGGATTTAGGTTTGTTTGTGTTGGGATCATTTCTTTGGTAAAGTGAATTTGTACTGATTAAAATCTCCTTGTATGCTTCCCAATCCTCGTCAGTATACATGCCTTCTTTCTCAAAGAAATCGTTTTTTGTCAACAATCGCCATAATCCCTCTGTTCCTTTGTACTTCTTTTTCAGGTTTATCAGTATGATATCATCATTATCAAACGTTACTGGCTCTGACCCAATTTTCACCTTCTCTTCATTTTCATCATAATAAATTCCAAACTGTTTATCGTTAGCTCTTGGGAAGCATCTAGCTGCGATTAAGCCCAGCCTCACCATTTTTGTATCCAACAGTTGTTTTAGAGACTTATTTTGTCTGAACGATTCGCGTTCTGGAGTAGAAGGAAGACCTAAGGAAGAATCAGACATGTCCTCACTTTCACTGAATTCCTCATCTTCAAACCTGATTGCTCTGTTTGGTTTAGGTGTACTTGTGGCAAATCCTATCGGAACTATATCTTTTGTAGTCATCTGTTCATTCTTCTCTTTAATTGCTTTTGTTATAGGTTCATACTTCTTTTCTCTTTGTTTAATCTCGGCGATATCTCGCTGATACTGAGATTCGAATTCTGACCTAAGTTTCTGATCTAGTTTGGCCAGTTTCCGAGCTTTAGCTGGAGTTAACCTATCTGGTTGAATGTGCTTAGATTTCGCAGTTTTTTCTTCGTCACATTCACTTTCTTCCCTTACTAATTCTCTTTCAATGTTACCTAATCGTTTCGCCTCTTCTTTTTCAGCCATTCTGAATTTTTTTAGTAAATCTTTTTCGATGTTACTCAGTCGTATAGCTTCTTTAGCATTCATCTTTATTATATGGAGAAAAAAATTAAACGTTGAACATAAATTTACGTTACATTTTCACGTTTGACGTTACGTTTTCACGTTTGACGTCACGTTTTCACGTTTGGTGTTATGTTTTCACGTGTATTTCACATTTCAACATACACATGTATTTACCACGTTTCTTTGTCATGTTTACCGTTAAAAATACGTAAGAAATATTCCAACATTCCATACAAATGTTTTCGAATTGTTCTAGTGTCATGTCTGATCCTACAAAATCCTGGTAAATACGTTTAGTGTAATGTTTGTTTTGACTGAAAATACAGAGGAAATTTATGTTATTTCTGATGACCTGCATATCGACTTTACCATAACTTTGACTCAGATAAACGCAAGATATTTTCTTGTGACGACCTCTGATAAAATAATCCTTGATCTTTGACTGTTCTTCCATTAGACAATCATCAAACACTACTAGAGAATTCTCTTGACATTCATCAAGAGGGATGAGATCTTCACAATGTGCGAAAAAATGTGCGATCTTTTTCCACTTTTATTCTCTATTTTCTCATAGTGCTTGCGAAGTTCCGAATAAGCTTTCTGCTCAATCGACTTGCTAAACACATACAGATGTTTGAACTTGATACCTTTTTCTTGACATATAAGATTGAGTAATAGGTTAGTTTTACCATAACCGGAACTACCAACAATCATTGCTCGAATAGGTCTTGGTAAAAGTTCGGAATTTTTTTCTTCCCTATAATAAACAGTGATATCCATTTATTATACAATGAAAAATTTTAAGCTTGTTGGACAAACATCTGTACTTACTCTTCACCTTGCACAACCGATGCATTTAGAAGATGGAGATTATAAGATAGCCTTAACGTGATTTTATTCAGACAATAACATCGCAAATTTAAAGGAAAAAGGTAACATTTACTTTTGTGTGGAACGCTTGGAAGAAGGGCAGATATCAAACAACATCAGCAGTTTTACTCTCGATCCTGGTTTCTGGACTCTAGAAAAAATTCAGAGTAAATGCAGAGAATACATTTCTTCACTGTCTGCTGGCGTCGATGCTCAAAAATTCATGTTAGCTAAATATAACGATAGAGTTGCAATATATTCTCCAGTAAAATTTTATCTTGATCCTGTTATTTGTAACCTCATTGGATTTGAGAGAAAACCAAGCAGTAGTGACATCAACAACTACTATAATGTGAACGAAACCATTGTAGGCCAAAATACTCCAAAACTCAGGGCAGTAGATGTGATAGAGATTCACTGCAATCTAGTTGAACACAGTTTTGTCAATCATGACACACATTGGCACAAACATGACGAAACTGAAATTTTGTATCATTTCTTCCCAAATGTTCCTCATGGTTACAAGATATCAGAGGTTCCCCAGGAAAAGTTTTATGTTCCACTGAAAACTAGTGCAAAAACTATCAGAGAAATCAGGGTGGTTATCAAAGATCAAAACAACCAGTTACTGCAAAATGATGGTGTGAAAAATATTGTGTATCTAAGTTCAGTTAAAGTTTAAGTGATTTTAATGGATAATATCCATTAAAATTTTAAAGTAATGTCTTCTGCAATTCTTGCTCATAAAATGATCCCTCTATATCTTCACCTAATAAGTCTTTAATTTTGTAAGTCACTGGAGCTGTGTTTTGAATTTCACATATCTCAAAAATCTCTGTTGACCAATTTCTTCTATATTTATTGCTAAAAATATTTTTCTTCACTGTTATTCTAACTCTATCTCCAATTTTCAGCTTAGGTTTTGTGGGCTTTTGTGTTTTAAAACGTTTCAATAAATCATGTTCATTATCCTTTGTTACCTCTTTTGGTTTCATGCCAATAGTTCTGTGCTCACTGTTGTTGTAGTTTCTCAGGATGTTCTGCAAAATATCAACCCATCTGAAACTTTTACATGCTTCGAACTGAATTTTCATCCGACCATTCAGAGTTCTGTTAAAACGCTCTATAATCGCACTTTTCTCTTCGTTTTCAGTGTGGTACATTTTTATGTTGTGTTCCTCTAGTAGTTTCTTGAATTCTCTGTTCTCAAATTCTAAACCTTTATCTGTATGCAGTAGGTTTGGTGGCTTATGCCCAACAGCAAGTGCTCTCTTAAGAATGACTGAAAATGCTTTTGTCACATCACTTCCACTTTTTCTCATCAGTGGTTCTGCCCAAGCGTATTTAGAGAACGTGTCAATGACATTCAGCATGTACTTGTAACCATCATTTTCTGATGCGTATTTATCCATTATTACTAAGTCAGCAGCCCAGAGATCATCAATTCCCAGAGTGACTATCTTTCTCTTGGGAAATTTCTTTATGACAGGTTTATGTAGTTCTTTAGCCTCTTTTAATGCTTCTTTTCCTGTTAAAATTTTGACTTCTTTGATTACTTGTGATGGTTCTGGTGCTTTGGTAAATGTACTTTTTTCGTGGTTACAAATTTTGCATACAGATTTTAAGCGCCATTTATTGTTGGTAGTTTTCACTTGTTCAACATTTAAAGATGCTGTTTTCTTGCGACATTTCGAACAGTATAATTCCATTGTTTATTTATTACAAAAATTTAGTTGAAGCAGATGTGCACATACAAAAATCCTCATGGATTATGTAGAAAAAGCCGAGGCTCAGATCTGCACGGGGGTTTCATATGAAATAACAGGAGATAATAAAGACGAATTGGTAAGACAAATTACAGTTAAATCCATCTCCTGGAATTCCAGGAGATGAGAAAAATCCGTTAACAAAGGAGATTCTTGGTAGAAACTGCAATATAATCATAGGCACTTATATTTCACAGGAATTAATACTGGCAATTGCCTATTGGATTTCACCAGATTTTATAAGGTGACCGGAGATAATCAAGTCAATTTGACTGAGTAATGCGATAATTTAGTTGGCCGGAATTCCGGCCGACTAAAATCCATACACTAGTTGCACTGAGATTTAAGTAAAATAAATTCACACTACAGTCTGCACCGAGATCCCAGTTTAAATTTAGTCAGCTGGAATTCCAGCTGATATTTCAGTCACACTGAAATTTTCACTGAGATTTTTCATCGGCTCATATTCCAGCCGATGAGAAAAATCCGTAGTTTAGCCGAGGTCGAGATTCCGACTGCGGTTTTCTGGTGGTAAACAGTTTACAGATTGGATTCGACTAGATGTAAATAAACCATCAATGTTAAAAAAATATTCTATATATAAATGGATGACTTAATTACAATGATCGAACAAAATCTATTGAGGTTCAATGAAACACAAATTACTGTGATTTTAGACATTTTTGGTGATCCATGGTGGAAAGCCAAAGACGTAGCTGAAGCCATTGGTTACATGAACACAGATGATGCAATAAGAAGGCATGTTGATGAAGAAGATAAAACGTTTTACCAAGACTTGAACAACCCCCGGGCTGCACGGGGGTTACATCCAAACACAATTTTTATCAATGAATCAGGTTTATATTCACTAATCTTTGGATCAGAACTTCCAGCAGCAAAATCATTTAAACACTGAGTGACCTCTGAGGTACTTCCTTCAATCCGCAAATACGGGGAGTACAAACTGAAACTTGAACATCAAAATGAATTTCTGATAAAAGAAACCTTACTTGAAATTAAGGAAAAAATCATCGCAGATCTTAATCGAGAAATAGAGGGTTTAAAGGTAGATAGAACAGAACCTACTGATGATGAGAGAAAACACCATCAACTTGTTTTAATCAAGAAAAACAACAAGGATGACTTTCCATATTATGTTTTGAGAATCTAGAAATGCAACAGGGAAAGTAGAATAGAGGAACTTAAGGTAGATTTCCCGGAGTTAGAAGTTATTCTGTCAATCACAGTACCTAACAGTATCACCCTTTACAACAGGATGAAAGAACAACTACAGATTGAATGGGTCGGAAATCACTTTTTCTCTTATTTGAGTGAAGATAAACTGAAACAAAAAATACTGGAATCGCACATGAATTGTTGAATATAAAATGGTTTAATTTTATGGGCACTGCTCATAAAATTTTTATCTGTATAATTAAGAATGGAGAGTTTTGAAGCTTTAATTTGGAGAGAGCACCGTGAGCCTAACGGAGTTCTCACAGATAAATTCGTCATGCGATTCGATCGCTATGTCAACTGGCCACTTTTATCACAACATTACAGTGTTGATGCACCACTCAATATGTTTCGACTCTACCAACACAGGTTTGTCTGGAAAATATTACTGCAATATAGATTATTTACTGAGAGTTTCCTTGAAGAAATGTCTCCTAATTTTGATAGCGAATGTTGGGAGGTTTTGAGTAAATACCAAAAACTATCGGAAAATTTTATTCGTAATCATTCCTCAAAAGTTTGCTGGGATTTGATAGAAAAATATCAGGATGTCAGTGGAGAATTCTTGGTTGAGTTCAACATACATCCACCTGCGACAAGTGGGGCGAGAAGGAGTAGCGCTTAAAGAACAGTTAATTTTAATAGCGATTCGCTGTTAAAATTTTTATCCATATAATAAATGGTAACACTACATAAACATAAATTTAATCTGTCAGAAAGACAGAAGAACAAGCTTAGAATTGCGTTCAAAAAGCAAACGAGTGCAGTTATAGGGCTTTCAAACGATCAGCTACAAGGTAACGACTTCATGTTACTTACGGATGAACAACATAAGGCTGTCCTTAAGGCACAGAAAAATAACAAAGGTTTGCGGCTTACAATCACTTACGAACAATTACAGAAGAGCAAAGATGGGGGATTTCTCAAGGAGATTTTAAATTTTGTAGAGGATAAATTGCCGTTCGGTTTAGGTAAAAATGTTGTTACTCCACTGGTTAGGAAGAAAGTAGCACCTTTACTGAAAAATAAATTTATACCGTGGCTAAAGGAGCTTATCGATGGGGAATTAGACGAAGTTATCGAGGGAAGTGGGTTAAGAAGGTAAATTTACAGGAAGTTAGATGAGATTTTAGCAGAAGCAACACAAAAAAGTCCAACCATTAACCTTAGGTGATGTTAAAAATTACGCCAAACAATTAAACATTAAAAATTTTCGTGGGGTTTTTATGCGAGATACATTACCTTCAAAACCACATAAAGAAAGAACCACATAAAGAATGTGGTGTGATTAATCTGGATAGTATTTTTTCACGTGGATCTCTCTGGACATTCTATTACAAGGATGGCAGTAACATCATTTACTTTGACTCGTTTGGAGATGCGAAACCACCGATTGAATTAGTTGACTATTTAAATGCAAAAAACCTTCAGTATAATACAGATTCAGTTCAACAGTATGATGATCCTCCAATTTGTGGTCATTTGTGCTTAGAAGTTCTATGTAGGCTGTCAAGAGGTGAAAACTGGAAAGAAATTTCTCATATAATAAAGAGAAATAAATATGCTTTTAAACAGTGATTTTAAATTCAACAGGTTTGGAGAGGAACTTGACTCCACAAGTTCTTCTGGTGTTTCAGAATTACGATTGGAGGAAAAACTCAGTGAATTACGGGTAAGTAATACTTCAGAAATTCATGAGAAAATAAAAGAGTTGCAAGATGAGTTTAAGAACGTAGCTCACTCAAAGTTTGAGGAGGTGAAAAAGGAACTTATAGAAAAAGCAAATAAACAAGTAGCATTTGAGAAGCATTATATAAGTGTTAAAAAGAAGAGGATTGTTAATGCGAAAAAAGCAATAGATAAAACTGACGTAGTGATAAAAGAGCAATTGGATGAAGTAAATACCAAGATTGATGGAGTTCTCAAGGGTCTGGAAGTAACAAACGATTGTATAAAAATAAAAAATGGACGAAAAATGTGGTATTAGCAGAAGTAACAGTGCGTATGACGCAATTAATGGAGTTGAGTTGGTTGAAGTATATAATAGGATACACGCAATAGAGACTAAGTTAGGTTTGGTTCAGCCAACCATTCATTTGTAACCACCATGTTAAATAAATTTACTCTGTATAATAAATGGAAGGACTACAAAATATTTTGAATAATCTGAATGGATATAGGAAGATCCCTGATATTGAGAAAAACAAGAAATTCGAGGTACTTGACCTGGAAATTGTCGAAACATCTTTCGGAAACCGAGTATGCATTACCACTAAGGATTTCCAGTTCTTACTACCAAAAAGTTGGACTTCTAAGATTACCGCAGAATGCATCGAGGCTATGAAAAAAACTAAGGTTTATGTAGAATATAAGGGAACCATAAACTTGCCTAAAGGTTTTAAAAAACATAACATAATTTTCTCACTGTAATTTGACTAGCTGACATGAAATTTTAATAGCTTTTAAGTTTTAAAATGTTAAGGGAAAACAAAGTACAAATAAATGTTTTGTCCATTATGTGAGAAAAATACTAAAACTGTTAAGTATGAAGAGGAGTTGTTGTGTGCTGAGTGCAGTGCTGTGATTGTTCAGTACGTTTTGCCCTTTCAAAGTCAAACAATGGTTGATACATTTAGGAAATATTTCAATCAGAAATTACCAGGAGAGTTTCATTCTTTATCTTCTCAAATATATGCAGATTTTGTGGCATTTAAACATAAATTTGATGAGATAAATATAGGACATGATTCCAGAAAGTACTTCATATGCTTTGAGCTAGTGTTGTGTTTTATTCTGAGAAAATTTGGTTATAACAGTAAATTAGAAGACTTAAAACAACTATCGCGAATGTGTTTATTCATTAACAAAAGCAACAGATCACAACTGAAAACTGTAGCATTTTGCTGGCAAGTGATGAACCGTTTGGGATGGGACAAATATTTTTATCTCTGTAATAAAGAAACAATGGATCAAGTACAAAACTCTGTCATTCAATTTGCTGAAAACCTTGAGTCGCTTAAAGAGAGTTTGCCTAAAGACAAACTAATACTTGTGTTGGAGAGAGCTCTGATGCCTTACTTCATGGATTGTCTACAAGATACATGTGATCCGCAGGAGAGTACGTGCATTTACATTGTAAAGAAAGGAATTTCAAAGGGAAAAGTTTGTGGAAAACGTTGCAAAAGTAATTATTGTTCAAAACACAGTAAGCGTATGTTTAAGAATGAAACGGAAAATTATCAGAGCTAAAATATTAAGTAATATGACACAAAAGTTTTATAACAGGCATTGCCTGTTATAGTCTATGTAGTGTGAGATTATATTTTCTGATCTTTATTCCATTACCGAAACTCCAATTTTTAACTCTGATCTTTTTCACTAAAAATAAAATCACTGATAATTTTCACTTTAAAACTAGATTTACACGAAAATAAAATTGGAAAAGGTGAAATTCAAACGCAAATTTCAAATGCAAATTTTGCATATAAAATAATTTTTATTTTCTGATATTTCTTTCTTTATTAAAATTCAAATCGAAATGCAAATTTTAATCAAATATATTTCATTTGAATTATTTTTTTGTTTCTGATCTTTTCCTCTAAGTTCAATTTCCTGATCTTTTTCTCTAATTTAATTTTCAAGTGGGATTTAAGTGACTTGAGCTGAAAATGGTATTTTATATCTACTCAGACACACACACACACACACATATATATATATATATATATATATATATAAGATAGATAGATAGATAGATAGATAGATAGATAGATAGATAGATATAAATTCGAACGAATGGTGTTTTTTGCTTCTGGTGGCCCCAAAACGAAAAGTTATCATGGTCTCGGGCTTAGGTCTTACCATGAGACCCACGGTAATAGCTTCTTCCCTATAGGGGAAATTCGCTAAAATGTGTTGCAGTTAAATAATATTTAACAAGCTATCCTGTGATTTAAAATCAATTTTATTTCTCTACATGTTATAATTAATTATTCCTGAGGGCGGTCATAAACTGGAACGTAACTAGGGCAAAAACCAGTGAATGACCGGGCAAAAACTTAGCGGTCATTCACTGGAACAAGATCGGTCATTTACTAGCTATGATCTATATTCTCAGCTGAATTATTCTTATTCATTGTTGTCAGCTGATTTTTCAATTTTTTGACAGTTATTCAGCCAAAAGAGACCGGTCATTCACTGGCGCAGCCCCGGGCATTTATTGGAGCACTGACATAGTTACCTTTTAATTAGTATTGCAACCAGTATTCTCATTAAGTAACGTATTTAACTAATATTGCTTAATCCTTAAAGAATAAATGAACTTTCTATAGTATAATGTATAACTGTGACTATGAAATAAGGGAGTAATGTCAAAGTAGCATGAGACATCGTCCTTAACCGGTCATTCACTGGTGCACTCACCCTATATGGAAAAAATTGAATTGTATTGTAATTATTTTTGATGCAATATGTTTTATTTTTTGAAAAATAAACTTGAGTACTCAATGAATACACATTTGTTAATCATTTATCCATCCTTCCATCTTTTTAGTAAATAATTAGCAGACTCATAGTTAATTTTTTTTACACTAACTCAAAACCACGTCAAATCGACGGGTGAAAATTTTAGAAAAGAAAGTCTGTTTTAGCTTAAAGGTATTCGTATTATAGAAAACCAAACTGGAAAATGAAGAAAGAAAAAAACAAACATACTGCAAGTGGTTAGTTTATTGATTGAAAATAGTAACATCAATAAGAATAGTCTTTAGGCTTGTCTATCAGTTCACTATCCCGATTAACCATCGTTCATGTCCCCAGCACACTGGTTAAAAGGTTGAAAATCATTTAATTTTATCTAGATCAAACTATTCTTTATCAAATTCCTGGACTTTATAGTTGTTATAGATATAACTACAAAAGGTTAATACAAATATTCATATTTATTTTAAATTGAAAAATAATTTTAAAGAGATAACATTAAATCAGTTTGATTGTCTTTTGAACTAGCTGAGACTGAGGAAGAGCGAAATGCAATCCTCAACTAATCATCGGAGCGTATTTGTTTATACGCACTTCGAGATTTCTCACACGCAGAAATGTCCAGCCGGATCCTACCATCTCGCACTGCTCCTTCTCATGCATGAGCTTTTCGAAAACGCCTCGAACAAATTTATCTAAGTCGCTCATACTGTCGAGAGGTGCGTTCATCGTTTTGAACGCCCGCAAACATGTCTTTTCACCGAATATACTGATAAATTCACACTCGAGCACCATATTAACCTTAATAGTAGGGTATCCTACAATACTATCGCGCAAAAGTTCGATTAGCTTATCAAGCAAGTCACTCATAACCTCAGGTACTGTCCTGAGCACCGGCATAGCCTATTTCGATACCCGGCCTCCACGAGCACGAAGGTTGGACTGTCACTGTCGGTGCACAAATCTTCCGAGGGTTGAGGCTCCGTGCTTGGCCCCGGTTGTGGGTCTTGCATCGGCTGCTCCTGAGAAGTCGACGGCTCCTGGGAAGTCGAAGGCTCCGATTGTGGGTCTTGCATCGACTGCTCCTGGGAAGTCGGCGGCTCTTGGGAAGTCGAAGGCTCCTGAGAAGTCGAAGGCTCCGATGGCTCTTGGAAAGTCGAAGGCTCCGACGGCTCCTGGGAATTCGACGGTCCCTGGGGCCCTATTTTTGAAACGGTTGAGAGTTGAGTAGTGAGTCACTCCAGCTGCCAAGTCACCTGCCAGCTGATGGTAGCATTGTTTAAACCACCACGTGGGATGTCAACGTTTCAGACGATACATCTGTCAAACTAGAAAGCCAAATGTAAACATTGACCAATTTAAGGAATTGCCTCATTTTTCATGGCATTAACTAAACTATCTTGGTATATTTATAGGTCAATTTAGTTGTAAGGCATTTTATAAATAGTTCAAAGGCTATAAGAACGCATTTAAATATTTAGTATCAAAAAGTAAACATAACCTAATTGGAAAGGCTTTCCATGATAACTATTATTACATCCTCCAAAAGAGAAGAAGAATAAGCTTGTTTCCTGTCAACTCACACGTTTTTACTCAACAGCCTATTGCTTGGTGAGTAAAAATGGTTGGATTGTTGAGATACTCAATGTATATGATGACTATATTTAAATTCTGAATTTTTACGAATAAATGCCTACTCAAATGATATATACACAGATGTTGTGGGGCTGAATTCATTAAGTTAGTTAGGAGTACTTTTATTTTTATCTGTGAATTCATTTTATAACTAGAAACAAATAACTTGAGGGTTGAGTGACTCAATCACTCGCCAACTCACCCATTTCAAAAATAGGGTCCCTGCTGCGACGTTGACGGTTGGGAAGGCAGCTGTTGATCCACCCTTGGCCGGGCTCTGCGGGATACTTCATCTCCCCACATCTCTACCTTTTTTACGGGGCAGTTAAACTCTTCATGTACGACAAGGTTGGCTCGACGTGAGAATTGATTACCGCACTTTGAACATCGGTGTTTTCGCTCAAAGTCCGGATCATGTTGCTCTAGCATATGTCTCTCCAATCCACGTTGGGTTGAGAATGTCCCATCACACATTTGACAGGATATCTTTGTAGGTGGTGTTATAATTGATCCTGCTCTACGCATGTGTGCTACTGTAGACTTATGCTGCTTCATCTTGTCCCGGCGAGCAGTGGAATATCCACACAGGACGCAGGTGAATTTCGGTGCATCATGCTCAGCCTGATGACGAAGTAGACTTTTGTTGAATGCAAAAGTTTCCCCACACGTATCACAACAGAACTCCATTCTGAAATCACAAAACAAACCTCGTTGTATAGAAACAATCGTTTATTAGAGAGCTCCCTCTTAATCATTCTTTGGTGAGACAGGTACCTCATGGAGGACGTTACCCTGAATATGAGTGAAGGATGAGTGTGATGATCGTGATGATAGTGGCGCGATCTTGTTGCCTTGTTACTGACTAAGGTTGGCACGTTCCTTAGACAGCTCTACCGTGTCTCGGTATAGAATGATCGCTTTCGTACTACACTAATCTATTTATTTTCTACCATGCGCATAAGCTTGTATAACCCGTAAACTGACCCGAGTTTGACCTGAGCCCAACACTGAATGGTACAAATATTTATTAATAATAAATGTTTAATAAAAATCATAAATCCATTCAGTGTCAAGCCGCCCCTCGATAGCATGTCAGTAGAGTTAAACAAACCTTTCTTTGTTACTATCATGCAAATACAGTTAATATCATAGCATGAGTAAAAAAAAGGGGGGTGGGGGGGTCCGTATCTCAGTAATTGATCCTGGGGGGGGGGGGGCAAGACACCTTAGTGGGTGGTCTACTACGTGGGTGGTCCACTGGAGTAACCAAACACGAGCGATTGTACTATAGGTCTATAGTCGCTAAACAGTCGTTTAGCGGTTCAAAATCTAAGTTCTACTCGCTTAAACTAAAATTTTTAAAGCTAAATGTACATCTCAATATTCAAATAGGTAGCAAATGAACATTTTCTTCTTTTAAATAAAGGATATTCATTCTTTTTCTTAATAAACTAATTATTGATTGATGTTTAGCAGTGAATAATTGTAATTGCAATGAATACTTTCCTACAGGTAAATAAATAATATCATAAACTTACATTATCAATATCCAATTTCACGATCCAACAGACCTATATCACGATAATACATCACAAACTCGCGAGCGCGGAACTGTTATGCGGGCTAATCGCGAAGAACTTTCAAACCAAAGTGAAAGTGTTTGTTTTGTCAATGTAGTAGTCTGGAATTTTCCAGAGGGTTGAGAGCAACGGTTCGACATCAATAAACACTAGATTTGTGGAGTGGAATTTTCCAGGGGGGGGGTGTCCTCATCTTTTCCAGCCGGGGGGGGGGAGGGTCACATGACCTTCGTGGGTGGTCGTTGCTATTTCTGAATGTTATTGTTTATCTTTGACACAAGGAAAGTCTATCCAATCCCTCTGATTGCTCAATACTTTCAGGATAGACTCATCCTGCCTCGAGCTATTTGTCGATGTTTATCTTTAGTCACTTTCTCTCTTACCAACAGTTACACGAGCCACCAACCTTAAATACTCTTATCTCGGTTGGAAAACCCTTCTCTCAAAATCAATCATCACTCTGCCAGTTGTTTCCCGAGTTGTGGTCAGTGTTCGCTCCGCATGTATTTTAACTTTTTAATTTTCATTTTTTTGTTTTAATTTAATTAATGTCCTCGTCATACAGGAATATGTCCGTGATTAATATATAGTGCGAGTGAATTGTGCGAGTGAATTGTGCGAGTGAGTGTGGGTAAGTACTGTTATCTCAGTAATAATTTTCCGGGTATTACATCATAAGCCACCTACCTTGAGCACTCTTCGTGGGTGGTCGGCTTCTTGGGTTTTTTCCGGGTATTACGTCATAAGCCACCTACCTTAGGTACTACTAGAAGAACCCGTGGCTTCGCTCACGATTAAAATTATACATACACTATCACCCATGAATTATATAGTCTTGCTTTCCCATTTATTTTTCTTATTGTAAAATCTAATGTATGTAATGTATCTACTTCTTTGAACATATCAAATGTACTTCCATAAAGCAAAAGTTTTTAGAAATTCGCTCTTAGTACGAAGGTCTGCTACGACGGGGGTATTATATTCCTGCATAAACTGCCTGTACATAAAAAAATGTGACCATATCCAACGCCCCACCGACAAAGCCCCAAATGGTGTTGCTGCCCTGGGTAGGCTCATGCCCAATATCGGTGGTCCTTCCTCTTGCAAGTGCGTTTTGTGTCGGCTGTCCAGTCGATCGTGCTATCAGGTGAAGAGGATTGCGCTCACACACTCAAGAGGCCAATTTACAGAGACGAACGCCGAGAAGCATTTAATGGTCGTTTCCACGGTACCTGAGCTTGCCCTGATGATGATCATGGGGCACAATATAAGGAACGGCACCCTTGGCTTTTTCGACGGCACTTTGAATCTGCTCGCATATGTTACCCTTAATTAAAACTTTATTATGCACCCCCGTCGCAGCAGACCTGCGTATTAGAAATCCTATTTATTTCCTTCATGAAGGCATACGTGTTAGAGGAATCAAAGAAGTTAGCTTGAAATTTTATTCACTGTAAAAGATCATTTTCTTAAGGTTTTAGGGTCTACCTTGAACAAAAAATTACAATGCCACTCCAGCAATTATTAAAAAGTGCTGTCTTACGTTTTTAGACTCTATATTGAGCAAAACGTTTGAATGAGCCGTCCCGGCAATTTTTTTAAAGTGTTGTAGGTAAAATTAATTCTTTACAGTAGCACACTCTTCCTCTTTAAATAGCAGTTAGTTGTCATAAAAAAGTCCTTCAAGTATAAGTGATCAGTGATCACTGGAGTCCTTCAGTAATCAGTTATTTATTTTATGTTACACTACATATTATCAGCATTTTATATAGTGTATTGCACTTTGAAAAAATGCAAAAGTCTAATTCATTGACCACCTGGCACCAAGTAACAAATCTTCATTTTAACAAAAATACAGTTAAATATCAGAAAGAAATACCATTAATTTACATCACCTGTTTTAAATTTTACTTTCATATGTTTTGTTAGTAAACAAATCTAACTCAAATTATTTCAAAATCCCTGACATGGGTACCTTTCAGACGGTCCCAGGGCTAAGCCCTGAAAGTTATCACGAAATTGAAGGTGTATAAACCTACTCCATGAAATTCTACATGTATGTACCAAGTTTCGTGGCCATCGGTCCAGCGGTTTTTGTGTTTATCCCTGTCAAATAAATAAATAAATATATATATATATACCAACATCCTCTTTTATACTTATAGAAGATGATGCAACGAGCCACCAACCTGAAGTTGTTCTTAGCACAGGTTGGTGGCTGGAAAAAAGGTGGTTGGTGACGTCACGAGCCACCAACCTGAACTAAAAAAATAAAAAATAAAATAATAAAATTTTTCAAAAAAATATTTTTTAAAAGAAAATTCCGGGGGGGAGGGGGGGGAGGGGGGTCAGCTCCCTGTGACGTCACAGCTCCCCACTTTTGGCTCCATTCACCTGCGCTAAGAACAACCATTTTCAACTACTTTGAGGTTTTATTTGTTTATATCAAAACACGGTTTAATTTGAAAAGGTAACCGTGGTTAAAGTGGTTGCCAACAGAATGCAGCACCTACAATTGTTTTTGTACAACAGGTGAATATAGTCTTATTTAGCAAATGTGTTTTTATTTACGTTTTCAATTATTTAGTTAGGTTATGTTATTAAAAAACATGAAGTGCACTAAAACGTAGAGTTACATATTTTTTGTTTTTAAATTCAAAGATAGTAGTA
The DNA here is from genome assembly GCA_035578135.1 of Flexamia atlantica. Taxonomy (NCBI): domain Eukaryota; kingdom Metazoa; phylum Arthropoda; class Insecta; order Hemiptera; family Cicadellidae; genus Flexamia; species Flexamia atlantica. The sequence continues at coordinate 3,976,164 of JAQJVK010000016.1, read as the reverse complement.
TATAAGACGAAAAAATGTCAAAACGTGGGAGAAAATGTTTGCAATTCCGTATCTTATCACGTAAATGAACGATTGCAAGAAAAAATGAAACAACGAAGAGAAAGAAACACATCTAAGGGTATCACGGGAAAATTCACAGCGACATCAAGAACCACTGTTGTAGCAGATTTGGAACAGAAAGGGTAATAGACGCACAAGGTAATGAAAGTAATAATGAGAACAGAGATATAACGGAGAACCTTCGAAAAAGGGATTAAATAGAAGAAGCTGAATTAAATTAAACCGTTTAAAAGCTGTTTACCAAAGGACAAGGAACTATGATTCTGGCTGTAAAGTACACATTATTCCAATAAAATGTAGATTGTATTGAACACCCGAATGTAGTAATTTGCAAGATGGACAAAATTTGTAGTTATTGCATAGCACAAAGATTAATTCAAAAAGAAAACGTACATTATGTACTGTTTTAAAGGGAAAATAAGATTGATACCACCCAATATGCCACCCCCGACTTAATCAATTATAATATGTATGGAGAAACAACATAATACTAGTGGATCCGAGCGCACGGAATCGTGCGCTACTCTAGCAGAGCGATAATTCAAATGGCGACAAATTTAAAACACAATCATGCTAACACGATCCGTCTTGAGGGTTATGTTTACACAAATTAAAAAATAACAGCAATTAAATTATCCAGCTGATCAAAATGTAAACAATTATGTTCTTCATAAGGATAACATGGGAACTTTAAAAGCCAATGGGGCAGAGCCCAAGGGACTTTTTCAAAAATGTAAGGCCAGTTTGCAAATCTACGCGACACGCTCTTTCCAATGAGCCGTCAATGATCAAAATCGGTTAAGAAATGACGGAGGAGTTCATAAGGCAAATTTCGTGTTGGCGTATTAATTATATAGATATTGAATTTTAGATTACAATAGACGTTATAATTCTTGCTTCCAAATTACATCTTTTTGACTACTATTTAGGCCTTAATAAGATTTTTCAACCCAGCGAAGCGGGTTAACAACAGCTAGTAGGTTATATAAAATGTAAAGATCAATAAAACAATACTCATTACATATTCATATGTGCATTATTCAATCTCAAGAATGGGTTGCGTTTTAAAATATACACCCTGTATATGAGGATAGAAGGCATTCGACTTGACTTTATTCGGAACCATCGAAGCCAACGTGTGCAGACTGCAGATACATATTTAAGTGTAAGACTTTGTCCAACAGCAAGCTAACCACATGATAAATGAAGAGGGGAGGATTACCCAGTCTTTCAGTACTTACTTTTTGGTGGTTAGCTTGCTATTGAACAAAGTCTTACATTTAAGTTAAATACATATTTGCACACAGTTGGCTTTGATGGTTCCGAATAAAGTCAAGTTGAGGGGCTTACTTTCCTCATATACATACCAACCACCAGTTGTAAAATCAGTTTTTCGGACCTATGCAGGTAGTTTTGGTTTATGCAGGCACGGCCCTAGGGACTTTGCCGCCCTGGGCGAAATCGGTGGCCGCCGCCCCCTCCCCCATATATCCAGAAGCGTACCCAAGGGGGGAAATCGGGATATACCCCGAATTTTTTTTGGATTTTGGAATATTTTTGAGAAGAATAATATCTCGGGTGGTATCACTAAACTTGCTGTAAAACATGGAACACTCTACAAGATTTACTCATAAACTTTTATAAAGTTTGTAAATAGTTATAGTCTTTTATTTTAAAGATAATTGATTGGGATTGATGGGGATTGAATAATGTATTATTAGGGTATTTTTACCTATTACGGTTATCGTGAGTAATTGGCGGGAGTAGGCCTATGGCAAGCAAGCAAAAACTCCTGATAACAACAGTGGTAATTTATCGTGTCCCCCTGTCCGCTATCTTGCCGCCATCACCATCGTTGTCACATATGGCAAAAGACTCATCATAAGTATTACGTGAAATATTCATGGTAAAAAAATCACGATGTTAAAATGAGGTATACAAACATTGTCGTCTTCTCAAGGCCGTGTACTTAACACTATTCATCTGTCGGACAATCTCGTAGCAGCATCGCGGCAGGCAGACGAATCTCGTCTGCCTACGTCGCGTGAAAACCACGCAAGTCTCGCCGTCAAATCTAGGCACAATTGTGATAAGTTTACGATGCTTACGAGGACTTACGATTATAGGGTTGCGTTCTGGGACTTGAGAAACACTGCACAAGTGAGAAAACAGCATTTTCTGATTCTATTCATCAACCTCGGACGGATAATGTAGGATCCGCATACTTCAGGTCCGGAAGGTTCGAGGCGTGCAATATGTGAGATATAGTTTTTACTTTGAAATTAACAGAAAAAATTCTTTTTTACCAAGGTTGACAACGTATAATTCTTGAATACTTTCTCATTTGTCCTTTAGTGTTAGGCCTACTTCATAAATATGCTAGGCTTATTTTTATTGTGAAAAAAATTTTCCCTCTAAAATTCCAAAGTGATCTACAATTTTCAGAATCTAATCTGCGAGCAGCCTCAAATTAGTTCAAATTTCGGGAGTTATTCTGTTTGTTGTTATGCCTCTAGATTGCCTAAAAACGCGAATTTTCAGATGTAATTTATAACGCCCAGAGTAGGTTATACATAATTTATTTTGTGGTATAAATTCAAATAACTTTTGCTTTAGGTTTAAACTATTAAAAGGCTTTGGCAAACGTAAATCTTATTGCTACTACAATAATAAACACACCGTCGGCGTCGGGGGAGAAGAGAGGATTCCATCAAGGTCACTCCCGTCTCGCAACCGCTGTGCTGTTGCTTTGACGCTGTCAGCGGCGGCGACGGTTGTTCGATACAAGCCGAGTGGTTTGTTTTAGAGAATTTCCTTAAAGGAATAGGCTATTACCGTAGGTCTCATGGTAAGACCTAAGCCCGAGACCATGTTAACTTTTCATTTTGGGGTCCCCAGAAGCAAAAAACACTATTCGTTCATTTTCATAAATATATATATAAATATATATATATATATATATATATATATATATATATATATATGTGTGTGTCTTTAAGCACGATAACTCGCGTTAAAGTGGTCCGATCTTGATGAAATTTGGCACGGACGTGTAAAGTAGTAATTATTCGGACGAGTTCGTAAACCAGCCCGATCGGACTACCGGAAGGGGGGGTAAAGGGGGATAAACCCCCCCAAAAATGGGTTTTTTGAGTTTTTTACATATAAAAATTAAAATTATCAAATTTTTTTAGCACCATTGAATTTAGCTCAAAAAACAAACAATTTAGTATTTTGAATCACTGCTCTATGTCCATTGGTTGCCGAGATATTAAAAGTGGTAAACACAGTACGTTGTCCCAATGTTAACCTTATGGGAAATAATTAAAATTCTATATCTCGCTTATTTCTCGACATATCTTGATAAAACTTGGTAAATGGCTTCTTCTAGTTGAGATCTACTAAATATTCAATTAAAACCACCCAATTTTAATATACCAGTAGCAGCAAACCTGCATACTCATTCCCCATGTTATTCTTATGGAGCTTACAAAAATATGTCAAATCTCGCTACTTTGGATTGAGATATGTTGTTTTGCGTTTGAAATTCGCTGAGTATGCAGGTCTGCTGCAACGGGGGTATTTATATTTGGACTTGAATTATAATTGTAAATCGATGCTTGCATTGCCGTATATTTTCTTAGGCTTGTTCTTTCGGTAAAATGTGATACAGAAAATTTTACTCTTCACATTCATATCATAAATTTATTATTTTATTCATATTTTAAAATTTGCCGCCCCCAAAAATCTGCCGCCCTGGGTGGCCGCCCGGTCCACCCACCCCTGAGGCCGGCCCTGGGTTTATATTTTGTGGTGATCTTATAAATGAAGGAGGGAGACCCAGACTTCCAATAACTACCTGGGTGCAATAGCTAACGTTCAACGGTTCGGGAAACTTTCCTTATTCATAACAATGAATATAATCCTAGGTGGTCTGAAATAACTGAGAATTTGGAACCCGGACAGTCAGCACTTTTTAGACTTGATTCAATAGCAAGAGGTTTTCACAGCAAGTTAATGGAACTGTAATCAGAAATAAAATACACGTTTTTGGAAACGCTATTGCGCTTATATACTCAATTTCAGTTTCAGAAACGTGGGTTATCACTTGCATGTATTTTATTAACTTCAGATGAACAAGACCGAATCTGAGAAATACATGATATTGGTCACATTGTCCATGCACACCTACCTGATCCTGAAGCACTATCAATAATAGTTACAAATAAATCTATTATTAAAATTGATCTTATCAATGTCTACCTAAATATTGCTCGATTTCGAGCAACAGGTTACCTAGTTTGAGTTATTACAAGAATTTCAAATTTCATGGTAATCAGTAGGCTCTGCTGCAACTATTAGTGAGAACTATAGGGCTAACTAACCTTTGGAGGGCTACGGCTACCAAAAATGTTTCACACATAAAACCCAACATTAAAATGGTACGGGGATTCGTTGTATGCAACTAAAGCATTCAAAATCGCATTATAAAAGATTAACAGCTATTTTTGAAAAATAACTTATATGCTTAATACCCCCCGTTACAGCAGTCCTGCATACTCAGCGAATTTCAAGTGCATAAATAAATAATTTAAATGAAGTCTCGCATCAAGTAAAATCAATATACATTCAAAAGAAAAAACACTCTCCTAGTGGCTTTTAGGAGCAAAAGGCTATAAAAAATAATAGCCTATACTTGGCACGAAAATGCAATGTTCAAAACTTCAAAACCGCTGGCTTTTCCAATTTAATCATATGGGGAAATGACCAGCTGTTTAAGTTTGAGTAAAAAATTTCATAAACATCATCAGTAAAAATCTTTATTCGCTATAGTACATATATTTGACATAAATTTAGTTATCTGGCCTTTAAATAAACCATATGTCTGTATCTACCATTTGGCTTTGAATCAAACATCAGCTCACATGTTTAAATGTAAACAAAGCAGACGTTTTAGATCCCAATGCTACTTAAATGGCAGTTATTTTATGTTATTTTTTGTTTTCTAGCAAACTTTAAGAAATTACAGTACTTTCCTGAGTCTCTGACATTAAAACATTTAATATGAGACCTTTTCCCTCATCCTGTGACTTGCCACATGCCCATAATTGCTATTCAAAAATAAATTATTCTCCATAAGATTAGTATGGAAAAATGCAGGTTTTCTGCCACAGAAATTTGAAAATGAGGTATCATAGGCTACAATCCAATATATCTAAACTATATGAAGCTACATAACATGTTTTATCAAGATATGTTGAGGAATAAGAAAGCTATCCAATTTTATTTACATCACATAAAGTTAACATTGGGAAAGAGAGTACACAGGTTTGCTGCCTCAGGAATTTGATGATATGGGTATTTTAAGCCATAATCAAGTAGATATTAACTGTATGAAGCCCCATGCCAGCCAGTTCTTATCAGGATATTTTGAGAAATGAGCAAACTACACAACTTTTTTTATTTCGCATAAGGTTAACATAGAGAATGAGAATGCAGGTTAGCTGCCATGAAAGTGTAAAAATAGGGTATTTTAGGCCATAATCCAATATATTTCAACTAGATGAAGCCACATATAAAGTTTTATCAAGATACGTTAAGAAATAAGGAAGATATAGAATTATTTTATTTCCCATAAGGATAAAATGGGAAATGAGTATGCAGGTTTGCTGCCATAAAAATGGAAATATCGGGGATTTTAGACTAAAATGCATTAGATCTCATCCAAATGAAGCCACAAACCAAGTTTTGGCTTAACATTAAGATATGTTGTGAAATAAGTGAGATATAGAATTTTACTTATTTCCCATAAGGTTAACATTGGGACAACGTACTGTGTTTACCACTTTTAATATCTCGGTAACCAATAGACATAGAGCAATGATTCAAAATACTAAATTGTTTGTTTTTTTTTTTAGCTGAATTCAATTGTGCCAACAACAATTCGGTAAATTTCATTTTTCTATGTGAAAAACCCAAAAAAAAAAACACTTTTTGGGGGGTTTACCCCCCTTTACCTCCCCTTCCAGTGGTCCGATCGGGCTGGTTTTCGAACTCATCCGAATAATTACTTTTTTACACACCTGTGCCAAATTTCATTCCGGTCGGACCATTTTTGCGAGCGCTATCGTGCTTACAGACATATATATATATATATATATAGATTATAATATGTAATTCACAACTTAGGGCTACAAAGATTATTATTAATAAAATATAACAAGTGTACCCTTATTTCATTTTATTGATTAAATTACACGACACGTGTTTCAGTTTTAAAACCATTTTCACAGTGTGATGATAAACATAACCTAAAATTATCAAATAAATATTTATCATCTGGTATCTTCAGCTGCATGTTTCTTTTTAATGTATTCTTTGATTAAGTGGTTGGTATTTTCTTAAGCTCAAGTATGGCATCGAAAATTGGGTTTTTTATATCTGAATATGTAGAATTGAGCATGTCTTTTTGATTCAACTTGCTGTTTAAGTAGATGTGAAATTCTTCTTTCGTGTTCATTTTGGGCCCTTTATTTTGATAATCCAATATAGTTAGGTTTTCTTTGATTCCTTTGTAGCTGTGGTCTGATTTTAAAATGTGTTCGGCAAAGGAGGATTTTTGGCTGGTTGAATTGTTTGATCTAACTGCTTGTATATGTTCATTGAATCTTGGTTTGAAACTCCTGCCTGTTTGACCAATATAGTAGTTGTTGCATTCGATGCATGTGATTTTGTAGATACCTGATTATTTATATATTTTTGGATTTGAATTTTTGGGGGAGACTAATCTGTCTAGCATTTTGAATGCATTGTTTCTTGTCTTGTAACTGATTTTGTAGTTCGAGTTGGTGAAGGTTTTCCTTATTGCTTTATTTAGAGTTTAGCTTTATCACTTTATCACTTTATTAAGACAGGTACCTCATGGAGGACGTTACCCTGAATATGAGTGAAGGATGAGTGTGATGATCGTGATGATAGTGGCGCGATCTTGTAGCCTTGTTACTGACTAAGGTTGGCATGTTCCTGAGACAGGATTGTTATTAATTAAGAGGGTTCCCTACCTCCCCAAAATATGCCTAAAACACGCTCCGCGCGGTGTCATTTAGCGCCTATAGTTTTCAAAATAAAATTTTATTTAACATAGCATTTCAAAAGCAAAGAGTTGTAGAATGTTAATTGCTAATCCAAAATCGTTCATATTAACGTATTCTGAAGATACATTCAGTTAAAGTTGACCAACTTTAATACCATGAACCTTTTTAATGAGTGAGCATATACGATTTTGGAGAAGCAATAAACACTCTGCAACTCGTTATCTTTACAATGTTATTTCTGAATAACTTTTATTTTATGAATTGGAGACGCTAAATGACACCGCGTTTACCCCTGCAACGGCTTAAGCGGCGAAAAGTGCACAAATTTAACATGGGCTCTTATGGAGCCGCAGTTCCAAAAGTCGCCGCTAGTGTCGCAGAAAAACGAAAACTGCCGTTGGTAGGGAACCCTCTTAATAGCCCAACAACCAATAGCTGTATGGTATTGCTATAAAATCAGTTTTTCTATTTTGATTTATTAATTCTTGTTTATTCTTTGTTTTCTTTGTAATCATTTTTTCTATTAATTTAGGTCCATAGCCATTTTTCTTTGCTAATAACCTGATTGTGTTTTTTTCATTATTAAAATCTTCATTGGAATCCTATTACTTTAAATGAGCGATGAATATTTATATATAAATCCTATCTCGAAAAAGGCTCTAACGATTTTGATAACATTTTTCATGTAGGTGTAGTTTTTATTTTTAAGTTCACCTACATGGTTGAATTTGCTGTAGAAACGCAAATTTTTTAGAAAAATTAAATTTAAAATTGATAATTTTTAACATGGGGTCATATGAGTTGCCAATAACAACAAAAATGTAAACAAAAGAATCATCCAGCTGTTCATGACAAAGCCACTTAAAACTTTTATAGCACGTTGCCAGTACAGTAGAATAGAACAGGGATAAAACAATTGAGTACAGATTGCTCATGGAGTATTATCCCCATCTAAAAGTCCCAAACAGGTAAACAGCTGGGGTTTAGGTTAATTATAAATAATTGGATGAACGAAGTGAGTCCTTATGATTGACAAAAATTCACTCGGAAAAAAATGTATGTTGGTCGCATAGCTCGCGAAAGATTTGAAATATTCTGACCAAATTTGGCAGGAAAGCTCGTTTAAAAAAAATCTAGGTCAAGTTCGTTAGCTGGCATCATCACCCTAACCGTATTTGTATGGGAGCCCTTTGTAATTGGTGAAAAATTTTATCTTATAGACCGGAAGTAAATATTGAAAATCTGATTAAACCAGTGGATTCCTCGAAAAATTTTACATACGACAAGATTTTGATCCACCTCTATATCACTTCCTATTACGTCACAAATAATTTTCAAAAAATTGGTATTTTGGCCCTTAAAGGGCCAAAATGTACTTTTACGTTTTACAATGCAGATTTCAATGCTAATTGGCTGTTTTAGGTTTGAAACCGACAATTTTGATTTATATCATTGAAATACATTGATTTTAAATATTTAAATAGATTTGCAAAATAAGGCCTTATGGATAAGAAAAATGCACTCGGAAAAATGTCTGTCACTTGCATTGCTCGAAGACTAATTTAGATATATTGACCAAATTTGGCAGGGAGGCTCATTTTTTTAAACTCTAAGTCAAGTTCTTTACCTGGCAACCTCGCCTTAACCATGTTTGTTTGTGAGCCCTTTGAAATCGGTGAAAAATTATATCTCCGAAACCGGAAGTGATTTTGGAAATCTGATTAATCCAGTGGATTCCTTGCAAAATTTTACACAAGAAAAGATTTTGAACCACCTTTATATCACTTCCTATTACGTCCCAAATAATTTTCAAAATATATGTATTTTGGCCCTTAAAGGGCCAAAATGTACTTTTTCATAAGAAAATATGGATTTCAATGCTAATCAGCTGATTTAGCTGTAAAAACGACAACTCTGCCTTAAATAACCGAAATACATTGATTTTAAATATATAATTGGATGAACGAAGTGAGTCCTTATGATTGACAAAAATTCACTCGGAAAAAAATGTATGTTGGTCGCATAGCTCGCGAAAGATTTGAAATATTCTGACCAAATTTGGCAGGAAAGCTCGTTTAAAAAAAATCTAGGTCAAGTTCGTTAGCTGGCATCATCACCCTAACCGTATTTGTATGGGAGCCCTTTGTAATTGGTGAAAAATTTTATCTTATAGACCGGAAGTAAATGTTGAAAATCTGATTAAACCAGTGGATTCCTCGAAAAATTTTACATAAGACAAGATTTTGATCCACCTCTATATCACTTCCTATTACGTCACAAATAATTTTCAAAAAATTGGTATTTTGGCCCTTAAAGGGCCAAAATGTACTTTTACGTTTTACAATGCAGATTTCAATGCTAATTGGCTGTTTTAGGTTTGAAACCAACAATTTTGATTTATATCATTGAAATACATTGATTTTAAATATTTAAATAGATTTGCAAAATAAGGCCTTATGGATAAGAAAAATGCACTCGGAAAAATGTCTGTCACTTGCATTGCTCGAAGACTAATTTAGATATATTGACCAAATTTGGCAGGGAGGCTCATTTTTTTAAACTCTAAGTCAAGTTCTTTACCTGGCAACCTCGCCTTAACCATGTTTGTTTGTGAGCCCTTTGAAATCGGTGAAAAATTATATCTCCGAAACCGGAAGTGATTTTGGAAATCTGATTAATCCAGTGGATTCCTTGCAAAATTTTACACAAGAAAAGATTTTGAACCACCTTTATATCACTTCCTATTACGTCCCAAATAATTTTCAAAATATATGTATTTTGGCCCTTAAAGGGCCAAAATGTACTTTTTCATAAGAAAATATGGATTTCAATGCTAATCAGCTGATTTAGCTGTAAAAACGACAACTCTGCCCTAAATAACCGAAATACATTGATTTTAAATATATAATTGGATGAACGAAGTGAGTCCTTATGATTGACAAAAATTCACTCGGAAAAAAATGTATGTTGGTCGCATAGCTCGCGAAAGATTTGAAATATTCTGACCAAATTTGGCAGGAAAGCTCGTTTTAAAAAAATCTAGGTCAAGTTCGTTAGCTGGCATCATCACCCTAACCGTATTTGTATGGGAGCCCTTTGAAATTGGTGAAAAATTTTATCTTATAGACCGGAAGTAAATATTGAAAATCTGATTAAACCAGTGGAATCCTCGAAAAATTTTACATAAGACAAGATTTTGATCCACCTCTATATCACTTCCTATTACGTCACAAATAATTTTCAAAAAATTGGTATTTTGGCCCTTAAAGGGCCAAAATGTACTTTTACGTTTTACAATGCAGATTTCAATGCTAATTGGCTGTTTTAGGTTTGAAACCGACAATTTTGATTTATATCATTGAAATACATTGATTTTAAATATTTAAATAGATTTGCAAAATAAGGCCTTATGGATAAGAAAAATGCACTCGGAAAAATGTCTGTCACTTGCATTGCTCGAAGACTAATTTAGATATATTGACCAAATTTGGCAGGGAGGCTCATTTTTTTAAACTCTAAGTCAAGTTCTTTACCTGGCAACCTCGCCTTAACCATGTTTGTTTGTGAGCCCTTTGAAATCGGTGAAAAATTATATCTCCGAAACCGGAAGTGATTTTGGAAATCTGATTAATCCAGTGGATTCCTTGCAAAATTTTACACAAGAAAAGATTTTGAACCACCTTTATATCACTTCCTATTACGTCCCAAATAATTTTCAAAATATATGTATTTTGGCCCTTAAAGGGCCAAAATGTACTTTTTCATAAGAAAATATGGATTTCAATGCTAATCAGCTGATTTAGCTGTAAAAACGACAACTCTGCCTTAAATAACCGAAATACATTGAATTTAAATATATAATTGCATGAACGAAGTGAGTCCATATGATTGACAAAAATTCACTCGGAAAAAAATGTATGTTGGTCGCATAGCTCGCGAAAGATTTGAAATATTCTGACCAAATTTGGCAGGAAAGCTCGTTTAAAAAAAATCTAGGTCAAGTTCGTTAGCTGGCATCATCACCCTAACCGTATTTGTATGGGAGCCCTTTGTAATTGGTGAAAAATTTTATCTTATAGACCGGAAGTAAATGTTGAAAATCTGATTAAACCAGTGGATTCCTCGAAAAATTTTACATAAGACAAGATTTTGATCCACCTCTATATCACTTCCTATTACGTCACAAATAATTTTCAAAAAATTGGTATTTTGGCCCTTAAAGGGCCAAAATGTACTTTTACGTTTTACAATGCAGATTTCAATGCTAATTGGCTGTTTTAGGTTTGAAACCGACAATTTTGATTTATATCATTGAAATACATTGATTTTAAATATTTAAATAGATTTGCAAAATAAGGCCTTATGGATAAGAAAAATGCACTCGGAAAAATGTCTGTCACTTGCATTGCTCGAAGACTAATTTAGATATATTGACCAAATTTGGCAGGGAGGCTCATTTTTTTAAACTCTAAGTCAAGTTCTTTACCTGGCAACCTCGCCTTAACCATGTTTGTTTGTGAGCCCTTTGAAATCGGTGAAAAATTATATCTCCGAAACCGGAAGTGATTTTGGAAATCTGATTAATCCAGTGGATTCCTTGCAAAATTTTACACAAGAAAAGATTTTGAACCACCTTTATATCACTTCCTATTACGTCCCAAATAATTTTCAAAATATATGTATTTTGGCCCTTAAAGGGCCAAAATGTACTTTTTCATAAGAAAATATGGATTTCAATGCTAATCAGCTGATTTAGCTGTAAAAACGACAACTCTGCCTTAAATAACCGAAATACATTGATTTTAAATATATAATTGGATGAACGAAGTGAGTCCTTATGATTGACAAAAATTCACTCGGAAAAAAATGTATGTTGGTCGCATAGCTCGCGAAAGATTTGAAATATTCTGACCAAATTTGGCAGGAAAGCTCGTTTAAAAAAAATCTAGGTCAAGTTCGTTAGCTGGCATCATCACCCTAACCGTATTTGTATGGGAGCCCTTTGTAATTGGTGAAAAATTTTATCTTATAGACCGGAAGTAAATGTTGAAAATCTGATTAAACCAGTGGATTCCTCGAAAAATTTTACATAAGACAAGATTTTGATCCACCTCTATATCACTTCCTATTACGTCACAAATAATTTTCAAAAAATTGGTATTTTGGCCCTTAAAGGGCCAAAATGTACTTTTACGTTTTACAATGCAGATTTCAATGCTAATTGGCTGTTTTAGGTTTGAAACCGACAATTTTGATTTATATCATTGAAATACATTGATTTTAAATATTTAAATAGATTTGCAAAATAAGGCCTTATGGATAAGAAAAATGCACTCGGAAAAATGTCTGTCACTTGCATTGCTCGAAGACTAATTTAGATATATTGACCAAATTTGGCAGGGAGGCTCATTTTTTTAAACTCTAAGTCAAGTTCTTTACCTGGCAACCTCGCCTTAACCATGTTTGTTTGTGAGCCCTTTGAAATCGGTGAAAAATTATATCTCCGAAACCGGAAGTGATTTTGGAAATCTGATTAATCCAGTGGATTCCTTGCAAAATTTTACACAAGAAAAGATTTTGAACCACCTTTATATCACTTCCTATTACGTCCCAAATAATTTTCAAAATATATGTATTTTGGCCCTTAAAGGGCCAAAATGTACTTTTTCATAAGAAAATATGGATTTCAATGCTAATCAGCTGATTTAGCTGTAAAAACGACAACTCTGCCCTAAATAACCGAAATACATTGATTTTAAATATATAATTGGATGAACGAAGTGAGTCCTTATGATTGACAAAAATTCACTCGGAAAAAAATGTATGTTGGTCGCATAGCTCGCGAAAGATTTGAAATATTCTGACCAAATTTGGCAGGAAAGCTCGTTTTAAAAAAATCTAGGTCAAGTTCGTTAGCTGGCATCATCACCCTAACCGTATTTGTATGGGAGCCCTTTGAAATTGGTGAAAAATTTTATCTTATAGACCGGAAGTAAATATTGAAAATCTGATTAAACCAGTGGAATCCTCGAAAAATTTTACATAAGACAAGATTTTGATCCACCTCTATATCACTTCCTATTACGTCACAAATAATTTTCAAAAAATTGGTATTTTGGCCCTTAAAGGGCCAAAATGTACTTTTACGTTTTACAATGCAGATTTCAATGCTAATTGGCTGTTTTAGGTTTGAAACCGACAATTTTGATTTATATAATTGAAATACATTGATTTTAAATATTTAAATAGATTTGCAAAATAAGGCCTTATGGATAAGAAAAATGCACTCGGAAAAATGTCTGTCACTTGCATTGCTCGAAGACTAATTTAGATATATTGACCAAATTTGGCAGGGAGGCTCATTTTTTTAAACTCTAAGTCAAGTTCTTTACCTGGCAACCTCGCCTTAACCATGTTTGTTTGTGAGCCCTTTGAAATCGGTGAAAAATTATATCTCCGAAACCGGAAGTGATTTTGGAAATCTGATTAATCCAGTGGATTCCTTGCAAAATTTTACACAAGAAAAGATTTTGAACCACCTTTATATCACTTCCTATTACGTCCCAAATAATTTTCAAAATATATGTATTTTGGCCCTTAAAGGGCCAAAATGTACTTTTTCATAAGAAAATATGGATTTCAATGCTAATCAGCTGATTTAGCTGTAAAAACGACAACTCTGCCTTAAATAACCGAAATACATTGATTTTAAATATATAATTGGATGAACGAAGTGAGTCCTTATGATTGACAAAAATTCACTCGGAAAAGAATGTATGTTGGTCGCATAGCTCGCGAAAGATTTGAAATATTCTGACCAAATTTGGCAGGAAAGCTCGTTTAAAAAAAATCTAGGTCAAGTTCGTTAGCTGGCATCATCACCCTAACCGTATTTGTATGGGAGCCCTTTGTAATTGGTGAAAAATTTTATCTTATAGACCGGAAGTAAATGTTGAAAATCTGATTAAACCAGTGGATTCCTCGAAAAATTTTACATAAGACAAGATTTTGATCCACCTCTATATCACTTCCTATTACGTCACAAATAATTTTCAAAAAATTGGTATTTTGGCCCTTAAAGGGCCAAAATGTACTTTTACGTTTTACAATGCAGATTTCAATGCTAATTGGCTGTTTTAGGTTTGAAACCGACAATTTTGATTTATATCATTGAAATACATTGATTTTAAATATTTAAATAGATTTGCAAAATAAGGCCTTATGGATAAGAAAAATGCACTCGGAAAAATGTCTGTCACTTGCATTGCTCGAAGACTAATTTAGATATATTGACCAAATTTGGCAGGGAGGCTCATTTTTTTAAACTCTAAGTCAAGTTCTTTACCTGGCAACCTCGCCTTAACCATGTTTGTTTGTGAGCCCTTTGAAATCGGTGAAAAAGTATATCTCCGAAACCGGAAGTGATTTTGGAAATCTGATTAATCCAGTGGATTCCTTGCAAAATTTTACACAAGAAAAGATTTTGAACCACCTTTATATCACTTCCTATTACGTCCCAAATAATTTTCAAAATATATGTATTTTGGCCCTTAAAGGGCCAAAATGTACTTTTTCATAAGAAAATATGGATTTCAATGCTAATCAGCTGATTTAGCTGTAAAAACGACAACTCTGCCTTAAATAACCGAAATACATTGAATTTAAATATATAATTGCATGAACGAAGTGAGTCCATATGATTGACAAAAATTCACTCGGAAAAAAATGTATGTTGGTCGCATAGCTCGCGAAAGATTTGAAATATTCTGACCAAATTTGGCAGGAAAGCTCGTTTAAAAAAAATCTAGGTCAAGTTCGTTAGCTGGCATCATCACCCTAACCGTATTTGTATGGGAGCCCTTTGTAATTGGTGAAAAATTTTATCTTATAGACCGGAAGTAAATATTGAAAATCTGATTAAACCAGTGGATTCCTCGAAAAATTTTACATAAGACAAGATTTTGATCCACCTCTATATCACTTCCTATTACGTCACAAATAATTTTCAAAAAATTGGTATTTTGGCCCTTAAAGGGCCAAAATGTACTTTTACGTTTTACAATGCAGATTTCAATGCTAATTGGCTGTTTTAGGTTTGAAACCGACAATTTTGATTTATATCATTGAAATACATTGATTTTAAATATTTAAATAGATTTGCAAAATAAGGCCTTATGGATAAGAAAAATGCACTCGGAAAAATGTCTGTCACTTGCATTGCTCGAAGACTAATTTAGATATATTGACCAAATTTGGCAGGGAGGCTCATTTTTTTAAACTCTAAGTCAAGTTCTTTACCTGGCAACCTCGCCTTAACCATGTTTGTTTGTGAGCCCTTTGAAATCGGTGAAAAATTATATCTCCGAAACCGGAAGTGATTTTGGAAATCTGATTAATCCAGTGGATTCCTTGCAAAATTTTACACAAGAAAAGATTTTGAACCACCTTTATATCACTTCCTATTACGTCCCAAATAATTTTCAAAATATATGTATTTTGGCCCTTAAAGGGCCAAAATGTACTTTTTCATAAGAAAATATGGATTTCAATGCTAATCAGCTGATTTAGCTGTAAAAACGACAACTCTGCCTTAAATAACCGAAATACATTGATTTTAAATATATAATTGGATGAACGAAGTGAGTCCTTATGATTGACAAAAATTCACTCGGAAAAAAATGTATGTTGGTCGCATAGCTCGCGAAAGATTTGAAATATTCTGACCAAATTTGGCAGGAAAGCTCGTTTTTAAAAAATCTAGGTCAAGTTCGTTAGCTGGCATCATCACCTTAACCGTATTTGCATGGGAGCCCTTTGAAATTGGTGAAAAATTTTATCTTATAGACCGGAAGTAAATATTGAAAATCTGATTAAACCAGTGGATTCCTCGAAAAATTTTACATAAGACAAGATTTTGATCCACCTCTATGTCACTTCCTATTACGTCACAAATAATTTTCAAAAAATTGGTATTTTCGCCCTTAAAGGGCCAAAATGTACTTTTACGTTTTACAATGCAGATTTCAATGCTAATTGGCTGTTTTAGGTTTGAAACCGACAATTTTGATTTATATCATTGAAATACATTGATTTTAAATATTTAAATAGATTTGCAAAATAAGGCCTTATGGATAAGAAAAATGCACTCGGAAAAATGTCTGTCACTTGCATTGCTCGAAGACTAATTTAGATATATTGACCAAATTTGGCAGGGAGGCTCATTTTTTTAAACTCTAAGTCAAGTTCTTTACCTGGCAACCTCGCCTTAACCATGTTTGTTTGTGAGCCCTTTGAAATCGGTGAAAAATTATATCTCCGAAACCGGAAGTGATTTTGGAAATCTGATTAATCCAGTGGATTCCTTGCAAAATTTTACACAAGAAAAGATTTTGAACCACCTTTATATCACTTCCTATTACGTCCCAAATAATTTTCAAAATATATGTATTTTGGCCCTTAAAGGGCCAAAATGTACTTTTTCATAAGAAAATATGGATTTCAATGCTAATCAGCTGATTTAGCTGTAAAAACGACAACTCTGCCTTAAATAACCGAAATACATTGATTTTAAATATATAATTAGATGAACGAAGTGAGTCCTTATGATTGACAAAAATTCACTCGGAAAAGAATGTATGTTGGTCGCATAGCTCGCGAAAGATTTGAAATATTCTGACCAAATTTGGCAGGAAAGCTCGTTTAAAAAAAATCTAGGTCAAGTTCGTTAGCTGGCATCATCACCCTAACCGTATTTGTATGGGAGCCCTTTGTAATTGGTGAAAAATTTTATCTTATAGACCGGAAGTAAATGTTGAAAATCTGATTAAACCAGTGGATTCCTCGAAAAATTTTACATAAGACAAGATTTTGATCCACCTCTATATCACTTCCTATTACGTCACAAATAATTTTCAAAAAATTGGTATTTTGGCCCTTAAAGGGCCAAAATGTACTTTTACGTTTTACAATGCAGATTTCAATGCTAATTGGCTGTTTTAGGTTTGAAACCGACAATTTTGATTTATATCATTGAAATACATTGATTTTAAATATTTAAATAGATTTGCAAAATAAGGCCTTATGGATAAGAAAAATGCACTCGGAAAAATGTCTGTCACTTGCATTGCTCGAAGACTAATTTAGATATATTGACCAAATTTGGCAGGGAGGCTCATTTTTTTAAACTCTAAGTCAAGTTCTTTACCTGGCAACCTCGCCTTAACCATGTTTGTTTGTGAGCCCTTTGAAATCGGTGAAAAATTATATCTCCGAAACCGGAAGTGATTTTGGAAATCTGATTAATCCAGTGGATTCCTTGCAAAATTTTACACAAGAAAAGATTTTGAACCACCTTTATATCACTTCCTATTACGTCCCAAATAATTTTCAAAATATATGTATTTTGGCCCTTAAAGGGCCAAAATGTACTTTTTCATAAGAAAATATGGATTTCAATGCTAATCAGCTGATTTAGCTGTAAAAACGACAACTCTGCCTTAAATAACCGAAATACATTGAATTTAAATATATAATTGCATGAACGAAGTGAGTCCATATGATTGACAAAAATTCACTCGGAAAAAAATGTATGTTGGTCGCATAGCTCGCGAAAGATTTGAAATATTCTGACCAAATTTGGCAGGAAAGCTCGTTTAAAAAAAATCTAGGTCAAGTTCGTTAGCTGGCATCATCACCCTAACCGTATTTGTATGGGAGCCCTTTGTAATTGGTGAAAAATTTTATCTTATAGACCGGAAGTAAATATTGAAAATCTGATTAAACCAGTGGATTCCTCGAAAAATTTTACATAAGACAAGATTTTGATCCACCTCTATATCACTTCCTATTACGTCACAAATAATTTTCAAAAAATTGGTATTTTGGCCCTTAAAGGGCCAAAATGTACTTTTACGTTTTACAATGCAGATTTCAATGCTAATTGGCTGTTTTAGGTTTGAAACCGACAATTTTGATTTATATCATTGAAATACATTGATTTTAAATATTTAAATAGATTTGCAAAATAAGGCCTTATGGATAAGAAAAATGCACTCGGAAAAATGTCTGTCACTTGCATTGCTCGAAGACTAATTTAGATATATTGACCAAATTTGGCAGGGAGGCTCATTTTTTTAAACTCTAAGTCAAGTTCTTTACCTGGCAACCTCGCCTTAACCATGTTTGTTTGTGAGCCCTTTGAAATCAGTGAAAAATTATATCTCCGAAACCGGAAGTGATTTTGGAAATCTGATTAATCCAGTGGATTCCTTGCAAAATTTTACACAAGAAAAGATTTTGAACCACCTTTATATCACTTCCTATTACGTCCCAAATAATTTTCAAAATATATGTATTTTGGCCCTTAAAGGGCCAAAATGTACTTTTTCATAAGAAAATATGGATTTCAATGCTAATCAGCTGATTTAGCTGTAAAAACGACAACTCTGCCTTAAATAACCGAAATACATTGATTTTAAATATATAATTGGATGAACGAAGTGAGTCCTTATGATTGACAAAAATTCACTCGGAAAAAAATGTATGTTGGTCGCATAGCTCGCGAAAGATTTGAAATATTCTGACCAAATTTGGCAGGAAAGCTCGTTTTTAAAAAATCTAGGTCAAGTTCGTTAGCTGGCATCATCACCTTAACCGTATTTGCATGGGAGCCCTTTGAAATTGGTGAAAAATTTTATCTTATAGACCGGAAGTAAATATTGAAAATCTGATTAAACCAGTGGATTCCTCGAAAAATTTTACATAAGACAAGATTTTGATCCACCTCTATATCACTTCCTATTACGTCACAAATAATTTTCAAAAAATTGGTATTTTCGCCCTTAAAGGGCCAAAATGTACTTTTACGTTTTACAATGCAGATTTCAATGCTAATTGGCTGTTTTAGGTTTGAAACCGACAATTTTGATTTATATCATTGAAATACATTGATTTTAAATATTTAAATAGATTTGCAAAATAAGGCCTTATGGATAAGAAAAATGCACTCGGAAAAATGTCTGTCACTTGCATTGCTCGAAGACTAATTTAGATATATTGACCAAATTTGGCAGGGAGGCTCATTTTTTTAAACTCTAAGTCAAGTTCTTTACCTGGCAACCTCGCCTTAACCATGTTTGTTTGTGAGCCCTTTGAAATCGGTGAAAAATTATATCTCCGAAACCGGAAGTGATTTTGGAAATCTGATTAATCCAGTGGATTCCTTGCAAAATTTTACACAAGAAAAGATTTTGAACCACCTTTATATCACTTCCTATTACGTCCCAAATAATTTTCAAAATATATGTATTTTGGCCCTTAAAGGGCCAAAATGTACTTTTTCATAAGAAAATATGGATTTCAATGCTAATCAGCTGATTTAGCTGTAAAAACGACAACTCTGCCTTAAATAACCGAAATACATTGATTTTAAATGTATAATTGGATGAAGTGAGTCCTTATGATTGACAAAAATTCACTCGGAAAAAAATGTATGTTGGTCGCATAGCTCGCGAAAGATTTGAAATATTCTGACCAAATTTGGCAGGAAAGCTCGTTTTTAAAAAATCTAGGTCAAGTTCGTTAGCTGGCATCATCACCTTAACCGTATTTGTATGGGAGCCCTTTGAAATTGGTGAAAAATTTTATCTTATAGACCGGAAGTAAATATTGAAAATCTGATTAAACCAGTGGAATCCTCGAAAAATTTTACATAAGACAAGATTTTGATCCACCTCTATATCACTTCCTATTACGTCCCAAATAATTTTCAAAATATATGTATTTTGGCCCTTAAAGGGCCAAAATGTACTTTTTCATAAGAAAATATGGATTTCAATGCTAATCAGCTGATTTAGCTGTAAAAACGACAACTCTGCCTTAAATAACCGAAATACATTGATTTTAAATATATAATTGGATGAACGAAGTGAGTCCTTATGATTGACAAAAATTCACTCGGAAAAAAATGTATGTTGGTCGCATAGCTCGCGAAAGATTTGAAATATTCTGACCAAATTTGGCAGGAAAGCTCGTTTAAAAAAAATCTAGGTCAAGTTCGTTAGCTGGCATCATCACCCTAACCGTATTTGTATGGGAGCCCTTTGTAATTGGTGAAAAATTTTATCTTATAGACCGGAAGTAAATATTGAAAATCTGATTAAACCAGTGGATTCCTCGAAAAATTTTACATAAGACAAGATTTTGATCCACCTCTATATCACTTCCTATTACGTCACAAATAATTTTCAAAAAATTGGTATTTTGGCCCTTAAAGGGCCAAAATGTACTTTTACGTTTTACAATGCAGATTTCAATGCTAATTGGCTGTTTTAGGTTTGAAACCGACAATTTTGATTTATATCATTGAAATACATTGATTTTAAATATTTAAATAGATTTGCAAAATAAGGCCTTATGGATAAGAAAAATGCACTCGGAAAAATGTCTGTCACTTGCATTGCTCGAAGACTAATTTAGATATATTGACCAAATTTGGCAGGGAGGCTCATTTTTTTAAACTCTAAGTCAAGTTCTTTACCTGGCAACCTCGCCTTAACCATGTTTGTTTGTGAGCCCTTTGAAATCGGTGAAAAATTATATCTCCGAAACCGGAAGTGATTTTGGAAATCTGATTAATCCAGTGGATTCCTTGCAAAATTTTACACAAGAAAAGATTTTGAACCACCTTTATATCACTTCCTATTACGTCCCAAATAATTTTCAAAATATATGTATTTTGGCCCTTAAAGGGCCAAAATGTACTTTTTCATAAGAAAATATGGATTTCAATGCTAATCAGCTGATTTAGCTGTAAAAACGACAACTCTGCCTTAAATAACCGAAATACATTGATTTTAAATATATAATTGGATGAACGAAGTGAGTCCTTATGATTGACAAAAATTCACTCGGAAAAAAATGTATGTTGGTCGCATAGCTCGCGAAAGATTTGAAATATTCTGACCAAATTTGGCAGGAAAGCTCGTTTTTAAAAAATCTAGGTCAAGTTCGTTAGCTGGCATCATCACCTTAACCGTATTTGCATGGGAGCCCTTTGAAATTGGTGAAAAATTTTATCTTATAGACCGGAAGTAAATATTGAAAATCTGATTAAACCAGTGGATTCCTCGAAAAATTTTACATAAGACAAGATTTTGATCCACCTCTATATCACTTCCTATTACGTCACAAATAATTTTCAAAAAATTGGTATTTTCGCCCTTAAAGGGCCAAAATGTACTTTTACGTTTTACAATGCAGATTTCAATGCTAATTGGCTGTTTTAGGTTTGAAACCGACAATTTTGATTTATATCATTGAAATACATTGATTTTAAATATTTAAATAGATTTGCAAAATAAGGCCTTATGGATAAGAAAAATGCACTCGGAAAAATGTCTGTCACTTGCATTGCTCGAAGACTAATTTAGATATATTGACCAAATTTGGCAGGGAGGCTCATTTTTTTAAACTCTAAGTCAAGTTCTTTACCTGGCAACCTCGCCTTAACCATGTTTGTTTGTGAGCCCTTTGAAATCGGTGAAAAATTATATCTCCGAAACCGGAAGTGATTTGGAAATCTGATTAATCCAGTGGATTCCTTGCAAAATTTTACACAAGAAAAGATTTTGAACCACCTTTATATCACTTCCTATTACGTCCCAAATAATTTTCAAAATATATGTATTTTGGCCCTTAAAGGGCCAAAATGTACTTTTTCATAAGAAAATATGGATTTCAATGCTAATCAGCTGATTTAGCTGTAAAAACGACAACTCTGCCTTAAATAACCGAAATACATTGATTTTAAATATATAATTGGATGAACGAAGTGAGTCCTTATGATTGACAAAAATTCACTCGGAAAAAAATGTATGTTGGTCGCATAGCTCGCGAAAGATTTGAAATATTCTGACCAAATTTGGCAGGAAAGCTCGTTTAAAAAAAATCTAGGTCAAGTTCGTTAGCTGGCATCATCACCCTAACCGTATTTGTATGGGAGCCCTTTGTAATTGGTGAAAAATTTTATCTTATAGACCGGAAGTAAATGTTGAAAATCTGATTAAACCAGTGGATTCCTCGAAAAATTTTACATAAGACAAGATTTTGATCCACCTCTATATCACTTCCTATTACGTCACAAATAATTTTCAAAAAATTGGTATTTTGGCCCTTAAAGGGCCAAAATGTACTTTTACGTTTTACAATGCAGATTTCAATGCTAATTGGCTGTTTTAGGTTTGAAACCGACAATTTTGATTTATATAATTGAAATACATTGATTTTAAATATTTAAATAGATTTGCAAAATAAGGCCTTATGGATAAGAAAAATGCACTCGGAAAAATGTCTGTCACTTGCATTGCTCGAAGACTAATTTAGATATATTGACCAAATTTGGCAGGGAGGCTCATTTTTTTAAACTCTAAGTCAAGTTCTTTACCTGGCAACCTCGCCTTAACCATGTTTGTTTGTGAGCCCTTTGAAATCGGTGAAAAATTATATCTCCGAAACCGGAAGTGATTTTGGAAATCTGATTTATCCAGTGGATTCCTTGCAAAATTTTACACAAGAAAAGATTTTGAACCACCTTTATATCACTTCCTATTACGTCCCAAATAATTTTCAAAATATATGTATTTTGGCCCTTAAAGGGCCAAAATGTACTTTTTCATAAGAAAATATGGATTTCAATGCTAATCAGCTGATTTAGCTGTAAAAACGACAACTCTGCCCTAAATAACCGAAATACATTGATTTTAAATATATAATTGGATGAACGAAGTGAGTCCTTATAATTGACAAAAATTCACTCGGAAAAAAATGTATGTTGGTCGCATAGCTCGCGAAAGATTTGAAATATTCTGACCAAATTTGGCAGGAAAGCTCGTTTTTAAAAAATCTAGGTCAAGTTCGTTAGCTGGCATCATCACCTTAACCGTATTTGTATGGGAGCCCTTTGAAATTGGTGAAAAATTTTATCTTATAGACCGGAAGTAAATATTGAAAATCTGATTAAACCAGTGGATTCCTCGAAAAATTTTACATAAGACAAGATTTTGATCCACCTATATATCACTTCCTATTACGTCACAAATAATTTTCAAAAAATTGGTATTTTGGCCCTTAAAGGGCCAAAATGTACTTTTACGTTTTACAACGCAGATTTCAATGCTAATTGGCTGTTTTAGGTTTGAAACCGACAATTTTGATTTATATCATTGAAATACATTGATTTTAAATATTTAAATAGATTTGCAAAATAAGGCCTTATGGATAAGAAAATTGCACTCGGAAAAATGTCTGTCACTTGCATTGCTCGAAGACTAATTTAGATATATTGACCAAATTTGGCAGGGAGGCTCATTTTTTTAAACTCTAAGTCAAGTTCTTTACCTGGCAACCTCGCCTTAACCATGTTTGTTTGTGAGCCCTTTGAAATCGGTGAAAAATTATATCTCCGAAACCGGAAGTGATTTGGAAATCTGATTAATCCAGTGGATTCCTTGCAAAATTTTACACAAGAAAAGATTTTGAACCACCTTTATATCACTTCCTATTACGTCCCAAATAATTTTCAAAATATATGTATTTTGGCCCTTAAAGGGCCAAAATGTACTTTTTCATAAGAAAATATGGATTTCAATGCTAATCAGCTGATTTAGCTGTAAAAACGACAACTCTGCCTTAAATAACCGAAATACATTGATTTTAAATATATAATTGGATGAACGAAGTGAGTCCTTATGATTGACAAAAATTCACTCGGAAAAAAATGTATGTTGGTCGCATAGCTCGCGAAAGATTTGAAATATTCTGACCAAATTTGGCAGGAAAGCTCGTTTAAAAAAAATCTAGGTCAAGTTCGTTAGCTGGCATCATCACCCTAACCGTATTTGTATGGGAGCCCTTTGTAATTGGTGAAAAATTTTATCTTATAGACCGGAAGTAAATGTTGAAAATCTGATTAAACCAGTGGATTCCTCGAAAAATTTTACATAAGACAAGATTTTGATCCACCTCTATATCACTTCCTATTACGTCACAAATAATTTTCAAAAAATTGGTATTTTGGCCCTTAAAGGGCCAAAATGTACTTTTACGTTTTACAATGCAGATTTCAATGCTAATTGGCTGTTTTAGGTTTGAAACCGACAATTTTGATTTATATAATTGAAATACATTGATTTTAAATATTTAAATAGATTTGCAAAATAAGGCCTTATGGATAAGAAAAATGCACTCGGAAAAATGTCTGTCACTTGCATTGCTCGAAGACTAATTTAGATATATTGACCAAATTTGGCAGGGAGGCTCATTTTTTTAAACTCTAAGTCAAGTTCTTTACCTGGCAACCTCGCCTTAACCATGTTTGTTTGTGAGCCCTTTGAAATCGGTGAAAAATTATATCTCCGAAACCGGAAGTGATTTTGGAAATCTGATTAATCCAGTGGATTCCTTGCAAAATTTTACACAAGAAAAGATTTTGAACCACCTTTATATCACTTCCTATTACGTCCCAAATAATTTTCAAAATATATGTATTTTGGCCCTTAAAGGGCCAAAATGTACTTTTTCATAAGAAAATATGGATTTCAATGCTAATCAGCTGATTTAGCTGTAAAAACGACAACTCTGCCCTAAATAACCGAAATACATTGATTTTAAATATATAATTGGATGAACGAAGTGAGTCCTTATAATTGACAAAAATTCACTCGGAAAAAAATGTATGTTGGTCGCATAGCTCGCGAAAGATTTGAAATATTCTGACCAAATTTGGCAGGAAAGCTCGTTTTTAAAAAATCTAGGTCAAGTTCGTTAGCTGGCATCATCACCTTAACCGTATTTGTATGGGAGCCCTTTGAAATTGGTGAAAAATTTTATCTTATAGACCGGAAGTAAATATTGAAAATCTGATTAAACCAGTGGATTCCTCGAAAAATTTTACATAAGACAAGATTTTGATCCACCTATATATCACTTCCTATTACGTCACAAATAATTTTCAAAAAATTGGTATTTTGGCCCTTAAAGGGCCAAAATGTACTTTTACGTTTTACAACGCAGATTTCAATGCTAATTGGCTGTTTTAGGTTTGAAACCGACAATTTTGATTTATATCATTGAAATACATTGATTTTAAATATTTAAATAGATTTGCAAAATAAGGCCTTATGGATAAGAAAATTGCACTCGGAAAAATGTCTGTCACTTGCATTGCTCGAAGACTAATTTAGATATATTGACCAAATTTGGCAGGGAGGCTCATTTTTTTAAACTCTAACTCAAGTTCTTTACCTGGCAACCTCGCCTTAACCATGTTTGTTTGTGAGCCCTTTGAAATCGGTGAAAAATTATATCTCCGAAACCGGAAGTGATTTTGGAAATCTGATTAATCCAGTGGATTCCTTGCAAAATTTTACACAAGAAAAGATTTTGAACCACCTTTATATCACTTCCTATTACGTCCCAAATAATTTTCAAAATATATGTATTTTGGCCCTTAAAGGGCCAAAATGTACTTTTTCATAAGAAAATATGGATTTCAATGCTAATCAGCTGATTTAGCTGTAAAAACGACAACTCTGCCTTAAATAACCGAAATACATTGATTTTAAATATATAATTGGATGAACGAAGTGAGTCCTTATGATTGACAAAAATTCACTCGGAAAAAAATGTATGTTGGTCGCATAGCTCGCGAAAGATTTGAAATATTCTGACCAAATTTGGCAGGAAAGCTCGTTTTTAAAAAATCTAGGTCAAGTTCGTTAGCTGGCATCATCACCTTAACCGTATTTGTATGGGAGCCCTTTGAAATTGGTGAAAAATTTTATCTTATAGACCGGAAGTAAATATTGAAAATCTGATTAAACCAGTGGATTCCTCGAAAACTTTTACATAAGACAAGATTTTGATCCACCTCTATATCACTTCCTATTACGTCACAAATAATTTTCAAAAAATTGGTATTTTGGCCCTTAAAGGGCCAAAATGTACTTTTACGTTTTACAATGCAGATTTCAATGCTAATTGGCTGTTTTAGGTTTGAAACCGACAATTTTGATTTATATCATTGAAATACATTGATTTTAAATATTTAAATAGATTTGCAAAATAAGGCCTTATGGATAAGAAAAATGCACTCGGAAAAATGTCTGTCACTTGCATTGCTCGAAGACTAATTTAGATATATTGACCAAATTTGGCAGGGAGGCTCATTTTTTTAAACTCTAAGTCAAGTTCTTTACCTGGCAACCTCGCCTTAACCATGTTTGTTTGTGAGCCCTTTGAAATCGGTGAAAAATTATATCTCCGAAACCGGAAGTGATTTTGGAAATCTGATTAATCCAGTGGATTCCTTGCAAAATTTTACACAAGAAAAGATTTTGAACCACCTTTATATCACTTCCTATTACGTCCCAAATAATTTTCAAAATATATGTATTTTGGCCCTTAAAGGGCCAAAATGTACTTTTTCATAAGAAAATATGGATTTCAATGCTAATCAGCTGATTTAGCTGTAAAAACGACAACTCTGCCTTAAATAACCGAAATACATTGATTTTAAATATATAATTGGATGAACGAAGTGAGTCCTTATGATTGACAAAAATTCACTCGGAAAAAAATGTATGTTGGTCGCATAGCTCGCGAAAGATTTGAAATATTCTGACCAAATTTGGCAGGAAAGCTCGTTTTTAAAAAATCTAGGTCAAGTTCGTTAGCTGGCATCATCACCTTAACCGTATTTGTATGGGAGCCCTTTGAAATTGGTGAAAAATTTTATCTTATAGACCGGAAGTAAATATTGAAAATCTGATTAAACCAGTGGATTCCTCGAAAACTTTTACATAAGACAAGATTTTGATCCACCTCTATATCACTTCCTATTACGTCACAAATAATTTTCAAAAAATTGGTATTTTGGCCCTTAAAGGGCCAAAATGTACTTTTACGTTTTACAATGCAGATTTCAATGCTAATTGGCTGTTTTAGGTTTGAAACCGACAATTTTGATTTATATCATTGAAATACATTGATTTTAAATATTTAAATAGATTTGCAAAATAAGGCCTTATGGATAAGAAAAATGCACTCGGAAAAATGTCTGTCACTTGCAATGCTCGAAGACTAATTTAGATATATTGACCAAATTTGGCAGGGAGGCTCATTTTTTTAAACTCTAAGTCAAGTTCTTTACCTGGCAACCTCGCCTTAACCATGTTTGTTTGTGAGCCCTTTGAAATCGGTGAAAAATTATATCTCCGAAACCGGAAGTGATTTTGGAAATCTGATTAATCCAGTGGATTCCTTGCAAAATTTTACACAAGAAAAGATTTTGAACCACCTTTATATCACTACCTATTACGTCCCAAATAATTTTCAAAATATATGTATTATTGCCCTTAAAGGGCCAAAATGTACTTTTTCATAAGAAAATATGGATTTCAATGCTAATCAGCTGATTTAGCTGTAAAAACGACAACTCTGCCTTAAATAACCGAAATACATTGATTTTAAATATATAATTGGATGAACGGAAGTGAGTCCTTATGATTGACAAAAATTCACTCGGAAAAAAATGTATGTTGGTCGCATAGCTCGCGAAAGATTTGAAATATTCTGACCAAATTTGGCAGGAAAGCTCGTTTAAAAAAAATCTAGGTCAAGTTCGTTAGCTGGCATCATCACCCTAACCGTATTTGTATGGGAGCCCTTTGTAATTGGTGAAAAATTTTATCTTATAGACCGGAAGTAAATATTGAAAATCTGATTAAACCAGTGGATTCCTCGAAAAACTTTACATAAGACAAGATTTTGATCCACCTTTATATCACTTCCTATTACGTCACAAATAATTTTCAAAAAAATTGTATTTTTGCACTTTTTCAACATTTGCGTTAGTAACAGGGCGTTAGAATAACATAGAATCACTGCTTGGTTTTGTCCGTGTTTCTACAGCTATCAAACAGCAGTCAAAAGTGTTCGCCGAAGATATCAGGGAGCCAGAGTGTCATAGAAGGTTCCATGGTAAGCGCGGATATCGTCATATCTATATTACCGTATATTAATATGCAAGCGTTTTTCTTTTCACAGTCCAACCTCTATGACTGCTGGACAGATTTTACCGTTTGAGGTGTCAAGTTAAAGTGAACTTTTTGAAGACTTGTCAATACGTATCAGAATTTTTAAAAAGGGTGTCTCTGAAGTAGAGTAAAGGGTTGAAGTTTCGGAAAAGTGGCGCTATTCATCGACACTTGAGCAATTTCGGTTCACTTTTTTTACAACCTAACATATGGCTAAGCTCTGAAATAGTTTTACAGGTAGACCACAGGTTGCAGCACTTTTATAATTATTTTCTCTAAAGAGCAGTTTTATCGTTTTTACAGCTGCTTTGGGTTTCAACAAAAATATTTATTATGTAATTTAAGTTATGTTATGAAATTTTTTAAAGGGCTTAAACATTGCAGTTCCAGGTTTACAATGTAGTTTAGGATATCTCAGTACATTTCAGCACAGTGGTTTTGAAGCTTTTTAAAAATATACGTTTCAGAATAAAAAGAAAATGGAAAATGAAGGTGTTTTCCAAAACATTGTTTACCGGAAACTCCTACGGTAAATCAAATGAACTAGAGTTTCAATGGTTTAGCCATCATTTCGTTATTGAATTTAGCCCTTTGATTAAATTTTAAAGTATACAAGTATAAGGATGTTTATACTTTATTCTTTTACTATATGGTTTTTACTCGATTTCGTGCTACATGTTATCTAGTAACTTTTATTATGTCTGTTTCCAATACGTATCTGCTTTACTTTACTTCAAGTTCAGGTTTACTCAATACTAATAGAAAAAAATAATCAAACCATCATGGCTTCTTAATCATGCGCAGTGTAAATGGGTGTTAGAGGGGGTTGTGGGGGGGCGAAGCCCCCCCCCTGTCCTTCTGCAATCAACTACTTTGGCTTGTAACTGTTATTATTTGCTGTTATTATGTCCTTCTGCAAACGACTGCTTTGGCGAGTAATTAGTTGCTGATAGTTTTGTAGAGCTACGTTTACTTAATTATAGTAAGAAAAAAAACATTCAAACTATCATGGCTTCTTAATCATGGGCAGTGTCCCCCCATGTCCTTTTGCAAACAACCGCTTTGGCGTTTAATCTTGTAGAGCTAGGTTTACATGGTACGAAACCATGGTAAGAAACCATTACGGTTTCTTAATCATGGGCAGAGCAAAGGGGGGGTGTGGGGGGGGGCGAAGCCCCCCCCATGTCCTTTCGAAAACAACTTCTTTGGCGTTTAACTGTTATTATTCGCTCATAATCTTGTAGAGCTAAATTTACACAGTAGAAAAAAAACATTCAAACCATCATGGCTTCTGAGTCATGGGCAATGTAAAGGGGGAGGTGTGTGTTTTGCAAACAACTACTTTGGCGTGTAACTGTTATAATTTGCTCATAGTATTGTAGTTTGGTTTACTCAATACTAATAAAAAACATTCAAACCATCATGGCACGTTAATAATAGGCAATCGGGGTGGGGGGGGCGTAGCCCCCCATGTTCTTTTGCAAACAAATGCTTTATCGTATACCTTTTATTAGTCGCTCTTAGTTTTGTAGAGCTAGGTTTACTCAAAACTAATAGAAAAAAGCATTCAAACCATCATGGCTTCTTAATCATGGTCAGAGTAATGGGGCGGGGGTTCGTTGCAAACAACTGCTTTGGTGTGTAATTAGTCGCTGATAGTTTTGTAGAGCTAGGTTGACTTAATTCTAATAGGAAAAATGCATTCAAACCTTAACGGCTTCTGAATCATGGGCAATGTAAAGGTATACGGGTAGTTTTGCTTTATAAATAGATAAAATAGTCTTCTAATAGATTTGCTTAAAAATTGTATACATATACACTAATCTCTGTTTTACTATTCCGATGTAAAATCTTAGGGAAAACCCTAACTTTTGGGGCTGTTGGAAGAGTTATATGATCAAAAAGATAATTTAAAACATATCGAAAAAAGTGTAGGAAAAGTAAAGATCACAGATGGTGTTATGGATTACAAGAAGTTTTGGCCTTTTTCTTCGTTCATCCTCTTACGGGAAGAATGAGCGTATACCTAGTTAATATCAAAGCAACAACGAGTATTTGTTTACATAAAGGTGATTTTATGATTAAGACTTACTAAATTTAAATCTTCAGTTTAATGTTTCTTAAAGTTCGCATATACAATTTAGGAAATATAGATAAGCAATCTCTCAAAGATAAACAAAGAACAAGTTTATTTCATTAGGGCCCCCAGAAGCAAAAAAACACTATTCGTTCATTTTCATATATATATATATTGAAGTAGTAATTATTCGGACGAGTTCGTAATCCAGCCCAATAGGACTACCGGAAGGGGGGTAAAGGGGGTAAACCCCCCCAAAAATGGGGGTTTTGAGTTTTTTTACGTAAAAAAATAAAAATAATCCAATTTTTGTTGGCACCATTGAATTCAGCTCAAACAAACAAACAATTTAGTATTTTGAATCACTAATCTATGTCCATTAGTTACCGAGATATTGAAAGTGGAAAACACAGTACGTTGTCCCAATGTTAACCTTATGGGAAATAAGTAAAATTCTTTATCTCGCTTATTTCTCAACATATCCTGATAAATTTGGTAAATGGCTTTTCCTAGTTCAGACCTACTAGATATTGAATTAAAACCACCCAGTTTTAACATACCCGTAGCAGCAAACCTGCATTCTCATTCCCCATGTTATTCTTATGGAGCTTAGAAAAACATGTCAAATCTCGCTATGTTGGATTGAAATATGTTGTTTTGCACTGGAAATTCGCTGAATATGCAGGTTTGCTGCAACGGGGGTATTCTCAGGATTGCAGTCATTGAATATTTTGTTTTCTTCTAGGTCTTGTAGATAAATATTGGCTAATGTACCAGACAAGGGGGATCCCATAGCTAATCCTTCCTTTTGTTTGAAAAACTTCGATCCATAGGTGAAATAGTTTTGATTGACCGTTGTTTTTGTTAAGTTCATTAAGTCTTTTATTTCATTTTTGGATAAGTTATTATTTTGGTTTAAGGATTTTTCAAGTATATTTGTCGTTTCTTGGACAGGTATATTGGTATACATACTTTTTACATCAAAAGAAACGAATACGGTTTCGTTTGGTATTGAAATATCTTTAATTTTTTCTATTATATAAACGTATTTTTAATCTGTAAATTTTCATTGAATTTTACGTTATTTTTTATTTTTTCATTTACATACTTACATAAGTTGTAGGTAGGTGCACTTCTAAAATTGACAACTGGTCTCAAAGGAATATCTTGTTTGTTTATCTTTGGTTGACCTCTAAGTTTTGGTACTGATGGTTTTATTGTTTTAAGTTGGATTTTAGTTTTGGTAGAGAGGGATTTACATTTGGAGATTATTTTGTTCATTTCCTTGTTGTAGTCTGCAGTAGGATCTTTGTTTAGTTCTTCAAATATATTATCATTGAGAAATGTTTCCATTTTTACTTTCTCCCCCCTATACGTAGTATATGGAGAAAGTATTGTTTTCGTCAAAATTTTCGAATTTGAGAAAACGTCATTAGTGTCCCCCACATCATTAGTGGATATATTCCTTTTTGTGCTCCCTAAATCCAAAAGAGTGGTTTTCGGCCTGGTGTCTGTCAGTCTGTCTGTGAGTGTGTGTGTGTGTGTGTGTGTGTGTGTGTGTGTGTGTGTGTGTGTGTGTGTGTGTGTGTGCGCGTGTGTGCGCGTGTGCGCGTGTGCGCGCGTGTGCGCGTGTGCGCGTGTGCGCGTGTGTGCGTGTGTGCGTGTGTGCGTGGGTGCGTGGGTGCGTGGGTGCGTGGGTGCGTGGGTGCGTGGGTGCGTGGGTGCGTGGGTGCGTGGGTGCGTGGGTGCGTGGGTGCGTGGGTGCGTGGGTGCGTGGGTGCGTGCGTGCGTGCGTGCGTGCGTGCGTGCGTGCGCGCGCGTGTGTGTGTGTGTGTGTGTGTGTGTGTGTGTGTGTGTGAGTGTGTGTGTGTGTGTGTGTGTGTGTGTGTGTGTGTGTGTGTGTGTGTGTGTGTGTGTGTGTGTGTGTGTGTGTGTGTGGATGTATGTGTGGATGTAAACAAAGCTAGAGACGACACTAGTGGTCCGATTTTCATAAAATTTGGCATGTAGGTATAAGTCCGTGGTATCTTCAGGCGTATTTTTCATTTTTTTGAATTTTTGATTTTAAGGGTATTTACTCCATAAAAACCCATTAAAAATGACAAAAATCCAAATTTCTGAAAACTGCTCTAACGATTTTGATAAAAATTTCATGGTTTTTAGTGCTTAAGATGACAAACAAAATCACACCACCCGCATGTCTGTAAAAATTCAGGTTCAGAAGTTATGTGGGTTTAAGTGTTAAAAAATTGATATTTCTCAAATTTAACAAAATCTGTGACCTCTAAAGAAAGTACTTGCAACCATTAAATTCGACTTGAAAAACTAAATAATCCAGTATTTTGAATCATTAGTTTACGTCAACTGGTTGCGGAGATAATTGATATTTTAGTTTGTCGGTAAACGCAGTACGTTGTCCAATGTTATTCTTATAGCAAATATTTAAAAATACCCCCGTTGCAGCAAACCTGCATACTCAGCGAATTTCCAGTGCAAAACAACATATTTCAATCCAACATAGCGAGATTTGACATGTTTTTGCAAGCTCCATAAGAATAACATGTGGAATGAGTATGCAGGTTTGCTGCTACGGGTATATTAAAATTGGGTGGTTTTAAATCAATATTTAGTAGGTCTGAACTAGGAGAAGCCATATACCAAGTTTTATCAGGATATGTTGAGAAATAAGCGAGATAAAGAATTTTACTTATTTCCCATAAGGTTAACATTGGGACAACGTACTGTGTTTACCACTTTCAATATCTCGTTAACTAATGGACATAGATTAGTGATTCAAAATACTAAATTGTTTGTTTTTTTGAGCTGAATTCAATGGTGCCAAAAAATTGGATTTTTTTATGTAAAAAACTCAAAAAACCCATTTTTGGGGGGTTTACCCCCTTTACCCCCCCTTCCAGTAGTCCTATTGGGCTGGGTTACGATCTCGTCCGAATAATTACTACTTTACACATCCATGCCAAATTTCATTAAGATTGGATCATTTTTACGCGAGTTATCGTGCTTAAAGACACATAGATATATACATATATATATATTTATGAAAATGAACGAATAGTGTTTTTTGCTTCTGGGGGCCCCAAAACGAAAAGTTATCATGGTCTTGGGATTAGGTATTACCATGAGTACTACGGTGACAGCTTCTTCCCTATAGGGGAAATTCGCTAAAAACCGATATCTCTGTTATTTATGAACCGATTTTAATAAAATTTGGTAAGTATTCGTGTGATAATTATTGTTAATTTGTTTTAATTCACTATATAAATTTTCTGGTTTTAAATGACATTAAGGGAGAAAGTATGTGTCAGTTTCCTGATCCCGTTTATTTCGTTATAGTTTTCTTTTGACATGATGATCGTTGTATAATTTTTATCTGCCTTAGCTATCATAGCATTATTTTCAATTAATTTTTCTGATATTGTTTTTATTATGTTCATATCATGTTTTGATCGATTTATATTAAAATTGACAACTGGTCTCAAAGGAATATCTTGTTTATACATATATATATATATATATATCTATTATACTAATTTGCTAAGGAATTTCTTGTGTACAGCAAAACTCCTTTTTTTAAGAACCGATTTTGATGATTGAGGTGTCAAATTAAAGGGAATTTTCTGTAGAGGTTATGGAATAATTTTTGTAATCCTAAGTTCAATGTGCTTTGCCCCACTGGACTTTAAAGTTCCCATGTATTTTAAATGGAAGTATATTTTACCAAACATATGGTTTATATAAACTCTTTTTATTGTAATTAACAGCTGTCTTGAGAAAAACCTTAATGTCTTCCTCTGTCACTTTGATATTTAATTACATTTTTTGGTTATTTTTTTAGTTTACAACAACTGCTTTGTGAAAGCATTCATATCTTGGTGGATTATTAATATTTAAATATAATATTCAAATAAAATTTAAATCTATTGTAGAAAATAAATCTGTTGTAGAGAATCACTCACATAAAATAATTTTTAAAAGTGAGTGTAAAAAACGTAATAAAGTTAACCAATAAATTTCATTTCACCAACACCAAACAAATATATTCTCTTCAAACTGTCTGTCTAAAAGAAATTCCTGATCAGATTTTTAAAGACGGAGACAAACGAATAAGAAGTTCTATTTCAAAAAGTGCTCCAACTTCCAAGTGGTACTTCAAGAAGGGTTTTACACTCCAACAAGAAATATGAAGGATTATGAATAAGGAGGATAGCTTGGGAGATATGATTACTGGTTCGCTTAAAAAGAAAATATAGCCTACCTTAGGATAGAAGTAATTAGTTATCCATAACCAATTATTCGAGATTTGAAGGAGACAGAGTTTTAACTATGGGCCTCCCAGCCACAAAAAGAGAAAACAATATTTTTATGTACAAGCAAGTCCTAAATGTAAGTGTTGAAGAAGTATGGACTAAATCCAGGGAATGGCGGGATTGTATGAAGACGACCTGTAACGGTGAAGGTTGCCAGAGGGCCTAATAAAATTGTTGCAGACATTAGAATGCGTATGTGAACAAATTAAAGAAAGAAAACTGTGAACCATATGAAGAAGAGAAGTGTGCATTTAGGATATTGGGAGTTCGAGGAAAAGTTGATGATAAAGCGAAAATCAAAAGGAACAAATAAAGGCTTAATACGAGTAGTTAATCTCACATTCAGGTTCGAGACCACTTCTATACAGCCCGAAGAAATTCACACATGGAAAATCTATAAACACAACAACTATGCTGTGTAAAAACTATGTACCTCAGTGGAGAGCAAATATTGATTATTATACTTCTAGAAATCATCAGAAAAAATATGAAAATTAAAGAGAAAACCAAACTAAAATCATAATAACATAAACTTATAAGAATTAAACTAATAATGATATCCAATATTTTGCAAACTATATAATATATGCCTGATCAAAGTTGACAAAATTTTCTCTCATCATTTAAATAGTTAATTTCATTAACTGGAAACGACTAGTATTATACTAATTTGCTAAGGAATTTCTTGTGTACAGCAAAACTCCTTTATTTATGAACCGATTTTGATGATTGAGGTGTCAAATTAAAGGGAATTTTCTGTAGAGGTTATGGAATAATTTTTGTAATCCTAAGTTCAATGTGCTTTGCCCTACTGGACTTTAAAGTTCCCATGTATTTTAAATGGAAGTATATTTTACCAAACATATGGTTTATATAAACTCTTTTTATTTTAATTAACAGCTGTCTTGAGAAAAACCTTAATGTCTACCTTCTGTCACTTTGATATTTATTTACATTTTTTGGTTATTTTTTAGTTTACAACAACTACTTTGTGAAAGCATTCATATCTTGGTGGATTATTAATATTGAAATATAATATTCAAATAAGATTTTAATCTGTTGTAGAAAATAAATCTGTTGTAGAGAATCACTCACATAAAATAATTTTTTAAAGTGGGTGTAAAAAACTTAATAAAGTAAACCAATAAATTTCATTTCACCAATACCAAACAAATATATTCTCTTCAAACTGTCTGTCTAAACGAAATTCCTGATCAGTTCTTTAAAGACGGAGACAAACGAATAAGAAGTTCTATTTAAAAAAGTGTTCCAACTTCCAAGTGGTACTTCAAGAAGGGTTTTACACTCCAACAAGAAATATGAAGGATTAAGAATAAGGAGGATAGCTTGGGAGATATGATTACTGGTTCGCTTAAAAAGGAAATATACCTTAGGATATAAGTAATTAGTTATCCAAAACCAATTATTCAAGATTTGAAGGAGACAGAGTTTTAACTATGGGCCTCCCAGCCACAAAAAGAGAAAACAATATTTTTATGTACAAACAAGTCCTAAATGGCAAGTGTTGAAGTAGTATGGACTAAATCCAGGGAATGGCGGGATTGCATGAAGACGACCTGTAACGGTGAAGGTTGCCAGAGGGCCTAATAAAATTGTTGCAAACATTAGAATGCATATGTGAACAAATTAAAGAAAGAAAACTGTGAACCATATGAAGAGGAGAAGTAGCCTATGCATTTAGGATATTGGGAGTTCTAGGAAAAGTTGATGATAAAGCGAAAATCAAAAGGAACAAATAAATGCTTAATACGAGTAGTTAATCTCACATTCAGGTTCGAGACCACTTTTATACAGCCCGAAGAAATTCACACATGGAAAATCTATAAACATAACTACTATGCTGTAACTCAGTGGTGAGCAAATATTGATTATTATACTTCTAGAAATCATCAGAAAAAATATGAAAATTAAAGAGAAAACCAAACTAAAATCATAATAACGCTAAGATAAGATAAACTTATAAGAATTGAACTAATAATTATTGTAAGGGTTCATTTTTTCACCCTTAATTTTTTTGTTATTGTCTATAAAATTATATAGCATAACCCCCACAATAGATAGGTCATTAGTTTCTACCATCAAACAGAACAGGTTTCAGTAACAATCAATCATCGATAAACTCAGAGGTTAGGAGCTGACCCTTAATGGGCATGGGCAGTTAGCGGCCGCGGCCCGATGTTGCCGTCGCCGTGCCGGCAGCAGACTGCGAAAATGCGTTTCTGCGCATGTCCGGCCAGAGCCGCTAATAAAACCAGCCGGACCGCCGCGGGCAGCGAGTTGTGCTGCCGAACCCTGCCACGACAACTCGCCTCTTGAAGTAAGTGCCTACCCGATCGACTTGTTTTTTTGTAAAAATAATTATTAGCTTTGCTGAAATAATTTTTTGCCGCTTTTGAGGCCTTAGCTTACTTGCATTGGCATTATGGAATGATTTAAGTCAGATACTGATTATTTATGAGAGAATAACGTCTTGTCAGATTTTGAGGTTATGTAACCAAATTGCCAATTTCATTTGCTGACATTATTTAGAAGCTTTAATTGATTGCATACTGAATGCCTGTTGGCTAAATGACTGCTTTATTTAAATAATGCTTTCTGCTTTAAGGCTTATTGTATAATACTGCTATAATTTGAACACTTGCACTTGTTATTTTATGCTTGCATTGTGATTTTGTATTTCGCTATGTTGTCTGTTATTCAGGTGCAACATTCACAGGTAAGCCTATGACTAAGTAAACCCCTACTGTATTGCTGTGATTTATTGCTGCGAGCCTTTGCTATTATAATTTGATCCATATGTTGCACCTACCTCAGCCTCATCCATATACCCAGTTTTACTGAAGTGATTATTATGAGTTAATCTTTTGTTAAGCCTTTGATATTATCGTAAAGCGAGTGTTTATAATTGGAATACAAGCATTATTATAGCCCGTAGTACACCTAAAGCATTAGGCCTAATAATAATGGTCAAAAATATCCGAAAGTAATAAGCTAACCTAAACTAATGGAAACTTAATGATTATGGCTAGTGCCTGCTGTTAGGATTTATAATACTATCCTAAAAACCCTCCACCACCTATTGCTGACGAATACACAGCATCCTGAGGGCAGCGTATGCCAATTCCTTTCTTAACCTAATTCGATAAATAGGCGAAAGGGGATTTTAGGTTAGCGACCGGGCTGTTATTTAGCAGTATTTTATACATTGTTTTGGGGTTATGGCATTACTCCTATAAACCTTCCACTCTCATTGCTGACGAATACACAGCATCCTGAAGGCAGCGTATGCCATTCCTACCCTAACCTAACCTCTGACTTGTCCATTTGGGGGAGCGTAGGGATAGCGATTAGGTTTTCTTTGTGGGGTTCACACGTATGTTCCCATCGATCCGATTACCTACCCTCTCTCATTGCTGACGAATACACAGCATCCCGAGGGCAGCGTATGCCAATCCTACCCTATCCTAACCTCTGACTTGTCCATTTGGGAAAGCGTAGGGATAGCGATTTGGTTTTCTTTGTGGGGTTCACACGTATGTCCCCATCGATCCGATTACCTACCCTCTCTCATTGCTGACGAATACACAGCATCCCGAGGGCAGCGTATGCCAATCCTACCCTATCCTAACCTCTGACTCATCGATCCAGGGAAACTTGGGGATAGCGAGTAGGGCTTTAACTTGGGGTTTGCAGGGTTGTCCCTGACAACCTTCCACCACCTATTGCTGACGTATAAACAGCATCCTGTGGGCAGTGTATGCCAACCTATCCCATTCCTAATTCTAGTCAAGGGGTTAGCGGGGCTATAAGGTTTTTAGGATTGAATACGAGTAAGGCAACGATGATGATTGGTCGCTGATAGCTTGTGCTTGGACCCTTAGTCTAAGTTGCCTTCTCTTTTGCTAGGATAATTACCTGAAATAAATGCACTAGATAAATTAATAATTTGAGATTAGAATTATACCGAATAACTTGTTCTCACGACTTTTCGACCGACCCCTGGAAATTGTAGCCCAGCTAGGCTGGACTATCCGAGTAAGAGGAACAAAAACTACGTCGACTAGTAAATTTCCTCACATTATATCCAATATTTTGCAAACCATATAATATATGCCTGCTCAAAGTTGACAAAATTTTCTCTCATCATTTAAATAGTTAATTTCATTAACTGGAAACGACTAGTATATATATAAATTCGAACGAATGGTGTTTTTTGCTTCTGGGGGCCCTAAAACGAAAAGTTATCAAGGTCTCAGGCTTAGGTCTTACCATGAGACCTACGGTAATAGCTTCTTCCCTATAGGGGAAATTCGCTAAAAGTTACAAGCGAACCCAATTTTAACGTGTTGTGCTTTTTTACTTTCTCCCCCCTATACATAGTATATGGAGAAAGTATTGTTTTCGTCAAAATTTTCGAATTTGAGTTGTTAGTGGTTATATTCGTTTTAGTGCTCCATGAATCCAAAAAAGTGGTTTTCGGCGTGGTGTCTGTCTGATGTCTGGGACGGTGGCGTGTCCTGTAATCCAGCTACTTGGAGGTCACGAATTGTGGATAGTTATGAGCGATGGCTTGTGGACACGGTGTTCCTTAGTGGGGATTAACGTCCGCACTATTGAGTACTCGTTCATTGGACCATCCTTATAATTAGACCAGTTCGTAAGTTGTTAACCGAGGCGAAATCGTGGTTCGGATCCCACGTAAAAATGTAGATTCCTTAGTTGCCATTGGCTGTTGGGCTATTAATTAACAGTCCTGTCTAAGGAATATGTCGGCCTTAGTCAGTAACAAGACTACAAGATCGCGCCACAATCATCCTTCACTCATCTGTCATTCATACTTGGCTTAAAATACCTACCTGGGTAGGTCGCCATTTCAACTAATGTACCTAATGTATCTAATGGCTGTCAGTGTGTGTGGATGTATGTGTGGATGTAAACAAAGATAGAAACGACACCAGTGGTCCGATTTTCATGAAATTTGGTATATATTTGAGTGATAATTAATTGTTAATTTATTTTATTTCACTACATATGTTTTCTGGTTATAACTGACTTGAAGGGAGAAAGTATGTGTCAGTTTCCTGATACCGTTTATTTGTATTGGGTTACCAGTATGTGAAAGCATGGGCATAGCTAGGATTTTTGTTTGGGGAGTGCTGAACCATAGGCAGAAAGTTTTTTAAGTATGTATTTATACTATAAGGAGGTAATTATTTAGAATTTTGGAGGGGTACTGTGCTGGAGTCCCTTCAGCAAACCCTTGCTTTGGTTACGCCCTTTTGTGTGAAAGACTATGTTTTTGTAAGTATTACCATGTTTTTGCGCTCTCATATTCCTATTAAACCACTTACTTACAAACCTACAGGAGAAACCATAATACAGAAGCTGCAAAAGGAGGTTCAACATACAATTTAAATAATTGTTCAGACATAAAGCAAGAACTCAAAATGTTCATTCACGTTTTGCTATTTTAGATCAAACAAATTTTGTGACTTTTGGAATTGGCTCACGAGGAACTATTTGAAATGTCTTGTTCTGGACTCTGAGAAAAGATTAAATTTAATGAATTAACCACCCTCAAAAATTATTCTTTAAGAAAATTACAGCGAAATTATCTATTATCATAATGCAGTTTAATAATTTTAACAAAATAACTAGTTGTATTTATTCTTTGTTTATCACGTTGCCAAAAATAGATAAAATTTGCTCATATGACATAAATGAATTAGCAAATTTATATACTTGTTGTTGTTGGGTAATGACCCTGTACACCAATAATTAATTCATTAATTAATCGTTGTTAATAGGCCTAGATCCAGCAAATACCAGAGCACCAAAGAATCCGTTCCAGAGAGCCGTTTTTGATGTCAAAAATTGTCAAATTTCAAAGTACTTTCTAAAAATATTATCGTTGAAGTAGATTTAATTTGGTTTTTACAATTACATAAGTAAACAACGTTTATTAGGTCCACATACATTTGCCAGTACCTATATTTTCGTTAACTTTAATTACATCTCTTTGGCTCTGTTGCTCAGTTGAACTCTTTTTACATTATTTCTCTTTGTGTAGCTGATTTATTCTATCTCGGCAAATAAGGTACTACGGTTCCGGATACTAGGTTTTCGATGTGTGCAACCTGTTCCTAAGCCGGTACAAAAGTAACTGGAACAGGAACGTAGTGTGACGTCATTTGGAACAGACGTGTGCTGTAGTAGCGCCGTTTTGACATGCGAATAGCCTCTACCTTGGCCTTGACCGAACGCAACCGTTTTGTGGGGGATTCTCCATCTCTCTCACAATCTTCCTTCCCTACACACCTAGCGCCGTGAATCAATCTGTAATGGTTCTATAAATACGTGAACTCTTTGTATTTTGGAAATGTTTTTGCTATATATATTTCATATCATGAGTGAATTTAGGTCATGGTATTTAGGGGTGCCAACTCACCTAACGTTTGAAGTATTGCATAA
Source organism: Flexamia atlantica (assembly GCA_035578135.1). Classification (NCBI taxonomy): domain Eukaryota; kingdom Metazoa; phylum Arthropoda; class Insecta; order Hemiptera; family Cicadellidae; genus Flexamia; species Flexamia atlantica. Next base: position 3,935,021 of record JAQJVK010000016.1, on the reverse strand, counting down.
TTCAAACATCAAACTTCATTGAAATGGTCTGTTTAACGTGTTTCAATGGTCCGTTTTAAGGTCTATTATAAACAACAACCATTTGCAATTTATGAAAATACCTCAATCAAAGTTAGGCCTATGTTGAAAACATTTTCCCCTTCACTGCCAACAAATCCATCAAATATCAGGGGCACTAGGCATCCCCCCCCCGGCACACCCAGAATTCCGCCCATGTTTCATATGAATATTATTGTAAACCACAATAAGCCTACTTACTCATGGTGCAGGTATATCTGGCAACAAACCTGGTATAGTTCCACCATGTACTGACTAACCTCAAGGCTTTTGAATCGAAAGTATGATATCAAAGGATCAAAGACTAACCAATCTTAACGTAAATTCTCAAAACGTTTATTGTGGTTCAAATCTGAAGGGACACAGACTACGGTGTTTGTTTGTTAAGCTGTTGGTGTACTGTTACGCTTCTTTAGCTCCTGCCTCAGCCGATATTTTCTTGAATTTGTTTACGTAGCAGGTCATTTCTTCAAGCTGAGTTTTCTTAGGTACACTGCAGTCTGTGAACAGAGATGTATACATTAATATACAAATATGATATTTACAATACTTTTAGCGAATTTCCCCTATAGGGAAGAAGCTATTACCGTAGGTCTCATGGTAAGAAAAAATATCATGGGTAAGCCCGAGACCATGATAACTTTTCGTTTTGGCCACCAGAAGCAAAAAACACCATTCGTTCGAATTTTAGCGAAAAGTAGCGTGTAAAGTAGTAATTATTCGGATGAGTTCGAAAACCAGCCCGATCGGACCACTGGAAGGGGGAGTAAAGGGGGATAAACCCCCCCAAAAATAGGTTTTTTTTTGGTTTTCACATATAAAAATCAAAATAATCCAATTTTAGTCAGCACCATTGAATTCAGCTCGAAAAAAACAATTTAGTATTTGAATCATTGCTCTATGTCCATTGGTTACCGAGATATTGTAAGTGGTAAACACAGTACGTTGTCCCAATGTTAACCTTACGGGAAATAAGTAAAATTCTATATCTCGCTTATTTCTCAAAATATCTATGTTATTTCTAGAAAAATTTATGTTGGCACCATTGAATTCAGCTCAAAAAAACAAACAATTTAGTATCTTGAATCATTGCTCTATCTCCATTGGTTACCGAGATATTGAAAGTGGTAAACACAGTACGTTGTCCCTATGTTAACCTTTTGGGGAATAAGTAAAATTCTTTTTCTCGCTTATTTCTCAACATATCTTAATAAAACTTGGTTTGTGGCGTCATCTAGATGAGATCTAATGTATTTTAGTCTAAAACCCCCGAAATTTCCATTTTGTGGTAGCAAACCTGCTTAATCATTCCCCATGTTATCCTTACGGGAAATAAAAAAATTCTATATCTTCCTTATTTTTTAACATTTCTTGATAAAACTTGGTATATGGCTTCTTCTAGTCAAGATCTACTAAACAATGAATTAAAACTAACCAATTTTAACATACCTGTTGCAGCAAACCTGCATACTCATTCCCGATGTTATTCTTATGGAGATTACAATAACATGTCAAATTTCGCTATGTTGGATTGAATTATGCTCTTTTGCATTCGAAATTCGCTGAGTATGCAGGTCTGCTGCAACGGGTGTATTTTCTCCTTCGTAGGCATTGTTAAAAATCGAAGCACACCGTTTGAAACAAACTTTAATGTAAATGTGAAAAATCCCATTACATTTAGGGGCTTACGGTACTGAAAAACATAATAAATTAAAAATTTAAAAATTAACGGACCCTATGAGTTCCTATGGTCATTTATTGGCGACGAAATAAATGTCAACATTAAAACACAAAAACAAGTGAAAAGTGAGTTGCTTTTTTGTTGGAGCAAAATAAAAATAAATTTGTTGTTAAATAAATAAATAATTTGTTGGAATGAAAATAAAAATCTAAATAGGCTAATTTCTGGTTGTATTTCGACCAGGAGGTGATCGTCAGTATTAAATAAATTGTGAGAACAATACTGAGGTTCAACACCAAAATTTCGCATAAAAATGGGTTTAGACATAGCATTACTGAATAACTTGTGAAAGCAAAGGAAAGCATCGAGCGAGGATTAGGCTTAATCTTGTATGAAATTACAATCTAAGTTTGCAATTTAAGCCTACTCTCGCCAATCAACCAGTAATCGGCCAAAACCAGTAACTGGTCTCCTTCAAACATCGATCGTAAAACTAGCAACATAGCATGCCTGAAGGAGATTGAATCTTTGCTTAGCATTACTATGGGTAATCTATCAGCGTGTATAAGAAAAGGAGTGTCTGAAACTTGGATATTGATATCAGCTACATTGTATACTAATCAATAAATGAATCCTACTCACTCGTCTCCACCCCCAGACTCCTGATGATGTGTTCCGGGTGAGGAAGTGTTTAAAAAATCTCATGACTAAGTTAAGTCAACATAATTGTTCACTACAATATATCTTTGGTAGTGGTGAGTTGGAGGGGTAATATCAGGGATAATTAATTGGATCCGGAAGGAAAGTGGGACAGGGTTCGGTAGGCAGGGAAGTGGCGTACTAGGCGCAAGTTTCAATAAAATAAATGCAATATAAAAAAGTAGCAACAATAACATTTATCCGATCCTTTCGATTAAGGGTTTAAAAATGGTTAAAATTGGTCAAACGAAATCTGACTACCTATCGCCACTGGTAATAACAAACTTCTGATAAAAAAACTATTTAAGAAAAAAAACTAAGAAACCGGTAAAAATAAAATTCTCTAAGTCCAATCTAAAAGGTCTTTTTGAATGGCTTAAACGGTTTAAAATTGGCAAATGACCTCTGATAAAACTGGGGGGTCTCTCTAACTCCGGGTTAAAAATTAGGACTCTCAGTCAAAAAATAAACCTGCAAAAAACACGAAGAAAATTGTTATCTCAATAAAAGTCCAAATCCAATAAAAGCCCAAATCTAGATAATTTTTTGAGGGTTGAAACGGGTTAAAAATGGAAAATGACCTAAGATAAACCTGGAGAGTAAGACTCACTAGCTCTTTTTCAAAAAATAGCTCTCTGTCAAAATATGAATAATAAAAACTAAGAAAACTTAAAATTTAATAACAATTAACTTTAGAGGACTCCTTGAGGGGTTGAAGAGGGTTGCAACTGGCAAATAACCTTTGATAAACCTGAAGGGTCAAACAGACTGTTTATACGCAAAACGTTAGGCCTCTCAGTAAAAAATTGCAAAAATGAGGAAAATTTAATTTCAAATAATGTTTTACTCTACATGACTTTTTGTGGGGTTGAATCGAGATAAAATTGGCAAACACAGCTCGAACGATCAAACTTACTTCGTCTTAGAATCAAGGCCATTCAGTAAAGAAAATTTTGGAAAAAGTCTCGAAAAAAACTTGAAAATATTTTTGAAAGTCCAATTAAGCCTAGAGGATTTTTAAGGGTTGAAAAGGAGAATATACGGCAAAGACTTCTATAGTACAAACGAAGATCGTGATATTTAAAAAACTAAAAATAAAAAATTGGGTCTCTCAGTTAAAGGAGAGTTTGCAAAAGAACAATTAAACTGAAAATTTTAAATAATTTCACGTTTTGAGGCCATTTGGGGGGGTCCTCATAACCAAAGTTGTAGAGAATTTTAAACTGAATCCTGTTAGTGATTCTTGTTTTTCAACAGCATCTTTAATTTCGGCGATAGTACCCAAAAACGAAAAGTGCTTTTTCGGAATTCAAGTTTTCCTTCCTTTTGGAGGAGTGGGGTGTGGATAATATTTATTTCTTTGATATTCGAGCCAAATTTCAAGTTTCTAAATCATATCGGGATCATTGCGGCACACATGCGGTTGTAACTTATAGAATCGCCTCGCTTGCATGGGGCTCCGCCCCCAGACCCCCATTGTTTGGACCCCCTGAGGAGGTTTGGATATTGAAAAGTCATAAAACAAAAGTAATTAAATCGTTGGCGAAACTGACATTTGGCAAAAGTTATATTTGATAGTTATTGGTAGTTCGGGGGTAGGGGGAGTAGTTGGTGATGAAGGAGATTGTTGGTGGGGTGCAGGGGAATTGGTTTTCAGTGGGGAGATGATTGGCGGGGATTGAAGCGAGGCAAAAGTATTCGTTTAAAATTAATGTAGCTAAATTAATTGTTTCATTTATTGGTCGTACCTAGGGGTTAAAGTGGTTAAAGTTAGCAGCTGTCTTTGGATAAACTGATCACGACTTCGGGTGACACTGACTAATCCTGTGTCAAAAATTGGGTCTCTCAGTCAAGAAATAAATTAGCAAAAGAGTAACTATGAGAGAAATTAAAACATTAATAAAACATTTTCATCAGGAGGGACTCAGGGGGTGAGAGAGATGAGATTTGGCAGAATATCGCCAAACAATGTAGTAGAGAGTTCAAAACTAAATACTCTAAATTTTTCAATTGGACCTTAAATTGGAATTTGATTCAAATTTGTAAACTCGAGTGAGTTATTCTTGCGGCTGTCTACAGTGATAATGATAAAGTACCTGGTGGACCGAGCCTTGCTCGGTGTTATTTCATGTTTACCAGTTCATCCAGTTACTATAAAATATCTCAATGTCATAAAATGTATCAATATAAACCTTTTTTATTGCTCCATGGACTCTTCATCCCACCTGCTGTATTTTCCCTTGATAGCTGTAGATTCCAAACAGCTGTTATTATTACTTCATTTGTTTACACTTTCCTTGTTTATTTTCGTTGCTATCACGGCAACCCATAAGGCCAACGTTAAAATTTTACAACTTTAAAATTCGATTTATTACGTTATTAGATTTTCTCTGGCCAAGTAATCTGCGTAAAAGACGTTTTTGAGTCATAAATTACTTATTTCCAGACTTTGAAAGAAATCCTCGGAGCCGTTTTTGAGATAAATGTGCAAGCATACAAGCAAGCACGCACGGCCGGACGATAACATTGCTCATATAAGAGTATAGGATAGGATTCCTTAACTTTTGATCTGCGTTTGATACGCCTTATACTGTTTTATTTACTACGACTATTACAATCAATATCGCTAGTCTCTAGTGGATGCTGATGTTTAAACTTAAGTTTGAATATAGAAAACTATCTTCCCTGTTGCATTTAATTTTGTATACCGTAACTTAAAATTTTAGTTTTAATATTAACTTTTTTTATTTACCTTTTTCGAAATCTTTCTTGTTTTTGCCGTCTTCTGCGGCGTTAATCCAAATCCAGAACTCTGAAAGATGTTGTTACATTAGATAAGAACATTTGTCTAAGAATCAGTCAGATTAATCAGTTCGTCTGAGTTGCTCCCAATGGGTTTCTATAGAATAATGCCTATTACTAATGTCGCTCAAGTCGCTTTAAAAATGATAGATTTTAGAATTTTTTGTTTGGCTACCAGTACTGTAATCTTTTACATTAAGACAATTATAAATTGCATTGAATTGCATTGAATGTATTTTATTTTCTTTTATGTGAATAGGCGTTGCCCCATTGGACATGTATGTTAACACAAATTTACATGTACTAGTGGCTTGTAGGGGCAAAAGCCCCTAAAAGTAAAATACAAATGCTGGATATTTAATGTTTCCTTCACACACACAGCTCGGTAACAGTTTGACGGAATTAAACGTTTAAAGTGTAATGTTAAAGATATTTTGACATTTGCTAGTACGTATCAGAATTTTAAGAAAGTGCGTTACTTCAGTATAGTAAAGGACTGAATTTTTTGGAACAGTGGCGCCACACTTCGTTCTCAAAACAAACTCAGTCTACTTTGTTTACAATTAAACATATGGACATGGTTTGAAAAAATTCTTAAGGTTAACCACAGACTGCAGCACTTTCATTTCCCTAAGAATAAGCTAATAAATGAGGATGAAATCAGATAATGGTCTTCCGTTAACGACTCCACGCTCCACGTTGGAGCCTTTGGTTCCACTTCATAAAGGAAGTTAGGTTTGGAGACCATGAGTTGGTAAATAGTTGATATTGAGGACTTTACATTACGTTCAATACCTTTTCATGATTGCACGTGAGTAAATACTGCTTTGTCTTGGTACATTCAAAATTAAATATACTTTTGATTGGCCAAATTTAAAGGTGAACCTTTTTGGTAGGATCAAATTTAAAGTTGACGTTACACTCAATAGCTTTTAGAGCAGCACATTCTGTTGTTCCTCAGTCAAAACTATGACCATTTCCGACCGCACATAAACCTAGTAGAGCTGGGCCTTAAAAATAAATTATGAATGAAGTCTGCTCTGTACCTATAGCCTGCGCTTATTCGATTGTGTAAATGTTACAAATCAATCAGCCTTAAATAAGCAACAGCTACTACTACATGATACAATGTAAAAAGTAACAGTCGTATTTAATTCCTCTGGCTTTTTAAGGTTAAGATCCCTAAATTATAAAAACGGAAAATTTAAAAGTAAAAAAAAAACAGTCATGTGTTATAGTACGTTCAACCTATTTTGCTGGATTTTAAATAAACCATATATCAACATCTAGAATGTGGTTTTAAATCAAGTATAAGCAACACATGTTTTATTGTAAACAAAGCAGACGTTTTTCGATCCCAATGCTTTTTAAATGGCAGATATTTTACGTTAGTTCTCGTTTTCTGGTGAATTTCAAGCAATTCCATTATTTTTCCCGCCATCACGGAATAGAGACCTTTAATTTGAGCCCTCTCCCATCTTTGTACGACTTGCCTGACGCCTACAATTTTGACGCAAAGAATCGCCTTACGAAATTAAATATATGATTTCTTACGGAAGGAATATTTTTTAAGATTTACATCTTGTTATTGTTTGTACCAAAATATACGTATTTTATATTTTCTTGTAGGAGATTTAATTTTCTTATATTTAAATTTTCTCAGAGTATGGAATAGTTTATAGTTTTGGAGATATTGAGGCAAACCCAAAAAATGATACCTAAAATCCAATGTAGATGTCACTTGCCTACCACCTACCATTGGGGATTTTTGGCATGTTAAAGTATACACCTAGGGGGACATTTTAAATTAATTTCTAGAACAATAACATCTTTACTTCTTAATGACTGGGCTATCGGGAAGGATGACTCCTGATAGACTCATGACTTGTCTATTGTTGTCAATGTTAGTCTTTAAGATTATTCTTGTTGATTATTAAATCAGCTGTTAGAGCCTGCAAGGTGTTAAGCTTCAACATATTCGTATGTCTGTATTGACATTTGAAGGCGTTCGATTTTCGAATTATTTATTTCAATGTTACTCTTATGGGGTCTCCCGCCGGGAGGCAACGTAATCACTTTAATCCCGCTGGAAAACAATAGTTATTTTTATTTTGAGTGAGTAAAGTACATTTTCTCACGAGTAAAGGGCGCCCGAGTTTGCAAGGGTAAACATTTTCACGAGAGAAACAAAGTACTTTACTCTCGAAATACACACTATATTTTCCCCTCACCTGCAATGGTAAATATCCTGACCATAAAAATTTATTTTATCAACTTAGTAAGTAATAAAAATATCTATTTTGTTTCGTTCTGCTATTAGCGCCTGAATACAGCTAGCTGCAACCATTTATGCACCAGCGATCAGCTGATTGTTGCAACGTTCTTACATGATATTTCTCAGCTGATTGTTGTTGATGTTATTCTTTATGTAATTATTCCTACCACTAAATCAGCTGTTAGCCCCTGCATTCACTGAGCTGCAACATATTTGCGTGATTCCGTTGAAATGTGAAGGCGCTCGAATTTTTGAATCTTTGATTTCAATGTTATTCTTATGGATTTACTTTGCCTCTCGCTAGGAGACAAAGTAATCAATTTACTCCTACTGGGAGACAAATTATTATTTTACTCACCCATTACAAGGAGGAAAAATCCGCTAAACATAGCAGGTGGGGGAAAAGAATTATTTTACTCACTTATTAAAAGGAGTAAAAACGTCTAGTAAACATAGCAGGTGGGAGAAAGGTATTTTGGTCGTAAATACGTGACAACTCAAGCTATACTTCACACTTATCCCAGATATTATAAAAACGGTAAGGGACATGAAGTTAAACAAACAACCTCAGCAAATCTAATATAAGTAAACTTTCATTACAAAAATTTGGAATAAGAAAATCTTAAACGAAACCTTTAATATTTAATATATTCGAATCCTTTATATAATGTGTTTGCATTTACACCTCTCACCGCAGATTTTCTACCGTGGAGTATCTGTGTTTCATACTTTTATCATTTGAACGGTAGGCAACTCAATATATCTTTATATAGTTTTTGGATCTAACCTGGGTAGGTCGCCATTTCAGCTAATGTATCTAGTAAAAAGTTTATTTCGAAGTTAGAGCTGCAAAACCCTCTCGACTTAGGGGCAAGTACTCTTTTTGTCAAGGAGTTTACGGATTGTTAATAAACCGATTGATTTCGTTCGCTTGGTACCAGAAATAATCTTTGTAAGCTATTTGTTGAAACTGTAAGTATATTTAATTGACTGACATAGTTCATAGAACAACTAACTATTGACCATACCTTGGAAGTTGACGGTTTCGTCTTCATCACCGTCGGCCTGTGCTCCGTCAATTTGTTTCAGGAATGTTTTCATTTGATTCTTGATATCATCGTTAAAGTCGTCCTCGGTGAGCTCGCCATTATCGTCTTGATCTAAAGCCCTGTAAAAGTCGTTTAACAGTTTGAGACAGATATATATATTGTTTTTTTCTTAAGAATCGGTGAATACACCAAAAACTTTTAATATTGTACCATATTTCATTCATTTTCTTTTTCCTCGCTAAAACTGATCTCATTACCCTCGACTCTGAGGAATTACTCTCCTTAATTATCCTATACTCTCATATGATCAATGTTATCGTGCTTACTTGGTTGGTTGTTTGCACAATTAATTATCCCAAAAACGGCTCTGAGTATTTCCTTAGAATTTGTAAAATAATTTATTTTTGCTCAAAAACGTGATTTATGCAGTCTACTCCGCCTGAAAAAATCTTATTATATAAAATTAGTAAAATTTTAACATGGGGTCATGTGGGTAGCCAAATTGGAGACGAAAATAACAACGAAAATGTAAACAAAAGTTTTCAAGTTACAAAGCAGCTGACTACAAACAGACCTTGAACCGCTAAGACGAATAGAGAAAGAGTACCTGGTGGACCGAGCCTTGCTCGGCGTTATTTCATGTTTACCAGTTCATCCAGTTACTATAAAATATTTCAATGTCATAAAATTGATAAATAGAAACCTTTTTTATTGCTCCATGGACTCTTCATCCCATTTGCTGTCTTTCCCTTGATGACTGTAAATTCCAAACAGCTGTTATGATTACTTCATTTGTTTACACTTTCCTTGTTTATTTTCGTTGCTATCACGGCAACCGATAAGGCCATTGTTAAAATTTTACAACTTTAAAATTCGATTTATTACGTTATTAGATTTTCTCTGGCCAAGTAATCTGCATAAAAGACGTTTTTTAGTCATAAATTACTTATTTCCAGACTTTGAAGGAAATCCTCGGAGCCGTTTTAGAGATAATTGTGCAAGCAAGCAAGCAAGCATACAAGCATACAAGCATACAAGATAACATTGCTCATATAAGAGTATAGTAATATGTACACATAACACTGAATTCAGTGTTAGTAAAGATTGAACAAAGAGTATGCATGTATTTCATCGGACGGTGGTTTAGACCATAAGGATAAAAATTGTAATTTGAGGACGTAACTTAGTCATTTAAGTTTTTTTGTTTATGCTACTCTTCACTAATAAACCAAGCATTATGTGCGAATAAATGAAATAAAAATGATGTTTGGGGTTAGCGCGTAGTTAATCACTTGTGTTTTTAGCGCTATTACAAATTATTAGGTTTTATTTAAAAACACCTTATTCCAATAAAAACAAATGAAATAGGAAAAAATAAATCAAATAACAATGTCACATAGTATAAAGAGGATAATCTAAATCATATAAAAATGTTTCATAGTTGTAAACAAACGCAACGTGGCGATTTGACAGCTTGAAAAAAGGTAAACAAACAACATGTGTTACCAACAATGTTTTTAATGTAACTTGTATTCAAGGTCTCCAGAGAACAAGAGAAGAGAAGAGAAGAGAAGAATAACAATACTCAGGCTCTCTAAATCAAAGGTGTAAACAAATCGTGACGTCTTCTATAGACCGGAAACATATAACCTACAGCTGGGATCGTGACGTCTTTTATAGACCAGAAACTTAAACCACTTGGTTCCACAGGCCTTAAGGAATCTAGGCAACCTGAGAATAATAAGTAATTATCATTCTCTTCTTATCTGTCTACAGACCTTGACTTGTATTAAAAAGTTTGATGATTTGTAAATTCTTTGGCCAGCTGTTTATAGGAAGAATTCTACTATTACGAGTACTCGAGCTTTTGAGCTTTTCCATATAAATCTTTCAATACTTTCAACTATCAAATTCAAATTTCAAATTTCAACTTGAAATTAACTGTGTATTATCAACTTACCTCACCTCGTTTTGGATTTTGCCTACCCTTTACAATAAAAGTAGTTGACGTTCGAGAAGAAAGTTGGCGCGGCCGATTTTTAACGCAATCGTCTTTTACGGAAAATTGTTGACGGAAATTGTGTACCTTCGTCTTCAACGGTTCAATTACTTTCCTTAATTACCCGAGATCGCCTCTCATGGCAAAAATAACTCAATAAAAAACCGCGTTCTTTTTTTGCATCACAGCTGCTACCGCAGCGCCGATTGCGCTTAACCGTCGAAAATTTTTTTCAATATTTCAATGCAAAGGTATTTTTGTTTTGTCGCTAAATAGGAATATTCTAAAGTCTTCATCTGTTAGTAAACTGCATATTACATGCTAATATTATACATACAAGAAAATAGTTTTAAATGTAGCGATTGGTCGAAATCACGTCCATGTCAGAATGTCTCTTGTGGGACAGCTGATAGAGGCCACGGCCTGTGTTTATTATTGAGGTAAAGGTATTTTTGTAAACATCTTTCGTCGAATGTAATTATGTAGAAAGATTGCAGCTATAATTTTTTTCTCCCTTTGAAAATTAGTTAAGCTTTAAGACCAATGTTCGTTAAGAAAAAAAAATGTTAATAGGCCCATACGATTATTGATGAAATTCTTTAATACCTACTTCACCGAGCAACGCTTGGTCCTCCCAGTATTGCGGCATCATCTTATGCCCAGAAATCCTGCCTGCCTAGATGTTTACCTTAAAATGTCAGATGCTTTTAACGTAGTAATATCTTACTTGAACAACTCGACGATATCATATTCAGTCATGACATTCTGTATATATTCTACGAGTTTTTCGTTGAGGGCTGTTATATCTTCTTGTTTCTCAAGTTTTGTTGGAGCTTCTAATTTGTCTGAAATAAAGGCATTAGGGTTTTAGGTTATTTTTATCCATTCATTTGAAGCATAAATAATATTATGCTTCAACGTTATTGAGTCGGCCCACTGGCCGGTACGCGTCGATTGAAAGTGAACCTTTTAAATGAAATGGATTTTTTGTTCGTGTGAAATGTGTTGTGTTCGTTTTAACTGTAGTGTGATAATGAACTCATGTTCGAGTTTGGTATATTGAAATTGACCTGGGGATGGAAACTATGATTTTCTGAAACCGGTAGTTCATTTGGATTTAGTAAAGCTGTTGACTGAGGTAATATATAGACCTATGCCTGTTTTTATTTATCAATTTCAGCTTTGGAGGCTATCTCAATATAAATAAAACAAAGAATGTTTTAGAATTTAGAATTCTATCTCCCTGGGTAGGTAAAATTCTAAACCCCGATCCATTATTGATGATGACAATCAATGAGTATAATTCATCAAATACCCCCGTTTCAGCAGACCTGCATACTCAGCGAATCCCAAATGCTTAAATAAATCATTTGGCATTTTAAGCCTTAAATCAAGAAAAATTAACTTAAATCCTAAAATGAGCATACAAAAATTTTCTCCATAAGAATAACATGGGAAATAAGTATGCAGGTTTGCTGCCATGGAAGAGTGAAATTTAGATATTTTTTGCAATAATCCAGTAGATATCAACTTGATGAAGCCATATGCCAAGTCTTTTTCATATATGTTGAGAAATAAGTGAGATATACAATTTTATTTATATCCCATAAGGTTAACATTGGGAAAACGTACTGTGTTTACCACTAGCGATATCTCGGTAATCCGTGGACATACAGCAACAATCCATGATACTAAATTATTTGTTTTTTTTAAGCTGAATTCAATGGTATAAACAAGGATTTCATAGTTTTAAATTTTTTTTACATAAAAATCCCAAAAACCCTCTTTTGGAGGGGTTCACCCCCCTTACCCCCCCTTCCAATATATACAATTATATAAGTCATATATTATAAGTTATATAATTATACAACTTTTTTTTAGATTAATTTGTCACAAACCAGATTGTAAAGCAAGAAAATATTGTTCGTACTTGTTTCTGAGAGTTGTTGAATTAGCCCCATTAGGCCCGAATGTAATGTTTATACATTCATTATATTAAACTAACCCCAATTAGTCTTTATATATTATTTTTATTACCAAACAATACACAATTGTAAATTTATTATGAGGATTATCACTGCAAACACCATTTCAAAAGTATGACTTAAACGTCAGTAAATCGCAATGTCCTCCATGAGGTACCTGTCTTATCAAAGTGATTAAGTGATTAAGTGATTAAGATCAATAAGATTGATAAATTCTTTAGGGTTTCCCAGGATCTCAATGGCCTAACTTGATTTGAGAAATTTCACCCTCGCTCACAGCGTTTTGTAGCACTTCCCTGACCCTAACTAAACCAGTTTTCTTGATTTTTTCCCACGTTCCAGGTCTGTGAGAACTCTGGAATGCTGAGGTGGAATACAAGTTTTACGATGTGTGATATTTTCTTTGTAATTTGTAAATTTCCAATTATTGATGATACCAAAGCAAACCGTTTGGGTCTAAACCGTGCGTTTTTCTTTCCGATTGAGCCCCATCATGTACCACGTTTAGTTTTATTACTTTCTCCCCCCTATACATAGTATATGGAGAAAGTATTGTTTTCGTCAACATTTTCGAATTTGAGTTGTTAGTAGATATATTCGTTTTAGTGATCCCTGAATCCAAAAAAGTGGTTTTTGGCGTGGTGTCTGTCTGTCTGTCTGTCTGTCTGTCTCTCTCTCTCTCTCTCTCTCTCTCTCTCTCTCTCTCTCTCTCTCTTTCTGTGTGTGTGTGTGTGTGTGTAAACAAAGCTAGAAACGACACCAGTGGTCCGATTTTCATGAAATTTGGCATGTAGGTATAAAGCCGTGGTATCTCCAGGCGTACTTTTCTTTTTTTTGAATTTTTGATTTTTAAATCTTAAATTCTAGTATTTTGAATCATTAGTTTACGTCAACTGGTTGCGGAGATAATTGATATCTTAGTTCGGCGGTAAACGCAGTACGTTGTCCAATGTTATTCTTATGGCAAATATTTAAAAACTGATATCTCCGTTATTTACTAACCGATTTTGATAAAATTTGGTATATATTTGTGTGATAATTAATTGTTAATTTGTTTTATTTCACCAAATACGTTTTATGGTTTTTAAATGACTTGAAGGGAGAAAGAAAGTATGTGTCAGTTTCCTGATACCGTTTATTTTATGTTAACCTCAAAATCCCTAGCCTATCTGGGGATCTGTGGATCTTTTGATCTCTGGATATCAAAAGATAGTATGACGAATAGTTTTTTTTAGTATATCCAATGTTCTAAATAATAAGTAATGATTCTTCACCTAATTCTTATTTTAAAATGTGCCAAAATTACAAAATAAATTTACCAAATCAGTTTTTCTTACAAGAACCTTAAAAGCCTAGCACTCAGTGGAAGTTACTCTTTTCAACAAGTTTGTGCGATATATCGTTAAGCTGGAACTCATAGGTTTAAAACAGGTTGGAAACTAGCTTCACGGCTTAATTCGTGTCGTATGTAAGTAGGACGAAGAAACCGCACTCTTCCCTAAAAATTTATACCCTCAGATAGCAAAGGCTGGTAAACTATAATACCCATATCATCAAATTCCTGTTTTCTCATAAAGCCTTCCTGTTTATCATAAACATAATATTTGTCTGGACGATTAAATTTGTGAAATAATGATATCTGTTAGTACTAGTTCTTTCCAAAATCATTGATATCTAAAAAAATCAATTTAATTGGGTAGTATATTTCGCAACGGGACCGAAAACACTTTAGGCCGAGGTGCGGACGCTATTTTTCACCACACTACACAATAAAATCACTAAACAACATTAAAAATCTGATTATTTATCTGACATACTTGGAAACAAAACTTTTGAGGTTATGAGCGACGATACAAATTCTTTCTCATGGTTTAAACAAACACAGCTATTTAAATCATATGTGATCGCAACCATCATGTCTTTGGAACCTAATGAATGCCGTCTAATTATATGATGTTCTCACGTTGTTTCAAGCAAATAAACTATCAGCTGACTTTCAGCCCTAGGGCCGAAAGTTTTTGGCCCTCTGGTGGAAAGCGCTGGTTTCGGCCACCAACTGACGTTTGTAAAACAGGTGATTACATCGTAGAGTGGTAAAATAGTATATTTCGCAACAAGGGCCGAAAATGAGGTTTTGCAGGCTCGAGATTGTGTTTCAAATTCGAGACGTAGTCGAGAATTTCAAACGATCGAGAGCTGCAAAACCCTTTCGGCCGAGTTGCGAACGCTATTTTTCACCATACTACTCAATGTAATTTACCCTAAATAATTTAAAAATTGATTATTATTTCACTCATTTGAAAATATAACTTTAAGGTTGTAAGCGACGATACAACTTCTTTATCCTTATTTTTTAAACAAACACAACTATGAAAAGCATATGATCGCAACCATTCTGTATTTGGAACCTATTGAATGCCGTATTATGTTATATTCTGACGTTGTTTCAAGCAAATAAACGATCAACTGACTTTCGGCCCTAGGGCCCCAAACGTTTTCGGTCCTGTGGCGGCAAACAGGGTGTTTCGGTCCGCGTTTGACGTTTGTAAATCAGGTGATTTCGTCGTAGTGTGGTGAAAACAAGTTTTCAGACCAATTGGGATTTTTCCGAACAGAGAAAAATCCAAAATCTAGTTGCAAATATAATTTAAAAATTATTTATGTATCTTAAAATGTTATCTATTTTAAAATTACGAGTTGCGAGGGGAGGGTGTAATGTTCTCTTTTAACTATTAATGGAAAGAAAACCCCTCCTCCTTAGGATGAACATCAATATTGATCAAGATGATTTTTATTTACTCTTAATTATTCTTTTCACCTACCTTTGTATTTTTCGGCAAGTTCCTGTTGCTTAACGTACCAGGTGAATTCTGGAAAACACACGTTTATAAGCTATTAAAGTGTTCATTGTCACCCTGGTTTGGAATATATAACAAACTAGTATTTATACCCACGGCTTCGCTCGCTGAAAGGATAACAAATGTTTGGTGCAATAATACATTATTTGTAATGTGCAATTTTTATAAATTTACAAATAGACTGATGATTTCAATAAGTTATCTGGACTTTACGTTTTTAAGCGCTTAATTACAAACTTAAGGTTGCATCTCCATCCCATATTGACATGAGAAGATGAAACGTTTCCTCGATAAATTTTCCTCCTTCTCTCAAATGGTATAAACTGGCTATCAATTGCTAACACATTCAAATTTTTCGGTTTTGCCTGAAGAATACTAAAATTTCCTTGTTGATCTATTATTTAACCTATAAAAATGGGTTTCTAATAATTTGAATAAAAAGGTACCCACTTCAGGGGTTCGAACTCAGAACTTTCATTGCACCCCTAAAACTACACTCTGCTGACCCCTAAAACCAGTCGGCCACTTTGAAGAATAAGAGGCATTTGATATATAATTGATGTAAATACCGCAAAGGGCGGACTCTGTAACCTAATATCTGAATTTAGTATGTTTATTAATATACTAAAAATTGTAAGAAAAAGTATAAAATTAATGTGTAGGCCAAAAAATGAGGAACCTGATTCCCCAATTTCTTTCAATCATATTGGAGATTGAATTACTCGTTTGGCAGCTTGAGACAAAAATTTACAGAAATAGTATATATTATGTTTGAACATAGCGTAAATCGCTCACCGCCAGCACGCTAACCCTCCTAAAATTTTAAATCCAGAAAACCCCCGACTCTATAAGAATAATGGAAATCCATGTAGAGTTTCAAATTCTAGTTCGATTACTTCGGGTGATCCGTAAAACGCGAGTAGCCTACTATTGAAAATGTTGGTGATGGGATTGTTGATTCGTTCATAGTGCTGTATTTTAATGTTTTTTGTCAGATTTCTCCTTGTTTTTGTTCTGATTCTGTTTCTGTCTTTTTATTATGGAGTCAATCATTTGTGGTTTGTATCCATTAACTCTGTCGATACGTTTGATGATTGATATCAAACATATCACCAGAGTTAATGGATACAAAGCACAAATGACTGACTCCATAATAAAAAGACAGAAACAAAATCAGAACAAAAACAAGGAGAAATCTGACAAAAAAACATTAAAATACAGCACTATGAACGAATCAACAATCCCATCACCAACATTTTTAATGGAAGTAACACAACAGTCGCACACTCTGCCAACAACGCAATTAAAAAGTTCTTCAGTAACATGCATATCACAAAAAATACGTATGACAAATCAGGTATATAAAGAATTAACTGTGACGACTGTTCTAAATTTTACATTGCTCATACTGGATGATTGCTCAATCAAAGGTTCAAGGAACATATATCTAAGAAATCACATCATCAACAACCCTTATATTGCTGAACACCTAGTATCAGAATCTCACAACTATAAATCAATCTAAAAGAACATTGAAATCATTGTGGTTCCCCTAGAAAGTTTTAAGCTTGATGTGAAAGAAAAATTTTATATCTACAAGGCAAAAAGACTGACCCCAACAATATACTCAACGATCAAACTTATTTCTAGTCAAATATCATGTTTGATACTATATTGACAAACTTAAATACAAAGAAATATAATTAGGATAAAAACAAAATTGAAATACAAAAGGCTGTGGTGAGAATAAGAAGATTATACCTTTAGTGAGTCAGTATTGTTTTAGTAAGTGGTAGTAAAATAGTGCAATACTCCATTTTTAACAATTTTTTAATCATTTTAGCATCATGACAGACTTTTATTATTATGACTCTGACAACATTTTAGTGAACCAATTGACTTATATTACATTGATTAATGTGGTTTTCTACATACTCAGAAAACCTGATGATGTTCTAAGGAACAAAATATATCGTCTTTCGAATAATGGTGATTGGATAGGGTAATTTGATTTATTCGAAGCTATTAAACTCTTAGATTAGTTTGTAGTCCGGTCGCCAAGCCCTACCTTGAAGTAGGGCCCGACTCAAATTTTAATATTGATTCTAGCACTATTTGATGTACTGAACAAAAATATGGCGGATGCCAGACTGGCATCCTTTGGCAACTTTGAGTATCGAAGGTCAAAGTTCACAAGACCGAAAATACAGAAACAGATTTTGAAAAAAATAGTATTTATGGTAACCCACGAATACTTCCCAAGATACATACATACATACATACATGATACATGATGTTTCCGTCCGTAGTCCTTTGCCACAAGGAATTGGACAGGTCAAGGTTCTTAGCAAAGAATAACTTAACCTAACTTAATATTAAACCTTGTTACCATTAAGGTAACTGTCAATGTCGTAAAAACTTGACTCGGCCAGATATTTTTTAACTTCAAACTTGAATTTATTAATACTCTGGATCCCAAGTAATTTTTCTGGCAGTGCTTGGTACAATTTCACTCAAATATAATCTGGTTTATGTTCAAAAGCGGTTATTCTATGTTGAATTGCATGTATGCCCTTTTTCCGGGTGTTGTATGAGTGATCTGTAAAAATTGGTGAGATATTCTGAGTTTTTATATAGCAAACTGATTCAAAAATAAAAAGTGAAGGAACTGTGAGAAGGCCAAGCTCTTTAAATGCATTTCTACAGCTGGTCTGTGGTGACATGCCTAAAATTGTTCTGAGAGTTTTTTTTTACCAGACAACATCTGGTCAAGGTTTTTCTTTACAGCTCCCCACAAGATAATTGAATAGGATATGTGTTGTTCTATTAATCCAAAGTTTACAAGTTTGGAGAGTGCAGGGCTTCCGAAAGTCCTTATCCTTCGCAGGACAAAGACTCCTCGGGCCAGCGACCCCTCCAACTTTTTAATCTGCTCATCCCAACCCAGGCTATCATACAATCTCACTCCTAGAAAGTCAGCACTTTTTGAAATTTTGATTTGGTTCTCTCAAATAAATAGGTTCGGAGCCCTATTATTTTTTGAATTTTGTTTCTGAGCAGTTTGAATACACATGTATCTTGTTTTTTGAGAAATTAATTCAAGTTTGTTCGAAGAAAAGAAAGCTGCCAATTCATTTGCTCTTTCATTTAACTCTGCCTCTAGCAATGCACAGTCTTTCCCGCTTACGAACAATGACGTGTCATCCGCAAAGAGGTAGAAGTTGCCCTCCGGTACAAAGTCAGTTATGTTATTAATGTAAATCAAGAAGAGGAGAGGTCTAAGGACAGATTCTTGCGGAACGCCATTGGTGATAAGTTTTTTGTTGATGACATTTTGCCTAACTTTGAATTTGAGTTTTGTTGGATTTCGGTGATTTGGAATCGGTTGCTCATATAAGACGATCCACCTCAAAGCTAAACCCAAAATTCCAATTGAAGCCAATTTTTCCAATAAAATAGCCGGGTCGACACAATCAAAGGTTTTGGTAAGATCATTCCAGACTATACTTATATACTGATTACAATGCCTCAACCTGTTTTTTGTAAGCATTGTTTCATTCTCGAGATATACTCAAATATGCCCTTCAAATTCTTCAAATTCCCTGTACATTCCTTATCTTTTTGTTTTCTATTCTTGTTATTTCGTTTGGATACTTTAAATTCAATTATTTTAAATCTGTTTCTATATTTACAGCTCTGGGAACCTTCGATGGGGAAAGTTGCCCACTCTGGCACCAGCCATGTTCTTGTTCGGTAAATCAAATAGTACTAGAATCAATCTTAAAATTTCAGTCGGACCCTACTTCATGCCTAGTTTCTTATTTGGTGACTGGCCTATTATGGTATCGGACTACGGAATTATTGGACTGTTATGGTAAAGTCAATATACCTTTCATTCTATTGACCAATAGATGAAGTTTGGTAAGAATCGTACAATGGTTTTGTCTTTTTTAGTGGTAAATATGAGGATATGTTATTTATTAATCAAAGTTAGTTGGATCTTAAATGCAATTAAGTTAGATTACTTTAATTATTTATAATTTAAAAAAATCTAGATTTTAAAAATAACTATCAATTTTTTATAAAGCATTTATTCCAAGGTGAAATTTATTTATCCATCGTGAATTTTCCGAATTACGGGTTTTCACAGCGCCTGACACATTTTTATTTAAGGCTAAAAGAATGATTTATATCAATTGAGCGTAATTTGTTTGTCGGTAGATCGATGAAAAAAGAGGCATTTAAATCTAAATATGTAAAATCTAGTACACAGCCAGCATGTTATGAGTACATACATCAGCCAAAATGAAAGTAGTCCTGATTCTACAATTTTGTGTGCAACTGAATCAACTTGAAATAACACTATTGACTAGACCAACTTACCAAATTCTGTGACAATCTCGCTGCCTTGGCCAAGCTCTGTCAAGAAAAGGTCCTTCTCCAACTCTTTGATTTTAGGGTCGGTGAATTCATCAGATTCATCAATTACTTTATCTAATTCATTCCCATTCTTACCGCTAAGAGATCTGAGAAAGAGAGATATGTTGGGTAAAGTGACAAATCTCGTGTTCAAGATGAAAGAATGGTATCAATAGCTTGTAATAAAATGATGTTCATTCTTCGACCAGATTTAGTATGTAAGAATGATTTTAAACATATAATGAATAAACTGTTTGTAAAAACTTTCCTAATGTAAATTAATAACTTCAGTTTATGATTAATATTTAATCAGGTTTGGCTCACGTAATTAGAGAAATATTGAACCAGGGACATTCAAGTGTGTTTTGATTGGTAGGACTGCATAGTAATAAAATTAACTGTTTAAAGATCCGGCTGAAAATGAGTTCGTAAAAATGAAAAAATTCATTTGTAAAATAACTGTAGAAACTTTAAATAAATTATGAATAATGCTCATGCTGTGTTGGACGTGTTACTAGGGAAGTCACATAACAAGCAACACTATAACTCATTAAACTACAAAAACTTGTTATTAGTCATAAGCAAGTAAATCTACTGGCCTCTGTTAGGTCAAAGCTATTTATATAAACGATTCTACACTCATACATCATTCATGTTCCACTTGAAATACGTAACTCCGTCTACGTTAAGGGATTGTATCGTGATATGGTGATAAGTTAATGGTTTTAAAAGATGTTTGAGACTGTATCCTATTACTTTAATCCTATTACTTTAAATGAGCAATGAATATATATAAATCCTATCTCGAAAACGGTTCTAACGATTTTGATAAAATTTTGCATGAGATGTAGTTTTTATTTTTAAGTTCACCTACGTGGTTGAATTTGCTGTAGAAAATGTTTTTTTTTTTAGAAAAATTAAATTTAAAGTTGATAATTTTTATAAATTTTTAACATGGGGTCATAAGAGTTGCCAATAACAACGAAAAAGTAAACAAAAGAATCATCCAGCTGTTCATGACAATGCCACTTAAAACTTTTATAGCACGTTGCCAGTATTGTAAAATATAACAAAGAGAATACAAACAGATAAACAACTGTGTTTTAGGTTTACATAAAGGTGATTTTATTATTTAGATTTACTAAATTTAAATCATCAGTTTAACGTTTCTTAAAGTTCGCAAACACAATTTATGAAATAGAGATAAGCAAATTCTCAAAGATCTACAAAGAACAAGTTTATTTCTTGAGGACAAGGTTCATATCTTAAAAAAACGTGATATTATTCAACTCAATCCACCTCAAACTTCAGTTTGTACTTCAAAATTTAGATGCTCAGAAAATTTATCATCATTTGTGGAATTTATTATTACTAGAGGCTTGAAGGGGCTAATAGTCCCTAAGCATAATCCTTCTTTACTATAGTACAAAATACCTTCTTAGAAAATATGTTTTTGGATTCACAAAATTATGATTATATCTAGCATTTGGTTTTAAGTAAACAAAGCAGACCTTTTTACATCCCAATGGTTTTTAAATGACAGCTATTTTACGTTATTTCTCATTTTATAGTAAGCTTAAAGCAATTTCAGTATTTTCCCCGAGTCCCTGGAATGGAGACCTTCAATTTCAGCCCGCTCCCATCATCCTGCGACCTTCTAAACGCCCACAATTTCGGCGCAAAAATTTCCCTTCAGTAATCATATATATAGATGGATCTTTTGGGATAAAATCTGCATCGTTATAACATAAACTGAACAAACGTACTTAACTTTTTATAATTTTAAATTATGAAAAACTCAAACCCTTAATTATTATAAAATCAAAAAATCATAAATTTAAATATTTTTTGTTATTGTACATTGAACGTGCATAGTTAGCTGCATTTTGAAAAAAATCCCACATGTCAACATCTATATACCATATGGCTTTGAATCAAGCATTAGCACCACATGTTTAATGTAAACAAAGGAGATGTTTTTCAATCCCGATGCATTTTAAATGGGATATATTTTTGAAACAACCATAAAACCATTATGAAAGTAACCAAGTTATAAATCAGCTGTAAAATCATATATATATGTGAAGCTGAACCACCTGCTTGTTGAATGAACATTGAAAATTAAACCAAAGATCATCCATTCCACTTGCGTAGGAAAACTTATAAACTTTGACCCCGCCAAAACCCCTTAAAACTTGGAATTTAAAAAACCGCTCTTAGCGGATGGTTGCGCCCTTAAGATAGTCCATGTAAAGGTCCAAGGTTCTATAAGTCAAGTAGTTTGGGCTGTGCAGTGTCAGTGGTATTGGACAAATATAAAGAAGATGGACTTTCATTAACCAGAAATATGTTTTCAGGAGTCCTCAAAGTCCGCAGGTCTGCTGCGACTGGAGTTATTCTATTGCTGCCCCCCGCAGGAGGTGTTTCTATTTGGCCTCCTTGTACTATACATGTGAGCAGATATCCAGCGCCCCGCCGATAAAGGCCTCAAGGGTGCAACTGCCCTGGGAAGGCTTATGCCCAATATCGTTGAATCTGCTCGCATGCATGGTATATAGTGGCCCTTAAGCAGGAATATAAATATCTCCGTCGCAGCAGACCTTCCGTACTTAGAGAATCCTTAACCAGTTTCATGAAAGTATATGTAGGCCTACGTAAAACGTAGAAATTGCCTTGATTTAATGTCAAAAAAATTCTAAGGTTTTTAGGGTCTATCTTGAACATAAAATACCCCCGTTGCAGCAGACTTCCAAACTATGTGCATGACCTTATTTTATTTCTTCTATAAGAATAACATGGGGAATGACTGGGGAGTGAATGGGGAATATGCAGGTCTAGTGCACAAGTCATGCAAAAATTTGGTGGTTTTAAAACAATATCAGGTGAATCTGAACCAAAAAAAAAACAC
Organism: Flexamia atlantica; assembly: GCA_035578135.1. Lineage (NCBI taxonomy): Eukaryota > Metazoa > Arthropoda > Insecta > Hemiptera > Cicadellidae > Flexamia > Flexamia atlantica. The sequence goes on along the minus strand of JAQJVK010000016.1, from coordinate 3,912,289 downwards.
ATAAGATATGTTGAGTAATAACCTACATATAGAATTTTTCTACAGGGACAATGTACTGTGTTTTCAGCTCTAAATATAGTTTGAATAGTGTTTTTTTTCTTCTGGGAGCTCCAAAATGAAAAGTTATCATGGTCTCGGGCGTAGGTCTTGCCGTGAGCCCTATGGTAATAATTCCATCAATGATATTCGCTAAAAGACAAAGGCAAAGTATTTTTTCTAATGATGTAGATAAAATAAATGTGCTATTTCAATAACAGCTGTTACAGGGAAGAAAGGTGTTATAAGTATCTCTAGTCAGTGATTTATTTTATGTTCTGTTCTTGACAGCTGGTTTGGGACATCATATTAAATTTCTTGCTTTTTCACATCTGTTTAGATATAAACATTTCATCAATTTATATTCTGCCATAAGGATAATATGGGATCTTTGAGAGGGTCTGTGGCGGAGTCCGAGGGTCAGAACAGGATGAAAACTACTTAGTTTTCCTATTTAATGCCTTAAGAAACAGTGTACCACATTTCAGCCTTCTGGGTTATTGGGAAGTTGGAGAATTAGTGATGAGTGAGTGAGTGAGTGAGTCAGTGAGTGAAGGCTTTGCCAAGGCCACACTACACTACAGGCCGGAGTCCTTTTGTGGTGATGTCACATTATCAGACGTAATCGCAGACGCTTTTATAATGTACTCTTATGGCGATTTTATTTCACACTCTTAAAAATATCGTGCCCTAAGTAATTCGTTTAAGATTTCGTTTAGAAACCATTATTTTTCGAATCTGCATTAATTAATGAATAACCAAATGCAGTCGAAAATAATTTTAAAGAAAACAAGACTTTATTTCATAAACGTAAAAACCGGTAAACATTACAGGTAAGTAATTTGTTTACTTTTCATCAGATGATTTATTGGAAATTTGAAATTTGATAGTTTTGTTGCTTAATGTTTTCATTTCGATGTTCTAATGTCATAATTTTTAGGTAAATGTTTACGATTTTCATATGATTTTAGTTGCTATTTCCAACACAGCGCTAAGAGTTTGGCCGGTGTTGTGACGTGGCATCATGGAGGAGGGGGGGGGGAGACTCCGGCCTGTAGTGTGGCCTTGGCTTTGCCTTTTATAGGTATAGATGATTTTTCAATGGCAGATATTTAACGTACCATCTTATTTTTCTGATAAAGAAATTTTAAGAAATTTTAGTATTTTGCCCGAGTCCCTGGCATAAAGACTTTCTATTTGAGCCCTCTCCCATTATCCTGCGACTTGCCAAACGCCCATAATTTCGGTGCAAAAATTTCGCTTACATATATACTGTATTTATATTGACATCAATGTAAGCCGATTTGTTTTTGGGCATTAAATCGGCATCGTAAACGAAACAAACGCACTTAACTCTTTATCATTTTAAATTATAAATATATAATCAAACCCGTAATTATAAAGTCTGAAATCTTAAATTTAAAATATTTATTTGTTATAGTGCATTGAATATAGTTAGAGTAGGATTCACCTAAGTTGGCCAAAGCGAGTACTATTCATTTCATCAAAAATGTTAATACAAGTCACATTAAAAACATTGTTGGCTACATATGGTGTATGTTTACAATTTTTTTAGAACTGTCAAATCGCCACGTTGCGTTTGTTTACAATGTTGTTTATAGGTTATAGAATGTTTACAATATCGCCTATTTTTAGAATTTTATATTTTTATTCAACCTTTTTACATAGCTGTCAAGTTTAACTTGATTCTATTTCTTGATTTACATATATTTAAGTTTGTTTAACTGCTTCTTTATTCTTTCCTGGGCCAATTTTAAAAGGTTTTGACCGCAATATGAAACAATCTCTCTTTTCAGATGCTGACTTGCAGCAAGTAATACTGGTTATTAAAAAACTCGCCTATTTCCCTTTGTAAATAGTATTTCATAAGAAAATCTAACACTATTAATCATGCCGCATCCTTGACACACCCATTCCCTTTTAATACATACTTAATTTGGAAAAGCCCCTCAAAATAGTTCAAACTGCGCAAGAGAACTTCCAGTTGCAATATTGCATCGGGTCTCTACCTTTATTGCAAGTGCTATTATACAGATGTTCGTTGACAATGTTTTCAGCACAGCTGGATTTTATGGTTAAGTTCGTAAGAAGATAATAGTTTGTTTACTTTCGTTTTGGCCAACTTAGGTGACTCCTACTCTAGCTGCCTTTAAAAAAAAAAAACATATGTCAACATCTAGCATATGACTTTGAATCAAGTATCAGTAGGCACCACATGTTCGAATGTAAACAAAGCAGACGTTTTTAGATCTCAATGCTTTTTAAATGGCAGATATTTTACGTTATTTCTCGTTTTCTGGTGAGTTTCAAGCAATTTCAGTATTTTTCCCGCCATCACGGAATAGAGACCTTTAATTTGAGCCCTCTCCCATCTTTCTACGACTTGCCGAACGCCCACAAATTTGACGCAAATAATCGCCTTACGAAATTAAATATATGATGATTATTTGTGAAGTAAGAGCATGTAATTTTAATCTACAGTGATATTGTAATCTGTTAACGAATGGCAGTGTCGAGCAAGTGATGAAGACACCGTTGTGATATACAACATTTGTCACAGCACTTGGCCACTGAAACGAGCAATGAGAGCATCGATTAGAAAACAAAGACCGAATAAATTCAATGAACAAAACTTAAACCTCAGTAATTCAAATTACAAAGCTAATTGTCATTGTTTGGGAGCAATATGAACATGTATATTCGAAAATGCTACTGCTTTCCCTCGAGCGAAGCTCGGTCCCCAGATATTGGTTTAAATAATACGAGGCAAAAATTAGTTTAGAAACCATTTACACAAAAAATATTAAATCAATAGTAGACGAATAATTTGCCTCATGTAGTCAAAAGAAAAGGGCAAATTTGTCATTACTAGCTACGCAAGATTTATGCAAAAAGTGAAATTGTAAAAATATAAGTGGCTACTATTAATCAGTATACTGATACAGTAACTCAATCTGTCATTGCAAAATCCCAATTCTTTCAAGGGCGCTCCTTTATTGTACTAATTGTAATGTTTGCGCATTGTAAGAGCGAGTATTTAGATGTTACAGTGCTAATGAACGCATTAAAGTGTTCTAAGATGTATCAGATATTACTTACTTGAACCACGCCGTATAAGCTTCTTTTTCCAAATGTTTAATGTTTTCCACAATTTTTACAGTTTCTGTTTTGAAGCATTGTCCACGAGCTTCTCCTGTCCTGGATTTCGCCAGACAATCTGTAAGCAAATGAACAATAGTTTATGATACTATTTTTGATATGTTTGTCACTCTTCAACTACAAAATAATTAATTAATAGCTTTAATCAATGCGTAAAGGCTTTTGAATTAGTCTAAGTCTTTTACGTAATTGAAAATTAGGTTTAATGGGTATCACAAATTCAGCGGCTGATTACTCTGTATCTTTTACTAGCTGATCAACACGGTTTTACCCGTGGAAAAACGGAAATACTTCCTTGGATTCATGATTTAATGTTAAGGTTGCCATGACAACTACATGATTCCCTATGGTTTAACATTGAAAGTTTGATGTACCATAGGGCGTAGCCCTGAGGGAATTTTTGAAAATCCGTTCTTAGTGGGTGCCTATGACCTGAGAGGAACGTTCATGCAAATTTTTAAGGTTCTAGGTGAAGTAGTTTGGGCTACGCGATGATGGGTGAGTGGTATTTGACAAATATATAGTAGACTAGCAGTTCCCGTGGCTTCGCTCACGATAAAAATTATAGTCTAGCCTTGAATTGACGAATCTGAGGGGGCTGAATGAAAAAGTTTATACTGTATCAAGGAATATTTAATGTAGAGGTATGTTTACGTGCTATGGCGTTGTGTCGGGTTGAAAAAAAGTTTTACTCGTATAATAGTAGATAGCGGAGGGTTTTTTTCTCAGTCATGACTCAAAAACGGCAAGACCGATTTTAACGTTAAATGTGTTAATTTTAAGGTATGCATATTTGCCAATACAGCTCAGAATTGTCAAATAAGGTATGAAATAATTAGTACAATAAAGAGCTGAATGTTCGGAACAGTGGCGCTATCCGTCGACAGTGTTACAAACTTGAGTTTATCTACTATATATTTGTCAAATACCACTCAGTATAATCATCGCACAGCCCAAACTACTTGACCTAGAACCTTGAAACTTTGCATTGATGTTCCTCTTAGGGCGTAGGCATCCGCTAAGAACGGATTTAAAAAAATTCGTAGTATAAAGGGGTTTTTGGCGAGGCCGAAGTTTTCAAAACTTCCCATTTTTTTACATTTTTGTTTTAAACGATTTTTGTTTACATTTTTAATGTTCATAAAACAATCAGCTGGTAGTTAGCTTCGGAAATGTATACGTTGATACAGATGGAAATAAATTGATTTCTTTGATCATGGCTTCATTGATTTTTGTTGATTTGTTTCAAGGACATAATTATGTACTATACAAAAATTACATTTAGTTTAGATAAAATCCACCATTAATTAGTTAAGTGGCACCATCTATATTTTGGTAGCGGGAGTTATCGTTTTCCTGGGGGCGTTCCTAATACTTTTTTTATTACATCTATGCCTGTCCGATGATTTGGTGTTTCGTGTAATTCGACGTACGCAGTTTTAAACATGAAGAGCATACTGCCTCTTGTGGCTGAGTCTTGAGGCTAAATCCCGGTAAGATGGAAAGAGAAAAGAACAGTGGTTTTTCAGTCACAAACAGAATTTTCTGAAATTATATGATTCTTTGATCTATTTATGTAAAAATTTATAAATTATACAAGTCCCTGATTGTAAGTGATATTTATACAATCTTTTCTACTATATTTTTGTCAAATACCACTGACCTATCATTGTACAGCCAAAACTACTTAACCTAGAACCTTGAAAATTTGCATGGACGTTCCTTAAAGAGTGTTGGCATTCACCAAGAACGGATTTTTTTTTATTCGAAGATTTTAGAGGTTTTTGGTGGAGCAGAAGCTTTGAAAATACCCCATGTTTGTGTAATGGATGATCTTTTGTTTAAATTTCAAATTTTATTAAATCAAGCATATAGCTTCACAAACGGATACGTTGTTACAGGTGATTTATAATTTGATTCCTTTTATCATGGTTTTATGGTTGTTTTGATGATTTTGTTAGGTTATTCGTACTATATAAAAGTTACATTTGGTTTAGTTTCGTACCTTATACGTTCAATCACAAGCTCATTATGTGGTACCATCTTTTTGGCAGCGGGAGCTATAGTTATTTCCTTAGACCGGCCTTAAGCCAGTTACAATAATTTGGCAAATTCCTTTTTCATCTAATTCGACGGTGTCCCGGATTTTCACGGAAAAATAAATGCTGCAATCAGTGGTTGATTTTAAATTATTACTACCCGCCCATATTTTTAGTTAAAAACTAAGTGAATGAAGTTTGAAATACTGCCTACGGATAGCACCATAACTGTTTCGAACATTCAGTCCTTTACTGTACTTAATTGATGCCCTACTAGGCAATCCAGGGACGTAATGGTAAATCTACAAAGAAGTACCTTAAAATCGACACATTTGGTGTTAAAATCGGTCCATTTTCGAGTTATAACGGTGAAAAGAAAACCTTCACTATCTACTGTGGTATCCTACATCCTACTGTGGTATCTACATTTTATCCTACATTCCACCAAAAACAAACATATCCCTACATGACATATTCCTTGATATAAATATTTTCTATTCAGTCCTTTAGATTATTTATATCAAGGTTAGACGATAATTTTTATCGTGAGCGAAGCCACGGGTTCTGCTAGTATCTTCATAAACATATAAACATATGGGCGATTTTCAATATATTTTGAAAGGACAACTACAGACTGTAGCACTTATTTTTTCCGTGCAAAAAACAACACCCTAGGATTAGATGAAAAAAGGAATTCACCAAGCTATTGAGGGGGAAGCATACATTAAAGACGCCCAAAGAGAAAAACTAAAACTCCCGTTGCCTAAATAAAGATTGAGCCACATTTTATGATTAAACGGGTAAGTTACAGAAATCGATGATGGATTAAAACTTAACTAAATATAACTTTTATATAGTGCGTAGGACCTAAATAAATTGACAAAACAACCATAAAACCACTATGAAAGGAATCAAATTATAGATTACCTGAAATAACCTATACGTTTGTGAAGCTAATAATTACCCTCTGCTTAACTGATGAAAACGGAAATGTAAACAAAAGATCATCCATTACAGTTATACGGGCATATTTCAAACATTTGACTCCGCCAAAAAAACCCTAAAACCCAGAGATTTTTATAATTTAAGGATTTCTACCTAAATAGATCAAAGAATTCGATTATTAAAGAACAGAATGTCGGTGGCTAAAAAACTACTGTACCTCTCTCTTTTCGTCTTGCCGGGAATTAGTTTCAAGACTCAACCACAAAAGGCAGTACGCTCTTCAGGCTTTAAACTATAGAGGTCGAATTAGATTAAACGCCAAGTCATCGTAACAGGCATAATTACAACTCCAGCTGCCGAAATAAATAAGGTGCCATATACTGAATTTACGATTAAACATATAAGGTTTTAAAACTAAACTAAATGTAAATTTTATACATAGTACATAATTATGTCTATAAAATAAATCAACAAAAGAATAATAGAACCGTGATGAAAGAAATCAATTTATAAACAGCTGTAACAGCGTATGTACATATGTGAAGCTAACTCAGCTGGCTGATTGAATGAACATTGAAAATGTAAACAAAAGATCGTCCATAACACTTTTAAATGGAAAAATTTGAAAAAATTCGACCTCGCGAAAAACCCCTTGAAACTTCGAATTTTGTTAAATCCTTTCTTAGCGGATGCCTACGCCCTAAGAGGAACGTCCACCCAAAATTTCAAGTTTCTAGGTCATATAGTTCAGGCTGTGCGATGATGGGTGAGTGGTATTTGTCAAATATATAGTAGATTATATCACTAGTGGTTGCACCCGTCCTGGACAGGAGACATTAGTCTTAGTAATGGAATTTGAATTTTGATCTGTCATAAATTATCCGCAACTGCTGATAATGCGGTCTAAGTTGTGAGTTATTGTACTCATAGCTGTTCCCGTTCCAATTGATTTATTTACATTCTTCAATAAGATAAAACATTGCAACTTTGGAGGCCCAAGGGACTTGGTAGACTTGGTAGAAACCTTCCCAGAAGTATCTTGTATAGAACAACATTTCATTATATAGAACAACTTTCCAAAGTTTCATGGCGATTGGATGGACGCTTTGACAAATTACAAAGAACAAATAGGAGTCATACGTTGGATTTTATACATACATGCATACATACATACATACGTACATACATACATACATACATACAAAAACAGCAAAAAACGTAGAATTTTTTGACAAAATGTATTTATTTTTAATTTGATTTATTCCTTTTATTTTAACTCGAAATATAAAGTTTAATGGCACGTAATAACATATCCTGACGTTTATTTTCAACGATCAACAAAAACCACGAGTCAAATTGAAGAGATAAATCCCTCACAATTTGCAATTTTTCGTTTGATATCATCTACTCTTATAATAATTCAGTTTAGTCCAATCTTCAGACAACTAAATCTCCAGTTATACCGGGACAATCTCTATATATATATATATATATATATATATATATATATATATATATATATATATAGATAGTCATGAAGATATCTCAAGGAAAATATAAGCCAAAACCCATTGACTGACTGACTGATCACAGTTTCTCAAAAACTATAAGGCTTAGAGCTTAGAGCAAAGAAAAATTGCCACAAATATTCTTAACAGGCTCTAGATGCGTTCTAAGAAAGGATTTTGCAATATTTTCTCTCAAAAGGCTTAAATATGGTATATTGTGAAATGCAAAGCTGCGGCCATTTTTAGCTTTCATAGCTCATTTTCTCAAACTACATGACTTTGGGCCATGAAACTTGACACAAATGTTCTTTATAGGCACTAGTTGCGAATAAAGAAAGGTTTTTAAAATATTCTCTCTCAGATGGCTAAAATAGAGTTTTTTTTAATAAAATTAAAAATGGTGGCTATTTCAGCTTTTAAAACTATGGATGGAAGGCCTATACTATATTTTCAGGAGATAGAAAAGGTACGATATCCAATCTACTTAGAGAATAAAATGTACAAATTTATTTCAGCCATCTACTATATTTTTGTCAAATGCCACTTAAGCTTCTTGCGTTGTACGAACCGCCCGAAGTACAATATTGTATTCTCTTAAAACGGTTTATCCGTCTAATAAATAAATAAGACCTTTCTCAAACCAAAATCTTAATACTCATTATTGACATTTCATTTCGAGTACATGTATATCCACTAGAACGGAGTTTCAAAATTAAAATTAATTAGGTGATAATTTCAATTAAAAAAATATACCATTCCAACAATAATTTTGCCTTATCGATAGGTTAGAGACCCGATCTTCAATGTGTTTGAGAAAGGTTTGGGAAATATAGGCCTACCGTCTATTTTTTCTTACAGTTTTCGGTCTATTTTCAAAAACGTACTGAATTCATATTGATGTTAAGTCGAAAACCCGCCTTTGCCTTCTTTTTTTTGTTTTATATCTCAAAATATATTTTATGTCTCATTCTCTGTATTGGCAAATGGTAGAAAGCTAATTCATGCCATTTGCTAATCATGAGGGAACATTTTTAGAGGAAACGTTACACTTCCTCACTTCAATCTAGGGTGGAATTACTAGCTACACCTTAAGTGTGTAATTGTACGCCAATGGCCCACCCATAACCCAAATCAGTCCATTTGATAACTATTCCTTAGAATTGCACATAGCATAATATGAGTTAATTAAAATTAGTCATTTTTTCAGCAGGTGAAGCTGCGGGTATATCTGCTAGTTTTAATAATAAAATTAATTGGTCGTTGGAAAGCTCTCTCTTTGTAGATGATCAAATTTCATGTTTTTGGAGATTTATATTGAAAAAGTAAAAAAACACATGTTTTCTATAAGAAATACATTGAAAACGGGGTTTTCACATTTTTTATTTGGATGCAAATTTTGGCTGCCTTTTTTAGTGTTTTCAAGAAATGTATACTAGTCATTTGTAGGAAATTTTATTACCTTTCAGAATATCACCTTCCACGTAAACTGATTTCCTCACCATTTAAAAGTTATTTTCAAAAAAGTTGAGCAGCCTCCGAATTTATAGTAGTGAGAAAATACTGATTTAGATGTATTTTTGTTAAACTTTGTACAGCTAAATCTAGAGTTCTATCAGACAGATTTTCATAACTAAAGGGTCATTGGAAATCTTCATTCGTGTACATTTGCAAATAATTATGAAAGTTAGATTTTTTTATAACAATTATTATGAAAACGTAAAAATAATTTTTTTAAGAAACACATTTACAACAGCCTTTTTAAAGTTCCTCTTTAAGTTTCTGCTGCCCGTTATCAGTATTTTCAAGACATGCATGTAATCAAATTGTAGGAAATTTTATTCTCTTTCAGAATTTCACCTTCAACTTTAACCGATTTCCTCACCATTTAAAAGTTATTTGCAAAAAAGCTAGGCAATCTCCGAATTTATAGGGGTTAGAAAATACTGAGTCGGAGACTTTTTTGTACAGCTAAATCTACAGTTCTACAGGACCGATTTTATTAATTAATAAGCTTTGGGAAGCTTTCTCCTTCTAGATTTACAAAAAGCTTAATTTTTTTCAAGATTTATGGATAAAAAATTTAAATGCCCTCATGTTTTTTATAAAAAATACCTAAAACAGGTTTCTTACAGTTTCCGGAAACGGATTACAGTTTTTTTAAGAAATTTAATTCTCTTTCAGAATAACACCCTTCTTCTTTGTCGATTTCTTCAGCATTTTAAATATATTTGCAAAAAATCTCAGCAGCCTCCGAATTTATAGTGGTGAAAAAATACCGAGTTACAGATCTTCTGAAAAACTTTGTACAACTAAATCTACAGTTCTAATAGAGAGAGATTCTATATATTAATACGCAAGCGGTTTTCTTTTCACAGTCCAACCGCAATAACGGCTGGATGGATTTTAACGTTTGAGATGTCAAATTAAAGGGATTGTTATGTAGATTTGTCATCAAGTCTCAGAATTTTAAAAAAGGGCGTCACTAAAGTACAGTAAAGGGTTGAAGTTTCGGAACAGTAGCGCTATTCATGGACATTGAAGCAAGTTCAGTTTACTTTGTTTACAATCTGAACATATGGCCAAGCTCTGAAATAAACCAAAGTTTGAAAAGAGCAGTTTTATATTTACAGCTGGTTTGGCTTTGTTTTCAACAGTTTTCTTTTTTAAACGTATTATTATGTAATTTAGGTTATGTTATGAAGTTTTTAAAGCTCTTAAACATTACAGTTACCAGTTTTACAATATCGTTTACGATATCTCATAGTGTTTTTGAAGTTCTATTAACCTGAGCAGTTCTATTTTTGGATTTGGTGCATTTATAATGCCACCAATAAGAAGAAGACGAACATTGACTGGTCGGAGGAGTTGGAAAGAACACGATCGCAACCGCTGGCATCACCCTCCAGCGCATCCATGTAACATTTGATGCTCCTTCCAACCTCAGACCAATGAACTAAAAATGTTTTCATTGTGGTGGGTTGCATTTCAAGAATGAAAAGACTGGTAGAGATAATGCGTCGTTTACGCGTTTTTACAACAAAGGAAAGATTGCCTGTAAAGACAGCCGTTCCCTACAATATCTGGTTTGGCGATAATTATCAGTAAGGTGCAGCAGCAATCCCTAAACAAAGAAAGTCATTGCTCACGGCGCCAGTGTTTGCTCTCGGTCAGCAACATGTTGCTGTAAGCAGAGCTTGATCTTTTGCCGGTGTTAGAATATACATTTCAGAAAAAAGAGGACATGGGTAAATAAAGGTGTTCCCTTAAAAATCGTTTACATTTACCGGAAACTCCTGCGGTAGATTAAATTAAAATTAAAAGTTTCAGTAGTTAAGCCATACTTTTGATAATGAATTTAGCCCTTTGATTAAACTTTCAAAGTATATAAGTAGGCTGATTATTCTTCATTCTTTTACTATATTACTTTTGCTCGATTTCGAGCTACGTGTTATCTAGTTTTAATAATTAACTTAAGGGTGGAAAGCTTTCTCCCTGTAGATTTACAAATAATTGTGATAATTTGATTTTTATAAGATTTATGGTAAACTATAATAACAACACGTTTTCCATAACGGCAGGAAACAGTTGCCGTAGGTACTCCAGGTACTCAAGGATTAAAAGAATTGAAATTTAGTGGCAGGAAACATTGACGGTTGGTACCCAGAAAAGGCGCTCTAGAGTCACGCTGTTAGTCGATAATATTGTGAATACATTTGATACACCTGGGGGGAGGGGCTTTTTGGAACAGAAGCGGATGTAGGAAACCAACCTAAGTGAATCGTACAAAGAAAATCCCATTGTGAAAATCTGAGTAATATGATGAATTTTCATTTCAATGTGTAATTTAATTCGCGGATTAAAATGTATAAAAAATAACTGTCAATGTTATAACCATCCAACACTTAATCTATCCTGCTTCTTTATTATGTAGTAAATTATATTAATTATATAGCCCTACATTTACATTATTTTAGTGCTAATTATCTTCCAATACCTGGATTTGCACGAGTGAACCCTATTAGAAACCTATAATGGTTGCCATCATAATAAGTTAGGTTAGGTAATAAAGTAACAGTGCTTGAATTCATATACATTTTTATAGCGTTAAACTAGGTTTTAAGCCTTGGGTAATTTATAGTGGTTCCAAGGAATTTTAATGCCATCAGGTTGAGCGACCTTGTTACCGTAGTGTGCATCTACTGGTTTCCAGCGTCGAATGCTCCTCCAGTCCACGCCCATTTAACAGAGATAAACATGATAAGCGGAAAATACGCTGGGCTGAGGCACGGATTGGCTCCTGGACTGCAGAACGCCGCGCCGTTTCGAGGAACCTTCCGTCAATATTACCTCCCGCAAAATTATTTAGATTTTTTAATATATAGATTTATTTTAATTAATTGGTACCTATGGTAACTGTTAACTAACGTAGACGTTACCTAACAACAGGGTCCCGAAAAATAATATTTGCTTTTCAATGCATGTGTCTAAAGTACTAACTCATTTTGATTCAACATGACGGTAAAGTGCACCTTCTGAAATAAAAATAAACTTTAAAAGTATCTGGTCATTAAGAGAGGATTTGAGACAAATCTGAAGAGGAATAACATTTTTTAAGCAAACAGTTTGTGTAATAATTATTACTTACCGGCGGTACCGTAAACCATATGGGGGATGTCCAAGTATTCGTTGAACTCTGTAAACAATTTTGGAGGTTAACAATCAACATTAATCTTTTAGAATAAGCCTTATGTAACTTAACATAACCTTGTCAAATATATTATTTGCAAATTTGATATTTATATTACTATGCTAGCTGTTCTACCCGTTCTTTGTACGGATTTAGAATGAAAAAGTACCAATAACCAATAATCCTTTTGAAATGCGGTTTACGGCTTTGAATTTTACTTGATTAGCCGTAAACCGCTTGATTAGCCGTAATTAAATTGATGTGCAAATCGACCTATGGCTGCAATCAAGATTTTGGGCCGTCCCCCATTGGAGATAACATCCACATTATCTTTGGCACACTAAAAAATAGGTTTTTAGGTCTGGCGTTCGATTCCGGAGTTTAGATTCCTCAGACGTAGTCTGTGAACGATTTGCTGTGCATATCGATCCATGCTAACATTTATGATTTTGAACCGACTCCTCGTGGGTAGTCCACCCCTGGGGACCAAGAGTCAGTAAACACCTCAGAAAGTAGTTTGTTTTAAATTGGAGTGAATGTGAAAAATTTTAATTCCTCAAACCAATTTGGCTAAAAGATATGTTGCCGTTCCCAGACTTTTCAGCACCCCTGTATTTTTGCCCTATGGGCAATTTTAGGGAAAAGGGGGGAATTCTTAAAAAACTAACATTTAACCTGGGATTTTCTCATCAAGCACTTTTATTCAAGTATAGGGGTGATGGAGTTAATGGTTTTCTCAAAAGTTGCGCTTAGTTAGTGCATTTTACCGTAGTGAGCTCACGAGTGTGGGACTGGAACGATGCAACCCGCAGAGCACCCCCGTAACGATACCATGGGCTGCTGGCTATCCCTAGCTAGTTAGTAGATGGGAAAATTAAACCCTCTTTTGTTTTGACCTATTGGGAATTAAAACAGTTTAAGTAGCTTGGATCACTCCCAAGCTACTATGCGACCCAGTAAAAAGTTTCATCGAAATCCATCCACCCGTTATTTCGTGAATCACTTACTGTCAAAATAAAATAGAACCAGTTTTTTTTCGAAGTTTGCTGTTTAATTTAAAAAGACTCGGATTAATTTTAATCCGTCTAAATACTTTTCATATGTGCATACCACAGATAATAAGTTTCAGCTTACACTTGTTTTGGCGTGAAAAGCAGCCAAATGTATGATGCAGACCGATACCAACCATCCAACCAAAAAATAGATAAAAATTAATTGAGATTATTTTAAGGATTGATTCGGATTTTTTTGACCTAGGAAACGCAAAAGTAACGTACAATTTCATCATTATAAGCAATGTAAAGGGCACTCTAATTTTATTTATAAAGATTTGACTTCACCGACCAAATTTTAACTGATTATATTGTTAGTCAGTTGCAACCCAATCTTTTGTAAAATATTGAATCGTATAATGCGGGCCTAGTGCTTGACTAACATGATTATTTTTGATTTTGATTGCTACACTTTACTATGAAATGATTCTTAATCATAACCTTCTAGACAAACGTAGTGGCTCTCGTCGGTGTCAGTTTCTGAAAGGAATCTGTCCACAGCATCGCCGAAATCTTTCAGTTCTTCCTTGGTGAGCTTCCCATCATCGGTCGTATCAAAGTCCCTAAAAAAATCAGGATTAGAAATTCTTTTGAAAGGACAGTGCAGAATTATAAGAATTATGATAGTATGAGCATGTCTGAATAAATAATTAAAGAATCATCCCCTTAAATGTTCCGTTTGAAATATGCCTCTTTTAGCGAGTGCCCAAAAGTTCTTAAAACGAAAACATTAGCTCAGTATATCAAGCAAATTCTAGTTATGGCACACCGTAAGTCCACCGTCATTCAATATCAGAGTCTGTACTCTGTATACTGCTAATATTCAAGACCTTTCAGCGGCCACACCTATATTGCAGGAACCCGATTGTATAGACCTATAACTGGTGGTCACCAGGTCACCAATAACAATCGTGTTAACCAATTTTAGCGAATTTCCCATATAGGGAAGAAACTGTTACCGTAAGTCTCATATATAGTAAGACTTAAGCCCTAGATCATCATAACTTTTTATTTTGAGGTCCTCAGATGCCAAAAACACAATTCGTTCATTTTCATATTTATATGTATACATGCACGATAACTCGCGTAAAAATGGCCCGATATGAATGAAATTTAGCGCAGACAGTCATGTAAAGTACAGTATTTATTCGGACAAGTTCGAAAACCAGCCTGATCGGACTATTGGAAAGGGGGAGGTAAGGGGGTGAACCCCTCCAAAAGAGGGGTTTTGGGGTTTTTATAAAAAAATTAAATTATGAAATTCTTGTTTAGACCATTGAATTCAGCTTTAAAAACAAATAATTTAGTATCATGGATTGTTGCTCTATGTCCATTGGTTACTGAGATATTGCTAGTGGTAATAAACACAGTACGTTGACCCAATGTTAACCTTATGGAAAATATATAAAATACTGTATCTCGCTAATTTCTCAACATATCTGAATGAAATTTGGTAGTTGATATCTACTGAATTGTTTCAAAAAAATCGAAATTTCACAGCAAACCTGAATACTCATTTCCCATGTTATTCTTATGGAGAAAAGTGTTGTATGCTCATTTCAGGATTTCAGTTGATTTAACTTGATTTGAAGCTCTGTCTAAATGATTTATTAAAGGATTTGAAATTTCCTGAGTTTGCAGGTTTGCCGCAACGGGGGTATATATGATTAGACTATATATATATATATTATTTTCTGTCATATGTGCATAGGCCTACACAGTATCCACAAACAAATGTTTAGTGAGAGCGTTTTTAAACGAAATATTTTAAAAGCATCATTAAAAACATTTCAAATTCCCTTCAAATCGATAAATAATTCTTAGTTTTTCCCTACGCTCTATAGAATTCCCAATAAAAAAAGAAGTATATTGTATCAAAAATAATATGTGCTCGCCAGTGTCATTTCAGTACTGTAAAATGACGGTATCAAAACTTGGAATGATCGTGGAACCAAATCGCTAGCTACTTACTCGAAGGTGATTACTTGGTCGAGATCGGGCACCTCCAACCAAATCGGGTAGTGCAAGTCAGCAGCAAGCTCCTTAAATTTCTTTAGAAGGCATACTATTTCATCTTTCTGCTCCTTAATGTTTTCAGTGCAATCTAGAAAACAAGATACACTACGATATTAACGTTAGGTTTTACATTCAAAACCTAGTTGACATAATAACAAAAATAATAAGTCCACTCACCTCGTGAAATTGCATGAACATTACAATATACATAGTTTTATAGGCAACAAATTGAATTATAATTTTTTTAATCCATTTGCCAAATTTTCCCAGGCTGTCACCAACTTATGGAATGGGCTTCTGG
Source organism: Flexamia atlantica (assembly GCA_035578135.1). Lineage (NCBI taxonomy): Eukaryota > Metazoa > Arthropoda > Insecta > Hemiptera > Cicadellidae > Flexamia > Flexamia atlantica. The sequence goes on along the minus strand of JAQJVK010000016.1, from coordinate 3,896,525 downwards.
CGTTGGGAAGTCTGCTCAGGATTGATATAACCTTGTAGTTATTCAGAAGGCTCGATCACGAGTCAAATACCCTATACATGTAAAGATAAATTATTTGGGATAATCCATCGCTACCCAAAAACTTCCGACTTAATTTTTCTCGTTTGGATGTATTGTATTTAATTTCAAAACCTTTCAGTGAGGTTAAAATTTTAAATCATACTCAACAGAAACGTCTGTTTTTAATTATGTCTCAAGGTCTGTTTTCAAATGTCTGTCTTATTGTTGGCAGAAAAGTTACTCTTTGCCGATTATTGCTCGGTGAATTTATCACGAACTTCTGATTAGAAACATTTGTAAACAAATAATTGCAACGGTGCTATATGTCAAAATTTTTTTTTTATTTTTGAAGAATTGAGAAGCGAAGAAATTTATGCAAAACAAACATGTTATGATTATAAAAACACGTTTTCTTTTTTTTGAAGCATACGTTTGTGCGATGTACGATTTAAAATGTGACATGTAACGTCTGTCCTCGGTAACTTTTACCGTATTTGCATGAAAATCCCACACTTTCCCTCTGATCGTGCTGGAACTACTTTATAATGCTCGCCCGATAAAACAGAACATGCCGGGCTAGTGACGTAATGTTGCCTACTGTTACAGCCTACAAACAAAAGCAGTTGTTTTCTGTTGCTCATTAATGCCATACTCTTTGTCAATAACTTTGCGGTAAATTTACCGTGCGCTTTTGAATAGAACGAAATAATCTGCTGGTTGCAAAAGAATCTTATTTAATGCATACTCATAGGTTACAGGAATATTGCAACGTTGTGGCATCACTGGTAGCAGAAGCAACTGACCACCTTTTAGCGAATGTCCCGTATAGAGAAGAAAATATTACCGTTAATTGATAAGATCGAAACCCTAGTCTGTCATAACTTTTCCTGTTGGGGCCCCAGAAACAAAAAGAAAAAAACATAATTCGTCCCAATTATATGAATAATATACTAACAAATCAAAATCGCAATTGAGGGCTGCTAGTATAAAATAAAATTACTATTATTATTATTATTATTATTATTACTATTATTATTATTATTATTATCCCTCCAGATGTTTTAAATGTCTGGGGTTCGGTCACGTCGCTAATCGTCGCCCCGGACCCGATAGAAGCAAGCTCTGCTTCAAGTGCGGCGGCCAGGACCACAAGGCCAGCGCGTGCAATGCAGCGCTGTCCTGTGTCCTGTGTACAGAAGCCGGCTTGAAGGGCGACCAGGTCAAGCATTCCGCTGGGTCAGGTCGCTGCGGGCAGTACCGACGGGCCATCCAGGAGCTTCGCCAAACACAAAAGAAATGATCACTGTTCTGCAACTTAATATGCAGAGGAGCAGGACAGCAAACGACTTGCTGTTCCAATTCGCCACGGAGCAGGGTGCTGACCTACTGCTTCTCAGTGAGCAGTACCAGAACCGACGCTCCGCGCAGTGGTTCTCGGATCCCTCCGGCACTGCGGCGATTTGGATCTTGGACCTCGGGAAGGTGCCTGTTCTCGATTCCGGATCGGGCAACGGCTTCGTTTGGGTGAGGAGCAGGGGTTTCACTGTCTTCTCCTGTTACCTCACGCCTACCCAACCGATCGCAGACTACCGCCACATGGTCGATTCCATCGAGGATGAGATCATGAACACCTCTGGCGGGGTCATAGTCGGTGGCGATTTTAACGCCAAAGCCGTGGAATGGGGTTCCCCGCGGACCGACACTCGAGGTCGTTACATCCTCGAGTCGGCTGCCAGGTCGGGCCTCTGTATCCTTAACACGGGCGGCATTTCCACCTTTCGCCGTCCGGGGTGCAGAGAGACGATCCCTGACATATCCCTTGCCTCTGAAGGGATTGTCCAGCGGATCTCCGACTGGCGTGTCTGCGAGGAGTATTCCTCTAGCGATCACCAGGGGATCCTCTTCAAGTTCCTTCCCAAGGGTGCGCTCTTGCGCGCTGAACCTGCTCCTCTGGCTCGACGCTGGAACACCAGTCGTCTGAGCAAAGACACTTTTAAAGAAGTAATTAAAGACCAGAGCATTGTGAATTTCACAGGTGCCGAAGATCTGGCAGCATCGACGATGCGTCTCATCGCGACCGCGTGTGAGCAGTCGATGCCCGGAGTTTCCCGCCGCCACAGGAAGAAGCCGGTTTACTGGTGGACGCCTGAAATCGCGGAACTCCGGAGGAGATGCCTTGGTCTCCGACGAGCTGCGCAGCGAGCCAGGAACCGCCCTGATGCAAATGCCAGATCGGCTGAGCACAGAGCGGCCCGCCGAGAGCTCCGCGGTGCCATCAACCGGAGTAAAGTTAGGTGCTGGAAGCAGCTGTGTCAGGATATCGACAACGACCCCTGGGGGATGGGCTACAAACTTGTAACCCAGAAGCTAGGGGCTCGCTCACCACCTGCGGTCATGGAACCACAAGCCATGGCCGCCGTCGTCGATACACTGTTTCCCAGCCACCCAGTTCGGCCAGTCAGGGAATTCGGAGAGGTAGGCGCCTTCCCAGTTTTCCGGGAAGAGGAACTCACCGCTGCCGTCCGATCCCTACGACCCAGAAGAGCGCCCGGTCCCGATGGCATTCCGGCGGAGGTGCTCAAGCTCGCTGCGGAGGTGAATCCAAGGCTTCTGCTCGATATGTTCAACGCGTGTCTGGCGGAAGGCGTTTTCTTTTCTTCGTGGAAGGTCGCCCGCCTTGTTCTTATCCCGAAGGCGAAGAGCACACCGGGGACCCCTTCTTCTTTCCGACCCCTGTGTATGCTTGACACGGCCGGGAAAGTTCTTGAGAAGCTCCTGCACGTCAGCTGACCGAGGCCATCGTCTCTACGGGGGCTTGTCCCCGCAGCAGTACGGCTTCAGATCCGGTCGCTCTACCATCGACGCTATTCAGGAGGTAGTTGAGGCAGTGCGGAGGGCGGAGGACCACAACCATTGGTCGCGCCGCGTGGTCCTTCTCGTCACGCTCGACGTGAAGAACGCTTTTAACTCCGCCAGGTGGAGCGATATGTTGTGGGCGCTTGAGCATACGTTCCAAGTTCCCTCCTACCTCCTGCGTATGATAGAAGCGTATTTGTCAGACCGGGTTCTGTGTACGACACGACCGAAGGTCAGCGGCGCATCCCCATCACTTCCGGGGCTGCGCAGGGGTCCATTCTCGGACCAGATCTCTGGAACGTGTCCTACGACAGCTTGCTGAGGCTAGACATGCCCGATGAGACCCGCCTCGTTGGCTATGCTGACGACGTCGCTGCCTTGATCGCTGCGAGGAACGTCGAGCAGGCAAAACTGAGGCTCAGCGTTGTAATGGCCAAGGTCAACGGGTGGATGCGAGATCACGGCCTGTCCCTGGCTATCAGTAAGACGGAGATCGTCGTCCTCACCAAAAAGAGGATAAACACCGTGTTCCCGGTGCAGATAGGTGACGTCACGCTCGAGACTAAGCCTGCTGCAAAGTACCTGGGAGTCATGGTCGACAGCAGACTGTCTTTCGGCGAGCAGATCCAGCGCGCCGCCGACAAAGCCGCTAAGGGTGTCGCTGCCCTTGGTAGGCTTATGCCCAATGTCGGCGGTCCTCGTTCCTGCAAGCGCCGTCTGCTCATGACTGCCGTCCAGTCAGTCTTGCTGTACGGGGCGGAGGTATGGGCTCACGCACTCGAGAAGCGAGTCTTCCGAGACCGGCTTGCCCGAGTCCAGCGTCGAGGAGCTCTGCGGGTCGCTTCGGCCTACCGCACAGTCTCCGAGCCTGCTGTGATGGTGATCGCCGGAGTCATCCCCGTCCTCTTCCTTGCGAGGGAGAGGCAGGCGATTTACCGGAGGAGGCCTGAAGTGGGCCGGGAAACAGCTGCCAGGGAAGAGCGCGATCGCAGCTTCGACTCCTGGCAGCGCGACTGGGAAGCCGAGCCGAGGGGACGTTGGACCTTCCAGCTCATACCTTCCGTCCGACCATGGATGGAGCGGCAGCACGGCGAGGTCGATTACTTCGTGACCCAGTTTCTCTCTGGACACGGGTACTTCCGAGCCTATCTGCACCGGATGGGCAAAGACGCCAGCCCGGACTGTCTGTATTGCCCCGGCATCCCAGATACGTCCGAGCACACCTTCTTTCAGTGCGACCGTTGGCACGTCCGCCGAGCCTCGCTTTCATCTGAGATCGGCGTGATCGTCAGCCCAAACAACATCGTCGGAGCTATGCTCCAGGGAGAGGGCAACTGGAACTGTGTCAAGCACTAAGTCCAGGCCATTCTTCGGGCGAAAAGGTCGACCTCGATCGGCCTTAATCCTCAGCATTTCCCCACGGAGGTTGCCCTAGCGGCGTAATATCAAAGACCTAGCCCGAAGTAATGTGTGAAACAGTTCCAGGCTAGTGTTTTCGGTGCCGAGGGAGGTGGTTTAGTCGGTAGTTCACGGGTCATCGAGCTCGTGGGAGTCCGACACTACTGAGGGGACAACGAGCCCCTCAGTGTGCGTAAACGCATTCCACCTCCTACCCAAAAAAAAAAAAAATTATTATTATTATTATTATTATTATTATTATTATAGTAGCTTGCTTGCCGCGTGTGAGCAGTCGATGCCCGGAGTTTCCCGCCGCCACAGGAAGAAGCCGGTTTACTGGTGGACGCCTGAAATCGCGGAACTCCGGAGGAGATGCCTTGGTCTCCGACGAGCTGCGCAGCGAGCCAGTAACCGCCCTGATGCAAATGCCAGATCGGCTGAGCCTAGAGCGGCCCGCCGAGAGCTCCGCGGTGCCATCAACCGGAGTAAAGTCAGGTGCTGGAAGCAGCTGTGTCAGGATATCGACAACGACCCCTGGGGGATGGGCTACAAACTTGTAATCCAGAAGCTAGGGGCTCGCTCACCACCTGCGGTCATGGAACCACAAGCCATGGCCGCCGTCGTCGATACACTGTTTCCCAGCCACCCAGTTCGGCCAGTCAGGGAATTCGGAGAGGTAGGCGCCTTCCCAGTTTTCCGGGAAGAGGAACTCACCGCTGCCGTCCGATCCCTACGACCCAGAAGAGCGCCCGGTCCCGATGGCATTCCGGCGGAGGTGCTCAAGCTCGCTGCGGAGGTGAATCCAAGGCTTCTGCTCGATATGTTCAACGCGTGTCTGGCGGAAGGCGTTTTCTTTTCTTCGTGGAAGGTTGCCCGCCTTGTTCTTATCCCGAAGGCGAAGAGCACACCGGGGACCCCTTCTTCATTCCGACCCCTGTGTATGCTCGACACGGCCGGGAAAGTGCTTGAGAAGCTCCTGCGCGTCAGGCTGACCGAGGCCATCGTCTCTGCGGGGGACTTGTCCCCGCAGCAGTACGGCTTCAGATCCGGTCGCTCTACCATCGACGCTATTCAGGAGGTAGTTGAGGCAGTGCGGAGGGCGGAGGACCACAACCATTGGTCGCGCCGCGTGGTCCTTCTCGTCACGCTCGACGTGAAGAACGCTTTTAACTCCGCCAGGTGGAGCGATATGCTGTGGGCGCTTGAGCATACGTTCCAAGTTCCCTCCTACCTCCTGCGTATGATAGAAGCGTATTTGTCAGACCGCGTTCTGTTGTACGACACGACCGAAGGTCAGCGGCGCATTCCCATCACTTCCGGGGCTGCGCAGGGGTCCATTCTCGGACCAGATCTCTGGAACGTGTCCTACGACAGCTTGCTGAGGCTAGACATGCCCGATGAGACCCGCCTCGTTGGCTATGCTGACGACGTCGCTGCCTTGATCGCTGCGAGGAACGTCGAGCAGGCAAAACTGAGGCTCAGCGTTGTAATGGCCAAGGTCAACGGGTGGATGCGAGATCACGGCTTGTCCCTGGCTATCAGTAAGACGGAGATCGTCGTCCTCACCAAAAAGAGGATAAACACCGTGTTCCCGGTGCAGATAGGTGACGTCACACTCGAGACTAAGCCTGCTGCAAAGTACCTGGGAGTCATGGTCGATAGCAGACTGTCTTTCGGCGAGCAGATCCAGCGCGCCGCCGACAAAGCCGCTAAGGGTGTCGCTGCCCTTGGTAGGCTTATGCCCAATGTCGGCGGTCCTCGCTCCTGCAAGCGCCGCTTGCTCATGACTGCCGTCCAGTCAGTCTTGCTGTACGGGGCGGAGGTATGGGCTCACGCACTCGAGAAGCGAGTCTCCCGAGACCGGCTTGCCCGAGTCCAGCGCGAGGAGCTCTGCGGGTCGCTTCGGCCTACCGCACAGTCTCCGAGCCTGCTGTGATGGTGATCGCCGGAGTCATTCCCGTCCTCTTCCTCGCGAGGGAGAGGCAGGCGATTTACCGGAGGAGGCCTGAAGTGGGCCGGGAAACAGCTGCCAGGGAAGAGCGCGATCGCAGCTTCGACTCTTGGCAGCGCGACTGGGAAGCCGAGCTGAGGGGACGTTGGACCTTCCAGCTCATACCTTCCGTCCGACCATGGGTGGAACGGCAGCACGGCGAGGTCGATTACTACGTGACCCAGTTTCTTTCTGGGCACGGGTACTTCCGAGCCTATCTGCACCGGATGGGCAAAGTCGCCAGCCCGGACTGTCTGTATTGCCCCGGCATCCCAGACACGTCCGAGCATACTTTCTTTCAGTGCGACCGTTGGCACGTCCGCCGAGCCTCGCTTTCATCTGAGATCGGCGTGGTCGTCAGCCCAAACAACATCGTCGGAGCTATGCTCCAGGGAGAGGGCAACTGGAACTGTGTCCAGCACTACGTCCAGGCCATTCTTCGGGCGAAAAAGGTCGACCTCGATCGCCCTTAATCCTCAGCTTTTCCCCAAGGAGGTTGCCCTAGTGGCGTAATATCAAAGGCCTAGCCCGAAGTAATGTGTGAAACAGTTCCAGGCTAGTGTTTTCGGTGCCGAGGGAGGTGGTTTAGTCGGTAGTTCACGGGACATCGAGCTCGTGGGAGTCCGACACTACTGAGGGGACAATGAGCCCCTCAGTGTGCGTAAATGCATTCCACCTCCTACCCAAAAAAAATACTATTATTATTATTATTATTATTATTATATGAAAAAAATTGCATTCACTTACACGTTTTGTCTCTTTCTAAGCCAATATCTCAGTGTTAAAATTTTCTTATAAGTACATAATCTTATTCTAACCTTATTACATTTGATATTAATACAAATAATAAATGAAGTTAAGGAAATGTGGCAAGTTTAAAAGTTTACTTTCATTGGTGTGATTGGTTTTCCTACTTTTACGTACAATCTTGTTTGAAAATCGAGTTGTTGACCTGGAGTTGCATGCTGTTCAAAAGGTTGTCTTAATATTTTTTTTTAGTTATCTAATGGACTAAAAACCAATGCATATAAATCAAACATAGTTAACATGATAAAGAACCGGACGAAGAAAATTAATCAGAAAAAAGAACCAAGTTCAAAACTCGTAATTTATGTCTACCTTGTAGTTCGACAATGAACAAAGCTATTAGAAAACCTTTTTAGAAATCAAACTACAAAATAGCTTTCAGAACCAGAAAAAATATATTTAATTTAATCAACAATTCCAAAAAATAACCATCAATTTGACAGACGAATTTGAAAAAAGTGGAATATATAAAGGAAGTATAGCGAGTGCCCAAAATACAACATTAGTCAAACAGGCCGAAGTTTTGCACGGGAACCATCGTGCGCGCCGGGCGAAATAGTACTCACCGAGCTAGTAATGTGAAAGAAAGAGAGAAATAAACTTTATTAAAAAATTGACAGCTGTCTGAAATCCCAGATGACCATTGGATCCAGCATGTATCAATGAATTTTTTTTATAATTTAAGTTGATAGAATTAAAAATATAAAATGAAGACTGTTAAAAAATCTTAGTCTATTTAAAAAATCTATTAAAACGTTTAATACTATTGCAAATAAAAGGTAGTCACGTCAATCTTACCTTTCTCCAGCTGGATCAGGACGGTGGGTGACCTGAGATAAGCGCGGAATTCTGTAACATATCGATGCACTTTGAAGCGAGCGTAATACACCTTGCACTCTTTAATACAGCTTAGCCACTTTGTGTGTGTATAGAAAAAAACATAGTTGAGATTAAATCTAAATAAAATTAAAGAAAAATAACTAATGAACCGAAAAAACTCTGTCATAATAGTATAGATCCACGTTATCACCCATCCTGAAGGCCATAAGGTGTTTTTGGTCGCACCATGTTAACCAAAAGAACAGGCTTTGACATTTTTCCTTAATAGCTACTTTAACCGTCGGCGTCGGTAGAAACTGATTAAAATTCTTGAAAATATCAAATATAAACATTTTAACTATATAACTTTAAAAAATCTTGAATACAAATCGCCAAACTACTGTATATTTAAATTTGTTTTTCGACGATTTTTGTGGCAAAATCAAGCCTCGCTATTAGCGCCCCCTGAGGAAAATAATTGCCAAACAGTTTTAATTAGTTTTCAACGATTTTTAGTGTATAAGCGTCCCTATTGCAAGCGTCCCTCTTAGAATTCAACGTGGTTGGTGCTAACTATTCGTATTTGCAAGGACTATGCGCTAAATCTCTTGAAACCGCTGAAAATAATTTTGGTTTAAGATCTTTTCAAGTTATATCTTTGTATCTTTATTTTTTTGTTGTTGAATGTTTTCAAGATTTTTAAAAATGATTTCCAGTGGTTTAATTGGAGGGATTTGGCGCGGTTTTCGCAAATACTTGTAGTTAGCTCCCGCCTGGCTTGTGCCGCATTCCGATAGAATTTTTTTTAGTAAAGATAAATTTTAAGTAAAGTAAATACTGTAAGTAGATTTTTGTGACCCATTATTTCAAACGAAATTTTTTAACCTGATAACAATACTGAAATCCGTTAAAAATAATTATTCTTTCTTAATATATTTGAAGACTTAAATGTTATCTTCAAAATATGTTCAACCATGCGTTGTAAAAATAAGCTTATTAATCTTGAAATTGATCTAGATATATACAGAGTGTATCCAAAATACACCGTAAAATTTGGGATATTGTTCCTGAGGTCAAAACAAACAAAAAAATTTGATATAAGTATATAGCCTATCGTTTTCCGTCTGTTGGTCTGAACGTATTTTTTCATGGTTTTTAAACTACTTGAAGTACCAACTTCAAACTGGGTACACGTATGTTGGCCAATAGAACCTATCTTTGTGCGGAGTATCAAGGTTTTACTTTTTACCACTCAAAAATGGCGGCCGTTTTTATTTTTCAAACTATAAATCAGGAGGTATAAAATTTTATAAAAAATAACAAGAGACAAAACTTCAGAAAATTTTATTTTTCTCAATCATTTGTGTTATAACCTTATCAAAATTGTACATTTCTTTAAAGGAAATTAAATTTTGGACCTTTTTTGTCTTTTGTTATTTCCTCTAACATTTTATACTTCCTGATTTATTAAGCTTTTAAAAATAAAAACGATCGCCATTTTGAAATGGTACAAAGTAGAAACTTGATACTCCGCATATAAAGAAATGTCCTATTAGCTAACGTATGTCTACGAAGTTTGAAGTTGATACCTCTAGTAGTTTTAAAGTTATGATAAGTCATGTAAAAATACGTTTAGACCGACAGACGGAAAACGGAGCGAGATAGGCTATATACTTATATTATAACATTTTTTGTTTATTTTGACCTCAGGAACCATCCCAAAGTTTTTCGGTGTATTTCGGATACACCCTGTATTCACCATTTTAAAACATAAATACATTATTCAAAATACAACAATGGTATATTGTGGCCAACAATTTTTAATCAACTTTCATGCTGATTATTTGGTCGAAAACAGTCATCGGTTTTAACGTTTGGTTTTGGGATAACGGTGGTTTTGTAAAATTGAAATTAAAAATGCTTCGAACTAAATGGGGAGAATTAAAACTGCCAGTTTTACTTGTATCCAGGACATTATTATTCCTACAGAGGCCAATTTACCTCCGATATGCGTGACTTTTAACTGAATACATACAAAATTAATATTTTCAGAAATTACCGTTCAACCCGAACTAGTTTTAAGGCTAGCAGGGGTGAAGTCCTTTTTCATCATCGCTCCCTCCTTGCTCACTGCATTTCAGTGTCTGTTGAAAAAGTTGAGTGAGTGGTGATGATGATCTCTTGTGGAGTGAGCGTCATGGCCGATAAGTATCTTATTTGTGGAACGCATATACCCTTTGTTCCAACTACGGCCTTTTATATTAACTTCGGTTTGTACCGATTCATTTTCTAAAATATTCATTGCAGGGGACTTCAACCTACCTAATGATATATGGGATCCTTCCAGAGTGCATGCTTCGCCTACCTGCTATCAGCTACTAGATTTATCGGACTTATGCAGATAAAGAACTTTATTATGTCATTCATACTTATTTCTTCAAATACCTACCTGGGTAGGTCACCATTTCAAGTAATGTATCTAATGTATCTAACCATCGAGGCGTGGGTCTGACCCTATCTTTTCTACTGATCCTTCTGCTGTGATTCTGAGATTAGGAGCTCCCTGGGTCAAAGATGGCGTTCACCCCTACCCTAGAAATTGACTGAAATCGCTTTAGAGACGCTACGAAATTTTTAATTTAATAGCCCAGTCATTTTAGAAGACAACATAGACATGAAAGATGCAGGTCTGATTTTTGGCAAAGTGATTGAATAGTAAAAGAAGAGAGTTTCCCGATTTCACACCCCCGGGCGATTTAGGGAACAAGTGCAGTGTTTCCTAAATCGCTTACATCTTTTGTCTTAAACAAGTTATCACGATATGGCAATGGGCACGATCGGCCTCAGGGCAAGCCTCTCCTTTTAATTTAATCGGTTTTGGTTTTCCAAAACCGAATGTGCGGACGACTTTAGGAAATACTTTGCGTTAAAGTTCGTCTATTTTAAATATAATTATAGGAAAAGCATTCTTTATTTTTACAATGGTATATTAAAATTAAATTACTTTAAAGGTTGGAGACGCCAAAGACAAAGAATGTAGTCTAGGCAACGAATGCTCAAGAAAGGTATAGAGGGAATTGCATGGAACACAATTTTTGACTTTGCAGCTTTGTTTGGACTAGTTAAGAGATGCAGATATCAAAAGTCCCCGTCCGTTGCTCTTGAGGGGGGTGGGGAGGGAGGGGGTCTCCACGGAAAGTGAAGATACGATTTTGATTGGTCACTCCAGTTATGAGGCCAATGAAAAACTCTTTAGAGTACTAGAGTAGAGAGAGTCTCTTATTGGGTCTGATATCGGATGACCAATGAAAATTGATCGTAATTTTCCATCTTATAGGTCTAAATATGATGACGGTCGTATGAACGTAGTTCTCAATAGTGAGGACGTTAATTCTCTATTGAGTAGTGACAAGGGAACATCGCGTCCACCAGTAAACACATTCGTTCAGCTAACGTGTGGATAAAATAGTATTTTAACAATTAACAAACCTTGACGACTTATTGTATACAACTTTTTACTGTACTTTTGAAAGTAAAGTAATCAGTCGGTAAATTCGTTTTTTACTGTAAAAACATGTCCAATGGGCCTAACATATATAACTCATACATTGGAAAAATAAATAATCACTAACCTAAAAGAAAATTGTCAATTCACTGACCTCTCTAAGATCAAAACGTGTTAAGGTCACGTAAAATAAACTTGAGCTGTGGATCTTGATCAAAAGCATATCAAAAATAATTCAAGTTTAAGTTTTATTTTATTTTCATTTTAGTTGTTTGCAAGACATCTAAAATGTTTTCATCTTAGATGCCTTGATTAAATCATATCTCACATATCCGCATTGAAATACTATTTATACTGTGCATAGTTAAATTAAAGCTGGCAATTTAGTCAGTGTTCTAGGACCAAAACAAGGTGATATGGTTTTTAGATTATTTAAGATACATTAGTTCATAATTAATTATCATATGCCCAACAGGCATACTCTTTAATAAAAATCAGATCAAGGTATTTTTTTAAGATAATTGTTGTATCTAACATCGAACTTGTGTTCCTATCAACTGTATCTATCATTGCGTTGTTTTAAGTATTAATTTGGAACACTCTCATGATCAAAAGCTTTTTGGAATTGCTTCCAGTTGTGTGAGCCTCCTTACGCCTATCACAAAAACATTTAAATTACGTCTAAATTTTGTATTTGAAAATCTTCAATTGTAGCCCTACCAGATTTGCATTATAGCCCTATATACTCTAAACTTGTACAATGTAGAAAAATCTTATGTACTTTAGAAGTAAAAGTTTATTCGTTATTGAACAAAACTCAAAATTATTCCCATCAATATAATTATTTATTGTTATTTTGTTATAATTTTCTATTCCCAAGGCAATTAACTTATAGATGATTCAGATATATATAGTTTGTTTACCAGCAAAGTCCACACTTTGGTCGTCGGGGCCAGATCTGTCCAGGAGATCTAAGACGTCTCTGTGGTTAGGTTTTGTTGAGAAATTCGGTGCCTTGGAAAATGCTTCTTTTAGTTCATGTTCTGTGATTCTGTCATCTTCATTGTCGTCGATGATACTAAAAGAAATGCATTATTGTTTTACTCACTCACTCTTTGACAATTATGGCAAAGGACATTTCAATTCGACACATTGTTCAAGGATTAAAAACATTCGATTAACATTTAATATATGTTTGAATTATTATTACGATTCATATTATATCTTATACTCTTATATGAGCAATGTTATAGTGCATGCTTGTTTGCACAATTATGTTATAAGTGATCCGAGGACTTCCTACAAAGTCTGGAAATAAAATAAATTTATGACTAAAAAACGTATTCTATGCAGATTTCTTGGCCAGAGAAAATCTAATAACGTAATAAAATTAATTTTAAAGTTCTAAAATGTTAAATTTGGCCTTTATGAGTTGCCGTTATAGCAATAGAATAAACAAAGAAAGAATAAACAAATAAAGTAATCATAGCAGCTGTTTGCAAACTATAGCCGTCTAGGAAAAATACAGCTTGTGGAATAAAGATAGCATGGAGTGTCCTTATAAATTAATATTATCGGATTTTTTTATAGTAATTGGATGAACTGGTAAATATGAAATAGTAATGAGCAAGGCTCGATCCAACAGGATCTTTACAATTCAAAAGTAAAACTCGCCTTCGAGCAAGGTCATAATTTTGAATAAAGTATGTGCTGGTAATTTTCTGTAGTTTACATACAAGTTACGGGATTTCGTTTTCAGAAAAGATTTATCGACAGAAGTAAAAAAAAGTATTAATAAACAGGTATTTGAAAGGTAATAGTAGTTTATGCAACGATTGTATTATGAATATCTTTAAGTCCCGAGTGAGATGTAAGTTAGAACACGAGCGAAGCGAGTGTTCTAAATATCTCACGAGTGGCTTAAAGGCATAATACAATCGTTGCATACTCTACTTTATCTACGACCAACAATATACGAAAAAAATTTTCCCCGAAGTTGAACAAAACTCATGACTTTTACTAATAATGGAATAGGTCAACTCAAATTTGAGGTTAGGCACATTAGCAGACTTAACCATGAATCGTTGTGGAACAATCAGCTGATGGGATAAGTCAACTCAAACATGAATCGTATTGCAACAATCAGCTGATGTGAGAATTGCGTAATTGTAATTATTATGACACTACTTTCGTCAAATGCCGCGCTCCCATTGGTCTAGAACCGGAATCATAAAGTGACACCAGTCGCATAAAGTTAACTTTATGCAACTGGTTTGTACTTGGTTTAATAATGGATCTCATTATGAAATTAGTTGTAAATTCGTTATTGGTGATTATTGCAATGGTCGTACATAAAATATAAAATAAGCCGGCTTTGTTCTAATATCTAATTTTTCGCACGAGCTACAGGGCATCTCTTCTCAACAACCAACATTGGAGTCAATCCACATTACAACTTGAATATTGTGAATTTATCAATCGATGGCTGAGTGTTGAGTATTCATCCACCGGTCGTATCAGTGAGTATCAGTATTGTTTATTAATTTTAAGTCGATGATAGTCAATAGTGTCAGTCCATGGTAGACCGACAATAAAAATAAATAGGTGTGCTACTTAGATTCTATGCTACACAAAGACCACATAGGAGGGAAGGATGTTGCTCCTTTTACCACATAATCAAGCTATTTTTTTATCCAGTAATATCAATATTAATAGAGGGGTGGGGCTTTTGAAGCACGCGGCATAGGCTTTGGAGTCACATTGTGCAAATAGGAAACACACACGTCGCAAAGTGGCAATCTGAATTGCGCACGTCACGACGAGGGTATTATGATTTAATTCAACCCCAATTAGCGCTATGACTTCGGCAATTGAGCAACTGAGTATACCCACTCCGCGGTCTGAGCATTTCACGTCGGGCAATGTCCGAATAAAATGCTCACTCCGTGATGTGAGTATTTTAGTGTCCACGTCGCGGAGCGACGTGGACACTAAAATGGGGGTAGAATCATCCTACACTCATCCTTCACTCATATTCCGGTTAAAATAAACAGCCAGTGCTGCGTACCGGTCTTAAGAGGTATTAAAGTATTAAGGTATTAAGAATTCCGAGATTGAGCGTAACATAAACATAAAGTAGTATCTTAAAAAGATATTTTTAATTTGACAAACTAGTGTTTTTCTTAAACCAACCTAATTTAAGTAGGGTATTGTAAAATTATATAAAAATATTTGTTACATGGTAAATGATCAGGAAATTATGGATTTAGGATATATTTTTTTGGATCAAGAAGGAAAATTAACAACCTATAGTATAGAAAGTCGAAAATCTTGTTAAAACCAAAGTTCCAAAATTTGTCTTAAGAAATTATTGGCCACACTCACCACCGACAAGCAACTCCGCGAGTGTCAAAGTAGGCGTGAAAGCCACACTTGCCAACGACTCTCAGCTCTGCGAGTGTCAGAGTAGGCGTGACAGCCACACTCGCTGAGTGTCAGTGTAGGCGTGACAGCCACACTCGCTGAGTGTCAGTGTAGGCGTGACAGCCATACTCGCTGTGTCAGATTAGGCGTGACAGCCACACTCGCTTAGTGTCAGAGTAGGCGTGACAGCCACACTCGCTGAGTGTCAGTGTAGGCGTGACAGCCACACTCGCTGAGTGTCAGTGTAGGCGTGACAGCCATACTCGCTGTGTCAGATTAGGCGTGACAGCCACACTCGCTGAGTGTCAGAGTAGGCGTGACAGCCACACTCGCTGAGTGTCAGTGTAGGCGTGACAGCCACACTCGCTGAGTGTCAGTGTAGGCGTGACAGCCACACTCGCTTAGTGTCAGAGTAGGCGTGACAGCCACACTCGCTGAGTGTCAGAGTAGGCGTGACAGCCACACTCGCTGTGTCAGAGTGGGCGTGACAGCCACACTCGCTGAGTGTCAGAGCAGGCGTGACAGCCACACTCGCTGTGTCAGAGTGGGCGTGACAGCCACACTCGCTGAGTGTCAGAGCAGGCGTGACAGCCACACTCGCTGAGTGTCACGCTAGGCGTGACAGCCATACTCGCTGTGTCAGAGTAGGCGTGACAGCTACACTCGCCACCGACCCTCAACTCCGTGAGTGTCAGAGTAGGCACAACAGCCAATATTGAACCTGTTGAAGAGAAAGAAAATACAAATATTTGTAGTATTTAGCATGCATTAGTTTACCGGAAGAGAACGGCAATATCGAGGTCCGTGAGGTCGTCTTGTGTGTATTCCACCAGCTCTTCCGTTAAACATTTATCTCCAAAATCCACTTTTCCTTCTTCTGAAGCACTTTCACGGCATCCTGTTCACACACATAGACACTATAGTTGGCCGATATCAGCTTAACATACAACAGATACAATACCATGTATTAGAATATCATCAGACTATTAAATTATTTTTTACTTAACAAACCGGGCAAACCGCCTAAATTTTTAAGAATTAATTTTCATTTTAGACTCACCAGTTGAATAGTGCTGGAAATGCGACGGATTTTTGTATCTGTCGTGTTTGATGCAAACGTTCTTGTTAAAGGTATATAAGCTAAATTGATTTTAATTTAGTGTTAGGCGATTTTCGAACATAAGAGGCAAGTAGAACTATTGGTCTGGGTTATTATTTATATTCGCTTCAAACAGAATATAACCTTCGTGAATGTCCTTTTCTGAGCTATATTAATTTTGTAAATGCAAATTAATTTTGTTAGATGATCAATGAATTTGGAGTATACTGTAATAAATACGTTTAGATCCATTCCAGAGCCTATAACTTTCGAGAACAGGCAATAATCTTTTTAATATTCATAATATATTCCTCAAGACCATTAACGTGAAAATAATAAAATAAAGTCCAAAGAGCCGAGGTCCTAAGGGGTTTAAAAATTGGGAATGTACCTAAACTACTCTTAAATCTTCCAACCGTATAGTGTTGGATCGGTGTTATTTCCAGATATTATCATTACGATTTTCAAACTTTTCTTGCAATGGATTTTATTGTATTTATCTCTCAAGATAGATTCTTTGATAATGATAACCTAAAGTATGGTAAACAAACTGTGTTGATTATTATATAATGATGAACGATGGGGTAAACAATCTCTATAAGTACTGTAAGTAGTGTGGAAAAATCGTTTATCCTCTAAATATTGGAACCATTAGGTGGGTCGATATAATAGGTCCGGAAAAACAGTAAATAAAAATGTTATTACAGTAGGTTAAATTTATATAATCTGTTAGCTAAAGGTATGTTAACCTTTGTTTTATAGTTAAATAAAAATGAATATCAGACACGCCTTTTTATTTTAGATCAAGAAAGAGAACGTTGGGTTTTCGTATCTTTTCGTAAATGAGCATAATTTAGCAAAATGATAATATAAAATTTGTACTTTAGTTGGTGTTCCGTTAAGTATATGGCAAAGAGTAATAAAATATGATATAACCAGAAGAAACTTACGTCTGAAGTCGTCGAGGATACTCTCTTGAGAAATGTAGTCAAACAATTCTAAAAAAAGTACAGAAATATAAACATTATATATAATACACACACACACACACACACACACACACACACACACACACACACACACACACACACACACACACACACAAACATATATATATAAAATTAACATGAGTACTCTTTTGTTCCGGGGGAATTTTCACAGTGTGACTTTTCTAGTAGGACTTCCAATATATTTTTTTTAGTTCCGCCGGCGCCGCCGAAAAGCGGGGGAGGGGCAGTGGAAGAATTAGCGCTGATGCAAGAGTGTGGCCTTGGCTGATGCATGGAATAGTTCAAGCTGGCTCCGTTGTCCGCGCTTCTAATCACTATCCAACATGTCAAAGAGAATGTTTTTAAACAAAAACAGATTAATCATTACGGCCAAAGAAACTGCAATAAAAACAAAGTACAACTGTCAAAATATTACAATCAGCTGCTTGACTTCGGAAAGACAGCTTGATCGGTAAACTGCTATAACAATTCCAATTGGACTGAAAAACGAAAGTGGCACCATCTCACTATCTCTTTTTCGGCGGGTGGAACTACTCATTCTTCCCTCCTTAGAGGGTTCCGAACCCTCTAAAGAGGGGGAATGCATACAGAACCCTCTTAGTAGGGACACCTTATGAAAAATGAATAGTTACCGCCGCCGAAAAAGATATGGCATCACTTTCATTTTTCAGTCCGATTGGAATTGTTGTAGGAGTTTACGGATAAAGCTGACTTTCCAAATTCAAGCAGTTAGTTGTAATCAGCGATCTCTATAATACAACTGGATCGCGCGCTGTAATGCCCAAAACAAGGCTCATTTCGGTCCGGCCGCTCCCCCCACCGCTAACGGGTGCGCCTCGCCGCGCGGCCCATACACTTCATACGGGGCTACCGTGTTTTCATTGATATAAACTGAAGTAACTTTGTTGATACTTACTCAATTTAAATGGGGGTTCCACCATTGTACTCCTTATGAAATTGCGGAGGTTGTTGTGTAGTTTTACGTTTTACAATCACAATTGCAACGATATAAATGGAAGAAAAAGGTGTGACTAGGTATTTTTTATAGTTTTTTGTTGATGAAATATTACCAGTTCCACTAAAACTTTCACACTATAAAACAATTATTGCATGGGACTAATCATTCATATGAGTAGAACAAAGAGTAGATTTTGTCCCGATCTGCTGTACGTATATAGAAAGAGATGTTTACAAACATCAGCCCGCGCGTAGCAAGTGGGTAAACAAAATCACTCAAAGGAGGTAATTAATTCAAGTCTCGACTATCGATGTAAATATACTCCGATGGTCTCGACTTGTATCTAAACCCACCCTTCATTAATCCTTCGTCCACTTTCTGAAATTCAGTTTTGTTGGTTTTGACTGTTTGTTGTGATTACAAAATATGCCCAAGCCATCTTGCCGAAATATTGCGCGGTGTACAACTATTCTAATAATGCTAAAGACAAGTACGTTATAATTTTACTGGTAAGTAATTTTGCTTTATTAATGCTACATTAGTATTTTAGGTCTAAAATAAATCTAAAGTCATGATTCAACTAAACTTCTGCCTTTGGTACATTTTAGGTTTTATTTATTTCTAGTGTTATCAACATGTTAGTTGGTTTCTAAAGACATACTATATGCCTGAAATGGGAATCGCTCTACTATTGAATTGACAAGCAGGAATTTAACTATCAAGGTCTAATGTCGAAATATTGTAAGACACATTATTAATTTTTTAAATACTAGTTCGTACAGGTTTTTAAAATAAATGTTTTAAAGGTTTTTAAAGGCCATAAAGATTTAGTGCAGCTGGGAGAAACCCCAAATAAAGTAAAATTGATCAAAATGATAGGATTTTTGTTTTTTTTTTAATAAATCTACACCACCAATCAAAACTGAGAACACTTAACAAAAACCCAAGTTCGGCTGGCCTTCGACAAAAACTGCTCAAGTTAGTATTCTTTAAGAACACATAAACCATTATTCGATTACTAAGGTTATGAAAATATTATTTTTGTCGAGTAAATGATTTTATTAGTGTATTTTATGCTTACTTTGATGGCCTTTTCCAAGCCTTTTAGCCCTCATTTAATTTAATACTACAACCAAATAAATATATTCAATTACCACATTCACGCTTGCCATATGTATTTTCTTGGAAAAATAATTTATATTTCCATTGAAATGAAAAACATAATGTTTATAACTTCATACTTGAACCAGAATAAATGCCTAAACTAAGTTAAATCAATAAAATATTAGCGAAGATAGCAGCTTTCACTCAACATACAAAAATGTCTGCCGAATACAGTTTATAACACAATTATTTTGATATAAAATCTATATCATTATCTCCACAATTTAATACAGATTACAACTGTGTGAATTAATTAATAATCAAGCAACTACGAGCGAAGATATAGCGGTTTTTGTGAGCGCGAACACGGTAGTCCCGTGTAAAGTGTATGGCTGCAGCGGCGCGGTTCACCCGTTAGCGGTGGGGAGAGAGCCGAGCGGCCGGACCGAAAACACAGCACACAGCGCGCGATCCAGTTGTATTATAGAGATCGCTGGTTGTAATATTTTGACAGTTATCTTCATAAACTGTTGCGTGGGGTGCTGGACGGCGCTCGTACTACGAAGAGTACATTTGTATCTCGGGCTTTTTAGACTTATCTACCCATGTACTATCTAAATCCAAATGGACAAAGTGGTTGCCAGATTTGAAGTTTTTCAGCTTATTCACCCCACTATTTTATTTATTTTTAGTTGGTAGGAGGTTATGTAAAAAATGCCGCACTGTGAAAACGACTATAACAGTCGAAACGTGTCATTGTATTTATAATGTTTGTATTTTCTTTTGAGTTAATGTATATTTGTAGTTCTTCTTTGGTATTAGTTTTTAACCCTTTAATTCATTAATAAGTCTTTCGAGGCTTTCTTCTATTTTTCATACTGATGGCCTGTTTGGAAAATATGTTTTTGTGAACAAAACGTAGATTTTTGTATTATCTTTTAACTGGATTTTTTTGCTTGAACATGTTCTTTATATGTACAGGAGAAGCTTCTTCCAGTTTGTCCTATATAATAATGTACATTCTTTACATATTTTATTTTGTACGTACCAGTTTTTTAACCTACTTTCTTGTTGGGCTTTATGGTTTTTTGTCATTTTTGGATTAATTTGAATGTACTATTCCTAGTTTTAGCGAATTTTCAGTGGCGCAACTAACGCCAATGCGATGCACTGGGGCGCAGGCCTTCAGGGAGCGCAGTCTTTAGGGGGGCGCAAAAACTGATATTCTGGAAAATTGTTAGCAAAAAAATATGTTGAAGGAAAACTCCCTTCGGTAGCTTACCGAAAGTAAATGTAAAAAAAATATTCGTGGTACTTTATTTAGTTTCGGTCACAACAGAATGTTGGTGACTCTTTTGTTTACTATTATCGTTACCTCCACGGCGATGGTGCACATCTGCGCTTATCGCGTTCTCATCACAAGAATAGACTGCTCTTATTTATTTATCGTTGTTAGCTACCAAGATAGACAGATAAAATCTTTCAGTATTATTTTATTTTAGTATTATTTCAGTATTATTTTAGTATTATTTCAGTAACCACGACCACGTAGTGTTGCCAGACATGGGGATTTTCCCCACAGTGGCGATTTTCAGCCAAGAGAATTGGTCGGTGGGGAATTGGCACCGTTGAATTCAGCTCAAAAAAACAAACAATTTAGTATTTTGAATCACTGCTCTATGTCCATTGGTTACCGAGATATTGAAATGTTGGTTACCGAGCCGCAAAAATGGTTCAATCTTTATGAAATTTGGTACGGACATGTAAAGTGGTAATCAATTGGACGAGTTCGTGAACCAGCCCGATCGGACCACCGGAAGGGGGGGTAAAGGGGAATAAACCCCCCCAAAAATGGGTTTTTTGAGTTTTCTACATAGAAAAATAAAATTTATCGAATTTTTGTTCGCACTATTGAATTCAGCTCAAAAAAACCAAACAATTTAGTATTTTGAATCACTGCTGTCCATATGTCCATTTGTTACCGAGATATTGGAAGTGGTAAACGCAGTACGTTGTCCCAATGTTAACCTTATGGGAAATAAGTAAAATTCTATATCTCGGTTATTTCTCAGCATATCTTGATAAAACTTGATAAATAGCTTCTTTTAGTTCAGATCTACTAATTATTGAATAAAAACTACCAAGTTTTAATATGCCTGAAGCAGCAAACCTGCATACTCATTCCCCATGTTATTCTTATGAAGCTTACCAAAATAAGACAAATCTCGCTATGTTGCATTGAAATATGTTGTTTTGCACTTGAAATTCACTGAGTATGCAGGTCTGCTGCAACGGGGTATTATTTTCTTTGAGTTATTGGCAATTGAATATTAACTAATTAAAACGGGTGTTTTAGGAAATCAAGGCTCAAAACTTAAAACGTTCACAAAATATTTATTATTGATATTTAAAATGTGAAAAATGTGATATTATGAATCAAAATAAAGCTGAAAACGAGATCTTTAAATCTAAACTGAAACAGACGTGATAAAATTACAATTTCATTGCTCAATAAACAAGAAAGTTAGAAGTTGGTAATGGAACCTCAAGACGGAAGGCAGAATACCGAGGAATTAAAGAGAAATACACTGTCAAGACGATGATTTTTGGACTTAGATAATATTCTTCTACATCGAAAAACTTGAAATGGTTCACTCATCCGCCGATAGATCTCAGGGGAGACTAGTTTTCTAACGCCACTGGTGACTCTGTCACTACGAGCATACACATTTGGGAAATGGGACCTGAAGTCGCCAGCCAAGTTATTTCCCATTTCGTTTGCTTGATATAGGCTACTAAATCGATTATTTTTCAATATATCTCCGTTTATCATCGCTAGAACAACCGAATGAATATGTACAGAAAACATAAAGGAATCGTATCCAATCGAAACCTAAAAATTGACATTTTCGACCCGATTCGACTTAAATGCCTCTACTGTAAAACTTACTCCAGCGACTTGAGGGCCCTTTTTCACTTTTGCATCACATTTGATGACTATTTTATATTGTAATTAGGGCCTATATATAAAACTTTTTTCACGCATCTTTTGGCCGAAATCTGCGAACTTTGTCCTCAGTTTATTTAATAATTGCGTTTCGATTTTCATCTAATTTCTTTTTGCTAATAGTCTAGTTTTCCTCCTAAGTAAATTATGTTTTTTCTGTTATGCTTTTCTTTTTGAAGTGACATTTCACTTAATTACGGGTAATTTTGCAGGTTTAATATATGGAGGGTAAACACTAGGGGTGCGCAAGTAGTAATTTTTGAAGTCGAGTCGAGTTTTAAAAAATACTCCCGAGTTTCGAGTTTTTTTAGTCAAGTATTTTGAATAGTAGAAGTTAATAGGCCTAGTAATAATTATTACTAGTGGATCCGAGCGCACGGAATCGTGCGCTACTCTAGCAGAGCGATAATTCAAATGGCGACAAATTTAAAACACAATCATGCTAACACGATCCGTCTTGAGGGTTATGTTTACAAAAATTAAAAAATAACAGCAATTAAATTATCCAGCTGATCAAAATGTAAACAATTATGTTCTTCATAAGGATAACATGAGAACTTTAAAAGCCAATGGGGCAGAGCCCAAGGGACTTTTTCGAAAATGTAAGACCAGTTTGCAAATCTACGCGACACGCTCTTTCCAATGAGCCGTCAATGATAAAAATCGGTTAAGAAATGACGGAGGAGTTCATAAGACAAATTTCGTGTTGGCGTATTAATTATATAGATTGATCACATAAAATGTAACAATTTTTAGTTATTAAACTGGGGAGTTTCCCTATGAGTTAAGAACAAACCTGTTTTCAAATGAATTGTTATGTTCAGGCGATCTTTAACATAAATTTATATCATTACTCAATATTTTATCAAACTTTCAGCCTTAGAAGGTAAAAAACAAGCTAGACCAGCGCTTGTTTGCTTTAAAAAAGAGTTTTTATTACATTATGTTATAAGTTTAAAATTTAAAGTTAAATCAGTTTCATTGACCACAAGTAAGAAAATCCCTCAAATTACAGAAAGGAAAAAATAGACAAAACCAGATTTATTGACATTAATAACTGAAAACCCACTTTAATTCAAGTAAAATAACAAATGTTTTATGGTGGCCGTTCATGTCTGGTGTTGACTGGTAAAAACGGCCGTAAAATTCGATCGCGCATATCAATTAATTCCAGGTGAACTTATTATTCCAGGTATCAATTCCAACTCGAACTCCCGAGTATTTTTCAAAACTAGTGTTTCCGAGTAGTGTAAGCTCGGCTCGAAAAAAGCTCTATAATCGAGTACTCGCACACCCCGAATAAACACCATCTTTAACTGGCGTCAATGATCCAATTTGACAAAATGGTAAACATGCAAAGTCTACATCGTAAGAGGAATTAAATAAATATAACTAATGAAATGAACATATGAATGATTAAAATTACACTATCGTATTTCTCAATCATCAAAAAAATCACCAAAAAATGTCATTTAATAAGTATTCTGCCAGATTTCAAGCCCCAAGGGGTTATGTTTTCATTATTCTCTGCTAGGTTTCAGCACTTATCACGATGTTCTACTGCTAGCTGGGGTGGCTATAAGAAACCTAATTTGTCGCCAGCCCCTCTATTGCCCCTAATGTAAATAAATAAAAAAGGCTTATCGGTATGATAAATTTACAGCAGTTTGACTTACTTTCATTTATTTTAATTCATCCTATACGTCTCGAAACCAATTTGGGTTTCTTCATCAGTATATAATTAAGGTTATACAAACAAAAATCATACGTTATTTATAAATAAAAATATATAATACGATCACGAAGCTAAGTTAAATATTTTAAGAAGTATATGTGTAAAATGATCCTCTTATAATTTATTTTTGCTTATAAGAACAAATAAATTATAATTATTATAGAGTACAATTTTGTAAAAGAGTCATTCAAGCAATCAAACGAACAAAAACTAAGATTTTGGGGCTGATAATTAGTAAAAAGAATTGTAAGCTTAAGTTAGACAATAACTAAATTTGGAACAGATTTACGCAGGTTCTTTTAATGGCATGTAGGATTTACTGGCTACTATTTACCTATAATTTAATCGTAGGCGAAGCCACAGCGAGTAATTAATGAATTAATGAGAGGCAGCAGCTGCGTCACTGTGTATTGATGTTAGTTAATTCGACAGAACTGAGCGAATAACACGTGAAACATTTATGAGTGCGCATGACCGTGTACAGAGTGGTTGGCAGCCGAAGAATATCACATTAAAACATGCTAAAATAAGGGTAGTAAGGGAAAGGGTAAAAAGAGTTTAACTCGTAAAGTCGCTTTTATATAGAGCCGGGACTGGGTAGGATTGTCAAAAACCTATAATATTAATGTATTTTGGAATGAGCATGTTTCAGATCAAATCCACATTTTTGTAAAAAATATGAAGTCTTGGTAATGACTGTTACACCATCGATACTAAACTAATTCACACTAGGTACCTCGCAAAAAATCTTATTTTGATAAATAAATGTTCCATGATTCATACCTTCTTTAGTGACTTCATCACCATTTTCACCGAAGTAGCCACCAAGCTCTTCGAACGTCGTATCTAGATCATACTTATTCATGTCCTTATCAAATTCTCCTTGGTTTTCTATCTTTTCTTTTATGTGTGTTGTAATATCTTCCTTTGTTATCTTTCCATCGTCACCAGCAATATGTCTAAAACAAATTTCTGACTTGACATTCATCATATTAATCAAATTTCTAGTTGCAAAGTCCTGCTCGTGTCAGCAAGTTTTGTAATGGGTTATACCAGGTGAATAGTGGAACCATTGATCGATTACGATTTGTAACCTGTCATATGACTTTAACTTTTAACAGGATCCAGAATTCACACAACATTCTTAAAGTATTTGTGTTTTCTTATCCATTATCAATTTCTGCTCATAAAATACAGACGATAACGTGAGAGACGAGCATTGCTCTAATGAAGTTTCTTACTTGTATAATTCCTCTTTGTCTTTTTCGCCCACGCACAGCAAAACGTAGGTCAGGAGTTGGTCAGCAAAGCAGGATTGCCTCAAACCAGGAGACTTAATGAAGTTGCACTCTGAAACGAAGTGGTCCTGATTAAAATCTAGCTATATTAGTGTTAACATTATTACAAAAATTCGTGTTGTCATCTTGGACCCGCTGTTTACAAGTTAAACAAGTTATTTTTAACTTGAAGGTAGCACTATTAGAGCCCAATTGTGTGTCGCTATTCGTTTATAGAATGTCTCCCTATATACACTTTATCGTAAGGTAAGGTTAAATATTAAATAACCAATTGCGTACTCATCGAAAAATTAGTTTTAAATCTACTTATTAATTAATTATGTACTTATATAATACCTAACGGCCATCAGCCCGACCTTTCTAGGACGTGCTAGGCCGTGAACTAGTTTTTACACTGGATTCATCGCTGCAACCAATTATTGCATTTATTCATTGTCTTAAATAACTGACTTCTTGAGATTTTTAAAAGATGTGAAATAAAATTAAGTCATTATAAAATTAATCTTATTTTGAGAACGAAATGAGATTACGGTCTAGACGCCGACGACGTCAGGCCTGTTATTTTATTTTTATTCTGTGACTTTCTTCTCCTGTGGTATTTTCTAACGTTTTGATTGGGAACGGTCCAAACAGCGAGGACATAATAAAATAGATTAGGATTTCCCCATCCTGAATGCGTGCGGGGCAGCGAAGCCGATAGAGCCGCTGTTCTTGATTCGTGCGATCAATCGAAAGGTTGGTATATCACGCCATTTACACCTCTAAACGTCAAGGTATACTGGCCAAGGTATTTTTTGTCAAGGTCTACTGACCAAATATATTTCGACTGCCCCGAGCCTACCGCATCGTGAGTCGTGGTAAAGTACTAGGCTCAATGAATCTGTATTCATTGCTCGGCTCGGAGCGGTGAAATAAACTTCATCAGCCCCTGGATGCAGAGAAACATTTTTTGTATTTTACGTATTTCTCTAAAAGTCGAGAACCAAGTGTGGCATTACCATTCGTGTGTATGTGTGTATATTATGTGTATTATTAAATTCTGCCAAGAGGACAACTGTCGTCACTGGAAGCAATGCCACATCTATTTTCTTAAGCTGGGTGTTGCCCGAACTAAAAAGCCGACCAAAAGCACTATAAAACTTAATAAAGACACCTTAACTTATTAAAGTTATTATATAAACGTACCTGATAATGCTACTTTGTAATGCTTCTTGTCAAATTCATTTGTCAAATCTGAAAAATAATGTTTTTGTTTAAAATACATACAGTTTGCTAGTATATATAGACAAAGAGCACAAAGTATATATAGTAAATATCGGGTTAAATCAAGATATTTACCCGAAGAAAAACTTGGGATCGCTGTGGTATCTTATACCTTACTCCTTATTACCTTATTGCGATTGATAAATTGACCAATCTTTCAGCTACAATAAGGAAAACCCAAATAAAACCATTCAAAACACGTGAAATCTTATAACAAGCCTTCCCCAAAGCCTTAAAGACTGACTAAGTCTTTGTTTACAAGGTTTAAACCTTCACACGTCATCATATTTTAAGAACTCATAGATTATGTGATGGTATGTTTCATTCAAAAGCGAAATCATGGTAGAACGTTGGTTTTGGTTTCGTCAGTGAATAGTTAGTCGGCCTACTCAGAAAGAAAATGAATAATTAGGTCTTTGTTAGTAACAAGGGCTTCAACTCATCCCTTTGAGATAATACATTATACGGAGCAATATAAGAGAGAAAGTTTATAATAAACTCTGACAAACACCCATGCGAGCTGTGTTAACCTGTGCTATGCAAGTGAAGATGCGTCGTCATTGACGCGAAACGCGTATTGCCCAGGAATTATCATCGAGACCTTAAGGCTACCATCAAAGGTAAAAATCATAATTAATTGATATAGGTGTCTAGACTTTAATTTTGAAGAGAAAGTTAGGTGGGGAGTCCAAAAAATCATGAATCGATCACGCATCAATGTGAGAACTGACGCAGGAACAATCAAAACCAGTGTAATCAAGGTTGTCAGATCATTATCCAATATACAAAGCTGTCTCACCGTTCCGAGATTTAAAGGACCAAAATGAACAAGTAAAACATAAAAGATGATTGAGTGAGGCAATGGTGAATCTTGAGTACAAAAAGGATAATATATATATTATCTTGAGGATAATATCAGCGAAATTAGTATAAAAAGAGAACTAAGTAAATACAGTATGACTGGAATAATATAAGAATATATGACAACCCTACCGGCATAAACACATCATACAAGTATTTTTTCTGAAAAATTGTCAAAGGTTTATGAAGAATGTGTACGATGTGCCTCGGCTGCGCCATCGGACGACAACAGTTTCCCTCAGGGAGAAAAAGTTGCACTTTAGTCCCTAGATGCACAAATAACTATTTTGTAATACATTCATACTGTACATATGTTCGAACTTACGGTGTAGGCCTAAATACCCAGAAAAATAAACGGCAAATGATAAAGTATTTGTAAAAATTTCGAGGGGAAACATTAAAACTATCTAAATAACACGCATCCCTTTAAATTGTTGACTAATTTTTCTTACCTCATCTCAAAATTACATCGAAACCACAGTTCGGACTTTGGTCATATAATTTATTTGTTATTGAGATTTGAACTATTTGGTTTGAGATTTATCCGTTCTTTGATAACAGAAATTCAGTTAACCCTTCATTTTTCCCATCCCCTTTCTGCCATTCATTACCTCCCTCTTCTCTCGCTTTATTCCCTCCTTCCCCTTCTTCCTCCATATCCTCTTCCACACTTTCTTAAGCGTTCCACCCTTTTCTCTACCCCCTTGCTGCCCTCCCTCCTTTTCTCTCATTTATCCCTCTTCCCCTCTTTTCCTGAACCCTCACTGACAATTGTTTGTAAACAGGTAAAATTACATCATCATACCTCGGACTCCTCTTGATTTCCTGAACTCCGCGT
Organism: Flexamia atlantica; assembly: GCA_035578135.1. NCBI lineage: Eukaryota > Metazoa > Arthropoda > Insecta > Hemiptera > Cicadellidae > Flexamia > Flexamia atlantica. The sequence goes on along the minus strand of JAQJVK010000016.1, from coordinate 3,868,515 downwards.
AAAAACACAAGCCCTAGTCAGTGGTAAAAAATACTGAATATTCTACATATTCCCGCTACCAACGATGATAATTAAAAATGTCCAGTAATACTACACTCAAACAAGGTGAGCCAAAAACATGATGGTTTTTAGAATGAATAAACTGTTGGAAAACCAATCGTAGTTTAATATTGTAAATTACACTAAAATATTTACATGCTTTTGCCATTTAATCTTTTATAGATACAATGTCTTTCGAATTACGTCCGTTCACATCTACATAGGCTTCCCCTCCTTTTAGCAAACTTCAAGTTACTTTTCTTATCATTGATTGAGGAATAGCTAGCAGCAACCTCGTTTCTTATGCACCGCTGAAGTTCAGCTATATCGCAGGGTTTCGACACAAACGCTTTACTCTCAGATATCTTCCATAGCCAAAAGTCACACACAAACGCTTTACTCTCAGATATCTCCCATAGCCAAAAGTCACACTATGAAAAAGGTCTGGGGATCGTACAGACCATGGAACATCACCAAATCGTGAACTCGAGTATTCCGTAAGCAACTGACATAGTAATGTCGTTGTCAGTTCTGATGTGTGTTATGTAGTCCCATACTACTGAAACCATATTATCTTGGGTATCAATTCCTAAAAGGCAAAACTGCGGCAACAAAAAGTCCCTAACGGGCCATAGTGGGCTGAATTTACAGTGACAGCCTTCCCCTCATTGTCCTGAACAAAAAATACGGCCCAATGATCCCAAACCGCGCCACTCCATACCAAACGGTCACTATTTACCTTGTATGGTTGTGAATACCGAAATTTTGGCATTTAAAAATGTTTAATACAAGTTAATTGGTAAGAAGATTTTATTTTCGTCATTCTGTTTCAAAAACAGCTGCTTTTGACACATGCGTTGGGATTCAAAAGTTGTTCTTTTTAGTCCTTGGATAATAACATATGATTTGATGATGATTATTATTATCCTAGGACCAAAAAGATCATTGTTGATGATACTTGTAATTCGAGGTAAATAATCGAACGATATTCATTTCATTAAAAATAATCAAAACATTCATCGTTATTATCGAAACATTCATTGTTGCATTGTTGTCGGTTTAATGATTTTGTGAAACTCGCTCATTTCACCAATCGATTATTACATCGATAGTTGTTCATTGTTGTTAGTCTAACCTAACACAAATGAAACATACAATCAGCTGATTGCTTCAAATAGCAAGAACAAGATGGTAGCATCTTTGGGAGGTATCTTTAAAAGAGGTACCTCTCCAGAAGAAGGTATCTCTCCAGCTTGTATCTTTAAAGGTCAAAAAGCATTTTGGTTATCTTAAGTAGTTTGCGTGCTGTATTGAGCAATATAACGAAAAATATAGTTCATCACACGGGCCTAAAGCTGCTTTTCGTTACTCGGTCATTTTTCAACCTCTGCTTACAGCCTCGATCGTAAAACTTGACCGAAAACCGTCACTTTAGGCCCAAGTAATGAAATATACTATTTCACCTTATATGAAATATAACTGAATTCTTTATTTGCAGTAATGAAAATTATGATGAGATGGAGCATACAAAGAGGAAAATAACAATTCTAACAAAGTGGTTAGGTTTGTATGGTTGCTCACAGGCTGACGAAGTATAAAGAAAATAATGCTTGCCTATCTTTAAATCTAAATAATGAATTGATTCTGTAGGCGAACCGGTCCCCACGAAATAGACGAGCTAGGGAAAAGATACCTTAGCTTGTGAGAATTCATTTGACATTTTGAGGTCCAAGGAGGGTGAAAAAAACATTGAAAGTGTAAAACTTTCCTTTTTCCTGTCCCACTGGCCGCCCAACTCCCAGACGCTACAGTATTTCCAGTAAGTGTAAGCATTGTGTACTTGTTTGTTCAATGATTTTAGAATTATAGCTTCAGTTCAAAGTAACTAAAAAGTGGAAATTGCTGCTTTGAGCCCCTGGTCGATACATAGATTTCCAAAAATGAGAAATACATAGTGCCACAGTGTTATCTTGAGAATAATATTTTTAAGTACCTGACGGATTATATTAGTTTGCCTTTAATGATTAGGCGTTGCCTTCGTAATTTTTACCAATGAAATGTAATGAAAAATGATATGAGCACTGTAATGACTCAATTCATTTGTTGTGTAAAAGCAAATACTGACCTTTTGCTTCAATTTTCTTGTCGCTGGGGTCATCGTCAATGAGAGCCATAAACCTTTTCACTGCGAACTTCACGTCTTTTTGCCTGTAGAACAGTGCCAAGTCTGCCTCGTTGACGTCTGGATTTCCACGATCGATGTTCAGACCTCTACAGTATGAAAAAAATGTATTGTTTTTACCTCCGAAGTTATGGTCTACACTAAAACTTGAAGTTTACTCCTTTAATATTTGAGTAAAATAAGTCTTTGCCTAAAAAGATCTTCATTATGAAATTGTTTGATTGTAGCAAAATTGTAGTAAAATGAAAGGTGCGATTAATTTGATAGAACTAAACCTATAAATAATTCCTTTTCTGGCTTTAGTCATTACAAAATCATTGATTACAACATAATCATGTTCAAACCTTAATATTATTGATTTAACCGATTTTTGCCCATTGCGGAACGTAGCTTATTTTATGAGGCCATCTTACTAAAGGCACGTTCCCCAGAGGCAAAGGACACAGGCAAAACTATCACGAGTCTTAAAGACAACACAAATTTGGGGAAACCCAGGTTGAAGTCTTTAATCAAATATTAGATTAGGGATCTTTAAAGCTGAGTTCATACTTCCATCTATTTTTACTACACTACTATCAACTTTTTCCGGCATATTCTTAACTCTTGCCTTAATTCAGCCCGGTCTAGTTACTTTGGATTAGGTTTTTGCAAAGCTTCTGCAATGCTGATAAAAAGTTTTGATTCATTGTTCACTATTGTTTTACTGTAATCAAACCCAATTCTTTAATCGTACTAAAAACCATATCATCCACTACGTAAGTAGTGTAAAATAGTAATAGTTACAATTAGACGACACACGGTCCCGAGACAACGCGACGCTGCGAGTCAAGAACGTGCGGGGAACACTGAGCTTAGTGATAAGGACCGAGTCAGTTAGGCCCTGTACTCATGAAAGCGTTTTGGAAGTACTACAGAACAGATGCTGGAACAAGTTAGTGTACACATGGAACGCTCGCTGATAAGGTGTCGCGCGACGTACCGCGCGTCTCGAGGTTTCTTTCTTGAAACGCGCGATTTGTGGGCGTCTCGATTTCCCATGGTATAGATTAGACCGTAAACTTGGTTCAGTCAAGTGCGCGATTTAGTAGTGACCACTTTCAATCATGGAGGAAAATATCGTATCGTTTGACACTGAGCTCTTCATAGAGGTAGTGAAAAAACGCTCGGCTATCGGCTATATGGGAAATGCAAAGTGTAGAATACAAAAACAAAGTTATGAAAAGAACACCTTGGCAGCAATTAGTTGAAATGTTTGCTCCAGAGGGTAGTTTTCAAAGGGGGAATGAAACATTTTGGTAGGACACTTTTAATATTGAAAATAATTTCTTAAACGATTAAACACTTTTAATACAGTACACCTCGGATTATCCGGACCTCAAATTATCCGGATCCCGGATTATCCGGACCGGTCCATCCGAGAAAATAAAAAATTAAAATCACGGCAAAAACGTGATTTTAGCGAGGTCACGAGTGAAATGCGCCTTATTAAAGTAAAATACAAATGCAATACATTACTGTACGCATTTGAAATTACAAAAACTGAATGAGTCACATTGCCTAAACAGTACATTACAGCATTTTTGCAATTTTTGTGGACTGATATTGAGTTTCAAAGTGTGTGGTTGAAAAAGGAAAATAGTGATTTTAACTTTAGAACATAAACTGAATGCTATCAAAAGACTTGACGCAGGAGAATCAGGAAAATAATTAGCTAAGGAACTGGGTCTTGGCACAGAGAAGAATCTTTGATTCTCCTCTGTGGTGTTGGGACAAGTACGGTAGTGACTGGAAGAAGCATAGAGCCAGTTAGAAAAATGTTATGCGCAACAAGCTTGAAAGACTAACATGTTGCACAGTCTTGATACGTTTGCAGCATCAATTTAGCAGGGACTTAAGTACGCGAACGTTATTTAGGCGATATTGTAATGACCTCGGATTATCCGGATTTTTTGTTATCCGGATCGGTATTCCGCCACATTAATCCGGGTAATCCGAGGTGTACTGTATTGAAAATAATTTCTCAAATGATTAAACTCTTTTAAAATTGAAAATAATTTCTTATGTTATTAAGCACGACATTGTTCATTCTATGACATTCCTGCTCATATTTTCTAAAATTGGGGGAAAAGTGGTACGAAAGAGCCGTGAGTCAGTTTGTCACGTAAAATTCGGTGTACTTAAACTTCCTTTGTCTTTGTCTTTTTCTTAGTACTTTATACCTACAGTATATAATTTAAACACATACGTACAGCCCACAGCCTCTTCCGACTTACACAGCTGAACTAGGAATCAACGTGGCGTCAACGCTGTGTATTTGCACGGTACAGGTTATCTAACGTGACGTCGCGTTGCGACGCTCTCATGTGTGCATAGTCTTAGAGGTGCCGGTCAAAAAAAAACTCAAAAAAATATTCCTCCGAATAATCCATTGACTGAAGGCTAGCCTGGGAAGATCTGCTCACTTTAAATCTTCTTAAAAACAATAGATTTTTTGAAAATATTTGTTTTTTTAATGTGAGTCAACACATTCAGTCACTGCCCGCTGCAGCGGTATTGTGGTAATTATACTAATATGATAATTCCCGCGGGGCCGGGCCCCTCGGGGCCCCTGGGAGCCAGGGGCCTGGGGCAAACTGTTCCCGTTGCCCCCCTCGTGGCGGCCCTGCTTCCAACACTGCGTCAACAGTCGCCATTCCCCGCTTCACATTTTACTCTGGCGCAATGACGACGACGTCGTCATTTCCTTAAGAGGAAACTGAACTTTGATGTCAAAACGAGTTATAGTTGTGAACTTACAATCACGTATTTATAAAAGTTAAGGTTTGATATTAAGTTGTTGTATAGAGTTCATAAATTAAGTAAGAGTTAATCAATTAAGTAAGAGTTAATAAATTGTGAGGCGCGCGGTGCACGTGTATCTGATAACAGTTCAGGCAAGCTCAATGTCACTTGCTGGACCAATTATCGGTGACTATTCGATCATTTCTGCACTAGATCGGCTGTTTCTTTCGGATAATATCAAAACCGACTCCACGAAAACGATCAGAGATCTACAAGCTACCGTACCGTTCGTCTCGTCGTGTTACCGTCCTACCGTCTACCGTCCTACCGTCTACCGTCCCGCATAGGCGTCGCGCCGGGGGGGCACGGGGGCACGTGCCCCCCCCCCCCCAACATAAAAAAGGTTATTTTTGCAGCTGCCGACCAAAATTAACAATCCAAATAAAATTTATTTTCTATTACCCTCCCAAGTCGTTTCTCTACTCACAAGTAATTTAAACCAATTGTTTTAAAGCTAGAAGTTTATTTTTACTATATTAATCGTTCACATATATTTTATTTTTATATTTAATCACCATTACATTCATTCAATATGAGATTAATCATTTGGCTGAACAAAGAGGCTGGATGAAAAGTTATACCACAGACAAATGATTAGACTGTGGTTATACATTCGTTGAGTAGGCCCGTTCTTTGGCTGGGTGAAGGTTGGTCACCGTGTGCGCTGTGCACCTAGTACCTGTCATTCTGTCATCCACTAACCTACCACAACTCTCCACCCGTTTGTACAGCCACATACTTCAAAAAATAGAAAAGTAATGCTAATATACTGTCAGGATGCCTAAATCCCATAAGGCCTCTGGAACCAAAGCTTATGACGTCAATTAGAGACCCAATACGGTTACAAGCAAGCTCTATTGGTCCATTGGGTAAAAATATAGCCTCAAATGAGGTTTCGGTTATATGCTTCTTCTGATTAGTCAAGATTATTTTTCTCGCAGCTTGAGGCTGACAAATCGAGACTTCTTAAAAGACCGGCCGTTCCGGCCTATAAAAGACAACCACGGTTTGTTTACATTTATGTCTTAGATAACATGAGATATTCTTCTCTTCTCTTCTTCTCTACATACCTTGAGTTTAACCTGCAAGCTGCAGACGAGAATGACATTAACGGCAATGAAACAGCCAGGAAACAGGGCCGGCTCAAGAGTTTTTGGCGCCCTAGGCGAAAGCATCTTTTGGCGCCCCCCCTTTCTAACAGTTCAGTAAAAGGGTATGTTTCTATCAGGGCTAGAGAAAAAAACATATATAGGCCTACAGTACCATAAAAAATCCAATTACTGGAACATTTAAGTTTTTAGTGCTTTTATTTAAAATTTCATATAATCGCTTAACAATTATTTTTACTTCCTTGTGTGGTTAACCTAAGTATTTTTGTACAAACAAAACGAGAAGAGACTCCTAGCATCGTAGATGAATTACAATTGTTTTTGCCTAATGCTTTGTCGCGTTTCTCAAGAGATACTATAGCATATTATTTTTATAATTGTTTTTAAGTTTAAATCAAGTTATAAATCGATTCGTCCTATTATGAGATTTGAAGGATATGTTTGTTAATATATTTTATGATTAAATTTTTTTTTCACTTCATTATTTATTACTTTATACGTATTTTTTTGGGAACTTAAATTGTTTGATTTGATTAGTATCTACAACCGTGGTAAAACCGTGGATGGAATAAGTGCGTCCGTTGCTTGGGGTCATTTATTTGGAGTCGAGGGGTCGATCAGTGCATATTCCTCTACTGATTTTGCTTACTGAAAAGATAAAACACTAAACAGCCAAGAGCAGACTTTTTTCAATACACTATGGAATGAAACAGTTATGGTTTCAAGGCAATGCTTTTTGAAACTTGTCAGTTTTTTGTTCTCGAAGTTTCTTGTTTAAAGTGAATATTTATTGTAATGAAAACAAAGTGAATCCCTGTTATTTTGGTATCCCCAAGGAAACACCTGAAACTAGAAAATCTTGATCAGGGTTTAAACCAGAGATTAATAAAAAATCTCTATGTTTAAGCACTCCAATTTATTGAAATGTGAACAATAAATTCACCCCTATTGATTCAGAGGCATCATCAGGGCCGTTTTTTTCATTAATTAGATAGCAATTCCGGGGAGCCAACAATATTTAAACCAGTGAATTTGAAGAGAAATCACACTTTACATACACTGTCAATGTCATCACACGTGTATTCTCTTATGTGTGATATTTGACTTTTAATGCTTGATTGTACAATTAACTTGAAAAACAGCTTTAAATGTTTCCTTCAAATTATGAGAATGTTGTAACTTATTTCTAACTAAAAACGTGATTTGTGGAAGTCAAATCGCTGAGAAAAAATGTAATGGCGTAGCTAATAAAAGGAATTTGAGAGTAAAAATTAAATATTTAACATTGGACCTCATGGGTTTTCATGTTGTTAAATAAATAAAACAAAATAAGTCAAAAATTCTGTTATAATTAATTGTAAATTTTCAGCTCCAACGTTTTTACTCTTCTTCATTCAATTGGAGACTACATATCGAGTGTTCAATAGACACGATACCATTCGAAAAACTGTGCTCATAAAATGAGGCGCCTTAGTTTTCTGAGTATAGGTACTTAGAGATTTAAATAAGAGGTGCTTTCAACCGTTTATCAAATAAAAATAATATAATTAATATGAAACTCAAGCAATTAAAAAAACTGTTAGGCAAGTACATATTTGGAACAATAATTTACAAAACAAAAACATATTACTTGCCAGAATTGGGAAAATGGTGGACTACCACAGTGGACCGGTCTTTAAATTAGGCTGTCAAGATAACAAGAAACCTAAACTACCGTGTAACGGCGAGGGTACCTAGAGAGCAGAGGATGTCGCATGTTTATAATCATAAGTTTGGAAGGGTAGGATTTTCCACCATTGCACCATTGTTGATAAGTTCATAGTTTTAAAGTTTTTAAAAAAGTAACAAGCAGAGCATGTTCCTGCGAGCTATTTCCAAACTATAAAATTGTATTTTAATAAAATATAAATATAAATTGAAGCTACTTTCATGAATTTCCTTTACAAAATAAAAGTGTTTTATTTGCACCTTGCTTCTTGAAAACAAACGGGGCCGCTTGGCGCCCCCTTTGGCGCCCCACGGGCCCTGGCTCCCTAGGCGGTCGCCTAGTTCGCCTATATGGTAGAGCCGGCCCTGCCAGGAAAGTAGGGGAATTGTGAATAAGAGTTGTTTTTCGACCGCCTATTTCCTTAACATAGAAATAAGGAAATAGCAATGGTCAACATAACTTAAAATGACTGCAATGGTTTTTAGGTCATTCAACATTCTTCAACAGTCACGTGTTAAAAATCTAAGTCGTATGTAGTGGAACTTTTCCCACAAATTTCCTTTGAAAACTGTAAATAAAATAAGCTTAGTAGTGCTGTATATTTTACAGTTTTTAAGGCTTAAAATCCCACTTTTGAGTTTGAAAAAAAAACTAAATTTTCCGGGGGTTTAATGCTTCTAAATTGTCTCGCCCCAAAATTATAAACAATATATTGTTGTGCGCGCTCGTAGGCTATGTATGCCCGCTGAGTCACACCGACACATTAATCCGGGATAAACAGCAATTTTCCTAACAAACTAACAAACTACTTCGTTGCTGAGAGCGTTCCGTGGGCTATGTATCATGACCGCTGAACCGCTCCGCAGAAGGAAATGTGTTTAGACGTGTTTGCTGGTTTATACATACACCAGCCCAAATTATAAATAATCTACCGTTGTGTGCGCTCGCAGGCTATGCATGCCCGCCGAGTCACACCAAACCTTTTAATCTGTTTCCCGAGTATAACAGCAATTCTCCATCAAATTGGAGCCCCATCAATTTTGCATTCCTTAGGCACTACCGTAGACCCTCCTCGGACAAATGTGCATTTTATATGTAAAGGGATAATTTTATGTTGTTTGTACCTTCGGCATATCCCGTTTGCATTCAATAGATTATGCTCATATATGACGGCCTGGTTAATTTGTATATTACCCACCACCACTCGGTAAATTACTAATAGGACCCTGGTAAAGTGCTGAGGCTATCCACGCCAAAATTCGGGGTAAAACCCCTACAAAATCAATAAAGAGTTAATAAATCACGTATGAATTTAAATGGAAGCCAGGATCCATGTGGATAAAAGTTCATTGATTTTTTGTTATCTCAAGGTCACGAACTAAGTCAAAGTTGGCTGACTATGACTTCGAGGTGACGGCTCTGTCCATCTAGCCTAAATGGATGGACTTTGTTCTTTCGTGCTCATAGCATTTTTCGAACTAAGGTACAATCAATAAACTTAACATTGCGATTGATTCATTAATATTTAGGTAAGGCTTAATTTATGCTAATTTTGTTTGGTTATAAGATACGAGTATATAAACGTTTCTACTGCTGGAAACCGTTTTCGCATGTCTAATTGTTTTCTTGAGTTTTTAATTAGTAAATTTGTTTTTGAAAGTGATTTAGTATTACGCCAAAAGAGTTATGCCTGTATTTTTTATTTTTCAGGGTTACATCACCGATAAATTTTTAATAAATTACATTGTTTGGTTTATTTAACAATTTATGAGTGGAAAAGTTTCAAAACAAAGTTCGAACAATCGACTGTTTTACCCTCTTCGATTTTAAAATAAACATTAAATATGAAACAATTTTTTATTATTTGGGGTATCTATGCCAAGGAGGATAAATATTCTAAAAACAATATATAAACAAGTATTTCTTTAGATTTTACATAATTGTATTCGTTGTCGAAGCTACAGGCAACAACTACCAAGCTAAAACAAAGTTCGAATTAACATGTGTGAAGTACTCACTTGACTGTGTCTCTCCCCGCTGACTTTCTTATACCTATTGACTGGGTGTGCTTCTGGTAGAGAGCGTACTGTTGTCCTGGTTTTTCTAAAGCTTGTTTTACAGATGGTGGCAAATCATCATCGGCCCAGGCGGCGGCGAATGCAAGGAAGAGAACTACGACTATGGAGTTCATGTTGACCTGAAATGCACAAAGCAGTTATTTTTTTATAACTAAATTCTGCCTCTATGTTTCAAACCTTGTTTTATTAATGGTTTGCCTCCTGTGTGGAAAATGGACCTTTAAAATTACTACATTACTAACCTTGCATTGTTCAAAGTCAAACTTAGTTTAAATGAGTGTTGCTAAAAAATCAGGAACAGCCAATGGTTTTTATAGAAAATAGATTAGAAGACTGGAATTTTTTTGGCTAAATGTCTATAGACTGACGGCTGAAGTATCTGTGTAAAGGATAAGCCATAGTTTAGCTTAATAGTGATCAACTAAATCGGTATATTATGGCTGGATTTTGAAAAATTGTAAACAAATTCATACAGCCAGACTTACACTTTAAGATAGTAATAATTATTATTTTTGGAATTAAATTAAACGAACCGAATACTGATTCATGATCTATATTAAAAGCCAAAAACGATTGACTAACTGATCACAGTTTTTCAAAATTTTAAGGCTCTGGGCAATCAAATTTGGCACAAATAATTGTTTAAAGGCACTAGATGCGTACTAAGAAAGGTTTTTAACATATTCTCTCTCAAAAGGTAAAACTAAACTAGGATACATTATTAAATTTAAAATGACAGCCATTTTTAGCTTTCGAAGCTTATATACTCTAAAATTAATGATTTAGGTCATGAAACTTGGCATAAACGTTCTTTAAAGGCTCTACATGTGCACTGAGGAGGGATTTAAATTTTTTCTCTGAAAACCCGGAACCAGAGTACATTATTATATCAAAAATGACGGCCTTTTTCAGTTTATAAAGTTTATAGTTATAAAATATTCATGAGAGGTCTATAGAATATTTTCAAGAGACAAAAAGGTACACTTAGTTTACTGAAAGAATAAACTGTACGTGAAACGATTACGGCCACCTGCTATATATTTGTGATCTACTTAGGACGGGGTTTTACGGACCGGCCAAATTACTTAAACTGGAACCTTTAAACTCTATGGACATTCCATTCAGAGTATAAAGCTTCCGCTAGAAACAGGGATTTAGAATTAGAGCTGTGAGGGATTTAAGTTCAAAAAAAAACTAACCTACTTCTTCTACTGTACATTTTCACTTCTTTTTATGATGGTTGGGTCATAGTAACATTCGCGCAGCCAAAAGTGAGCGAAATAAGCCCCTAAATGCTATTCAAAAAAGGAAACGAAAACCAGACGCAAGAAAGACAAATTTGGAGCGATAAAAATTAAAGAATGTATTTAAAGGGCTACACTAGTCTTAAGAACTATTCTTACTGCCTTAGCAATAAATAGTAATCTGCTGAATTACATTCCTCTGTAATACACAATACATTTCGTCATTTTGGGGGCTTTCTCTGAAAGTACGTAGTTTCGTGAGTTGAGTGCACGAAACCTTAACATATACGTATTGCATAACATATAATCGTAACACATAGACATACATTACATAGATAACATATATACAACATAGTGCACGAAACCTTAATATATAAAGAATATAATATACATAAACAGTAAAACCCTTACAACTATACCTAAAAAATAAAAATTAGGCAATAAAGTTAAAATATTGTTTACGTTCGCTGTTAAAGATTTTACAACAACAGATTAAGGGGGAGACTGCATGAATATGATTACAGAAAGTTGACAAGGAGTAAAACGACTAATCATGATGTACATAGCACTCACCCTGAAGACGCTGAGATAATGTGACATGGTCAGAAATTGCAGGCCTTTTATACCCATCTTTTGCGACGTCATTCGACCGAAACAGATGTTTGATTGGCCTATTTAGTTATAATCACGCCTACCTAGCGATGACGTACATGTGAAGGCGTGGCCTTCCCGGCAAGCTGATTTTTACCAGCAAACAAATCATTTTGAAGAAAATAAAGACTTTTTTAAACGGAAAAACAAATTTAATTATTTTTTTTTAATGTAACCTCCGAATTACCATAGGATAAGTAGAAATGGTTGTAGCATCTGCTTCTAAGTAATTCTTTTTCTCTAGATACACTTGGATTTGTCCCATCGAAACAAACGAAATCTGATTAAAATATTGTCCACCCTTGGTATTGATGATTATTGTATAATAACATAACATTATTATAGCCTATATTGTATTCTACTTAAAAATTAATAAATTAATTTTCAAACACTTTTCTAAACAAGCATTGTATTTAAATTAGATTTTTGTAATCTCTCTTTCTCCGCCTCTGTGCAACGTAACGAAAATCTAGGCAAAACGATAAAATTGTTTTACTGTAGATATGCTCAATCCCACTAAAATTTATATCAGTCTTTTATAAATGTATGAAACAAATTTAAAATATCTCAAAAAATTGGATTTATGAGTTACAATGTTGGTGATGGAGTAACAACAAAATGTAAACAAATATCATAATACATAGCTGTTTTAACATACTACTTTTCGTAGAATAAAGATAAGATGTAGAAACTCATGAGAGTGCAAAAATTGGACGAAAGTATACGTTGTTTTTTGTGTCATCCGTTGTTTTTTGGTTTTCTGGGATGGAAGCAAAATAAATAACAAATTTTTTGCAGGCAAATGTAAGGAAATAGGATAAGCGAATGTAACAAATTCATTAACAAATTCATGTAACAAATTCACGAATTAGTATTTGTCCAGTGTCAAATCCAACATAGTTAAGGACAAATTACAATTTTCGGACATTTTCAAGTCAAATGTTTTTTTAGAGCATGGAGTGAAAATGTAGTATTTGATTGAAAATAGTACTCTTTGAAGAAGATCATATTCAAATGTGTTCCATTTTACATATGCAGTAAAGGGAGAAAGTAAAGGTTAAAATCAAATCAAATCAAAAATTGCTTTATTCCTTGAAATACATAGAATAAAAAACATACATAGGAATTGATAAACATCTAGGAATGTTCCTCACATAGGAAATGCCTGTGCGTGAGGAAAGAGCTCGAAATCAGCAAGCCAATACAAGGGATGCATGAAAACAAAGAAAATAAACAGAACAACAGGTTTTTAAATGTAAATATTAGCGGAATATTAATTGTGAAAAAAACAATGAGGAGCCCAACAGAAAAACGACTTAAGTACTGACGTATGAAAAAGATCAAAGAAGTTGATTGAAACATACACTCATCCAGACTTACACCATTCATTGCTTACATTTACCATACATTGCTTACACTTACCATACAGTTTGCTCGCTTAAATAAGATGAATAGATAAACATTTGTTGATCAATAGAGAATATAAGAATACATAAAGTCTCTACTATCCAAAGTACTAAGTGAAGTACAACTGGAGTTCGACTGGACATTATACTCAAATTGTGTTTTTATTGGTGGAGAATGGGTAAAATATATATTAAATTTTTGTGATAGTGATAGGAAGAGAGGGAAGGATGGAAAAAGGTCCGAAGGGTATGGAAGAGGAGAAAAAGTTCCGAAGGGTAGGAAAGGAGGGAGGGGGGATGGTGAGAATGAAGGAGAGAAAAAGGGAAAAATGGAAAGAAGGTCGGAAGGAAGGGAAGTAGAGAGTGAGGGAATATTAAGGCCCTCCACACACCAGAGTGGCGTGGCGTGGTACGGCGTGGCACCTATATAATTAACATGGGAGATCAAGTGACAGGAAGCTGCGCCATCTCCAGATCAGCTGATTTTACATATAACACAATGCTATTTGACTAATTTTCTGCCACGCAGTGCCACGCCACGTCACTCTGGTGTGTGGAGAGCCTATAAGGCTGCGATCACACGAGCGATATTCTACTGCTGATCGCCGGCGTCAGATGGTCTCAAGTTTTCAAAAGCATTGGATCATATGGAGACGGTCAGAATGTGTTCACACGGGCGACAGCAACAAGTGGCCAGGCCACAGTGTCACAAAAACGTCAGCTGATGTTTGTTACTGCAACGATACTATAGTAGATAATCTTTGAATTTAATGTTACTTTTGGTAAAATCTGACAGAATGCATGTGTACTTTTGAATACAATTCACACATGATCATATGTTGTTTACTTTGACCATCATGCGCGTGTACTTTTGAATATATTCTCATCATGATCATGTGTTTTTCACCTAGTTACATTGATTAACGAATTGAATTAATCTTAACCAGATTATGCATATTGTAAATTTTTTTCTGAACATAACATCATAATAACACTTTATAGAGGTTAAATTTGACAACTTCGATTGTTTGAAATGGATTCGACAGGATTTGATTCTGAATTCTTCATTGAAGAGGTAAAGAAATATCCTGATATGGGGTATTACTTCAAAAGAATATCAAGATCGTAAAAAATGGCCTGATTTTCAGTGTGCCAGGTTTTCTGCGAAAACTTCGCCGAGATCCTAGGAGATGCTACTGATCTTGAGAGCAAACCGTCCCGGATAGTATCGTCCATTCAACATTGAGAGCTCCGGTTCTCTAGATATCCTCGGAGATCATTTTTTTTATTATTCTAAGCTTGATTTTGATGACTTGCGTTATTTTGAAAAACAACTGTATACAGTTCGTGCAAACAAAACCAACAAAAAACCATTCTTTGTTATATCACTCTTTGTGAACATATCTAGGATTGTAAATAATTATTTACGGTGCATATCATCTAGTTTACTCAATTTTACAAGATTTCGATAAATCCTTCTTCATGTATACATGTTAGTTTTTGAACTAGCATATTTAATTTGAATTTTCATTTTGAAAGTCTTTGACCATACATTTATTTAACTTGTTACTCTGTAATAAAAGTCTGAACTATAACTTCTCCTCGCCGTGATAATGCCGTGAAAAAAGTGAGAACCATTTCAAACAAAATTCCTAATCAAATTGACGATCCCAGTGACAACAGAAACAGTGGAAAACTCAAGAACTCACAGCTGGTGGCGTAAACAGCGACAACGACCACCTGTCGATGCAGTAAAAAATCGCTCGTGTGAACAGCCTTAACACAATCGAATAAGCGCAGACTACGGGTACAGAGAAGACTTCATTCATCATTTATAAGGCCCAGCTCTGCCAGTTTTGACCGACCACAACACTAATAGCGACACTAATATCTTGCAATAATAGCGACTGAGAGCAACATCAACTTTAAATTTTATCCTACCAAAAGAGGTTCCCCTTTAAATTTGTCCAATAAAAGTATATTTAATCTTGAATCAGCCAAAACAAAGCAGTATTTATTCACGGGCAACCATAAACACGTGTTGAACGTAGGGTAAAATCCTCAATATTAACTATTTACCTAGCTCGTGGTCTAGAAAACTAACTCCCGTATGAAAGTGGAGCCAGAGGCTCCAACGTGGAGCTTGGAGTCGACAATGGAAAACCATTTTCTGATTTCATCCTAACCTATTTGCCTATTGGGGAAATGTATCCTCATAAAAAGTACCCTTTTTGCGGAGGTTTCCATAAAAAGTACCCTTTTAATGTCCAATATGTTCTGTTTAACCAGATGGAAACACGACTTTAGTTTAAAATTTTTGTGTTTAATGTCTTGACTTTCCTTGGGAGAGTCCCTGAGTGAATGAGTGTGAATGGCGGTTTATTGTTGCGAGTTTGCGTGTGTGAGTGACAGCAATATAAAATACCTGTAAGTTATTTATATTTATAGCTGTAATAGTTATTTGCTATACATGTAATTGTATGGCTGACTTTTTCTACACATTTGTTAAAAATGTCTTACGGCAATAAAGATTTGATTTTATTGATTTGATTTAAATAAATAATGTGCTGCAATCTGAGGTTAACCTTAAGAACCTTTACAAACCATGACCAATTCAATGGTCAATGGTTTACAAGAATATGTTTAATTGTAAACAAAGTGAAATGAGTTTGTTTTGAGATCGACGGATAGCTCCACGCTCCACTGTTCCAGAAAATTCAGCCCCTTGTTAAACTGAAGTAACGCCCTTTCTTATAATTCTGAGACGTACTAGCAAATGTCAAAATAGCCTTTAAAATTATACTTAACACGTTTATATCCGTCAAAATTTCACCCGAGATGTTAGTGTAAAGGAAACATTAAATATTCAGCATTTGAATTTATTTTAGGGGCTTAGCCCCTACAAGCCACAAGAATATATATATAAAGAGTTGTGTGTTGGTATATTTCAGGCTGCAGCCAAAACTACATGTCGTAGATACTTGGTCTTGGTGTCAAATTAAAGCTTAGAATCTCCAGATGTGCACTATGGTGGTTTTTTTTATATCTTCAAGGGCTTAGGCTCAGGATCGTCCTAAAGGGACCTATGACAAGGATTTTGGAAGTGCTATGAATAGTTGCTATGGTTACAATAATTTGAAATAACTACTACGGCTACTAACAGAATGCAGCTCTAAGAAACAAAAAACACGAAAAGGAAAAAATTATCTCCCGGGCAAAGCCGGGGTTATCAGCTAGTAAGAAATCATACAAAAAGTGTATTACTGTAATGAATACCGATGTGATTCTCAAGATCATTTCTCTTGCATCTATGAAGTTCTTAAATTATTATGAAATATAATTTTTTGTATTATTTACATAGCCTGTTCGAAATATTATTTTCCCTTACAAAAATTAAATAAACACGTGTAAAAAATTATTTTTTAGAAATTCGCTTAGTACGCAGGTTTTTTGCAACGAAATTGAATATACATTCGAACTTTTTCGGTAACTGGGGTCAGAACAGTTGAAGTTATTTGTACAGTCTCCTCAGTCTGTCTTTAAAGTCAGTTTGTTTTAAGTCATCTGTAAATTATAATAATGCTGATGTTTGTTTTTTGTTTAGGTCTGGCTTTTGTAAAACGTTTAAGTTTAGTCCGCTTACAGTAATAAACGAGTTACCCTGTTCAACTTTACTCTGTTTATTTAATTTATGTTTTTGGAGTTTTAACATACTAAAATTCTATAAGAACCAACTTTTTTAATGATTGTAAACTAATGCCTACTAAAACGTAATAAAATATTTTGGTTTGAAAAATTACGCTTTATATTTAAATAACATTATATCAGATTTTTTTGTATATTTCATCCTTTTAGCGAATTTCCCTTATAGGGAAGAAGCTAATACCGTAGGGTAGGGAATCCAATCCCGGACGATATTTTCAATCCCGGGACGATATTTTCAGTCCCGGGATCCCGTTATTGAAAAACTTAATCCCGGGATCCCGGGACTGATCCCGGGATTGACCCAACATAGTATTTGCCGATACCAAAATAAGTATTTAGTATTGATTCGCATGTATCGTAATATAATGCGATATAGAAAGCAGTTTTCCGTTTAACAGAATTGCAGCACAACCATTACCATAACCATTACTTGTAAACCATTATAAGTATTCAAACGTAATCCGGAGGCAAACAACTTTGAATACCCCTGTTGCAGCAGACCTGCATACTCAACGAATTTCAAATGCAAAACAAGATATTTTAATCCAACATAGCGAGATTTGACATGTTTTTGTAAGCTCTATAAGAATAACATGGGGAATGAGTATGCAGGTTTGTTGCTACAGGTATGTTTAAACTGGTTAGTTTTAATTAAATATTTAGTATATCTGAACTAGAAGAAGCCATTTACCAAGTTTTATCAAGATATGTTGAGAAATAAGCGAGATATGGAATTTTACTTATTTCCCATAAGGTTAACATTGAGACAACGTACTGTGTTTACCACTTTCAATATCTCGGTAACCAATGGACATAGAGCAGTGATTCAAAATACTAAATTGTTTGTTTTTTTAGCTGAATTCAATGGTGATAACAAAAATTTTATAAATTTTATTTTTCTATTGTGAAAAGCTCAAAAAAACCCATTTTTGGGGGGGTTATCCTCCTTTACCCCCCCTTCCGTTGGTCCAATCGCGCTGGTTCACGAACTCGTCCGAGTGATTACCACTTTACATGTCTGTACCAAATTTCATTAAGATCGGACCATATTTACGGCCGCTATCGTGTTAACAGACACGACAGAGTGGCTTGTAGGGGCAAAAGCCCCTAAAAATAAAATACCCCCATTGCAGCAGACCTGCATACTCAGCGAATTTCAAATGCAAAACAACATATTTCAATCCAACATAGCGAGATTCAACAAGGTTTTGTAAGCTCCATAAGAATAATATGGGGAATGAGTAGGCAGGTTTGCTGCTACGAGTATATCAAAACTGAGTGGTTTTAATTCAATATTTAGTTGATCTGAACTAGAAGGAGCCATTTACCAACTTTTATCAAGATATGTTGAGAAATAAGCGAGATATACAATTTTACTTATTTCCCATAAGGTTAACATTGGGACAACGTATTGTGTTTACCACTTTCAATATCTCGGAAACCAATGGACATAGAGCAGTGATTCAAAATACTGAACTGTTTGTTTTTTTGAGCTGAATTCAATAATGCTAGTAAAAGTTGGATAATTTTTTATTTTCTATGTAAAAAACTCAGAAAACCCATTTTTGGGGGGTCCACCCCCCTTCAACCCCCTTCCGATGGTCCGATCGGGCTGGTTCACGAACTCGTCCGAGTGATTACCACTTTACACGCCTGTACCAAATTTCATTAAGATCGGATCATATTTACGGCCGCTATCGTGTTAACAGACATATATATATATATATATATATATATATATATATATATATATATATAATTCGAACGAATAGTGTTTTTTGCTTCTGGGGCCTCAAAAGGATAATTATCATGGTCTCGGGCTTAGGTCTTACCATGAGACCTACGGTAATAGCTTATTCCTTTAAGGAAATTCGCTGTAATAAAATGCTGGATATTTAATGTTTTCTTCACACTCACAGCTTGGTAACAGTTTGACGGAATTAAACGTTTAAAGTGTAATGTTAAAGATGTTTTGTCATTTGCTAGTACGAATCAGAATTTTTAAGAAAGTGCGTTACTTCAGTAAAGGGCTGAATTTTTTGGAACAGATGGCGCCATCCGTCGTTCTCAAAACAAACCCAGTCCACTTTGTTTACAATTAAACATATGGACATGGTTTGAAGAAATCCTTAAGGTTAACCACAGACTGCAGCACTTTTATTTCCCAAAGAATAAGCAAATAAATAAGGATGAAATCAGAAATTGTCTCCCGTTGACGACTGCGTGCTCCACGTTGGAGCCTTTGATTCCACTTCATAAGGAAGTTAGGTTTGAGTCCATGAGTTTGGTAAATAGTTAATATTGAGGATTTTACACTACGTTCTACACTTTTTTATAGTTGCCCGTGAGTAAATACTGCTTTGTCTTGGTAGATTCAAGATTAAATATACTTTTGATTGCCCAAATTTAAAGGTGAACCTTTTTGATAGGATCAAATTTAAAGTTTTCGTTACACTCAATAGTTTAGAGCAGCACACTCTGTTGTTCTTCAGTCAAAACTATGACCATTTCCGACCACACATAAAACTGGTAGAGCTGGGCCTCAAAAATAAATGATGAATGAAGTCTGCTCTGTACGTATAGCCGGCGCTTATTCGATTGTGTAAATGTTACAAATCACTTGGCTTTTATATCAGTATCAGCTACTATGACAGTAAAATTTTGGTATCCCCCCTCCCAGACCATTGGAATCCACGAATCGCACTTGCTGTACCTAAAGAAGAAAGTCGACCTCTTACAAGATCATTAACGATTGTGTAATTTGTTAGACGAAATTTACGTTAAACCGGAGTTGAGTTACAGGAGTGGTAAGTTGGCAGGTGTTGCTGTGAACTGCACTTCCAACGAAAGTAACGTGACACACTCGAGGCAACTATTGTGTCATTCATGATTTCAAGTATAACGAAGAAAAACAAAGAGACCCTAGGGATTTTGCCCTGTAAAAACTCCTTATTTTTCCCTGCAACTCCATATTTTTTATATAAAACAGTATTACAAATTTTGAAATTTTTGACAGAGATAGGTTATAGAGGTTTTACCATAATATCAAATAATAACAGTGCAAATAGATTAATATTTCAATTGGTTTGTGAAGGCACCCTAAAAACTTATTTCAAAACTTCATATATGACGAAACACAACACATTTTTGTTCTTTTCGACTCTCTTCACATATTTAAATATATTATAAAGACATCTATTAAAATGTAAAGTGTGACGATAGCAAGTGAAACACAATTGGACCATTCGTCAAAAAATCTGTCGCACACTTTTTGAACATTGTGCTAAACAATCACAGAATACAAATCACTAAGATATTTTCCAAGAGCGAGAAAAGCTCCATAGAAAACTCCTTTAAAATGAGAAAAATAGAAAAACTTAGTTCTTAAGTGGTCGTTTTAATTATAGGATAGTTTTTAATCCACCCTTATCCAAAAAAAGTAAAGTTGTTTCCTCGATTGATGGTCGTTATACACTTTCATAAAAATCATTATATTAAGTATAAATATGCGAAAAAAATCCATTTTTAGCGAATTTCCCCTATAGGGAATAAGCTGTTACCGTAGTACTCATGGTAAGACCTAAGCCCGAGACCATGATAACTTTTCGTTTTGGGGCCCCTAGAAGCAAAAAACACTATTCGTTCATTTTCATACGTATATATATATATATATGTGTGTGTGTGTGTGTGTGTGTGTGTGTGTGTGTGTGTGTGTGTGTCTTGTGTGTCTTTTGCACGATAGCGGCCGTAAAAATGGTCCAATCTGAATGAAATTTGGCACAGACGTGTAAAGTAGTAATTATTCGGACGAGTTCGAAAACAAGCCCGATCGGACAACCGGAAGGGGGGGTAAAGGGGGGTAAACCCCCCAAAAATGTATTTTTTGAGTTTTTTACATAGAAAAATAAAAGTAATCGAGTTTTTGTTGGCACCATTAAATTCAGCAAAAAAAAATAAAGAATCTTGAATCACTGCTCTATGTCCATTTGTTACCGAGATATTGAAAGTGGTAAACACAGTACGTTGTCCCAATGTTAACCTTATGGGGAATAAGAAAAATTCTATATCTCGCTTATTTCTCAATATATCTTGATAAAACTTGGTAAATGGCTTCTTCTAGTTCAGATCTACTAAATATTGAATTAAAACCACCCAGTTTTAATATACCCGTAGGGGCAAACCTGCATACTCATTTCCCATCTTATTCTTATGGAGCTTTCAAAAACATGTAAAATCTCGCTATTTTGGATTGAAATATGTTGTTTTGCATTTGAAATTCGCTGAGTATGCAGGTCTGCTGCAACGGGGGTATTGTGTTTACACAACAGCCACGACGACACTTCGTGGTTGATCTTCCACTTGACTGACTTTGGTCAAGGAGCAAGGAGCTGATCACAAACGATTCAATACATCATAGCCATCGCTTACGATCACTTGTGAATTTGAGTATTACGGCCTGTATTTTTGGTGTCGCTTTGCTTCGATGGATATGTCGTTACAGCTGACTTACATAATATGACAAACATTGTTTATTTACATCGATGATGACAAACAAACAAATTCACAAACTTTCACACTTATAATATTATACTCAGTCCCACGTTCACCTTTCAGTATGAAATATCCATAAGCCATGTATTTCAAAAGGCAATTTAAGTTTAACTAGCCAAATAATGTTATAATCAGCTGATAATTTTATAATAATATGTCATGGATATTTGTCAACAAATATACCCAACGAAGGTAATAGAGTTGCATTGTCCCATAAGAAAGGTGAATGTGGAATTGAGTATGGTAGTGCTGAATACTACAAGTAAAAACCACGAACCATATTTTTTTTTATACTTTCTCTATAACAATTATATGGAAAGAATAGAAATCAATAAACAAAACGCTGGGCCAATGTTAAAGAATTGTGGTACAAAATAACATATCTCTCCTAGATCCTTTATTAATCGTAAAAATTTAAAAAAAAAATTCGTTCAGCCTCTTAATTGAATTGCAAAACTGCAAATCAGTGCTGACGATTGATTGATTGATCGAGTCAGGTGATTTCAATTTTGATTGATGCTCAACACTACAAATTGGCTTATTAAAAATGATGTTGAAAGCTGTTTCCCAATTTTTATGATTAACGACCATAATTACAGGAGCAGTGTTGCAAGTTTAAACTAAGTATTATCGAAAACCATTAGGGCCGGTACAATTAAGATTTTAATTCTTCACTGTACCATTTTGCATGCCACGCCCAGTTCGAAGCTCCACCCACAATCCACAAACCGCCTCTCAATACGTAAAAACGTGCTTACGTCAATGGAAGCCATGTTGGATAATTCACAGGTGTAAAGCAGTCTGGTTCAAATATTTACTTTAAACTGTACCGACCCGGCCAGGTTGACTGGGTTTTTAATTTGTTATTTTTTTTAAGTCCATTATCTTTTTCAACGATTCATATCCTTGGCTTAGTAAAGCAGAGTAGGCGACGGACTGGCGGAGACGCTACATAAGCTAGATAATATGAAAATGAATATAAATAAAACTAGTGGCTTGTAGGGGCAAAGGCCCCTAAAAAATAACATGCAGATGCTGAAAATTTAGAACATTGAAAAATCTGTATATTAGACCTAACATGCAAGGGAGTTTCTTCAAGACCATGTTTCGACAATATCTGGACGGACTGTTAAGTTTGATGTGTCAATAAAGGTATTTGTCATAGATTCACTGGAACGTCTAAAAATATAAAAAAATAACGTTACTTAAGTACAGTAATGAGCTGAATTATTGGAACATTGCGCTACCTGTTGATATTTTCACAAACTTAATTCGCTTTGATTACAACTAAGAACGTAGTTTGAAAATTTCTAAAGTTTACCAGATTGCAGCAGTTATTGTTTACATCCCCGGAAAAATCCAAGTTCTGTACAATTATAAGAAGAAAATAATAACATTATCTTACTGTCAGGTTGCCCAACACACATATGGCCAGTGGAATAAGCTTGTCGTAGTCCCATATACGGTTCTATAATTGGGTAAAAATATAGCCCTAGATGAGGTGTCAGCAAATGTTTCCTCTGATTGGTCGACATTAATTTTTGTCCAAGCTAGAGGTTAAAGCACAGTAACTTGAACATCTATACGGTAAGTATCATAAACAATATGCGCAGTAGACCAGCCAATCAGCAACCGTTCTGCTGGTCGGTGGTGCGCACCAGCGTCGGGACTACTTTTACACTTATAATTGCGCAAATCGACGCACCAGCAAGTCTCACTGCAAACTAAATTAGTACCAACCACAGACAGCTGATTTATTATTACAACATGTTTCTTAAGCTTCTAACTCATCTTTTATTTCAAAGTTAAATCTTTATTTGTCAACAAATGAAGGCTATGTTTCATTCTAGTAATGAAAAATCTCACGAGATTTGGTGTAGTTTCACGAGATTTTCACGTGAACTTGCTGAACCTTCTTTCTAGTGTGACTACCATGACGTCACATCTTTTTCTTACTCTCACCTGCGCAAGATATCTACCGTATAAAGATATTCTATTGACCGATTTTATTAACGGGACCACTTTTTAAGATACTGTGCGAGAGAGATGGAGAATCTTGTGAGGGGTAGTGTTAACCAATCACAGTCCCTCAATGTGACATGCTCGATCACGATTGGCTAAAGTAAATATGTTTTTTTTTTTAATTTAACAGATTCGTGACATCTGTTACGTACGTCACTGTGATACGATAATCGCTGAACCTAATACTTTGTAACGTGTATTAGACACGAATGGTTGTTTTCATATTGTCAAGGCGACATATCGTCGGGAGAAAAATAAAATTGTTTTCAAAATAAACAGCTGTTGATAGCTCTAAAATTTAGGCTATCGGCAAGAAAATAAATATCTATGGCCGAATATAAATAATGTTAGAATGGATTAGTTACACATTGTATATGTGAATGCTTATTTTTAGGGGATAATGTTTTGTACAAAATGGCTGTTACAATACTTATATCTCAAAAATAATCTTAGCATAATTCAAGTATGCATGATTATTTTTGCAGGTATTCATAATTAATTATGAATTGAACTAGACGTTTAGCAAATCGTATATAATGATGAGAGAGGGTTAAAACGAATGGTATTTGATCCTAGAACTCGTAAGAGTATAGTAGCCTACCCTTATATTCTCAGGCGTTCGATGTAGTTCACTAGCGTTCACGCATGAGAAATGGTTGCACACATCGGATCAACGTAAAGTTCCACTAGTTTAGCGATTCAAACTCGCGAACCAATAAACACAAAAGAAGGCATCAGTGTTAAGCCCATAAATTAACGTTGATATTCAAGACAGTGCGGGATTTACTAAAACGTGATGCAAGCTCTAGTTTATGTATAGGGCTTTGGGCCCGCTAGATCGAGTGCAGACGAATGTGAATGCGATCTATAACGAGCAGGAGTGGACGTCAAAAATGGTGGGAGTTAACTATCGTCGAACCAGGGTGAACCCGTAGGAGTCATAACTTTCCCTGCAAACATTCGGCGGATTATTCTGCTTGAGGCCTTGAAAGAGCGCTTAGGAACGATCCATGCTGAAAATTTGTTTAATCACTCAAAAGAGGCTTTTTCAAAAAGTATTAATCTGTGTTGAACAACCAAATAGGCTCTACATCTGGCATCATAACAATGTGTGTTTTTAGTACATCCTAACTTCTTATATTTTACGTTTAAGAATCTAATAATTGATTCATATTCGCTTTGCCTAATTTGTTCACTAATAAGCCTACACCAGGCTGACACCTAAAGTTCAATTTTAACATGTTCGTTACGAATGTTTTCTAGGCCTGGTAAACACGCAGTGCCAAGTTCAGTTGAGAGTAATCTTTACATTTTTGTTCTTCACCACTACAAAGATGGAAAATTGTACCACGCACACTCTACGATTGTCAAGCTAAACGTTAAAAAAGTGGTTAACATGAAAAAAATACTGTACACCCTTAAAATGCGTTATTTCATATAGTATGTACGACAAAAAAGCCTTTCTGTACGCGTAATTTCCTTTTCATCCTCTGATCTAAATAAGAAACACAAAAAAATCTTCACAGCTGTCTTTTAAATAATATGAAAAGAAACTGTTACAACGGCAACCGGTAAATCAACAGTTAACATTAAAAACATGTTTCTAAATAGCAGTTGGATACGAAAAAGGAATAGTTCCTCTTCCCCGTTCCGTAGTTTAAAGGGGAAAGAGGAATGACGGGAGGGGTTTTACCTCCCCTATATGCGCGGAAATTTTCTGCGCATGGACTCGTTAAGAAAATCCAAGAATAGGTACTGTGGTTTAAAGGATAGGTTTCCGATCTACAAAAGACGTCGACGATACGATTTCTTCACACTTTTGACTGAGATAACCTGAGTACTATTATTCTTCTCTTCTCTTCTTCTCTACGGACTTTGAGACCACCAAAGGGTCGTTGGATAAATATACAGGTTATTTAATGTTTAATACAAAAAAGGATACATAACATGACGTCATCAAGTGAAGAAGAGAGAAGCTCGTCTGTAGCCTCCAGCTGGCTCCAAGATGTATATTGGCTAAACACAGGGAACTCGGAAATCTCTGATAGAGGCTATATTTTTACCCAATAGGCTAATAGGCTAGGGAGGAAACAGAATAAAAAGGTATCCCATTAACATCACAAACTGTAATTACTCGAATAATAATGTATATTTCCAACAAAGGATTTTACCATAGTTCCACGTACAATTTTACGGTTACCCGTGTGTCAATTCTGGTTTGTTTTGGTAAATTCCAGATCAAATAGGATACTTTCGACAGCTTATTAAAGGTGAACCGTTTTGTATGGTAATATTGGAAGATAGCTTAGTTCATTACTCAATTATTGTGGTGTGTGCAGCACTTGCTGTTCATCTTGGCTGTTGTTGGCTCGGTCTAAACAACAATCACTTCAAACTCCCCATAAAACTGGTAGAGGCCTAAAAATTAACAATCTTCTCTGTACCACAAAGAATAATAGTCTATGCTTTTAGATTATGTTAATACTACCTGTCACTTGGCTTTAAATCAGCGTCAGCACCCTACCTGTTATACTATATACCTGTTATAAGTAAACAAATGAGATGTTGTCTGGAAATCAATGAAATATGAAACATCTGGCTATTTCAATTAATCAATAATTGTTCTTTTGTTTACCTTTTTAATTTATCTAGGTAGAAGTTTGTATGAATAAAATGTTTTAAGTTTTGTCAAAGTTGTACCTTTGGTTTTTCAAAACAAATGTACTCAACTTCATAAGCTTTAAGTACCTGATTTAAAAAATTAAAATCTTTATTTGTTATAGTGCAATCATCATACATCGTTATATTAGATCAATCCCGATTGTCTACATCTAGCATATGGTTTTGAATCAAGTAGTGTGGTGTGGCCTTGAATCAGTGCAGCATATGTTTTATATAAACAAAGCAGGCGTTTTTAGATCCCAACGCAGATATTTCACGTTATTTCTCATTTTCTAGTAAATTTGAAGCTATTTCAGTATTTATCCCGAGTCCCTCAATTTTAAGGGACCTCGAGCCCCCCCCCCCCCGGGGACCTTCAATTTGAGCTCTCGCCCATCATCCTGCGACTTGCCAAACGCATGCGGGTTGTACCAAAATGAAGATGAGCAGATTTTATTTGTATTTTTAGAATATTTACGTTAACTGGGTCAAAAATGGAAAATCACTTTTCTTATGGAGATTTAAGATGGGGGAAGAAATTTGAAGCTTATGACAGCGAGCCTGGCCATACCAGTGGACCGATTTAAACGCGGGTTGCACCAAAGCAAATGTTATCGGTCCTAAATGCGCAGGTTTTATTTACATTTTGAAAATATTTACTTTAATTGGGTAAAAAATGGAAAATAAACTTTTCTTAGAAGATTTAACATGGAGAAAAATTTGAAGCTTATGACAGCGAGCCTGATCATATTACTGGGCCGATTTACACGCGGGTTGTACCAAAACAAAGTTATCGGTCCTACATCTGCAGGTTTTATTTGAATTTTGAAATTATGTTAATTGGGTCAAAAATGGAAAATAAACTTTTCTTATGGCTATTTAACACAAGGAAAAAATATAAATCTCATGAGAGCGAGCCTGACCACACTAATGGGCCGATTTCTACACGGTTGGTGCCAAATGAAGGGTAATTATTTATATTTGCTCATTTTGTTTCTATGTTAGCTATAACCCCACTTAATTTTCTAAAACCTGAAATTAAAATGTATTTGGCAATTTAACATGGGGTAAAATTTGGGGTTTTTGAATGAGTTCTGGAGTTTTATTTGACTGACTTAGATGGGAGTTGTGTTAAATGAAAGGTAATTTACTCGAAATATTTTCCAATTCGCCTAAAATATTAATATTTCTTCATTTGATATTCTAACAGTGAAATTTAAAATGTTCGTTACTTGATCAGCTTACAACACAGATCAGCTGACTATATCAAAGCACATGTTTTGTTATCATAACAT
Organism: Flexamia atlantica; assembly: GCA_035578135.1. Taxonomy (NCBI): domain Eukaryota; kingdom Metazoa; phylum Arthropoda; class Insecta; order Hemiptera; family Cicadellidae; genus Flexamia; species Flexamia atlantica. The sequence continues at coordinate 3,841,023 of JAQJVK010000016.1, read as the reverse complement.
GGTCTGTTTGTGTCAAGGATGTTACAGGATATGCTGGAGGTACCGCGACAATTAATTGATGAAAAGGCGGCTCTTTCATTGTTTCAGGATAGCAAATGAGGGGGAGTAATTAATTAGTAATTTAGTAATGAAATCACGTTCTTTAAACGACAATGTATAAAACGATTCGAATCAGTTCTTAAAAATATACACCGTAATATATAGTTTCAATAGTTGCGTGTTTTCTTAAATTGACATAGGTATGGGAGGAAAATTATACCAATTTAATTATTTAAATCTTCAAAAACTGGCTTTGTTCGATAAATATTGTTTGTTTTTTTCTGGTTTGTTTGACTCCCATTACTAAGTTGTTTGATCTTGGGTCAGTAATACAAAGAACTAAATTCCGCACCCTCATATTGCCTGACAAAATCAGAGGGCCGCGAAAATACTGTTGCGCGTAATAGTTACATTATATGTATAATCTGTTACATTATCTAATCTCTATGGTGGACCCAGGATATTTGTTTGGGGGGGCTCACTGCCTAGGGCTAGGGGGTAGAAATTTTCCATTAAAAAAGACGTATTGATTTCAACTATGAGGAGTTGATTTCAGTTGGGGTCAAGATTAGGTCCATATACCTACAGCTCAACTAATTTGAACACCCATCACTATAGAATGTGTTAGGCACAATTTCTAGTTTTTACAGCCGCAAAATGGCTGCGAGACTTTCAACTATAATAGCACTGAGATATTTTACTATCGAGGTATCGCTATAATCGAGATATTGATCAAAACAACCGACATTCGACGTGCGCGAAACGACCAAGAGATTCTTCTGCTATAATACAACCAAGGTTTGCTGGCCACCATACAACCGAACATTTTTATGTCTACAAATTTCCGTAACATTTTGTGACAGTGAAAGATCAGAAAATTCAATCGCACATAATGTAATCCAATGGTTGTTTTGTGGTACGACGAATGTTCTCCTACCCGGGATAGAATTGAGATATGATTTTGCGTGATAACCCAGAGATTTAGCTCCGCATTACAATCGGAAGTTTTGGTGTCCGTATAATACCAGCATAATATTTCTCAGCCGATATAAAACCAAGAGGTTCGCAATGATCCTACAAAAGATTTTTTTAGCGACAATCAAACCAAGATGTTTTGTGATCATCAGGATTTTTCACCAAGGGACTTACGGCCGCAACGAAACCGAAAGCTTTGACGGCCATAAAATGATTTTCTTTACAAAAAAACCCAGAAACTTCAGCTACAACTTAGGATCTGAAAAAAGACAGGATAGAAGATGGGCTCCCAGATCATCTTGAATATGACAAATATTAATCACCTAGCGGATCTGTTATTCGTAGGTCCCCCGGCTGTTTTTGACGCAGCTGGAGTTGTAGATAAAAAAAACTGTATAACTGGTGCCAAATCTTAAGGCTCAGTCCGTCCGTAAGACTAATGTTAATTTTAGCATTGTGCTTATGGACGGCGTGGACCTTAAGATTTGGCAGCAACTATACTAGGGTAAGCAAATTAGAATAAGATAGTGGGAGGCAGAAGGGAATTGAATAGAACTAGAATTACAGACAGATTATAATACTTATTAGATTAAGAGAAACAAAAACACCCCCGTTGCAGCAGACCTGCATACTCAGCGAATTTCAAGTGCAAAACAACATATTTCAATGCAACATAGCGAGATTCAACATGTTTTTGTAAGCTCCATAAGAATAACATGGTAAATGAGTATGCAGGTTTGGTGCTACGGGTATATTAAAAATAGGTGGTTTACTTCAATATTTAGTAGATCTGAACTAGAAGAAGCCATTTACCAAGTTTTATCTAGATATGTTGAGAAATAACCAAGATATAGAATTTTACTTATTTCCCATAAGGATAACATTGGGACAACGTACTGTATTTACCATCTTCAATATCTTGTTAACCAATGTACATAGAGGAGTGATTCAAAATACAAAATACCCCCGTTGCAGCAGACCTGCATAATCAGCGAATTTCAAATACAAAATAACATATTTCGATCCAACATAGCGAGATTTGACATGTTTTATAAGAAACATGTTTTATAAGAGCGCCATAAGAATAACATGGGGAATGAGTATGCAGGTTTGCTGCTACGGGTATATTAAAACTGGGTGGTTTTAATCCAATATTTAGTAGATCTGTCCTAGAAGAAGCCATTTACCAAGTTTTACCAAGATATGTTGAGAAATAAGTGACATATAGAATTTTTCTTATTTTCCCATAAGGTTAACATTAGGACAACGTACTGTGTTTACCACTTTCAATATCTCGGTAACCAATGGACATAGAGCAATGATTCAAAATACTAAACTGTTTGTTTTTTTTAGCTGAATTTAATGGTGCTAACAAAAATTTTACAATTTTTATTTTTATATGTAAAGAACTAAAAAAAAACATTTTTGGGGAGGTTTACCCCCCTTTACCCCCCCTTCCGGTATTCCGATCGGGCTGGTTTACGAACTCGTCCGAAAAATTACTACTTTACACGTCCATGCCAAATTTCATTAAGATCGGACCATTTTTACGCGAGTTATCGTGCTTAAAGACACACACACACACACACACACACACACACACACACACACACACACACATATATATATATGAAAATTAACGAATAGTTTTTCTTGCTTCTGGGGGCCCCAAAATGAATAGTTATCATAGTGTCGGGCTTAGGTCTTACCATGAGTACTACGGTAACAGCTTCTTCCCTATAGGGGAAATTCGCTAAAAGCCCCCCCCCCAAAAAAAATTGAAGAAAATAATGGGAAGCCAAGATAAATAATCCGGGGTTTGTCGAAAGATGGGAACTTGGAGAAAGAAAATTAAATCAAAGGAAAAAAGGCAACGAAATGACAGAAAGATTTCGATTGAAGTTACCAAGACAGATAATGCCGAGATTGACCTACGGTGATAAAAGATAACTTATTTGATGGCCGTGTAATTACCGAACCTCTAAGATATAATCAAGAAATCTCCTGCAGACTACACAATTGAGAGATTTTCCGACTTCAATTTAAAATACCCCCATCGCAGCAAACCTGGGAACTCAGCGAATTTCTAAAGAATTATTTTTTATATGGGAGCTTATTTAATTTATGTAAGAGAAAATTTTCAAACACCTTATGTAATTATTGCAAAAAGTATAATATATAATAATTGAAGAGCTTACGATATAAAGGAAATAATCATGGGAATCACTTCGGTATCTACTCATGTAATACGCTTTTTGTTATTCTTATAATTATCAGTCTAATATTTTTTATAAGTGTATTCTTGTTATAGTATAAAAATGTAAGCAAACATACAATCAATATCTAAAATCAGTCAAAATCAAAACAAATAAAATAATCATATAAACAAATTAAATCCAAACATATGATTCATCTTAAAATTTAAAAAGCTTGTTGCAACAAACTTGCATACTCAGTTAATTTTTAAAGGATTTGTTTTTCATATGTGGACACATTCAACATTAGTTAGGGAAGTTAGGGAATATTTAATTTTGTTTAAATATTAATTTAAATAAGTAAATTTTATCATTCATGTTTTTATTTCTCAATAATTATTCATATTCTAATAATTTTTAATAAATGTATACTTGTTATAGTACATAAAAGTCAGCAAACATGTTATCAATCTACTCAGATCCAAGGTATAAAAACAAATCAATTATCACATGAACAAATTAAATTCAATCATATGGTTTGTAATATAATTTTTTTAATCCCATTTTTGGGGAATTCAATGAAAAATGTAGGTATATATACCAGAATTTGGATAGTTCTTGTCCCTTCAGGGGACAATGTACTGCATTTAGCAGATCCAATATCTCAGTAACCGATTGATGTAGAGTAATCATTCAAATTGCTATAACTTATCGCGCTGGTTTTCGAACTCGAAGTAATAAATGTCACTCTCGACGTATGTTCCAAATTTCATCGCGATTGGACCTTTTTAACAAAAGTTATCGCGTCTACGGACAGGTATATATATATATATATATATGAAAATGAACGAACGGTGTTTTTGGGGTCTGGGGGCATCAAAATGAAAAGTTACGGTGGTCCCGTGCTTAAGTCTTACCATGCCGCCTACGGTCCTATAATACTTCCCTATAGGGGGGAATTCGCTAAAATGAGTTTTCTTATTTGTTATTTTGATAATTTTTTCCATGTTTGTGAGAAGCTTCAGCCCGCCTGGCTTTGCGCTTGCTAACTTCCTGGGTTTATATTGTAATTTAATTCATTTAAGTTGTTATGTGCTGACATTGACTTTAAAAAGTCAATGGTGCTGATTAACTGTGTAGCATTGTGTTTCTAATTACAGTACAAGTAACATAAAATTTGTTTATTTTTTTAGATGTTATATTATGCCAGTGTCTAAATAGTGAAAAATAGAATGAATATAAGTTTGTTTGCGGCGCTTTGCGCTGCACGGGGTTAGTCTTATATACAGGGTTTTTTTAACGCAACCCGATTTGAAGATTGAATAGTGTACATATAAAGATGAAATGAGTTTTTTTTGTCAATTTTTACATTTTATACAACCTATTATTTATGTTTGATCACATTTAGCTTACATTATATGTTCAAAAATTTGCCTTTGATATTTATACAGAGCTACGGTCTCTCCATAAAATTCTTGGACACGTTTTACAAAGTACCTCTTTGAATTACTTGAATAAAATTTGTTATGCTTGTTTTGAGGTGCTGAATATACTTTGATTTGCTTTCGGAGGCCTTACTGTTTCGAATTCCCAAAGAAAATAATATAGGCCTAGTTGTGTCAAATCCTGGGATCCTGGGGGGGATTATCCTTCACTGATAAAATAAAGTTTTGGGTTGCGTTAAAAAACTTTTGTAAAACTAATGACAGCGACCTTGGCCGTTGTACTGGACCGATTTGCATGCGGGTTGTATCAAAAGGAAGGTTATTGATCCTATATGTGCAGGTTTTATTTGTATTTTGAGAATATTTACTTTAACTGGGTACAAAATGGAAAATAAACTTTTCTTATGGATATTTAAGATGGGGGAAGAAATTTTAAGCTTATGACAGCGAGCGTGGCCATACTACAGGACCGATTTAAACGCGGGCTGTACCAAAACAAAGGGTATCGGTACTATATGTGTGGGTTTTTGTATTTAGAAAATATTTACGTTAATTGGGTAAAAAATTGAAAATAAACTTTTATTATGGAGATTTAACATGGGGGAAGGAATTCAAAGCGTATGACAGCGAGCCTGGCCATGCTACTGGACCATAATTTAAACACGGGTTGTACTAAAACAAAGATTATCTGTCCTATATGTACAGGTTTTATTTGTATTTTGAAAAAATGTTTGTTAATTGGGTTAAAAATGGAAAATAAACTTTTCTCATGGAGATTTAACATGGGGAAATATTCAACTTTTTAAAATTTTCGGAAAATTTGTCAGAAACTTCCTCCGGACCTATTCAAATGCAGTTTGTACCAAAAAAAGTTCGACTTTTCTATATTTGCCGGTTCTATTTACTTTCACATTATCTTTTTTTTGTATTAGGTTTCATTAACAATCTGTTCAACGTTGGAACAATAAGTAAATATGGTAATATATGTACAGAACATGAGCTAATTAAACACCATTGTGCTAACTAGCATATTATAAATAAACTATGAAAAAAGAAAAAATTAAACAAAACGTTGTCCAAGGTCAAGGATGTTGTGTCTTTTCAACCTGTAGGTACACTGACTGTTGTTCAGGAGATTTAATGCCAAAAACTTCGGGTGATCTTCATTTTTACACTGGTAATTTTGACTAAATTTTGAAATTTCTTCTCGAACAAATGGAATTTTGCAATCAGCATGGATGACTTTGTTTGTAACATACCATGGGGCATTGAGGATTCTTCTTAACGTTTTAGATTGATAGCGTTGTATTACATCAATATTCGAATTTGACGCCGTCCCCCAGAGCTGGATTCTATAGGTCCACAGAGGCTTTAACAAAACCTTGAACAGGAGCAGTTTGTTTTGGACTGGTAATTTTGAATGTTGGCCAATAAGCCAGGCCAATTTGTTGGTTCTTAGGTTTAAATTCAATCTCTTGCTCCAAATGAGGGAGCGCCAAGTAAGTCGTCTATCCAGGTGCATACCAAGGTATTTAACTTCACCTGCTTGAGGAAGAGCGACATTGTTTAACGTGACTGGAGGGCAAGTCACAGTATTCATGGTAAAAGTTACATGAAGTGATTTAGTTTCATTTACCTTTATCTTCTAGTTCTTAAGCCACTGAGAGATTTCGTCAAGAGCGGTCTGGAAATGAAAGGATGCCAATAAAGGGTCTAGATTTGATGAATGAAGTGCAGTATCATCGGCGAAAGTTACGACCGTAGTACCTGGTGTTTGAGGGAGATCATTGGTATATAGACTATAGAGGATAGGTCCAAGGACGCTGCCTTGAGGTACCCCAGACGAAATATCATGTAAGTCGGTTAGATATTCTTGGTACTTAATCTGGAAGAGTCTGTTAGAAACATATGATTTTAGGATACCGTAATATGTGTGGGGTAATATGTGTTGAACAGTAGACCAGCATGCCAGACTTTATCAAAAGCCTGCGCAACGTCCAGAAATGCAGCCGAACAGAAACGCTTGTTTTCTGAGTCTTCTTTGATTACATTGTATATTCGGTGAACTTGCTCAACAGTGGAGTGTTTGCGCCTAAAGCCAACCATTGGTGTTCTGGTATTAAGTTTCTTTCGTCAAGTAAAGAAAAAATATTATCTTGCTTTTTAATTTGAAAATGGATATTCCAAAGCTTTGCATTGATTTTACTTCACAGTCCTTCAATCAGCTGATTTTAAAGCCAAGAGGTATTTTAACGAACAGAAGAAGAGCAAACGAAGATGAGGAAGTGTGTTTGTACGGCGCCACAAGTATTAATGTTGATATTCCGTTTGGAAGCGAGCGGTTATCTATCCTGGCTATTTACAGAAGCCCCAGCCCCGACCGTGACTGAAAGGTTTATCAGCGACCTGCAGTTTTACAGTGACATCTGGAACAGTAACTGGACCATGCGCTGTATTGTTGGAAATATTAATTGTTGCATCCTACCGGAGACGTTAAGCAGTGGTTCCCAAACTTTTTGGCTGGCGACCCACCAATGAATCTAAAGGTTTTTCGTGACCCACCATTCGTATAAATTTATGTATACATAAAACCCAACGAAAAATAGACTCTAAAGTAAAACAATGAAATGTAAAATATTTAACCTATAACGTTATGATCAAACACGAGTGTCGAGTTTTAGGGCTTTTGTATTTGCAATGCAAGAAAAAATAACTCAAATTTTGGACGAAAAAATGTGCTCTGCGGTGTAGAGGGTGAAAGTTTGGTTTATTATGAATTAGATTTGATATTTGATATACAAGGTGTCCGGAAATTTAAGAACTGTTTTTTGTAAGGTATCAAATTTCTACTTCTACTATTTCAAAATGGCGACTGTTTTTTATTTTCAAAGCTTAAGCTAAATATCTAAAAACCGCAAATTTTAGAAAAAATATAAGAGAAAAAAGTTGCGAAATTTAAACCAATTAACGCTGATATTAAGATTATGATAAACGAACTACTGATAACGGAGAAATTTTAACTTTTCTGAATAAAAACATGGTTATTTAGAACATGAGCCCCACCCCCTGTCCGTACCCCACGCTGGCAGACGGCTGGAAGCGTGCCCCCATGTGCACCGTAAAGGGGGGCCCACAGTACCAGGAGCGGGACAAAAAACTACATTTGGATCGGAACAAATCTCTTACTTTATTTTCCCACACAATTTCTGTTTTATAAATTAGTTTTCATAATTAACCTTTTCAAAATATATATTTATATGTTTGTCACTATAGCCGCACATAATCTACCTTAAACTTCAACTGGGCACAGAGAAAAAAAATGTATATATATAACAATACAAAAATTAAAAAATCCATTTTAATTATTAATTTGTTATTGTTCGAAATTTCAGATTACTAAATTTTATTTTGAAAAAAGCTTTGCTTTCGTTAAATTTTTCTTAGAGTCGTGTCTTGAGAGTTGCAAACATTAAAAAAAATATTAATATAAACTCTCAAAACCTAACAATTACAATAAATAAATAACAGACGGACACCTAACAAATAAATAAATAAATAACAAAAATACTGTATAAATATCACAGGCATGTATCACAGCTGACGACAGTTCTCTTCTTTCCCCTAAATACATATTTTTCATAATCCCAACTTCCTGCGGTCAAGTTGCAGTTTAACAGATGGTTGGATCTCACCCGAGAAAGTTGCGTGTTGCGCTGCAGCGACTTCATCTGCAGGGCTATGGCGGTTCGGGTGAGATGGCTGACTTCGTGCGGTGAGCAGGTGGCATCGCAGAGTGAGGGAGGTGGGGGAAGATGGGCTTCAGGGCGTCAAGGCTGGATCAGCTGACGCCATGCAGCCAGTGGCATTAATGAAAAGAAAGTAAATCCGTGTTATTTTGGTATCCTCAAGGAAACACCTAAAACTAGAAAATTTTGATCAGGGCTTAAACCAATGATTAATGAAAACCCTCTTCGTTTAAGCAATCCAAAATTTATTGAAATGTGAACGATAAATTCGCTCCTTTTGATTCAGGGGCATCATCAGGGCCGTTTTTTCATTAATTAGATAGCAACTCCTGGTTGCCAATAACAATATTTAAACCAGTGAATTTGAAGAGACACACTTTAACTACACAACTACACTGTCAGTGTCATCTTTCGTGTATTCTCCTCTTATGTGTGATATTTGACTTACGTTTTATTGTACAATTATCTTGAGAAAAAACGGCTTTAAATATTTCCTTCAAATTATGAAAATGCTGTAACTTGTTTCCAGCTAAAAACGTGATTTGTGGAAGTCGCATCGCTGGGAAAAAATATAATGGCTTGGATAATAAAAGGAATTTGAGAGAAAAATTAAATATTCAAAGTTGGACCTCATGGGTTTTTATGTTATTAACAAAAGTACCTGGTGGACCGAGCCTTGCTCGGTGTTATTTCATGTTTACCAGTTCATCCAGTTACTATAAAATATTTCAATGTCCTAAAATGTATCAATGTAAACCTTTTTTATTGCTCCATGGACTCTTCATCCCACCTGCTGTATTTTCCCTTGATAGCTGTAGATTCCAAACAGCTGTTATGATTACTTCATTTGTTTACACTTTCCTTGTTTATTTTCGTTGCTATCACGGCAACCCATAAGGCCAATGTTTAAATTATAGAACTTTAAAATTCGATTTATTACGTTATTAGATTTTCTCTGGCCAAGTAATCTGCGTAAAAGACGTTTTTGAGTAATAAATTACTTATTTCCAGACTTTGAAAGAAATCCTCGGAGCCGTTTTTGAGATAAATGTGCAAGCAAGCCTACAAGTAAGCAAGCAAGCACGCACGATAACATTACTCATATAAGAGTATAGGATAAAAACGCAATAAGTCGAAAGTTCTATCATAATTAATTGTAAATTTTCAGCTCCCACGTTTTTACCGTACTTCACTCAATTGGAGACTGCACATCGAGTGTTCAATAGACACGATACCATTTGAAAAATTGTGCTCATAAAATGAGACTTAATATAGAATTGAGACTGAGTTGGTTCTTTGGAAAAATAGTTTAAAATTAGATTTTTTTGAGTAAGTTTATAGGTACTTCGAGATTTAAATAAGACATGCTCTCAACCGTTTATCAGAATAAAAATAATATAAATAATATGAAACTCAAATAATTAAAAAACTGTTAGGTAAGTTATTAGAAACAATAATTTACGAAACAAAAATATACTACTTGCCAGCATTGGAAAAATGGTGGACTACCACAGTGGTCTGGTCTTGAAATTTGGCTATTAAGATAACAAGAAAACTAAATAAACTAAACTGTGTAACGGCGAGGGCGCCTAGAGAGCAGAGGATGTCGCTTGCTTAGTATTGGTGTATAATCATAAGTTTGGAAGGGTATGGTTTTCCACCATTGGAGATAAGTTTGTAGATTTAAAGTGTTTAAAAAAATAACAAGCAGAGCATGTTCCCGCGACCTATTACCAAACCATAAACTTATAATTTAATAAAATATAAATATAAATTGAAGTTTAACATGTGACCTCAAAGTGAAAATTCAAAGTTTCGCTAAAAGGCAAATTTCACTCAAATAAAAGGAAATCAATTTACCCATAGTGTAGTTGGCGAAAAATTAGAAACTCATGGTGGCAAATAAATTTGATTCAAAGAGATAAAAGATGTTTAGATGAAATTTGGAACACATTGAATATTTTGCTGGCGCACCAGAGGAAGATCACGGCGCCTATGAAGTTGACAGCCGGATGTCGGGCTTTTTTTATTTTTTTTCTAAGTACCAAAAATTTGGCGGCTTGAAATTTATCCATGAAGCCACGTGGTTCTCTGTTGCTCATTCCATTCGTTGATTGTTAGTAATCGGTAGGGAGTAGGCTGGCAGTTGGTTGGTCATCTGTGAAATAAAAGATAAGAAATAGTCAATAGTTAGTGATACATTTATGTATGAATATAACTGAAATAATTTATTTTTGTGTTCAATGTTTCAGCAAGTAGAAAGATAAGGACAACTAATCAGAGGTGGAACGGTAGGTTTAGGTGTCTTCTCTGCCAGGGGTCTGCCAGGCAATGTCCTAATCCGGAAAAGGGTCGACCACGGAAGAAGAAGCCCAGGATTGGAAAGACATACATTTTTTGTGAATTCGTGAAAAACTAGTGTAATCAGTGTTGAAGTTGGGTCTTCGAAATTTGTGTCATAGGATTCTTTGCACTGCTCTGAGAAAATAGTTGATTTCATAAAATTCCTTGATATCGCGCCTGTTCAATATTTCTGTTAAACCTATGCCAGGGTTTGTGATTAGAATTGTTTTGATATCATTGAAGTGTCTCTCTCTTTCAAAACCGTACCTGGGGCACTCGAGGATTACAAGGTCTAGAGTTTCATTTACATTCATAGTACAATTCAAACATAGCGGTGTGAAGTAGATCTTCATTCTAAAGAGGTGGAACATTTGCATGTCCCAATCGAAGTCTGATAATATTAATTGTGTCTCTTCTGCTGCCTTCGAATAGTTTAAACCATGGGAATCTTCGTGTATTGTTTTGGGTAACTTTTTTGTACCAGAGAGCTTTATCGGAATGTAAAAGGCGATTGGTCATACTTTCCTTGTTTCTTTTAGCTTGGAATGCTTTGAAATCATTAAATGGCAAGTGAAAATCAAAAGATGGGTCATTAAGACCAGAAGCCTCCTTCGCTAGCCTATCCACTATTTCATTGTTGGCACTACCGGAGTGACCAGGTACCCACTGAATAAGGAATGACTCGGCAGGACTTTCATACATTTTCTTTAAGGTACAAAGGCTGATCCCATCACTTCTCAGGCCTAGAGAGGTTGATTCTATAGCCTTTATCACCACTTGAGAGTCGGAACATATTAAGATACCTTTGCTCGTGTCGATAGTTTCAATGGTTTTGTATATAGCATATGATTCTGCAGTATAATTTGACACTTTGGGATCAAGGTTATATATGGCTCCGATTTCTAGCAATGGAATATAGAAGGCCGGCCCTGTGCCCTCTGACGTTTTGGAGCCGTCAGTGTAAACAATCAGTTTGTCATTTGAGGTTAGTTTATAAGTTCATTAAAATCTATATTATTAATTCTGTAAGCGATTTTTTTCAATCAAAATTGTGAGAGTTTGACAGCTCGCAGGATGATGGGAGAGGGCTCAAATAAAAGGTCTTGGTCCCAGGGGGTCGGGAAAAATATCAGATTATGTCCAAATCTATTAGAAAATGAGGAATAACGAAAAATATCTTTCATTTAAAGTGCATTGGGATTGAAAAACGTCTGCTTTGTTTACATTAAACATGTGGTGCCAATGCTTGATTCAAAGCCATATGGTAGATGTTGACATGTGGGATTTGTTTCAAAATGAAGCTAACTATGCACGTTCAATGTACTATAACAAAAAATATTTTAAATTTATGATTTTCTTATTTTATAAGAATTAAGGGTTTGAGTTTTTCATAATTTAAAATTATAAAAAATTAAGTACGTTTGTTTAGTTTGTGTTATAACGATGCAGATTTAATACCAAATGATCCATATTATATATATATATATATATATATATATATAAACATATATATATGTATATATGTATTAAAAATATAAAGATAAACTGAGTACCCTTTTTCAAATATTTTTATCGAGCAACATGTTTCGCCTTTATGGGCATTTTCTAGCTCTAAGTTTAACCTAATTTATTGTCATATACAATAATATTTACATATCATATGACTGCTTCATTTTTTGTTCTTTTGTGGTCTAGTTGGTTTTTAGTATTTTTTATATGAATTCTTTAGTTGTCTTATTTTTTCAAATATAGGGTTGCTTGTAAGGATATGGCTATTCAAAATGTTTCTTGGTTTTTCTTTGTGCTCTAGGAATATATATAATTGTTCTTTTGAGTCCATTTTGCTTCCTTTATTTAATACTTCTATTATTTCTAAGTTTTCTTTTAAACTTTTGTAAGTGTGATTTTTATCTAAAAGGTGTTCTGCAAAATTGGATTTCATAGATGTTTTATTGTTACTTTTCAGAGCTTTTAAATGTTCTTGGAACCTGGATTTGAACGTTCTTCCCGTTTGGCCTATATAAAAATCTTGACAGTCTGAACAGTTTATTCTATAAATTCCAGACTGGTTGTCGAAAGCGTTATTCTTTGTTTGATAGCTTAAGTTGTATTTTGTTCTTTGAAAGGTTTTATGAGTAGCTTTGTCAAGTGTTATGTTGTAAGGTACACTAATGTATTTGTTTTCAGCAGTTTGTTATTTTCTTCTTATGTTTACATTAGCTTTTCTCTTCTTTATGTTTTTTATCATTTTGTCAATAAGTCTGTGTTATAGCCATTTTTTGTCGCAAGATAATAAATTGTTTTCTTTTCTTTTTCATAATTTTCTTTGCTCATTGGGATATTAATCAAGCGGTTGATCATTGATCTGAATCCTGCCATTTTATATTTCCATGGGTGGTGTGAGTTACATGGTATTAATAAGTCTGTTTGCGTAGGTTTCATGTATATTTTAAATTAATGTTTCTTGTTTATGTTTGTTATGGTCAAGTCTAAATAGTTAATTGACTTATTCTTGTTTTCTTGGGTAAATTTGATCGAATTAGTTAATGAGTTTAAATAATTCAAAAACTCTTCACTTTCTTTAAACACTACCTTCAAACAGACAAAGAATATCGTCTACATATCGATACCAATATTTTATTTTAGTTCGGAATGGATTTGTGTCGTCATTTATCTTTTTTACTTCTAGATGATGCATAAATATGTCAGAAAGTAGGCCAGAAAGTGGTGATCCCATAGCTAAGCCGTGTCTTTGTTGAAAATATTCATTGTTATATTGAAAATAATTTTGGTTCGTACATGTTTTTGTCAGTTTAATTATTTCATTGATTTCCGATTTGTTTCAATATTTTGCTTTCTATTAAATCTCCTTTCAGAATATTTATTTTTTCTGTTGGAGGGATATTACTGTACATGTCTTTTACATCAAAAGAGACAAAAATACATCCATCAGGGATTTCAAGATCTTTAATTTTATCTACTAGTTCAATATTATTTTTATACTGTAATTATCAGTCCAGTTTAAGCTGTTTTTTATTTTATTGTTTAAGAATTGGCAAAGTTTATAAGTTGGGGCCGTCCTAAAATTTACTACAGGTCTTATTGGTACGTTTTCCTTATGGGTTTTTGGTAAACCTGTTAATGTAGGAGCTTTAGGTTTTATTATTTTTAGTTTATTTTGACCAATTTTCGAAATGGATTTACATTTTGATAGTAAACTATTTCTTGTTTTAGAAAATTCTTGAGTTGGATCCTTGTGCAGTTTTTCAAAATTATTGTTACTTATAAAATTTTGAACTTTTTCGTCATAATCATTCTTAGTTATTATTACTGTTGTATTACCTTTATCTGCTTTGATTATCATCGCTTGGTTTTCTCTTAGTTTTGCAGAAATTGAGTTAGTTAACTGCATGTCTTTTCTTGTTGTTTCCGGGATTGCATTTTTTCTTAACTTAAAGTTGGTTTTCTCCAGTTCATGTATGAAGTTGTGTTTCATTGGATCTTGATTATCTTTTTCAATGTTTTTATTGGCTGCATCAATGTGTACAAGATCATTTACAATGTTATTTTCTTTAAAGTCCAAATTTATGTTGTATTTTAAAGACTTTTCAAGTATACTCAATTCTTCTGTAGAAAAGTCAATGTTAGTTAAATTATCTATTTTGGATAGAAATCTTGCGGAATTTTTTGGATTTCTAGATCTTCTTGTATTTGAATTTTCATCAATTCTTTTAGTTTCTTGGTATGTGTTTCACGTTTTTTCTTTAAGATTGGTTCAACCCAATTATATACATAAATCATTATTTCATCTAATGATTCTGGGTGATATAGTTCTGAAAGACGTTTGAGGGTTTCTTCTTTTACTTTCTTGATGTTATTAAGTTTAATGTAATGGCTGTTGATTTCTTCTCGAATCCATACCTTTTTAGCAACTTCTGATGCCTTCTGTGCAGATCTTGATTTGCATTTCATTTGTATTTGAACAAAACTTGGAATGATATTGTTTGCTAGACAGAATTTGTTGAATTTAATATCTTCTAAGATTGTTTTTGTTTTCAATGTTAGGTATATAAATTTGTGAATTGTTCTTTGTTTGTTAGCCATTTATAATATATTACAACTGTCTAGCAAACAATATCATTCCAAGTTTTGTTCAAATACAAATGAAATGCAAATCAAGAGCTGCACAGAAGGCATCAGAAGTTGCTAAAAAGGTATGGATTCGAGAAGAAATCAACAGCCATTACATTAAACTTAATAACATCAAGAAAGTAAAAGAAGAAACCCTCAAACGTCTTTCAGAACTATATCACCCAGAATCATTAGATGAAATAATGATTTATGTATATATTGGGTTGAACCAATCTTAAAGAAAAAACGTGAAACATATACCAAGAAACTAAAAGAATTGATGAAAATTCAAATACAAGAAGATCTAGAAATCCAAGAAATTCCACAAGATTTCTATCCAAAAATAGATAATTTAACTAACATTGACTTTTCTACAGAAGAATTGAGTATACTTGAAAAGTCTTTAAAATAAAACATAAATTTGGACTTTAAAGAAAATAACATTGTAAATGATCTTGTACACATTGATGCAGCCATTAAAAACATTGAAAAAGATAATCAAGATCCAATGAAACACAACTTCATACATGAACTGGAGAAAACCAACTTTAAGTTAAGAAAAAATACAATCCCGGAAACAACAAGAAAAGACATGCAATTAATTAACTCAATTTCTGCAAAACTAAGAGAAAACCAAGCGATGATAATCAAAGTAGATAAAGGTAATACAACAGTAATAATAACTAAGAATGATTATGACGAAAAAGTTTATAAGTCAAAATTTTATAAGTAACAATAATTTTGAAAAACTGAACAAGGATCCAACTCAAGAATTTTCTAAAACAAGAAATAGTTTTCTATCAAAATGTAAATCCATTTCGAAAATTGATCAAAATAAACTAAAAATAATAAAACCTAAAGCTCCTACATTAACAGGTTTACCAAAAACCCATAAGGAAAACGTACCAATAAGACCTGTAGTAAATTTTAGGACGGCCCCAACTTATAAACTTTGCCAATTCTTAAACAATAAAATAAAAAACAGCTTAAACTGGACTGATAATTACAGTATAAAAAATAATATTGAACTAGTAGATACAATTAAAGATCTTGAAATCCCTGATGGATGTATTTTTGTCTCTTTTGATGTAAACGACATGTACAGTAATATCCCTCCAACAGAAAAAATAAATATTCTGAAAGAAGATTTAATAGAAAGCAAAATATTGAACAAATCGAAAATCAATGAAATAATTAAACTGACAAAAACATGTACGAACCAAAATTATTTTCAATATAACAATGAATATTTTCAACAAAGACACGGCTTAGCTATGGGATCACCACTTTCTGGCCTACTTTCTGACATATTTATGCATCATCTAGAAGTAAAAAAGATAAATGACGACACAAATCCATTCCGAACTAAAATAAAATATTGGTATCGATATGTAGACGATATTCTTTTTCTGTTTGAAGGTAGTGTTAAAGAAAGTGAAGAGTTTTTGAATTATTTAAACTCATTAACTAATTCAATCAAATTTACCCAAGAAAACAAGAATAAGTCCATTAACTATTTAGACTTGACCATAACAAACATAAACAAGAAACATTAATTTAAAATATACATGAAACCTACGCAAACAGACTTATTAATACAATGTAACTCACACCAACCATGGAAATATAAAATGGCAGGATTCAGATCAATGATCAACCGCTTGATTAATATCCCAATGAGCAAAGAAAATTATGAAAAAGAAAAGAAAACAATTTATTATCTTGCGACAAAAAATGGCTATAATCACAGACTTATTGACAAAATGATAAAAAACATAAAGAAGAGAAAAGCTAATGTAAACATAAGAAGAAAAGAACAAACTGCTGAAAACAAATACATTAGTGTACCTTACAACATAACACTTGACAAAGCTACTCATAAAACCTTTCAAAGAACAAAATACAACTTAAGCTATCAAACAAAGAATAACGCTTTCGAAATAATAAGGAAAAAGGCAAAATTAGAAAATAATACAGAAGACAAATACAACCAGTCTGGAATTTATAGAATAAACTGTTCAGACTGTGAAGATTTTTGTATAGGCCAAACGGGAAGAACGTTCAAATCCAGGTTCCAAGAACATTTACAAGCTCTGAAAAGTAACAATAAAACATCTATGAAATCCAATTTTCCAGAACACCTTTTAGATAAAAATCACACTTACAAAAGTTTAAAAGAAAACTTAGAAATAATAGAAGTATTAAATAAAGGAAGCAAAATGGACTCAAAAGAACAATTATATATATTCCTAGAGCACAAAGAAAAACCAAGAAACATTTTGAATAGCCATATCCTTACAAGCAACCCTATATTTGAAAAAATAAGACAACTAAAGAATTCATATAAAAAATACTAAAAACCAATTAGACCACAAAAGAACAAAAAATGAAGCAGTCATATGATATGTAAATATTATTGTATATGACAATAAATTAGGTTAAACTTAGAGCTAGAAAATGCCCATAAAGGCGAAACATGTTGCTCAATAAAAAATATTTTTAAAAGGGTACTCAGTTTACCTTTATATTTTTAATAATAAAAGTAGCCCTTCATTGTTATAACTGTAATATATATATATATATATATATATATATATATATATATATATAAATACGTAACGAAATTTTTGCGAAGAAATTGTGGGCGCTTGGAAGGTTGCAGGATGAGGGGGGGGGGGCTGAAACTGAAGGTCTCCATCTCATTGACCCGGGGAAAATACTGAAATTGCAATTTTGTGGATCCAAAAGCCTATTTTCTAAGAAGGTATTTTGTACTATAGTAAAGAAGGATTATGCTTAGGGGCTATTAGCCCCTTCAAGCCTCTAGTCATATATTTAATTTCGTAAGGCGATTCTTTGCGTCAAAATTGTGGGCGACTGGCAAGTCGTAGAAAGATGGGAAAGGGCTCTAATTAAAGGTCTCTATTCCGTGATGGCGGGAAAAATACTGAAATTGCTTGAAATTTACCAGAAAACGAGAAATAACGTAAAATATCTCCCATTTAAATAGCATTGGGATCTAAAAACGTCTGCTTTGTTTACTTGAAACATGTGATCCTTATACTTGGTTTAAACCACATGTTGATATGTAGAGTAGGATTCACCTAAGTTGGCCAGAGCATGTACTAATCATCTCATCAAAATTGTTTATACAAGTCACATTGAAAACATTGTTGGTTACACATGGTGTCTGTTTACATTTTCTCAGAACTGTCAAATCGCCACGTTTACAATTTTGTTATAGGTTATAGAATGTTTACAATATCGCTCTATTTTTAGAACTTTTTATTTTCATTCAACCTTTTTCATAGCTGTCAAAGTTTAATTTGATTTAATTTCTTGATTTATATGGATTTTAGTTTTTCCTGGGCCAATAAGTACACACCTTTTATAAGTTTTGACAGCAATATGAAACAATCTCTCTTTTCAGCTGCTGACTTGCAGCAAGTAGTACTGGCTATTCAAGAACTCGCCTATTTTTCTTTTTAAATATTATTTCATAAGAAAATCTAAGACTATTTACCAGGCCGCATCCATGAGACATCCTCTCTCTGTTAATTGATAATTAATTTGGAAAAGCCCTTGAGTAATATTTTAAGCTGCGCAAGTGAACTTCCAGTTGCAATATTGCATCAAAACCTTTTCTTTGCTACAAGTGCTACACTAAAACAGATGTTCGTAGACAATGTTTTCAGCACAGCTGGATTTTAAGCTTAAATTCGTAAAAAGCTAGTAATTTGTTTACTTTTGTTTTGGACAACTTAGGTGAATCCTACTCTAATATGGTTTATTTAAAATTTAGCTTTGAATGTAGGTTGATTCTACTATAAGGTAAACTGTTTTTTTTTTACTTTTGAGTTTTCTTATTTTGTAATTTAGGGGCTTTAACGTACTCACTCTTTTAAAAACATTAAGAATTACATAGTCTATTTTGATTACATTAGTAGTCGTAGATGCTGATTTAAAGCCAAGTGATTTGCAATATTAACACAATCTAAGTATAGAAAAAACTTAGCATTTTTAAGGCCTATAGCTCTGCCAGTTTTATGTGAGGTCGGAAATGGTCATACCCACATAGCACGGAATATTCTGGTAACGTCAAATGAATATTCCGAAGGTCAAACAATGTCAAATCAAATTTTTGATATTCGTTTGGCGTTAGTTTGATGTCAAAATGCCAAACTCAAATTATGTCAAATCATGAATATTTATAGCATATTCCAAATATCAAAAACAAATTTTTCAAAACTAATAGTAATGAAACTGTGATAAATTTGATATTTTCTTATAAAGTCAGTGTAATTTGTTGACTCTGTGAATCTTTTTTTAATTTTTGAATGTTAAACATTTGACATTATTTGACATTTATTTGATATTCACAGATGTCAAAGTTATGATATTCATACTTATTAGAAATGGACAAGATATAGTTTGTACCTGTGTTTGTTCCGAGGACTAAATTTAATTTTCAGATTTTTCGAATTTGAAATTGTTGACATAGTTTGACTTTAATTTGATATTTACTTGTAGTTGAATCAGATTAGTTGTTATTTCAAATTTAATTACACAAATCATTCAATTGTATCTAGATTTAATAAGCAAATTTATAAGTATTTACTTTCATTAAATCACATTTGTATTAAAACCTACTAACATAGGTTTAAATACTTTATTTCTCACTTTTGTAATATTACAAAGTTTGTGAATTTTTTAAATGTAAATTTATGAGATTATTTGATAATTATTTATTACACGGATTTCTGCATTTTACAACTACCATTGACTTTAAATACTGAAGAAAGTAGGTAAACATCACTAGATTAACTTTGTTACAGTATTTATATTGATAGTTATTTATTATTGGATAAATAGAAGCACTTCACTTGATTTTCTCAACTAGCACGGTGGCTACGGGAGTTAGGGCGCTAGGACATTGCACTGATGAGTCTGAGGTCGTGGGTTCAAACCCCACAGGAGACTTACACTTTTATATCAAAATGTTTATACAAACATTATTTATTACAGTTAAAATAGTGATAATATAGTTAAATTTTCATAAAAATATTTTTTATGTATTTTTAATCAATTGTTTTAGGAATGTTAGAAATTTGATATTTTTATTATCAATAGAATATCAAATTTGAATATTCCATGAATGTCAAAACGTGTGACGTTTGAACCAAGAATTAACGTTAGATTGACGTCAAAGAATATTCGGGAATATCAATTTGATATTCGAATATCAAAATTTTGATATTCATATGACGTCAAAGGAATATTGGGTGCTATGTGGGTACTTTTGGCCAAGCAACTAAGAGTGTGCTGCTGCAGCAACAGCGATTGAGTGTAGTGCGGCCTTGATTGAGTGCAACATCAACTTTAAATTTGACCAATAAAGTACATTGAATCTTGAATATACTAACACAAATTGGGAGTACCCTTTAACCGCCCAATAGATACTTTTGAACAGCTAGAGACTACATATAAGCTTGATGTCGATCTTTTGATGACGTCACAATTTGTTTACATTTTTGTGTTCAATCTCATGACTTTCCTGGGGATATAAATTAAGTGCTACAATCTGTGGTTAACCTTTAGATGTTCTTAAAACCATTTTCATATGTTTTATTAAAAACAAAGTGAACTCGGTTCAATTTGAGATCGACGGGTAGAGCCACTTTTCCAGGGATTCAGCCAAGACCACACTGTTCAGCCCTTTACTATACTGAAGTTGTGCCCTTTCTTAAAAGTATGAAACATACTAGCAAATGACAAAATACCTTTAACATTACTCATCAAACGTTTAATAAATACTACAGATTATTAAATGCCTTACATTAAATATTCAGCATTGATATTTTATTTTTAGGGGCTTTTGCCCCTACAAGCCACTAGTATTGTTTTAATATTGCCTCATTTGTATTTTGTTTTCCTTGTATTTCATTAGTTATTTGTGTGTTGGTTGTAACTTTTGAATGGGTCATCTCTAGTGCCATGTCAAAGTGAGTGGGCTTTACCCAACCAACCCTCACAGTCTTTTGTGATAGGATTTATTTTTTGGAATAGATTGATGGCATGGATATATAAAGGAGTTTTCTTTTTTCGCCAAAAAAACATTGGTATCTACAAGCATTTTCAGGTAATATAGAGTACCGTGACTAGGGTGGTCAACATTTGGGAGTACTTTGTATGATATTCTTTCAGCTAAGGTTTATCTCATTATGTCAAGTGATTCGATGGCACATTCAACATGTGCTATTATTGGTGTGGTTCTAAAGGCTCCTGTGGCGATTCTCAAGGCTTGGTTTTGTACAGTGTCTAGCTTATTTAAGTGGTTTTCTGTAGCATGTCCATAGATACTTGAACAGTAATCCATTCGGGATCTAATCAAATATTTATAAATGCTAAGGACAAAATCTGGATTCGCTCCATTCTTTCCACACGCTACCATCTTCAGTATATTTAAGTCTTTTTGGCACTGAGAGTATGTGTTTTGGATGTGATGTTTGAAAGAAAGTTTGTGGTCTAGTATAACACCCAGTAGCTTCAGTTCTGTTGTCACTGTTATTATTTGACTATCGAGTTTGAATTCTTTATTTAGCCTTTCGAGTGATCGCATTCTTGAGAATATTATGACCTGACTTTTGCTAGGATTGAGTTCAAGGGATAATGTTTGGAAATTTGTCTTGATATTGTCTAAGGCTAGTTGCATTTGAGGTTTGATATTGTCATAATTACGGTTAGATGAAAGCAGTGTTATGTCGTCCGCAAATTGTAATGACGATACTTCTGTCGGCAGACATTTATTTATATCAGAAATGTAGATTACAAAAAGCAAAGTACTCATTGCACTTCCTTAGGGCAAGCCTCTGCTCGTACTACGAGTGAGGGTGTGTTTAGGGAAGATAATCGTTAATTTCAAGTCTGTCAGCCATCTTTGGCAGTGCATTATAAACTTGGCCAGGATTCATTTTGCAAACATTTTACTATGTAGGGTCGGGAGGTGTACATTATCGTATGCACCTGATATATCTAAGGCGGTTAAGATGGATGTCTCATTGTGACTTAAGGCTATGAGTAGTAGTTGCCATTGGCTGTTGGGCTATTAATTAACAGTCCTGTCTAAGGAATATGTCGGCCTTAGTCAGTAACAAGACTACAAGATCGCGCCACAATCATCTTTCACTCATCTATCATTCATACTTGGCTTAAAATACCTACCTGGGTAGGTCGCCATTTCAACTAATGTATCTAATGTATCTAATGTATCTAATGTATCTAATGTATCCACGATTCTTTCTAAATGCGTACTGTGTATCTAGTGATATTTTGTTTTTCTCCACAAACCATTCTAGCCTGTTTTTATCAATGTGTTTAATATTTTAATAAGAACAGGGATCAGTGATATAGGTCTGTATAATGTTTCTGAGAATGGGTCTTTACCATGTTTCAATAGAGCGATAACCTTAAATTCTTTCCATTGGTCGGGGATCTCTATAACCTTGATCCAAACATTATTATAACTATTCAGGAGCATATTCATTGCATTTGAGGGAGGTTTTTTTATCATTAAGTAAGTTATCCCGTCTAGACCAGGTGTTGTATCTCTTTTTTTGCATACTAGGGCCTTGTGTAATTCATTTAAGGTAAAATTATTTTCAAGTGGGAGTTGATCTTTGATCCTTAATATAGGAGGTTGGAGTTCAGTAATCTGTGAAACATGGTCAGGGGTTATGTGATGAATAACAGATGATGCATCGCAATCAGCGTAAAAACCTAGTTCATAATGATGTGTCACAACACCATCTTTACATTTTAAAAAATTAAGTTGATATCCAAAATGGTGGATCCAAGATGGCGGCCGAAAATTGTTATCCTGTCAAAACAAAGGATTAACTACCCAACAATGTTAGGCGTTGATCCCGAGTCGATATCTAAAAAAAGTATGTAAAAATGCAGTGAATTAACTTTTTTTGTGTTGTGAAAATGACGGCGTAGCTGTGTATTGCTATATTGTTTTGGCAAATCTTTAGCAACGGTTTGAGATAAAAATCAAATAATATATATCGTTTTAAAGGAAATCTTTTATCGAACAAAAAAGTATTTTGCACATTTTCTGCTACGTGCAATGGATTCCATGTTATTTAGCAAAATGTTAAAAAAATACAAAATAAAAACAAAACTTTCATTAAAATTACAAATATGGTTTGTGTTATGAATCTAAACAATGACTTATGATGTACCATTTGAAAGCTCATTTTCTCCTGAATAAGAATCACTAATAATATTGGGTGGTAAGAAAATACAAATTCGAGTTATAGAGAGAAATGTAAAAGCGTGTCATAAAATTTAGGCGGCCATATTGATTACGTCATCAACGCCGCCACAGAGCCAGAAAAATTTGTGTCTCGGGCTTTTTAGACTTGTCTACCCATGTACTATCAAAATCCAAAAGGGCGAAGTGGTAGCCAGATGTGAAATATTTCGGTATAAATCTTAGCTTATTGACCCCAGCTCTATTGTCATTTATTGCATATTAAATATAGTAGCCCTTAACACTGAATCAAAAAATCATATAGATATACAGGGTGTCCAACTTAACTGTGCCATCGTTGGTATTTCAGAAACTATTGGATTTAGAGAAAACGTTAAATGGGGGACTTCACCTATTTTTTTAAGACATTTAAAAATATGAATTATATTTTCGTCGATCGCTTGAGAGACTGGATACTCAACTAAAGAATCACTTTTGTAATCTAACTCCTCTTTTATTATTAGATTAAAAATTATGAAACTTAAACGGCATCAATTTTATAACTTGAGGAATGATCTAATCGTTGAGTAGGTTGTTAATTATGTGATTCATTATTTTGTTTTTTGGTTTACATCGTTCGTTTGGTTGCTGATTTGAAAATCGGATTTGACATCGGCAGTCGTCGACGTCAGTCGACTTGCCTCTTGAACTGTCACGCCAACACGAGCAATTTTTACTTACAGTACGTACTAGCAATACTGGATCATCAACCACAACCTTTTCATCAATCCTATTTGTTATATTTTTCATCCGTATTTTCTAACAGTAAGTTAATACCTACGATTTTCATCGTTATTTACTGTCAATACCAAAAAATACTGTCGGTATTACTGACTGTGTAAGGTCCATTTGAAACGCCATAATCGCTGCAAACGATTGGGTTTGAACATTTGACTTCGTTTCGGTTGCATCATCGTTGAAGCTGGTAACTAATATTTCTATTTTGTAGATTTACCTATCACAACTTATTTAATTTCTATGAATTCAATATTGACAGCCGAGCGTGTCAACTAGCGTTTAATTTAACCTACATTTCCTGCTAATTTGGTAAGATGGCATGAATGCCAAGTAGATTTACAATTAAGAATAATCCTACCTAAAGGGAATCATTTTAATTAGAATCCAACATCTAAGGTAATATTATAGTTGTTGAGTTGTCTTACTGACGGTTTCTGAAATTATTTCATTGCGTGATTTAACTTATTAGTTCTTGTTCTTCTCTGTAAGTCTCGAGATTCGACCCTAACCTGAATGGAATGTGAATTAAATTTGCCCGTTTTTGTTTATTTGAAAGGGCTTACGTATTTCAATTAGGCCCATGCACTGTAAACAAAATTGTGTTGCCTTCAGTCACAGGCACATACGATAAAGGTAAGTAAAGTAAGTTTATTTTCATAGTTATCATAGAGTTACCCTGTTTTAGGTTCTTATACATTTGAGTTAAAAATCCGGGTTTTCCAAACACATTCAATGGTGTGCATAGCTTATCTAAAAGTGTAAATATCGTTTAAATCAGAGTTTTCTATTCATAATTAAGGTTGTACGAGAACCTTATGAGTAGGTATTTGTGTTTGTACTGGTTACCGTATGTCAAGTGTTTTAGCTGTACCTGTGTAGTAAACATATTCTCAAGAGGCATAGGCCTATGATTCAACTTTGGCTAAGATCAATTTTTCAAAAAAAGAAGATTATATTGTAAACCTTTTGTCGTGATACGATATAGTTAGGTCATCGACTTTTGGTATTGACCCAATAGGCTTAACTACAGTTCGCACATTATATCTCCAGCTATGGCAGAGGCAAGCCGTAGGGGAGAGGTGGTCCTTTTCTAAAAACTACCTGACATTTTGTCAAATGTTTTGTGTTACCAGCATCATAGGCCTAAACTTATATTGAAATTATCATGTGATACGGTTAGTAGCATAGACGGAGATATAATACGCGAACTGTATTTCAATTGATATGATAACAAAAAAAGTAATGCTGAAGAAATATCTATGTTATGGGAAGGTACATCGAGATTGATAATAAAAAAATCCCATCCCTAAAAGTTTTATTGGGCTGCAAAACGGATAATGAAATAAAATGTTATTCTTTGGCCTTAGTCATCGGGAAGACGACGCAATGTGGAACTCATACCATAACTTTTAGCCTATGAGTGAATATTTCCGTTAAATAGCCTGTGTATCTATGCATTCTTCATCATTGTCTCTTTTAAATTTGTTACAAACTTAAAATGTTTTCTAGGTGAAGTTACAAGTTTATTAACCTCAAGTAACAGGTAACAAAAAGGCTCTACATATACATTTTGTAAAAGGTTAGTAAGCATTTCTCAGTAGGTACTCCTCTCATATGCAAAATTTTCATAAGGGATTTTTAGAAACACAATTTGCCACCATGGAACTCATAAGATTAAAAAAAATCGTATTAGGGGAGATTTGTTTGCTTTCAAACGCAAAATACTATGCTCTACACATTTTTACTGTCTGAAAACAGCCTCAGTGTAGAGAAAAATCAAGATTTCTGGAGAAAAAGAACACAATTTTGCAAGTTCAAAGAGTGATTGAATAAGTTTTAGAAACAGGCTTTGTCACCATGGAACTCAAGAATTTTTAAAATTTTGCAGGGAAGATTTCTTTGATTTCAAAATGCATATACTATGTTGTACACGTACACATGTTTACTGTCTGAAAACTGCTTAATGATAAGTTACTTACTGCTTTAAAATTCGCCTTCATTAAATTTTTTTTAAGTCAATATGTATCGGAAAAGAAATAAGTATCCGAATAAAAATATTGATATACCTCTTCCGATATTTCTAAATTAAAATATCAATACTTCCGATGTATCGATATTTTGTTGTAATCCCTATTTAAGGTAAGGTTGTGATATGTTTAGGTTTCTTTCCAGATTGCAATTTATAAATTCATTTTCACACTTTGCGCATTATATCGTGACACTTAGGAACCCTTTACACCTGAAGCAATTGGAGTGGAGTGAAAGTCATAAGGAGACCACGGCTGATACGCAAAGTTGTACTAGCCTGATGTGTTAGTACTTTCGCAACAGCTGTCAGTGTACACCTTAATTGTCATTTGTTAACAAAATGCTGTTGTTTGTAGAAATTTTATTTTTACATTTTTTTATTTTCCAAAATCGTTGACAATAAACAATATCTGACAGCTCCAGCAATGGACTAGGCCAAGGGTCAAAATGTAATGAGCCAATTGTAGTAGGCCTAATGGTGTGTCATTGTCTTTTAGCGAATTTCCCCTATAGGGAAGTAGCTATTACCGTAGGCGGCACGGTGAGACTTAAGCCCGGGACCATGTTATTTTTTCATTTTGAGGTCCCTAGACCCCAAAAACACCGTTCGTTCATTTTCATATATATGTATATATATATATATATATATATACCTGTCCGTAGGCGCGATAACTTTTGTAAAAAAGGTCCGATCTTGATGAAATTTGGAACAAACGTGTAAAGCGTCATTCATGACTTCGAGTTCGCAAACCAGCAAGATTGATTTACTCTAAGAAGGTTTTTTTCACAAAATATAATTTATTTTCAAGATTTAACACCTCTTTACTAATTATTTTTAAACTTAATTGTCAAAAATGAATTCAGCTTAAAAAAACAAACAATTTAGCATTTTGAATTATTATTCTACGTCAATCCGTTGCTTAGATATTGGATAGTATTGGATGTGCTAAACACAGTACGTTGTCCAATATTGTTTTTAATTTTTCCCTCCAAAAAGTATAGTCACCCTGATTTGAGATGTTTTTTTAAAAATACAATTCTGATGGATCAGCTGTGTGAATTTCGCAGCCAATCATCTATATTTTTACTCCTACTAATATAAGTACTTTTGGTGTGTTTTTCCTGTTTTATTTAACTTATTTGTATTGTTTTGGCAATTTAAATCCTCTTTATTTTACCTGAAGTTCCATATCTTTTTTTCAACTAGTTTCATCATTGTAAAATGTGTTAAAACTTCATCGTTCAAACATAAACATAACCCTCGCGTGATACGTGAAATGTTGTCTCTCAAACGTAATAGTAAAGAACTATCACCTGATGACACCACGCTACCTAACCATTGTGAAGATGGAGGTGACTTTGAAACTCCTACAAGGAAGAAAATAGCGCCTTGTCGCATTGTTCAACCAAAGAGATATGTTCTAGACGTTGATCAACTTTGTCAACAGAATACATATCGGCCCCTAGTTGAACACAGCTATGCCTCAACCTCGGCGGCCAATGTTGCAACCAACGACAATGAGATGGATGAGTGTATTCCTACTGTTACTAAGAAAGAGAAACTTCCCCCAATATTTCTCCACGACGTGAACAATCATCAGGAAATAATCAAAGACATTCAGCAAAATGTTAAACGCGAGTTTACGACGGAGTTAAAAGGGCGCTCCTTGAAAGTAAGTCTAAAAAGTATCGATGACTTCAGAAGCCTGACTGCTTTTTATGATCAATTAAATGTCAAATACCACACTTTTCAAACCAGACATGACAAGAAACTTGAAGTAATAATTAGGAATGTTCCCTGCTCACCTTCTGAAGAAGAGATAAGAACGGAACTTACGGCAAGCGGTTTTCCGGTCCACAGCGTTGTTCGGCTACTGGGCAAGGCTAAAAACCCTATCCCTCTTTGCGCAGTTTCCCTGGAGAATAACGAAAAGGCCACCGAAATCTTCTCACTGGACAAACTTTGCTACACTATAGTGAGTGTAGAACATAAAAGAAAATCCCGTGAAATTCCTCAGTGTACCCGTTGTCAACGATATGGGCACACGAAGAACTTTTGTAAACTTGATCCTAGATGCGTCAAATGTGCAGCGCAACATCACTTTTCAGAATGTCCCAACAAAAAGACCGACAAACCGATTTGTGTAAACTGTGGGGAATCCCACACAGCCAACTACAGAGGCTGTAAGTTCTATCAAGAATTAAAGGAATATGTGGCAAAGAAGACCAATCCTCGCTTTAAATCAAGAAATTCCCCTGACGGTGCTGCCAATTTGGAAGGGCCACGACGTGTGACGGAGAAACCTAACAATCCCCCTGAAATTCGCGTTAAATCTCGCCCAGGTGATTCTAATCTCAGATCTTACGCTCGAGCAGTTAGTAATTGTCAGCCCACACAAAATACCAACAATGTCGAGAATACACCTGCAGCGATCAACGAAAATGTCCCTCAAGATGATGATCCATCAATGCTAAATTTGGAAAAGGTTGTATTGGATCTAGTAAAATCACTTATGCCTACAATTAAAACATTGTTGACCGGTGTTATCAAATCTTTAATCCAAAATGGCTCCTTTTAATCAAATTGCTCTTGAAAATTTAAAACTTCTTAATTGGAATGCAAATGGATTAAAAAACCAAAAATCCTTATTTTCTGCATTTTTAGTACGTCATGACATTGACATTGCGTGTGTCACTGAGACCCATCTGGTAAATAATCAAAAATTCAAAGTGAGTGGATATGAGATCTACAGGGAGGACAGAGCTGCTCCTGTTACCTCTGGAGGTGTTGCAATTTTTGTAAAAAGGAGCATTAATCACCATGCAATATTTCTTCCTTTACTTGTTTCAATTGAAGCCGTTGGAATCAAGTTAAATTTACAAACCGGTAACTCGGTACATATTATTTCTGCGTATAAGTCACCTAACAGACGTTTGCACCTTCAAGACCTTCCAAATTTATTTGAAGACAATACATCGACTCTAGTCTTGGGTGATTTGAATTGTAAGCATCCCTTTTGGGGTTGTCGAGTAAGTAACCCAAATGGAGTTCGCCTTTTACATACCGTCAACGAAATTGGTGTGATGGTTTCATCTCCTTCAGAGCCTACGCATTATCCTTGGCAAAACAATTTCCACCCCGATATACTTGATATTACCCTCCACAAAAACGTCACTGCCCCTATTCTACAGGAAGTGTTGAGTGAACTTGATTCGGATCACCTTCCTGTAATCGTCAATTTCTTTGTGCAGCCTGCACTGTCTCCTAATCTACCTAAACTTATTAACGGTAGAATTGACTGGGATACTTTCAGTTCTGAACTTAATAGCCGTCTAAAAGCACCAACTGACTTGTATTCAGAAGACGGCATTGAAAGTGTCGTGAAAAACTTTACAGAGTGTCTACAAGTATCGTCAAGGAATGCCATTTTGAGCCATTTCCACCAAAGACGAATAACTTTCTTCACCCTCCATTGAGAATCTTGCGGCTGATTAAACGAAAAAATATAGTTCGACGGCAGTGGCAGAGATATAGGCAGCCAAGGCTGAAGAGACAATTAAACGAACTATGTCGTACAGTCAAACGTGAACTTGATTTGTTTAGGATAAATTCTTACAAAACCTACCTGTCCGACATAAATCCCGGGGATTCTAATATGTGGCAGGCGACTAAACGGTTATTGCGCTCACCAACAATCATTCCACCCCTAAAACATAATGACTTAGTTTTTGAGAGTGACTTGGATAAAAGTAACACATTCGCTGATCATTTTGAAAACGCCTTCCATCCGAACGAAGTGTTTGATGAAGCAAGTGACCGAGAAGTTCACGAATTCTTAAATGCAACGGCCAGTGGCGTTGAACAGCCTGTGAAATACACATCTCCGTCAGAAATAAGACACTTCATTAACAAACTACCAAACAGAAAATCTCCTGGCTATGATTTGATTCCAAATTTAGTTTTAAAAAATTTAACTCGCAAAGCTGTATCTATTCTCACGTCAATTTTTAATGCTTGCATCTCCTTAAATTACTTCCCGAATGCATGGAAGCATGCTGTAATTATTGTCATTCACAAACCTAACAAACCTAAGCATTCTCCTAGTAGTTACAGACCAATAAGTCTCCTTTCGTCACTTTCTAAATTACTTGAAAAAGTTATTCAAAAGAGGTTGATAAAATATCTGGACGAGTCTCAAGTCATACCTCCTCATCAATTCGGTTTTAGACCTAAACATTCGACGTCTCATCAAGTGTTAAGAATCAGT
This sequence comes from Flexamia atlantica, assembly GCA_035578135.1. Lineage (NCBI taxonomy): Eukaryota > Metazoa > Arthropoda > Insecta > Hemiptera > Cicadellidae > Flexamia > Flexamia atlantica. The sequence continues at coordinate 3,810,801 of JAQJVK010000016.1, read as the reverse complement.
GAAACGATCAATCGCGGGTTTGAAAATAAACTTCACTCTACAGCCGCATTCCTAGATGTAGCACAGGCTTTTGACAAAGTTTGGCATGAGGGCCTTGTATACAAGATGCATCAATTTGGATTTCCCTTGTACTTACGAAATATTGTACAATCTTTTTTAACTGACAGGACCTTTTCCGTCAGACTCAACGCAACTTTTTCCAACGTTCGCCCAATAAGAGCTGGTGTTCCTCAGGGCTCAATTTTAGGGCCCCTTCTGTTCAACGTCTTTATGGCCGATATACCCGTCCTTCCCCAAGCTACCCTTGCTCTCTATGCTGATGATACTGCCATTATCACCCAACACCATGACATCAATCAGGCTGTAAACTCATTACAAGAAAGTGTTACGACTTTGAGTAACTGGTTCAAAACTTGGAGACTGTCGCTGAATGCATCAAAGTGTGAAACAAAAGTGTTCTCTCTTAGGAAATACAATGTGCCCCCGGAGATTCTGATCGAAGATAAAATTGTTTCGTGGAACCCTGATGATCAAGGTGTAAAATATTTGGGCATATATTTAGATAAAAAACTAACTTGGAACTTGCATGTAAATTCAAAATTAACACAGGCATATGCTCGCTTAGCCATGTTGTTTCCATTAATAAATCGTAATTCAACATTGAAACCTGAATGTACCCTTTTGATTTACAAAACAATTCTCCGTCCTTTAATTATGTATGCTTGTCCAGTTTGGGGCATGTGCCTATCCCCCACTAAACTTAATAAAATTCAAATTTTCCAAAATAAAGTTTTAAGAATAGCTACAAACAGCCCTTGGTACATTCGAAATGCGCAAATACACCGTGAATTAGGCCTTCGTTCTATTAAAAACTTTGTAACAGTGACTACAAGAAAATTTCTTTCAAATTTGCACCTCGTCCCTGGAGCAGTGGCATTTAACATCGGCGAACCAACCCTCAACCGTAGATTGAAACCACGAATCCCTCAAGATTTTGGCGACATGTTGGAAGAATTCAATTGAATTATTTCTGCAAATCAATTTTTTGTCTTTCCTTATTGTTAACTATTTTTATTTAATTTTGTTCATGGGTGTCTCTAAATAGAGCGAACCCGATAATGTTATGGCTGTACTGTTATCCTTTCTGTGCATAATATTTTGTGTATTGACCCAGAAATAAAACCATGTTAAAAGAAAAACAATTCTGAACATATGATTAAATTTGCAGGTGTTGAATATTTTATTTGTGTTTATTTTGAATAGTTAGAGTTCATTGATCAAGATTTTGCAGAAAATATATACTATATCAAAAAATACAAATTATTTTTAAATTTAACTAGGGGACCCACGCTGCTCCGCAGCAGTAAATTTTGGCACTAAGACACAAAATCAACTCAAATCAAATAATTCTTCAATTACAAAATTAATATTACATGCAATGGATCTTTACAACTTCAATGTGACTTGCCCGACACTTGCCTCAGTTGAAAAAGAGGTGCATGTAGCTGGGCCCGGTTATGTTGGAATTTCAGAAAACCAATTAAACCACGATTTATCACCAAGTTGGTAATAATTTGTTCCACAAAGGAAAACGTAGGACTTTCATGAGATATTCTGTACTTAAGTTTTCGGGACAGCGACGTGTCAGCCCGGCACATACGACTTTACAAACTAACTATATACCATGCTAAAATACCCTCGTTGCAGACCTGCATACTCAGCGAATTTCATATGCAAGAGAACATAGTTCAAGCCAACACAGCGAGATTTGATGTGTTTTTGTAAGCTCCAACATTAACATAGGGAATGAGTATACATCAGGTTTTCTGCCATGAAAATGGAAATATCGGGGATTTTAGACTATTATACATTAGATCTCATCTAGATGAATACATAAACAAATTTTTATCAAGATGAATATGTTGACAAATAAGCAAGATAAAGAATTTTACTTATTACCCATAAGGTTAACATTGGGACAACGTACTGTGTTTACCACTTTCAATATCTCGGTAACCAATGGACATAGACCAGTGATTCAAAATCCTAAATTGTTCTTTTTTTATCTGAATTCAATGGTGCCAACACAAATTGGATAAATTTTGTTTTTCTATGTAAATATTCAAAAACCCACTTTTGGCGGGGGGTTATCCCCCATTACCCCCCTTCCAGTGGTCCGATCGGGCTGGTTCACAAATTCTTCCAATTGATTACCACTTTACACGTCTGTACAAAATTTCATTACGATCAGACCATAAACGGACTCAGAAAAAGAAAACCTAATTATATATATAAAAGATTTGTGTTGTTCGGAATTCAGCAGAGTGCTCCAGGTACATCCGATCATAATAATCAATAGCTCAAATGAAAGCTGGTATTTCACTGAAGGTTCTTAGCATATAGAAGGTTCTAAAACATATAGAATTACTTAATTAGAACTGGGGAAATATATCTTCAATTGAACTCATAATTCGGGAAATAATGAAATTTATGTTTTTGGTCGAGTAATACAGTATATTAATGAATGCCGATCCTTGATGGCAAATCTTTGCGTGCATACCTTTAATTTAAGACCTTATTTATGAAAATCGGTCGAGTAGAAGAGCCAAACAGACTCGGAATAGAAAAACAAAACTTTTTTTGTGTTGTTCGGAATTTAGCAGCGTGCTTCAGGTACGTCCGATCTTAACAATCAATAGCTGAAATGAAAGCTGGTATTTCGCTGAAGGTTCTTAGACCAAAACATACAGATTTACGTAATTGGAACTGGGGAAATATGACTTAAATTGAATTAAAAATCCCGGAAATAATAAAATTAATGTTTTTTGGTCGTTTAATACAGTAGATAAACGAATGCCGATGCCTGATGGCAAATCTGTGCGTGCATACCTTTAATTTAAGACCTCAATTATGAAGATCGGTCGAGTAGAAGAGCCAAACGAACTTGGAAAAGGAAAACCATATTTAACTCCCATAAGAAATGTACAGGGAGGAAGTTGCTTTTGTGCATAACTCGAGTAATACGGCAGATAAATGAATGCGGATGCTTGATGGCAAATCTGCGCTTGCATACCTTTAATTTAAGACCTCAATTACGAAAATCGGTTGAGTAGAAGAGCCGGACGGACTCGAAAAGAAAAACAAAATTTTTTTAATATATAGATAAAGAAAGTAAGAGCATTTGGAGGGGGGGGGATGTCTCGGTCTAAACTGCCTGAAAATGTAGCATAATATATCATATGTTTAATTATGAGGATTGATAATATGTTTTATTGAAATTGGCTGGAGATGTAGGTCTGTTGCAACAGGGATGTTTTAATTACTATAAAACTGACCATATGATTGAATTTAATTTTTTCATGAGATCGAATTATTTGTTTGTTTTGAGTGTTTTGAGTTCATTGGTTATATGTTTGTTGACATTTATATTCTATAACAAGATTACAGTTATTAAAAATTAAAAGACTAAGAATTATATAAAATACAAAAGTGTATGTATTACTAATGAAAACCATTATGGTCTCTTTGTTAATTTTCCTCATGTTTAAAGCTCACGAATGATTAAATATGCATTTTTAGTATATTATTTACTTAACGTATTCAAATGATACTTTCCTTCAAACAAGTTGAATGCTCACATATACAAAATGAATCCTATGGAAATTCGCTGAGTACGCAGGTCTGCTGCGACGGGGGTATTATTTTAATTATTTTGTTTACATTTATTTGCCCTCTCTGATGAGTTGCAATAAGTTTTTTACCTTTCAGAATCTGGAATCCATTGGAATCATTGACGTTTTTAGCGAATTTCCCCTATAGGGAAGAAGCTATTACCGTAGGTCTCATGGTAAGACCTAAGCTCGGGACCACTATAACTTTTCGTTTTAGGGCCCCCAGAAGCAAAAAACACTATTCGTTCGAATATATATATATATATATACATATATATATATATATATATATATATATATACATCTATGTGTCTGTTAGTACGATAGCGGCCGCAAAAATGGTTCAATCTTTATGAAATTTGGTACGGACATGTAAAGTGGTAATCAATTGGACGAGTTCGTGAACCAGCCCGATCGGACCACCGGAAGGGGGGGTAAAGGGGAATAAACCCCCCCAAAAATGGGTTTTTTGAGTTTTTTACATAGAAAAAATTGATCGACTTTTTGTTCGCACCATTGAATTCAGCTCAAAAAAACCAAATAATTTAGTATTTTGAATCACTGCTCTATGTCCATTGGTTACCGAGATATTGAAAGTGGTAAACACAGTACGTTGTCCCAATATTAACCTTATGGGAACACTGAGAAAAATCACTTTTGGCCTAATATCTATTCCGACAATAAGTATATCTGATTGCACTCATTATATTGGGTTTCGTAACATAGTGTAAGTTACAGATATAAAATATTTCAAACGGACATAACCTTTTCTTCGTAAGATCATAGAAAATGTTTGTATTAGACATAACCACTTCTGTTTTATACATAACTAAACGTGAATGAAAATAGTGTCAGCTGCAGACATTTTATGTCTGACTACGGTATAACATTTTTCTCAGTGAAATAAGTAAAATTCTATATCTCGGTTATTTCTCAACATATCTTGTTAAAACTTGGTAAATAGCTTCTTCTAGTTCAGATCTACTAAATATTGAATTAAAACAACCCAGTTTTAATATACCTGTAGCAGCAAACCTGCATACTCATTCCCCATGTTATTCTTATGGAGCATACCAAAACATGTCAAATCTTGCTAAGTTTGATTGAAATAGGTTTGTGTTGTTGTTTTGTTGTTTTGCATTTGAAATTCGCTGAGTATGCAGGTCTGCTGCAACGGGGGTATTTAATTCTATTTAGCCATATTTTTTATATCCGTTTTAAGTTAGTTACCCTATGTCAGTAAAACTTAATAGTTTGACACACTCTTAATTCAGGTATGCAAACATTGTTCATAGATTCATTTTTTAACTGCTCATCGCAAATTCACAAGTGTTATGGGGTGGTGATTAATAGTTTTTTAGATAGGCCTATTAGCCATTTCATGGTGAAAATTTTAGCATGTCCAAATTGCTGTATCTATGCATGAATGAATGTTTTTTTTAATCCATAATTTACTGTAAATTTATGTTGTCTTGTTTTAGGGTTGGCCTTCCTATAGTCGGTGAATTGTTATAAGTGACGTTGTGAGCATAGCTATTTCATGGTCACCTGTATACTAAAATTGAGCGAAAGCACCTGATTCTTCATCTAATTTTGTTGCCACCAGCTTCCAACACTATCAAGGTTGGTTCAAAGATAACTTGCTACTAAAAAGTCAATACTACCAAGTTAGTTTTCTTTTTGGTTTTATTCTTAGCTGCAGGGTGAAAGAATGTACTGACCAGTTTCATTTCACTCACATAAACATTTTTTTCTATTTTACTAATCCAGCAATACAGCTAAGAAAAAAACAATTAATTATTTTTTTAATTTATAACAATTATTCTTACAAATAAAATTTTGTTGTTCCAAAATTTGTGCTGATATTTAAAAAAAGTATTGGTGTGTTGTTTTACCTTAAAAATTCATTGAACATTTGCAAAGTAAGCAAACTTGGTCATTATATTGTGGGTTCAAGCCCTACTCAACTAACAATAAACACAAGCTTAATTTTACAATTGCCATTGGCTGTTGGGCTATTAATTAACAGTCCTGTCTAAGGAACATGTCGGCCTTAGTCAGTAACAAGACTACAAGATCGCGCCACAATCATCCTTCACTCATCACCATACCATCATTCATACTTGGCTTAAAATACTTACCTGGGTAGGTCGCCATTTCAAGTAATGTATCTAATGTCAAATGACTTTTGCTCATGTTAGCCAAAAAACCAAGAATATTTTGTCTATATGGTGGATCCCAAAACATAAGAAACCCAAAACAGGCAGTTCCTATTTTAATTAGCGAATTTCCTATGGAATCTATTGGCATCAACCGCTCAATGGCTCTGAGGTATGGGACCGTGATAACTTTTTGTTTTGTGTTCCCCAGATGCAAAAATCAACATCCATTATATAATTTGTATTAATGTATACCGCAAATCATAGTGCAAATAGTTTTCCCAGCCACAGATTTACCGTTATAGGCATGCAGGGCCAGAGTGACCAAACGTTCGTTTTTAGGAGGATATGTCCTCCTTTTTAACCATTGTCCTCTGACCTTCCCCACTTTTTGGTCACATTTTAGCCGACAAAATCAAGCCTAAAGTTATTTTAGTAACAACATATCACATTTATTGGCTTTATTGTGGACAGAAAATCTTGCTCTTTTGTCATATCTATTGACCACACATAGCAGCCGGGAAATCTGTTGTTTACATCGCAGCAGGCAAATTTGTCAATTGCTTCACAACTGGCAAATCACGCTTGTTTGTTCTGGGTTGGCAAAACTCATAGTCATAATACCACTACTTGCAAATCTCTCGGTCATATTGCAATCGGAAAATCGTCCAGTGATTCGGTGGCCACCAAATCGGTCGCATTTCAGTTGGTAAATCTTTTGACATATCGGGGTTGGTAATTATGTCGGTGAAGTTGCGGCAGAGTGTATTTTACGTAAACGATAGTGCTTAAGCTACATTGCTGATGTTATGTTTTATGTTTAATTAGGCCTATTCATTTTATTCAGACAGAAGTTGAGTTTTAGCGAATTTCCTCTATAGGGAAGAATCTGTTACCTTAGGACTCATTGTAAGACCTAAGCCCAGATCATGATAAATTTTCGTTTTGGGGCTCCCAGAAGCAAAAAAAACCATTTGATTGAATTTTTATGTATAAATCCTATAGGCCTATAAACATTTCTCTAGATTGTCTATTAACACGATAGCGGCCAAAAATTTGGTCTGGTCTTAATGAAATTTGGTACAGACATGTAAAGTGATAATCACTTGGACGAGTTTGTGAACCAGCCAGATCGGACCATCGGAAGGGGGATAAAGGGGGATAAACCCCCCAAAAATGCTTTTTACATAAAAAAATAAAATAATCAAATGTTTATTTGCACTATTGAATTCAGCTTAAAAAATAAAACAATTTGGTATTTGAATCTTTGCTCTATGTTCATTGGTTACCGAGATATTGAAAGCGGTAAACACAGTACATTGTCCCTATGTTATCCTTAATGGGAAATAAGAAAAATTCTATATCTCGCTTATTCATCAACTTATCAAGATAAAACTTGGTATATGGCTTCTAACAGCTCAAATTCATTGGATATTGATTTTGAACCGTGAAATTTTTCCATACCTATTGCAGCAGACCTGCATACTCATATCCCTATGTTATTCTTATGGAGGAAATAAAAAATTGCCATGTATCGCTTATGTTGAGTTGAAATGTGATTCTATATATCAGAAATTTGCTGAGTATGCAGGTCTGGTGCAACGGGGGTATTTTTAGTTTTAGTCAACTTTATAAAATACATTTAAATTAAAATTCCTCTAAACTGTTATAGCAAAATTCTACTGAAATTTGGTCAGACAATTTAATTTCATATTATACTTTTAGCCGGAAGGAGGGAATTTGCTCCAGGTAGCGTTCTTCCGAGTCAGGTTAGGTTAGTATAATTTACTATAATTTTCAATCAATTGAAAATACCTGTTACTTGCTAGATACTCTGTACTACTAACTATTACAAAGGATTCAACTAACTCCGACATGAGGAGGAGTGGTGGTGGGGATAGAGAGAGGGCTGACTTTTGATAATTAGCAATCTTCCTTGGCTATGCTAGAGTCGTTTGTGACTATATCGTGGCCTGCGAACATCGGTCATATCACTGTCAGAAGGCCTTAATCTCTCAGATATTCGGCGGCCGATATTTGGCAAAGCAGTTTCATCAATACTCAGTGTCTTAACACATTTTGAAGGGGAGGGGGTTTAAAACTACCCATTCTGAAAATCTTGTCCCCTACTCCAGTGGTTCCCAAAGTGTGGGTTGTGACCCACTGGTGGGTCGCGGGAGGGCTTCAGGTGGGTCGCGTCAAGACTACAACAATAAATTAATAACAAAATAAAACCCTCTTAGTTTTAGTTTTAACCTAGAATCAAAAAAGTTGGTTAAAATCCTCGCTAAGATGAGAAAAGATTTCTAGTTATTTATGATTTAGTTTTATCATAAATATTTTTTTTCATTCTAAAAGGACACTCTTTTCCTTTAGTCGAATTATTTAAGCAGTTTCATAAGCCAAGGGAGGCATCTTACCGCCAGTCGGATCCCCAATAACCGACAGAATCCAACTGAAGTCCCAACTATCCACCTGAAATGGGATTTACAGCCAATCTTTTTATTTATCGGTTTCTAATAGTTTTGCCTATTATAACACTATGTAAGTTATTTATAAATTACTTTTTGGGGCTTCATTCAATTTCGTCATAAACCAAACGCTTAGCTTGAAATTTCGGGCAGCGTGCGAGAGAAACAAGCCGTTAAAAAATCCTGAGGAAGCGGGACGTTTTTATCGTCCGGGACAAATATTGTGAAAATTGTATCGTGTGTTTCGTTTAACCATCGATGTAAATACGAGCCCCGGAACAAACACAAAGGTGGGGGAGTCCCAAAATATGCCATTTACTAACAAAAGTAATGCCATACCTAAGACAAAGTCATTTCTTGCAAAGAATGCCCCCCCCCCCCCAAAAAAAGAAAAACTGCGTTACAAAATCTTGTGTAAATTAGCCGTACCTTTAAAAGGCTAGTTTTGTGAGCCAAGAGCCAAAAGCGAGAGAGATTGTAAATCTAAAATATACTTCAGACTTTTGTATGTGTTTTTAACTGTCTTATGATGAAATTATGAAATAGTATCAAAAAGAGAAAACTAATATATTTTTGGTTCCAAAACGAATGCTATTTTGGTTGTAATACTGTTGTAATAGCCTAATCGACACTGGTATTAGTTTATGGCATTATAGGTTAAATTTATAAGTTTTATCGTTTAATTGTGGTATATTTTCATCGGGTTCGATATATATAAACGTACACCGATGGTGGGTCGCGAAAAAGTTTTAGACCGTTTGTGGGTCGCCAGCCAAAAAGTTTGGTAACCACTGCCCTACTCCAATTAAACTGCTGATATTACTCCCACGAATATTATCATCCTGTTCTGTTGCCTAACTCCTGTAGGCCTTTGATGGAACCAAAACTTGTGACATCGGTAGACCCATATCCGGATCTGCAAGCTCTATTAACCTATTGGGTAAAACTATAGCCTAAAGGAGGTGACAGTAATATTCTTCAATGTAAACCATAAAACCATCTCGAAATGTTGGTTTCTCTGACTATAAGCTTCCTGGATTTTTTGAATACCTAAAACAGTATACCTACCTGCAGTTAAAGCACTGTGAAGTTATGACATGTAAATTCTTTATATATTTAGAATATTAAATTATATTATACAAGTAAGCTAAATACAGTAGTATTCAGTTGCTAAGACACCTTGGCAAATGTTATTAAAGCTTTGAACCTTTTTACACCAAAATACAGCTACGTTTCACAAAAATTAAATAATTTTTAACAGGGGAAATAAGAAAGAGCCTTCATGCATGTTGAATTTCTCAAAATTCTGGTGATTGCAGTGGAAAATTTTTTTTTTTGCTACAATCATATATAGGCAATTGCAGTCTATTAATATCATCAATATTATTGAAAATTTAACATGAATTACTAATTTCGCTAACAGTCCCAGTATTTTGCTCTTGTCCCGTTGTCCCAGCCGGATTCCCTGATGACCCGGTCAGTTTTTAAACTGCGCATTATGTTATTAAGTAATGAACCCAACCGATAGTTTAACAAGTTCGCTGTGCGCTGAACATGGTGAGCGTTACCGCTGCACAGATGGAACACACCGCAAAGAACTGGAATTCCAGCCTAATAGATTAAGCAACACTGTACGGCGTTGTAATACTTCGAAACAAAGTTTGAAGTAGTTCTTCAAATTAATGGTAAATAGCAGCACCGTTCTGATGGTATAGGTCCTTAGATTTTTTGCGAATTGGTTGGAAACCGTTTGATCAATAGGCTTTCAAGATGCCTCCCTTAGCTGGGAAATCGTGGTAAAGTTTTAGTACCAACTTAAACTAATAAACACAGAATGATGTAACTTATACAAAATAGAGACAAAATATCACCCTCTTGTTTTCGTAACAGTGAGTGTGAATGTAAACAATAACCTTGCATGTTCCATTTGCAGAAAATACATATGTATTTTCCATTGAATTAAAGTTGATTGTAAGTTTTGTTTCATGTAATGAAATGAATTATTATTATACTTATTAAAAATTTATTTTACAGCTCTAAATTTACCATGGTAAAAATTGCACTGTTACTATATAAGAAATAAAAATAATTTTTTTTTTAATCATTAAATCTCACAATTTTTCTTTAAGACTTTTATAAATTTTTAATTAAGTTGTTCAAAAAGTAAATTTTACCTCAACATATATTCACCTAAAACTTATCAGTTAGGACTCAATAATCTGGACACAAAATAGGGCTGCTTGAAGTTAATTTATTACTGAAAAAATTAACTAAAAATAACCATTTTGCTTCAAAATTTGAAAACATTTCTTAGTGTGATCACAGTTGCTCATTTCCCTTATAGCTTAGTATTTTGTATCAAAGAACAAAATTGTTTTATGTTGAAATGTAGTTCACTAGGCTGATAGAGTTTTGAATTTAATGTCCTTTGCCATTCCAACCTTTGTTTCCAAATTACTTACATAGGGTACACGTCTCTTATAATTTCTTAAATTGTTTAGGCCCTAAGTATGCCATTCTGAAAACTGTAACTCTTAACATTTGCCCAGAAACGTTTGTATGTAGAAATTTTTATCTGTAAATAGGCCTATATTTAAAAAAATTGTAATTTTATTTTTGAGGAAAAAATTCTCTGTGATAGCATATGGACATAGTGAAAGTGCCTTGGTTTCTGCTGCAATTTTGTTTATGTCATCAAACATTTTGTATTTGTTACAGTCTGTTTATGTGCAGCATCAAACATGAAAATCCTGGTAAATTCAAGAAGAAGTTACAGAAATGGCTGTTGGATAGACCTTTTTATGATGTGAAGGAGTTCTTAAGATGGTAAGAAGACTAAATCAATGATGTTAACTATTTTCAGTCTTGATGATTGTAAATAAAGAATATCTCTATCTATCTCTCTTTTTGTGTTCTTTTTATTTATATGACCTTTAGGATGAGGATTTTACATGGATTATCTTTTAAGTAAAAATATTTGTCTACTTTATTTTCCTCACTTTTTATTCCATTGACTATACAAACATCATTTAAATTTAAACCTTTTTCTTAAAATATTTCTGTAATAAATATTAGTTTAAAAAATACAGACTAACATTGTAATTTAACAAAAAAACCCTTTATATACAGTTTACTCACCAAAGGCTGTCAACGATCCAAAATTTGGACTACAAGAATTGCTAACGGAATTTGGTGAGTATAATCAGTTGTTTTTGGTCAAAAACCATTCTGAAGGCATCATGATGTTAAATAAAAACCCCTCCTTTTAATTTGGTCTTTGATATTTGGGGTTTTCCATAAAGTTTGACTTTAATACAATATGAATGTAATTTTTATTACTAATCGTCAATCAGCTATTTCAGAAAAAATATATTTAAAAAATTTAGCATATTTTGTAATATAATCTTTTCTTAAGCAAATTCTTTGCACATTTATTTACATTATTTTCTATCAAAGGTTAGTACCATGCTGGTTCAATAAGCTTTTCACTTCACTTTAAATCCATCTTAAGATTTATGCCTTATAACAATTTTTAAGTACTTTTACTAAAAATTGTTTGTCAGTAGACTACAACAATCCTTCAAATAGTAGGAGTTCAAATGGTCAAGTTTTTCTAATTATATTTTTAAACAATAGACATTGGTTTTTGCAACTGTAAAAAACTGAAGATCTTAATGTTTTCTTTAAGTTTTAAAATGAACAACGCTTTAACCTAAACCGTAGTATTTCGATTACGATCGACCTCATACGCGACATCTGAGCGTACTCCTAATCTTCTAAATGGCCCCCATTTTCCAATATGGCGGACAACTTTGATTTTTCTTATGGAACACCCTGTATTTTATGGTGTATTTGGATTTTGCGCTTGATTTTTAGAACTTTTTACTCTTTGACATTTTTTCCTAAACCCAATGGTTAAGGAGATATAAGCAATTAAAGTTTGATTTTTCCCCATTTGAAATGCATTGTGTCCATTTTAACTGTGCCATCCCATGCAATCCTTATTGACTACAAAACTATTCAAAATTGTTAATTTTCATGAGTGAATCTCGACTAAAAACTATTTTTGTGATTGAATCTAAGGAAGAATCACATTTTAAAGCAGTTCTGTTTACTGGTATTTTTTAATTAACCCAACCGTCATCGATATACCGAGTACCGACAATAACGCAATGCATTTCTTATGGGGAAAATTAAATTTTAATGACTTATATCTCCTTAACCGTTGGGTTTAGGAAAAAATGTCAAAGAGTAAAAAGTTCTTAAAATTAAGTGTAAAACTAAATCCGCCATAAAATACAGGGTGTTCCATAAGAAAAATCGAAGTTGTCCACCATATTGGAAAATGGCGACCATTTAGAAGAAAATGGAGTTCATATTTTTAAATGTCTTAAAAAAGTGGGTGAAGTTCCCCATTTAAAGTTTTCTCTAAGTCCAATAGTTTCTAAAGTACCAATGGTGGCACAGTTAAGTTGGACACCCTGTATATATATATATTTATGAAAGTGAACGAATGGTGTTTTTGGCATCTGGGGACCTCAAAAAGAAAAGTGATGATGGTCTCCGGCTTAGGTCTTACCATGAAACCTACGGTAACAGCTTCTTCCCTATAGGGGAAATTCGCTAAAACGGCTCCGAGGATTTCCTTCAAAGTCTGTAAATAACTAATTTATGACTCTTGGCCTCGGGTACGATACGAGCGACGAGCGGCAAGCGACAACGCTCGGTTTTCGGGTAGCATTTATTTGTCAGCTGTTAATTTTGAAGGCAGTGTCTACGATTGTCCCAAGCGGCGAGCGATATTCAGTGGTGTCGTTCAGTGTCGTTTTTGTCACAGGTGTAGCATGCACAAAGTGTATGGGGGCGAAGGCGCCGGGTCTCAATCGCGCATGCCACCCCCCCATGTACGAATGGGCGCCTACCTGCTTTCTGGTTTTGGTCCCAATGGCGCATGCTACCCTGTATGCACAAACAGACACCTACCTGAGTCCGGGCAGCCGCCATGGTTTCACACCAATGATCTCTTTTGATGGTCTCTTCACACTTCAATGGTTTCTTTTGAAACTTCTGTCATTGTTTATACTTGTGGGGCTAACGCGTGCGTTCCAATAATTGTAATCTTATGTAATAATATTTAATATAATATAATAATAATATTTATTTCGTGACAATGTTTAAGGATGTATTTGAATTTAAAACAAAAAGTTAAATTTACGGGAAAATCTTTTATCTAGCTAAGGTAGGCCTAAATACTATATTTTTCTTCTCAAAGTAAGATTTCCACTATACTGACAACAAAGTTTAATTTATTTCAGTTTCTTGCTTCAAGTAACAAGCAAGAACACACATTATATGCATGCGTGCACATTGCACGCATTGCTTGACATTACTGTTCGAATCATAGGCATATTTGATATTAAGATAACCAACACCCTGAAAAAAACACTCTCACACTCCTGCACCCAAACTTGGATTATAGTCATCCCTATATTTATCCTTTCTTCAGTTTATACTACTGAAAACCTCACTTTTATTATTACCAATGAGGCCCGAGACACACATGGCGTTTTTTTATCGCGCTATCGCGCGGTGAAAAACCGCTCGCCCGTAGTGCATTGATTTAAATGGACGCGTACACACAGGGCGGAAAAAACCGCGCGATAATATTGCCGCTGGCGGTAGTTTTGACGCCGCTCGCAAGCGGTTTTTTGTTCGCTTTGTCATCACAGTGGCGTATGCAATTAAATGGGAGCGTACACATTTGGCGGATTTTTTACCGCCGCCATGGTCAGAGGGCAAGACACTCTAAACATTGTAGACCGTGTTGATGACGTCAGTAGTTCTGTGATCATCATATGGTAAAATGCATTTGGTAAACACCCACAGTCGTCTCTCAAAATTAAAATTGTACCATGATTGGCGATATTTTTTCCGTGGCGTTTTTTTTTTACCGCCACGTGTGTACGAACGCTATTTCATCGGCGGCGGCGAAAAAATTATCGCGCGATCAAAAAACCGCCGTGTGTGTCCCCGTCCTGATTTTAGCTCTAGAAAAAATTATTTTGTTGTTTTGGTTGTGCTTTTAAGTCAATTGCTTGCAGGAATGTTCAAAGTGCTACAGGCAGTAGGGTCAACGTTGACCAATGATATTCTTATGGAGAATAAACCACGTGTGTCATATCTCGCTTATGTTTGAATATATTTCTATAAACCTTAGTTTATGGCTTAATTTGGTGTGGGCCCATTGTTTTTGCCTAAAACACTGATTTTTGGGTTCCTCTTTGCAGCAGACCTAGGTAGTCTGTTGTTCAGTAAATTAGATAGTAAATTTCATGGTTATTAATGAATATAAGAAGCACAAGGAGATAAGTTTCAACCTTCGTAATTTTTCAATAAGAAAGTAATCGGCAGTTATATGAATCAAAGCTCGAACTTTCCCGGCTCCACTAATATATGCTAAAACGGCATAAAACAGCTTAAAGCTACAGTAACTTAAATAAGGTTGCTTTTCAACAATAGCAAACGACACGAGCAGCTTCCCCGACCCCGATTACCCCAAAGATATATCTATTCTATATTTATGTAGCCCTATCTATGTAGCTTGGGAGCGATACATAATACAGCTCGAGAAACCGCCGCGGACGGACGGACGCACGGAACTACAGACAAATGCGAATTATAGTGTTTATAATAATCTGGTAATCATATACCTACACTTTCAAACCAAAAGTTTTAATATATTTTTGAACGTGTCCTTTTGCTGCGTTTTTTATTACATACTGTAGTTAAAATTAATTGCCCAACCCATAGCTTTCGAAAACATCAGATTTTTAACCGGTTAAATCGAAAAATTTAGTTTTATCTATTAATGTAGAGGTTTTTTTAATACCTCTAAATACGTACCTTGGAAAGGGTATTTAATATATTTTTTTGTTGGACTAATACAGACTTCGCGAATAAAATTAATTTGAAAACTATACTGTATATACCTGGTATTGTAATTGTTTAATATTTACAATTATAACAATTGTAAATATATTGTAAGCTATAAATACTAAAAATAATAATAAGCGCGTTTTATTCTTTTAACAAGTGAGGCGTGGTTATTTTTTGAGCCCATGTTGAGCCCCTTCGGAGGTCCAAAGTCTCGACTTCATTGATGTCCGTTCCGAGCATAGAGGGTCTCATGCACAGACGGGAGGCGCGCCAGTCCCTACGTAGTTCTAGCCCGCCAGGGTAGCGTCCGTTTTGAGCATGGAGGGTAGCATGCACAAAAGGGACGCGCGCCACACCTAGCATGGTCCCATCCGTGCATGCTACACCTGTCAGGTTCGAAAATGTTTTTCGCGTCGCTTGTCGCTTACCATCTGCATTGTTGCACTGTTTGAGGTTAGAATCTAACTGGAGATACCGCGACAATGCTTTTGTTGATGAAAAAGCGGATTTCATTTTGCCAGACTAGAAAAATGAAGGGGATTAATTAGTAATTTAATAATGAAATACAGTTTTATGACGACAGTTTAAAATTATTCGAATCTTGACCAGATGTGAGCTATATCGCTCGCCGCTTGTCGCTTGCCGCTCGTCGCTCGTATCGTACCCGAGGCCAAAAACGTCTTTTATGCAGATTGCTTGGCCAGAGAAAAACTAAGAGCGTAATAAAACGAATTTTAAAGTTTTAAGATTTTAACATTAGTCTTATGAGATGCCATGATAGCAACGAAAATAAACAAGGAAAGTGTAAACAAATGAAGTAATTATAACAGCTGTTTGCAATCCACAGCCATCAAGGAAAAATACGTTGAGTGGGATGAAGAGTTCATGGAGCAATAAAAGAGTCTAGTCGGTCACATACCTTGTGACTTTAGCAATTCCAATAGTACAACTTTTTTGACTAGTTTCGGCTAACACGTAACCATTATCAAAACTAAAGAACGTTATTCCATTCCATGTGCCGGCTGGCAATCTATTTTAAATGTGTGTTGTAATTTTATGTTGTATTGTGTTGTTAGTGAATTTTTAGACAACTTGACGAAATTCATGGAATGGAATAACGTTCTTTAGTTTTGATAATGGCTACGTGTTAGCCGAAACTAGTCAACAAAGTTGTACTATTGGAATTAATGGCGTCACAAGCTATGTTAACCTGTTTATAATTGACAAACGATTCCGGAGGGCATCATGGAGAAAATAAAAGAGGTTTCTATTTATCAATTTTATGACATTGAAATATTTTATAGTAAGTGGATGAACTGGTAAACATGAAATAACATCGAACAAAGCTCGGTTCACCAGGTACTGATTACTTTATTTGTTTACACTTTCCTTGTTTTTTTCGTTGCTATTACGGCAACTCATAAGGCCAATGTTAGAATTTTACAACTTTAAAATTCGTTTTATTACGTTATTAGATTTTCTCTGACCGAGTTATCTGCATAGAACACGTTTTTGAGTCACGAGTTATTGATTTCAAGACTTTGAAGGAAACCCTCGGAGCCGTTTTTGAGATCATTGTGCAAGCAAGCCAACAAACACGCACGGAAGATAACATTGCTCATATAAGAGGATATGTTACATGTTTAAAGATAATTAAATCTCCAACGGGTCATTCGAAATCAAATATCTCCATACCCTCTTTTTTTTTTTTTTTTTTTTTTTTTTTGGGGGTAGGAGGTGGAATGCGTTTACGCACACTGAGGGGCTCGTTGTCCCCTCAGTAGTGTCGGACTCCCACGAGCTCGATGTCCCGTGAACTACCGACTAAACCACCTCCCTCGGCACCGAGGACACTAGCCTGGAACTGTTTCACACATTACTTCGGGCTAGGCCTTTGATATTACGCCACTAGGGCAACCTCCTTGGGGAAAAGCTGAGGATTAAGGCCGATCGAGGTCGACCTTTTTCGCCCGAAGAATGGCCTGGACGTAGTGCTTGACACAGTTCCAGTTGCCCTCTCCCTGGAGCATAGCTCCGACGATGTTGTTTGGGCTGACGATCACGCCGATCTCAGATGAAAGCGAGGCTCGGCGGACGTACCAACGGTCGCACTGAAAGAAAGTGTGCTCGGACGTGTCTGGGATGCCGGGGCAATACAGACAGTCCGGGCTGGCGACTTTGCCCATCCGGTGCAGATAGGCTCGGAAGTACCCGTGCCCAGAAAGAAACTGGGTCACGTAGTAATCGACCTCGCCGTGCTGCCGTTCCACCCATGGTCGGACGGAAGGTATGAGCTGGAAGGTCCAACGTCCCCTCAGCTCGGCTTCCCAGTCGCGCTGCCAAGAGTCGAAGCTGCGATCGCGCTCTTCCCTGGCAGCTGTTTCCCGGCCCACTTCAGGCCTCCTCCGGTAAATCGCCTGCCTCTCCCTCGCGAGGAAGAGGACGGGAATGACTCCGGCGATCACCATCACAGCAGGCTCGGAGACTGTGCGGTAGGCCGAAGCGACCCGCAGAGCTCCTCGGCGCTGGACTCGGGCAAGCCGGTCTCGGTAGACTCGCTTCTCGAGTGCGTGAGCCCATACCTCCGCCCCGTACAGCAAGACTGACTGGACGGCAGTCATGAGCAAGCGGCGCTTGCAGGAGCGAGGACCGCCGACATTTGGCATAAGCCTACCAAGGGCAGCGACACCCTTAGCGGCTTTGTCGGCGGCGCGCTGGATCTGCTCGCCGAAAGACAGTCTGCTATCGACCATGACTCCCAGGTACTTTGCAGCAGGCTTAGTCTCGAGTGTGACGTCACCTATCTGCACCGGGAACACGGTGTTAATCCTCTTTTTGGTGAGGACGACGATCTCCGTCTTACTGATAGCCAGGGACAAGCCGTGATCTCGCATCCACCCGTTGACCTTGGCCATCACTACGCTGAGCCTCAGTTTTGCCTGCTCGACGTTCCTCGCAGCGATCAAGGCAGCGACATCGTCAGCATAGCCAACGAGGCGGGTCTCATCGGGCATGTCTAGCCTCAGCAAGCTGTCGTAAGACACGTTCCAGAGATCTGGTCCGAGAATGGACCCCTGCGCAGCCCCGGAAGTGATGGAAATGCGCCGCTGACCTTCGGTCGTGTCGTACAACAGAACGCGGTCTGACAAATACGCCTCCAACATACGCAGGAGGTAGGAGGGAACTTGGAACGTATGCTCAAGCGCCCACAGCATATCGCTCCACCTGGCGGAGTTAAAAGCGTTCTTCACGTCGAGCGTGACGAGAAGGACCACGCGGCGCGACCAGTGGTTGTGGTCCTCCGCCCTCCGCACTGCCTCAACTACCTCCTGGATAGCGTCGATGGTAGAGCGACCGGATCTGAAGCCGTACTGCTGCGGGGACAAGTCCCCCGCAGAGACGATGGCCTCGGTCAGCCTGACACGCAGGAGCTTCTCAAGCACTTTCCCGGCCGTGTCGAGCATACACAGGGGTCGGAAAGAAGAAGGGGTCCCCGGTGTGCTCTTCGCCTTCGGAATAAGAACAAGGCGGGCAACCTTCCACGAAGAAAAGAAAACGCCTTCCGCCAGACACGCGTTGAACATATCGAGCAGAAGCCTTGGATTCACCTCCGCAGCGAGCTTGAGCACCTCCGCCGGAATGCCATCGGGACCGGGCGCTCTTCTGGGTCGTAGGGATCGGACGGCGGCGGTGAGTTCCTCTTCCCGGAAAACTGGGAAGGCGCCTACCTCTCCGAATTCCCTGACTGGCCGGACTGGGTGGCTGGGAAACAGTGTATCGACGACGACGGCCATGGCTTGTGGTTCCATGACCGCAGGTGGTGAGCGAGCCCCTAGCTTCTGGGTTACAAGTTTGTAGCCCATCCCCCAGGGGTCGTTGTCGATATCCTGACACAGCTGCTTCCAGCACCTGACTTTACTCCGGTTGATGGCACCGCGGAGCTCTCGGCGGGCCGCTCTGTGCTCAGCCGATCTGGCATTTGCATCAGGGCGGTTCCTTGCTCGCTGCGCAACTCGTCGGAGACCAAGGCATCTCCTCCGGAGTTCCGCGATTTCAGGCGTCCACCAGTAAACCGGCTTCTTCCTGTGGCGGCGGGAAACTCCGGGCATCGACTGCTCACACGCGGTCGCGATGAGACGCATCGTCGATGCTGCCAGATCTTCAGCACCTGTGAAATTCACAATGCTCTGGTCTTTGATTACTTCTTTAAAAGTGTCTTTGCTCAGACGACTGGTGTTCCAGCGTCGAGCCAGAGGAGCAGGTTCAGCGCGCAAGCGCGCACCCTCGGGAAGGACCTTGAAGAGGATCCCCTGATGGTCGCTAGAGGAATACTCCTCGCAGACACGCCAGTCGGAGATCCGCTGGACAATCCCTTCAGAGGCAAGGGATATGTCAGGGATCGTCTCTCTGCACCCTGGACGGCGAAAGGTGGAAATGCCGCCCGTGTTAAGGATACAGAGGCCCGACCTGGCAGCCGACTCGAGGACGTAACGACCTCGAGTGTCGGTCCGCGGGGAACCCCATTCCACGGCTTTTGCGTTAAAATCGCCACCGACTATGACCCCGCCAGAGATTTTCATGATCTCATCCTCAATGGAATCGACCATGTGGCGGTAGTCTCCGATCGGTTGATTTGGCGTGAGGTAACAGGAGAAGACTGTGAAACCCCTGCTCCTCACCCAAACGAAGCCGTTGCCCGATCCGGAATCGAGAACAGGCACCTTCCCGAGGTCCAAGATCCATATCGCCGCAGTGCCGGAGGGATCCGAGAACCACTGCGCGGAGCGTCGGTTCTGGTACTGCTCACTGAGAAGCAGTAGGTCAGCACCCTGCTCCGTGGCGAATTGGAACAGCAAGTCGTTTGCTGTCCTGCTCCTCTGCATATTAAGTTGCAGAACACTGATCATTTTTTTTGTTTCTGGCGAAGCTCCTGGATGGCCCGCCTGTACTGCCCGCAACGACCAGACCCAGCGGAATGCTTGACCTGGTCGCCCTTCAAGCCGGCTTCTGTACACAGGACACAGGACAGCGCTGCATTGCACGCGCTGGCCCTGTGGTCCTGGCCGCCGCACTTGAAGCAGAGCTTGCTTCTATCGGGTCCAGAGCAGCGATTAGCGACGTGACCGAACCCCAGACATTTAAAACATCTGGAAGCCACGAGCTTCTCACGCACCCGACAGCTCACGTACCATACCTTAAGGTGGCCCTTCTCCAGGAGCTTCGCAGCATCTCTGGCTCCCAGCGTCAGGATTGCCACCTTCTGACCCCGAGCATTTGCCTTCGAGACGAAGGTTTTCACCTCGACGTTTTCTCCGAGGACAGCTTTGACGGCAGCGGTCACCTCCTCCTCGGTTGTCAACTCGTCGAGGTCTCTCACCTCCAGCGTAGACTTGGGCTCGAGAACGCGGACTGTCGCGTTCGCCCCCAAGATGGTCTTCAGGTCTTCGCTGAAGGCGGACTTACTCTGAGAGGTGTCCCCGAGTTCGACTAGTAGGTCGCCGGTTCGGGTCTTCCTCATACCCTTGATAACGGCGCCCTTCTCATCGGGCTTCGCTTTGCTGCGAATCTCGCCCAGCACGTCGGCGTAGGATTTCCCCTCCGACGGCTTGATGAGAAGAGCGTCCGGCCGCTGCTTGCGGGGCTTCTTCCTCGGTGCCTTCTTGCTTTCCTGTCCGCCGGGCTGGCTTCCAGGATTTTGACGAGGGTCTCTCTTTTTCCCCTTTCTTCTAACAACCTCGGTCCACGTTTCGGTTTCCGACCGCTTCGCTAAACCGTCTCCCCTAGGCTTCTTCTCAGCCTCCGGATGGGCGGGGCTGGAAGCGGCCCGCTTCCCACCGGCTGGCTGAGCCTTCACCCGCAGTGATGGCGTCGTCTGTGTTGACGCGGCAACCGTCTCGCATGATTGCCACGACCTCCTCAGCTGGATGATGTGGTGCAGACTGGCCTCCAATTGGACGATGCCATCCTGCACATCCTTGCTGATATTCTTTTGCCGGGTGGTCGCGGCCTTCATTACAGCGAGGGTGTCGAAGCACTTTTTAAGGTGCTCCTCCTCCTGCTGCCTGGCGAGCGCGATGACCGCATCAAAGGGAGACGAGTCGGCGTCCATCGGCTCGTTGTTCTCAGCGGGTGCCTTTTCGGCGGCCACGGATGTTCTGGCCACCGATGATGCAGGTGTCTTGACCCGGACTGGGGGCGATCTCGTGAGACGGGATCTTCTTTCGAAGGGGCTTGCCACCCCTTCGTCGAGCCCGCTCAGAGAAGAACGCTGCTGGGAGTTTTGTGGGGTTAGGGTACCCCGCTTTGATTCGTGCACCTTTTGAATCGTTTTTCCTTCTGCCGTGTCCATGGTGTCTGGCTTAGCCCCCGAGACTGGGCATTGACCCCCCCAAAAAATTTTTTTCCCCTATGAGAATGTCAGACCGACCCATCACCGGAGCAACTATACCTGCGTTCAGCCGCCTCCAAAACATCGGCGGCCCCAGACGAGCAGTGGCCTCGGCAGAGCCCCCCCGTGACCGTAGCAGGGCCCTATCCGGTCGCCAACCGGCACCGCCACGGCCAAGGGGATTTTCGCCGGCTGATAGGGCAGCCAGGTCAGTTGGCTGAGCTGACCCGGGCCCCTGTACTATCCGGCAGCCTGGGAGGTGCAGAACCCAGTTTTTAAGCTGTACCCTCTGCTCGTCCTAGACCTCCAGCGCAATGGAGGCTGAAGAACACAGAGTCACCCCGGCAAGTAGGCCGGAATGATTTAGAAAACAACCGGGCTATTGAAATGAAACGGAGAATTAAGTTGTGAAAAGGAGACGCGAAAAAGGACCAGTGCGCCCCCCTCCCCTTTTAGTCGGCTCTTACGACAAGCTCCATACCCTCTTAATAATAATAATAATAATAATAATAATAATAATAATAATAATAATAATAATAATAATAATAATTCTTTATTGTATATGGCACCATTTGGTGCATTACAATGTTTTACAAAATATTCATTATATATATTACAGTATGATTTAAAGTTTATATAATATTTTATACTTTCCACGAACTTTTGCTACATATTTGTAATTAGGTAACGTTAAAACACGGCCAATTAACCCAGAATGTTTGCTGTTTGGTTACTAAATGATGAATTATTGCAGTGATGGCGCCTAGATGGCGGGTATAAGGTCTGGCATCATTCGCCAATCTCATATATCAATGTCACAAATTAATGCTTGTATTATACCAAGATTTATTGGATAAGTGTTTCGAAGTGGGAGGAGAAAAAGTCTGCATGGACTCTATCTAACATATGTCCCACCCATTCCCGCCCCCTTAATTAGATGACGTGTCTGTAAAAAAATCACTAATTTTCAAAGCAAAACAAAATATTTAGACTGTCGAAGAATTACAGTTTTAAGTTTTGTAACTCTTTACAAAATTTTAATGCTTACAAACATTTTGTACGAACTATAACCCTTCGACAGTCTAAATTTCTTTACGCGTACCTTAATTACAATTATTTTGTTTGCGCTTTATTAATTACTAACAGAAAAAACATATACGTTTTTGTGTATTTTTTTATTTATTATTGACTATAGTGCTGGACAGCCTTACTGGCGGGTGGCAAAAATTGTTTATCTCCCAAAGTGTCTGCTGAAAAACACATGTTTTGGTCAAACTGACAAAACTTTGTTTACGTTTCGCCTCATTTACTCTACAGAACTATGTAGTACCGATGTTCATCAAGTTCAAATTTAATTTTATTAGTGAGGTAATTTAAACGTCTTTTGTATTCGGGTAATTTGGTCCTCTGCCAAAGCCGCCTGGTTTTGTGTTTTTCTTGGATTAATTTAGAAATTTCTTGCGGTAAAAAAGAAGAAAATTTCTTATTACGTCTAATTTTGTGATTTATATTGGTTGCGGATACAACCAGTTAACATTGCATTATCTCTTCAATATGCAAATCGACTTCTGTACTGGATCTCATCAGTTCTGGGACGGTTAACCGACTTTCCAAATCAATTTCGAACAATTCCCAGTTAACTTTTCCGTTTAGCGAATTTCCTTAAAGGAATAAGCTATTACGGTAGTACTCATGGTAAGACCTAAGCCCGAGACCATGTTAACTTTTCATTTTGGGGTCCCCAGAAGCAAAAAACACCATTCGTTCGAATTTATATATATATATATATGTATATATATATGTATATATATATATATATATATATATATATATATATATATATATATATATATATATGTCTGTTAACACGATAGCGGCCGTAAATATGGTCCGATCTTAATGGAATTTGGTTCAGACGTGTAAAGTGGTAATAACTCGGACGAGTTTGTGGACCAGCCCGATCGGACCACCGGAAGGGGGGGTAAGGGGGATAAACCCCCCCAAAAATGGGTTTTTTGAGTTTTTCACATATAAAAATAAAATTTATCAAATTTTTGGTGGCACCATTGAATTCAGCTCAAAAAAACAAACAATTTAGTATTTTCAATCACTGCTCTATGTCCATTGGTTACCGAGATATTGAAAGTGGTAAACACAGTACGTTGTCTCAACGTTAACCTTATGGGAAATAAGTAAAATTCTTTATCTCGCTTATTTCTCAACATATCTTGATAAAACTTGGTAAATGACTTCTTCTAGTTCAAATCTACTAAATATTGAATTAAAACCAACCAGTTTAAGCATACCTGTAGCAGCAAATCTGCATACTCATTCCCCATGTTATGGAGCTTACCGAAACATGTCAAATCTCGCTATGTTGGATTGAAATATGTTGTTTTGGACTTGAAATTTGCTGAGTATGTAGGTCTGCTGCAACGGGGGTATTTTTGAAATTAGTTGAGGGACATAATTACTTTTATGAATAATGTCAGCAGATATTAAAACGGGACAGTGATCAGAATCGAGTTCACTTAAAACGGACTGGTGAATAGGAGGGCTAAAGTCTTTATAAAGGACTATGTCTAATACGTCTGAGATTAAATGCCAGCAAAAGTCAATCCAAAGTATTTTCATTAAGAAAAGGCGGATGCATCCCTGACTTAACTATCAATGGTGCAAACGTTCCTTGGAACCCAAATGATATAACTATAAAATACCTAGGAGAGTTCATCTAGACAAAAAATTCAATTGGAAATATCACATTAACACAAAATTAACTCAAGCTCACGCTCGGCTGGCTCTTCTCTACCCACCTATAAATAGAAATTCAAAATTAAAAACAAAAAACACTTAATTGGTCTATAAATCCATATTGAGGCCCCTTCTTACCTATGGATGCCAAGTCTGGGGAACTGCTTCCCAATCACATCTACGGAAACTTCAGACCTTTCAAAACCAAATTTTACGTATATCTGTAAATGCTCCTTGGTTTATTAGAAATTCCCAGTTACACACAGACCTCGATATGCCGACTAATGAAGAATTCACGAAGAAAATTTAATTACCTTAAACTTTTACAATAAATCAATTTACTCTGACATCCAAACAATCAACGGAATTTTTATAAGATATCCCGAAGTTAGAAGACTGAAAAGAAGAAGAATGGAAGACAACTTAGACTAATTCGATTAACCTGAATTACTAACTAAATAAACTAATGTGTATGTTAGGAGGTGTTTTTTTTGGTTTCCTCAAATGTTAACTTAATATAATACAAAATACAGTGCATAATACTATGTATTAATCCTGTAAATAAAAGTTTGTTCTAAAAAAAGAAAAAAGAACTATGTAGTGTAGTTGCAATATTCAACTAAGAGTTTTCTTACGAAATAAAAATGTCTTTAATATATTTGTGCAATGCATCAGCTGAACCTTTTGTTTTTTTCATTTTAGAACGTATATTCTTTCAGCAGTAAAAGAGATTCGACAATATTTTCTGTAGGCTTAAAAAACAATCAAAATAGTTTTGTGTTTTTAATCATTCTTATTGCTAAAATTTTGACTTATACTAAATAATTATGTTTGAGGAAGGTTAATTGTTTGATTCCAACGTCGAGCTGCTCTCCGCTAACATCCGCGGAAACATGCCGGTTAAAGAAGGCGACCGAATTCCGACGGCAAAGTGAATCAGTCATACACAATGTGTAGGCCTACAGATATTTAAACTTTTCGTGGAAAACAAGGGCGAAGTTTTAGCCTAAACCTCGACCTTCCTTGCTCTTGTAAGGCATAACGCCTCAGCGAGAGTGTACTGCGGGCTTTACTCCCAAAGCAAAGCCATATTACACTTACCAGATAATATTCAACTTACTTGTTATTAATTTGGAAATCAGAGACTTGTACCTTCAAATTGGTCTAATAAATAAACTAACTTGTACCAATTTTCGTTGATAAACCCATTCCGTATGGGCGTTCCTTTCGTATTGTGCTGCCTTTGTCGAGGGGAGTACATATTTTGTTCTGTGATCGCTAATTCTGAGTAACTTGAATCTTAAACGACCAACAATTAGAATTATCCTTTCCTTTTATTAATATTTTAAATGTGAAAGTATGGATGTTTGTGTGAGATATCTGTCCTCTATGATTGTGAAAACTACTCGACCAACTGAGCAGGAACTTTATAGGAATAGAACCACTATATCAGAAAAGGACATGGGTCTATTTTTATTTTCAAACTCCACTAGGGCTCCTCACCACTGGCTTCCAAAGTTGCTATTTTATGGATATACACAGGTTAACAGGTTCATTAATTGAGATCAGCTTGACGTATGTTATTTGTATATGAAGCTCCAAGTTTTCAATCAGCTGAGTATCTTAACTGTCATTATTTATTTATTGTTTTGATGCTAAATGTCATTGGGCGCGTTCAGCCGCATTCCACTGGTGGGTAATATACTAACCTATAATAAGTGAACGGTAGTGGTGGACGTACCATCTACCGATTATTGTTGTGCATCCACCGATGTTGTGTTTACGGTGGATTCGGTAAGTCACCGGACATTGTTGATTGTCAAGATGCGGTGGATTTGCCTATTAGTGACTATGGTAACCGGTTAGCCACCGGTGACCGCGGCTGAACGCACCCAATGTAAAATAACCAATTTATCTCTGTTTTGGCACTTGCGGATTTATAAATGCTCTATATTTCGTTATGTTCTATATTTTGTTTTATGTTTAATAGTTGTTCATATTTGAATTTGTTTGAAGAAAAATGCCAAAACGAAAGTCTGATCTGTCTAGAAGTACGAGGGGTGTCAAATTAAAAAAGGTAGTCAGGAGCCAAGAAACATCTGCCTAAGCAGAAATGAGAAGGATCCAGGACGTCCAGCGTCACGCAAATTGTAGAGACAATGAAACTCCAGAAGAACATAGCGTACGGCTTGAAAACTGGAATAGCCGACAAGCTTATTTTTTCTTTCCAATCACCAGAATCATCTCTGCGACGACGCCAGCAAAACGCAGCTCAGTTGGCCTCCCAGCGTGCAGCAGATACTCCTGAAGAAGTCCAATTACGTCATGATAAACAGGCTGTGCGACAAGCAAGGTTAAGAGAAAATGAACTGGCAGAACAATCACAGCAACGCCTTCAACACGCATATTATCTGGCTTCCCAGAGAGCTGATGAAAGT
This sequence comes from Flexamia atlantica, assembly GCA_035578135.1. Taxonomy (NCBI): domain Eukaryota; kingdom Metazoa; phylum Arthropoda; class Insecta; order Hemiptera; family Cicadellidae; genus Flexamia; species Flexamia atlantica. Next base: position 3,783,987 of record JAQJVK010000016.1, on the reverse strand, counting down.
CCCGAGGAAGCCGAAAATCGCAGGCGTGTAACCGCAGAAAAGATAGCACTGCGTCGGCAAATAATTAATAGCCTGCAAATAATTAGGCATTTAATAATTAGGCATTTAATAGCGTCGGCAAATAATTAGGCATTTTCATTTACTTGGGGTGTATTTGAAAATGCCGTATTATAGTACGACCCAACTCTTGACTACTGCAGCCACAGGCTCCTAAAAGTGGAAAGAATGGATGACGAATTTGCTTCTTGTCGCGCAATAAAATGGAAATAACTTAATAATAATAAGTGAAATAATGAAATAATGATCTTTATTCCACAATATACAACAATTTACAAACTTTATATTGCCTAGGAATAATTCTAACCACAATTCCCAGTATTTGTGGTTAGTCAGTAGTCATCAAGATAATGAACTAGTTTCTTGACTTATTAAGAGTCCAGTCTCTACATGTTACATACCATAGATAAAACGCCTCCTGCAGTGCCTGTGACTAGATCTATACAACTTTGACTATACGACTTTGATGCTAAGTTTACTATTAAATTTAATCTACTATATTCAAAACACATTTTACATAAACCATTTTTGCTGGGGATAAAATCATAATAAATAGCTTATCTAATGTTCAATTCCTCGAAAACATTACTGGAAAGTAAACAATTTAACTGACCTTAATACTGTGCTTATATTTTTTTTAAATTCTCAAATTTGTGAAAAAAACACCGATTGTAGTGACGATTGAAACACTAATTATTTTTATTTTACTTAATTACTTAAGTTACTTAATTACTTAAAATACTATCGAATTTTTAATACAGAAAGTGCGTACCGTAAAAATGTTATCGTCCACTTAGGCAAATCACAATCGCGGGCGAAGCCGCGATGAGTAACAACTAGTATCTTGTAAATGTAACTAAAAAATAAACACCAAACTAATATGATTCACGTACTATCATCGGGATTACAAATTAAAGTGAATTCAATTGTTCATCGCAAAGAAATGTTGACTATCATTATAACCTCCTTGCTTTAGACTACCGCCATATTGAAATTCTCTATGGAATCTTTTGTCGTTGCATTTCATGAATTGTGCAGACCTTTCATGTATTTAACATTAATTGCACTCATGGTGTAATAAAAATAGTATATTTCATTACTAGTACCGAAAGTTGCACTTTCCGGTGCGCGCCCAAGTTTCATGTGTGAGGCGGAGCCGAACACAGGAATATCGAATTTCACGTGTGAGGCGTAGCCGAGGGGGGGGTAATTGGAGCAAGTGCCGGAAAATCACTTTCGGTACAAGTTATGAACGGTACTTTTCATCACGACGCAAAAATACACACAATGCTGAAGAAGAAACCTCAGTAAAATGCAAACTATTATATTTCTCAATTAACATTTTTTTATAATAACAAATTTACTATAATAAGCCTACATAACAACGTAAAAATTAGAAGTTCAAAGTTATGTTTACTGTGCAGTTGGTATTGGTTGAGAGATTTTAAACATGCGCTATAATAACAACACAGCAAAACTCATTTATACCTATTCCTGTTTTCGGTTTACATTGTTGAACAATAAGAACAGCTGATTTAAATTGTAGGAATAAACGGCAAAGCGACGTCAGAGCGCGTAGCGGGCAAATGGAAAACTAATTGAGAGCAAGGGAAAACAAATTTAGAGCAAGGGAAAATCAGCTGATCGTTTTTCCCTTGCTCTAAATTAGAGCTTGGGAAACGATCGTTTTCGTTGCTACCAGCTGACATCGAAAGTAGCTACTTTCGGTACGGAGTGATGAAAAAGATCTTTTTCTTTACACCATGAATTGCACTTGCAGTTGCAGCAAAATATTTTATTGTGTAAATTACCTTGGCATAAACATATGACCATATGATTTATTACCTAAACATTGCAGATGTTAAACATTAATTTCGACAACAGCGCACTCACTCACCCGCCAATAAGGCTGTCCAGAACTATAGCAAATATACCCGCGGCTTCGCCGGCTGAAAAGATTACATTTTTTACTTAAATAATACTTTGCAATGTGTAATTTTTAGGATTAATTATCAAATGAACTGATTTGGGTGGTAGGCTGTTCGTGTGAACGACCTTAAGGTGCTGCTGGTGATTCCAACATGAATTTAAATTAGGCGTAAAGTTTCCTTTAAAACTGTTTCCCTCGTATTAGCAAGTGGAGTGAATTAGCTTCCTTCCATTTCCCGACATTGAGAATGATAGATAACTTGAAATATAAAACAAAAAATAGAACACGCTAGTATAATTAATTACTCCACAGCTCAATGTTCAGAACAGCTGAACAGTTTATTTGTTTTAAGACTGTGCCTTGATTGAATTTTATTCTCGTACAAAATCATCTGATTTTTTAGTTGTTTTGTAAACTTTTATAATTGAAAACTATCAGCCCACGTCACTTCGTGACTTAAAAACAATTTGGTAAAATAGGCTTTAGTTTCATGTTGATTACGTATGGAGTTTTGCAGCATAAATTAGGTCTACCTTTCAATTACGAAGGGTGTGAGTTTTTGTGATTTTATTAACTTTCTAATCTAATTCCTTGTGACATAGCACTGGAATAAAGTTTCCAGCAATTGAACTTCAGAACCAGAAATTGAATCGGGGCAAACGTTTAAAAATAACTTACTACTTTAGACTTGAAACTTCAATATGAGTATGAAATTCCTCACAGAATTTAAGAAGTTCGTTTATTTCATCTGCTTTAAAAGTATCTATGTAGGCTATACGTTCTACACTTTGAAATTTCGACAGTGCAACAATTTGCCATGAAATAAGGGGATAGTTTACATGGATCTTCTTTGCTTGGCCCATCTTCACGTCTCGGTTTTAGTTTTCTTTTCAAAAGTATTGATTCTTTATGTTAATTTTACCCAACATCTATGCATCAGTTTTTTTGCATTCATCTTTGTTAGGTCTTAACAACAAACGGTAATAAGATGTTCAAACCACTGATCTAGTAGTGAACTAATCTCTAAATAATATTTATAAAATAGCCATTCTCCGTAAATACAAATTATTCAACGCTCATAATGGCCAAGGAATTAAATTTTCGACTTGACCCGCTTTTTTGGATCTTAAATACATATTTGGCGAATTTCTATGAAATGCCTTCATTAAACAGGCACATTGGTATTGGTATATTTCAAAATCGATTGAAACAGACAGGCTAATCGTTAACACTTCAATATCCTTGGCAATCCAAGTATATTGAACAAAATATAGGTTTTAAATTTTTTATAATGCGTTTTAAGACTTGAATTTTTTAGGTTAATATTCAACTAATATTGCTATGTTAAATGGATTTGCCTAATCATCAATGTATTGAAACATGTATCAATGTGTATTTGCTATCAATAGTTTGTTAGAAAATCCCATCTCCAGAGCACCTGACTTACTTATGCTCCTTTTAAAGTTCCTTTTAAAAAAAGAAATACAATAAATTAAGCTGATTACAGACTTTTGGTCATAGTTTCAATAGGGCAAATAATCTTCCTAATTTTCTGATGTCTTGTAAACGTCATTTAAACGTCGTGTATTTTAAGAAATCATAATCATAATGTGGATGAATCTTGATCATCTGTTTTGTCAATGGGCGCGTTCAGCCGCATTCCACCGGTGGGTAATATACTAACCTATAATAAGTGAACGGTAGTGGTGGATGTACCATCTACCGATCATTATTGTGCATCCACCGATGTTGTGTTTACGGTGGATTCGGTAAGTAACCGGACATTGTTGATTGTCAAGATGCGGTGGATTTGCCTATTAGTGACTATGGTAATCGGTTACCCACCGGTGACTGCGGCTGAACGCGCCCAATGTAAACAGAACTCTCTAAGTAGGGACACCTTATGGAAAAATTTAGTTCCCGCCGCCGAAAAAGAGATGGCGCCTCTTAGTCCGATTGGAATTGTAGTAGGAGTTTACGGATCAAGCTGACTTTCTAAAGTCAAGTAGCTGCATGAAATATTTTGACAGTTGTATGTTATTGTTTTGTATTGTTGTTTCTTTTACCATAATGTTTACCTATTTTTGTTTACAAACATTCTCGTTTTGACGTTTTTGATAGCGCCGACTATACGGGGCCAGTTTGAACTATTCCTTGCATCAGCGCTAATTTCTGCTCTGCTTTTCGGCGGCGGAACTAAACAAATTAACATTGGATGTCCCTACTAGAGGGTTCTGTCAAGGCCACACTACACTACAGGCCGGAGTCTCCCCCCCTCCTCCCTGATGCCACGTCACAACACCGGCCGAACTCCTAGCGCTGTGTTGGAAATAACAACTAAAATCATACGAGAAACGTAAACATTTACCAAAAAATTATGACATTAGAACATTGAAATGTAAACAATAAAACAAAACTGTCAAATTTCCAATAAATCATCTGATGAAAAGTAAACAAATTACTTGCCTGTAATGTTTACCGGTTTTTAAGATTATGAAATCAAGTCATGTTTTCTTTAAAAATATTTTCGACTGCATTTGGTTATTCATTAATTAATGCAGATTCGAAAAAATAATGGTTTCTAAACGAAAACTGAAACGAATTACTTAGGGCACGATAGTTTTAAGAGTGCGACAGTGAATCGCCATAAGAGTACATTATAAAAGCGTCTGCGATTCCGTCTGATAATGTGACGTCACAAAAAAGGACTCCGGCCTGTAGTGTAGTGTGGCCTTGGTTCTGTATTGGTTTTGTTACAAACAAATGTTAATTAGAAAAAGTTCACAGGTTCTAACACAGAAAGTAGCACTTACGCTGGAATTTCAAAAGCCTCCTGTGTGAAAGCTTTTCACGGGTTATTTTTCAAAACTGCAAAATGCACATCTAGAGAGTAACAGCTTTAATTTTATTCCAAATATGTGTTGAAATATTAATTTGTAGAGGTCGACATGCTCTGTACAAAATCCAAGAAAGTCTTTTAATAATACATATATATATTGAAAATATAGTTGTGATTTTGTTGAAACTTACTTTTGTCATTTTAATTTCACACATAAAATATAGTCCACTAAACCAATCAATCATAATTCTATTTTTTTAACATGGTCCAACCAGGGCAAAGGATTTTTATTTCCTATTTTCAGTGAGTTGTGATTATTTTCATATTTTTTCAAACATGGAAGAACTCAAGTTATTACAAAGCAAAAAGCTTCAATCAAAGGCTCTTTCACAAAAATGAAAACATTCATGAATAGTTTTGATGTGACCACAGGTAAATTATCAGACATCGAGGTAAGAAATGATAAATTAGAACAATTATATAATTAATTTGTTGAAGTTCAACACAAAATAATTCCATTAAATTGAGATGAATCTGACAACAGTTTTGATGAGTTTGAAGACAACTAATTTGACCTAAAATCATCCTTTAAGGAAGTTTTAAATGCAAACAACTATCTTTCAAGGCCCGTAACACATAATTCAAGATCTAGCAGTTCAAATGGCCAGTTACAGGAATCAAGCTTTTTAAATCTTCCCAAATTCAATTTGCAGGTTTTTGATGGGAAATACGATTTTTTTTTACTTATTTCTTTCAACTGTTTATGAAAATCAAAGTTTATCTGACGTTCAAAGGTTCTTTTACCTCAAGTCATGTTTAAAAGGGGAACCATCAAGAATCTCTGGTATCTTCTTCCAACTTTGCCGCTTACACATGCAAACCATTCACAATGAATACACAAACTATTCAGTCACAATTGATCTATTGAAAGACAGGTATGTAAACAATAAAATAATCGTTAACACTCATCTAAAAGCTTTATTTTCATTACCTAGTGTAAATTCAGAATCAGATTTAAAATCTTTACTGGATATTGTTAATGTTAGGGCACTGAGTAACATGGGATATAAGACTGAGGAATGGGATATGTTTTGTTTTGAATGTATTTTTCGCGGTATTTGCGAAGCTACTAATACCGCCGCTGCCGACGTCATCAAGACGCCCCCTCCCCTCCACGCACTCACGCACTGACCAGCGTCGAAGCCAGACGCGCCCGCCGCGGCTCCCCATCAAAATGGACATTTTCATTTAATTTATCAATCATTTGAAAAGTTTAAAGTTCTCTATTGTATCAATATAGTGTCCACTTAATGTAATTGCTTGAGTGAGTCGTTTGTCAACCCGCATCGTCTACACCGCTCCTGTGATGGCTACTTCTACCTTCACCCGCCTCTGATGCCGCCTTAGACCCTGGATTGGGACATCCCTGGTCATCCACAAGGATTCAAGACTTCTGGAATAGGTATTAGTAGCTACGCAAACCCTCAATTCAAAAATTAATTGTTTTCCCCGCTTTTTAAAGTAATTGCTAAACCGCTAATACCAAACATTGGTCCGTTCGCCCCGGATAGATTTTAACGCTTAACTATTTAAATACAGTCCACAATTGCCACAATTTAACGATTTGAGTTATTAACATGTTTAAAAGCTTTCAAAATATGTAACATGTCTTCGAAAATGAATATTTTATGTAAAAGTACAGTAGTTGAATAAGTTTTTATTCAGGATTAAAACATGCGATTTCTAGATTTTATCGGTGCTCTTTATCTGGTCGTCTAGCGATAACGGAAACAGGTCTATTGTGAGCCGAGACCGGCAGCCGCTATTGATATTTTGGGATTTCCCGTTCTTTATTGATCAGCTGAACTCTTGACATTGACAATCGATCAGCTGTTTTGATTGTTTGATATCGTTGAGTAAACGTCAGATTTAGATACTTTGTTTACATTTCAATGTTACGATTTTGTGTTTAATGTTATAATTTTTCTCTGTTGAAATTTAATGTTCTGATTTATATTTTATTGTCGCCTAGTTGTTATAATTCTCTCTAATTATGTCTGAAACTAAGAGAAAGTTAAATAAAGCTGTCAAAAGACGTGAAAGAGAGTTTGTAAGATTGCAGTTATGTTTTGATCTCGTTAAAGATTTACCCGATAAGAAAGCTGTTTTTACGGCTAGATGTAAAGAATTATCACAATTGTATAAAGAGTTCGAAGATATTGCTCAGGAAATAAATGACTTAAATGAAAAGGTAGTTAATCCACATGATGTTATTCCAACTGAAGAGCCTAGTAAGCAGTTTGATGTAATTTATTATGAGATTAAATCAGCCTATGATTTAATTATAGACGAGGAAAATAAAGTCTGTACCTCAACCTGAAACTGAAACTGTAGTTAAGCCTAAGCTACCTAAGATTGATATAAGTAAGTTTGGAGGTCAATTAGATAAGTTTTCATCATTCAAGTCATTGTTTGACAATTTGATTCACAACTCTTCCGTAGCTCCTATTGAAAAGTTTAGTTATTTAAGAAGCTTACTTGAGGGTCCCGCATTAACTGTAATTGAAGGTATACCTTTTGACCCAGAATCCTATCAGTTAGCCTATGACACTTTGGTTGAACGCTACACTAATCCAAGAATTTTAGCGTCTTATTACTTAAACAAGATTCTTGATCAGCAGCCTATTAAGCACGCCAGCTTAAGTAACTTGAGACAAATATCAGATGTGTTTAATATCAATGTACAAGCTTTGAAGAACCTAAAAATTGATGATTTATCAGGTTTTGTATTTTTGCATTTAGCTTTAAGGTTGTTAGATAATAACACTAGAAAGGCTTTTGAATTAGAAAAGAAATCTGTTAAGTTTCCTACCATTGAGGATTTACTGAAATTCCTTCGTGTTCAGTGCTCAGTACACGAACTTACAAAAGATTCAACTAGACCTGTTACTGTTTCTAAACATAATGTCTCCTCATCCTCTCATAAGGTGTTAATGTCAACTCAGCCTAAGTCAGATAAAACCTATTCAAGCCCTCAAATGTTGCCTTCCCCTTCTAGCTGCCCTATGTGTAAGGATAATCACCAGCTCTTTCGATGTGAAAAGTTCTTAGCTCTGACAACTTCTGAAAAGTATGATACTGTCCGCTCCTTGAAAAGATGCTTTGCTTGCCTTGGCAATCACCTGATTTCTGCCTGTTCGTCTAACTCTAGTTGTAGGCACTGTAAGAGTAAAAAACAACATACTCTCCTTCATGATGACAGCAAAACTCCTAAGCCCAGAAGCGCTGCATCAGCTGTTCCTAAAGTAAATACTGATGGTACGACCGCTCAACCAGTGAACCCCGCAACCCCAGATAAACCCGCTCAGACTCTGTCATGTAGTTTGAACCGCAAAACCAATCACAATATGGTTGTTTTAAGCACCGCTCAAGTATTGATCAGAGACTCATACGACAACTGGCAAAAATGTCGGCTTGTAATTGATGGTGGTAGTGAAGTTAATTTTATTACCAAATCCTTGGCACAGAGTTTAAACTTACCGCTCCAAAAATGCTCAGTTGATATCATGGGCATAGGCCACTCCTCTAAAATCGCTGCTAAGAATATTGTTTCATGCAATATTGCATCCCGCTATCAGCGTAATGACAACTTGATGCTGTTGTTATACCGCAAATCGCTTCAGATCTTCCCGCAACGCCGATTCCAGATTCCATTAAGGAGAAGTTTTCTCTCTTGCTCTTGGCTGATCCAGACTTTGATTGCCCCGCAAAGGTTGATATGCTACTTGGTGCTCAGGCATTTACAGATATAATGATTAACAGCTTCCCTGTTCTTAAAGGCCAACCCTCAGCTCTCCTCACTATTTTCGGTTGGGTCCTAATGGGAAATGTTCCCTCTGAATCTGTAACGAAGCAAACCAACTCGCTCTTTGTTTCTATTAAAACTGATCAACTTCTTCAACGATTCTGGGAGTTCGAAGAGATCAATCTTCCTAAGCCTTTAAGCTTAGAAGACCAAGCCTGCGAAGATCATTTCAAATCCACTATTTGTAGAGACGAAACTGGTCGTTATATAGCCTCACTGCCGTTCAAAAATGGCAAACCTCCTAAATCCTAAATCCTAAATCAGGGATTTAGGTTCTACTCGAGAAGTAGCTCTTCGCAAATACAACTCTCTTGAAACTAGGTTTACTAGAAACCCCGAGTTTGCTGACAACTACAAACAGTGTTTAATGGATTATTTCGACCAAGGACATATTACTCTAGCTTCTGACACAGCATCCTATGTACTTACCCACCATGGTGTAGTTAAGAAGTCTTCTTCATCCTCTTCACTAAGAATAGGTTTCAATGCCTCTGAGCTAAGTGGCACAAATCAGTCTCTAAATAAATCTCTAATGACAGGACCTAAGCTCCAAGCTGATATGGGTAATATTATTACTGGCTTTCGTCAACATCCAATCGCCCTGACTTGCGACATAAAACAAATGTATAGAGCAATCCGCTTATCTCCACATGACTGTAAATATCAGCATATCTTCTGGCGCTCTGAACCATCTTGTCCTATCCAAGAATGGGAACTACAAAGATTGACTTTCGGAATTTCATGTAGTCCATTTATCGCTCAGAGAACTCTAGAACAGTTAGTTGAAGACGAAGGTCCCAAGTATCCTAAAGCCGCTGAAGTTCTAAGAAATTCAGTTTATGTTGACGATATTGTTTGTGGAGCCGCATCCGTTGATGATACCCTCGAATTATATAATGAACTCTCTCAAATGTTGCATTCTGGAGGATTCGAACTACATAAGTGGTCGAGTTCCAACTATCAAGTGCTGCAAGAAATACCAGAAACCCACAGGGAAACTCCTCACTCCCTTGGTTCTAAAAAATCTATAAAGGTTCTCGGAATAGAATGGGATCCTTCAAGTGATTGTTTCCGCTATGCCATCTCCCCCATTGATCGAACTCCAACCAAACGCAATGTACTTTCTCATTGCGGTTATATCAGTCCAGTAGTTTTCACTCTCAAACATTTACTACAAGAAATTTCGATCAATAAACTTGATTGGGATTACAATCTCCCCCCAGAGCTAGAAAGTAAATGGAATAAAATTACAAAGGAATTGCCTCTTCTCTCAGAGCTCTCTATCCCACGATACATCCTCAGTACTTACATCCATAGTCAGTTAATAGGATTTTCAGACGCTTCAAAAATTGGTATGTGTTCTACTATTTATTTGAGAATCATACGTCATGATTTCCACATTGAATGCAACTTGATTAAATCAAAAACAAAAGTTGCTCCCCTGAAGGCGTTAACGATTCCACGTCTCGAGCTATGTGCAGCTCTGCTTTTAGCACGCTTAGTTAAAGATTCTGAGAAGCTCATAAGCAATCTTAAGATAACGAAAATTTATCTTTTTTCCGATTCCATGAATGTCCTAGGTTGGATAAATACCTCTCCACACTTATTAGAAACTTTCATATCAAACCGAGTATGTAAAATACTTGAAATCACGTCAGTTGACTCCTGGTATCATGTCCCTGGAGAACTCAATCCCGCAGACTGTGGAACACGAGACATCTTGCCTTCAAAATTAATCAATTTAGCTTTATGGTGGCATGGACCTCCTTTTCTGTTGAAAGATGAATCCTCATGGCCAATTGATTGTAAATTGATTCCTGAAAACTTGCCTGAATTGAAACCACAGACCCCTCAAAAGGTGCTAGCAGCTCAAATAGTTTTGCAAAACGACTTAGATGATTATATGAACCGATTCTCCAGCTTAACCAAGCTACAAAATGTTATGGGATATGTGTTACGATTTATTAACAACGTTCGACACAACTCTGACATACTCAAAGGTATCCTCTCTGTATCAGAAAGAAATAAAGCTCTCAAAGTGTGCATTAAAATAGCACAACATCACCACTATTCTAAGGATATAAAATTGTTACAGCAAGGTAAAGAATGTTCAACCGCACTTAGATCATTTTCGCCCTTTCTTGCACAGGATGCCCTCATGGTAGGGGGTAGATTAAAACATGCTCCTATGCCATAATCTGCCAAACACCCTTACCTGATTCCTCCAAAAAGCCATTTGGCATCTCGTTTGTGTGACTACTATCACATGTACTCTTTACATGGTGGTCCTAGATTAGTTCAATCGTTGATTCAGCGTCGTTATTGGATCCCTGTAGCTCGAAATCTAATAAGGAAACGTATATTTAAATGTCTACCCTGCTACAAATTAAAGGCAAAACCACTCCAGCCATACATGGCAGATATCCCGCCATCCCGTTTTCAGCAAGGCCAATGTTTTGTAAATGTTGGCCTAGACTTCGCTGGCCCCTTCCTGGTTAAGGAAAGCACAAGAAGGAATGATAGGTTATCCAAATGCTACATCGCTCTCTTTGTATGCATGTCATTAAAAGCTATACATTTAGAACTTGTTCACTCTCTGACAACTGAATCCTGTCCAGCAGCTATCGATAGATTTATCGCCAGAAGAGGTTTACCACAAATATCTATTCTGACCAAGGTCGAAACTTTATTGGTGCTACTCGACACCTCTCTGAAGTTCATGACCTACTTAAGAACTCTAACAACCAATTTTCTGAACAGTTAGCAAAGCAGGAAATAACCTGGAACTTCAACCCTCCCTAACTTTGGTGGACTTTGGGAAGCCGGAGTGAAATCTACAAAGCACCATCTGAAAAGAATTCTTGAGACACACAACTTCACTGCTGAAGAATTTTACACATTTCTCTGCCGCATAGAATCAATTTTAAACTCCAGACCGCTCTGCCCGCTCTCTACATCTCCAGATGATGGATTTGATCATCTTACTCCTGGCCACTTCCTCGTCGGTGGACATCTCTTATCTCGACCTAAAGTAGATGTTACCAAGGAACCTCCACACCTTCTCACAAGATGGAAACTCATTAGTCAAGCTTCTCAAATGTTTTGGAAAGCTTGGTCCAAAGACTACTTACATTCCAAAATTCAGCGTCCCAAATCAAATACTAACGTATCAAATGTTAAAGAAGGAGATATCTGCCTAATGTATCACCCTAATATGCCACCCTTATCATGGCCCTTATGTAGGATAGTTAAGACCCTTCCAGGAATAGATGATGTAGTTAGAGTAGTTCAAGTAAAAACTTCCCAAGGTATTCTTACTCGTCCTGTAAATAAATTAGTTCCTTTGCCAATAAACTGATCTTTGTACAGATAGTTATAAGTTATCTTATAAGGTCAAAGACATGTTTCATATGCGTTCCAGTATTATTTGACTTTGATATATTCATATGGTTTTCAAAGATTTTTTTAAATTCGGGTTTTCTTACAACTTTTCAAAATATGCATTTTGGGTGGGGGGGAATGTTTGGTTTTGAATGTATTTTTCGCGGTATTTGCGAAGCTACTAGTACCGCCGCTGCCGACGTCATCAAGAAGCCCCCTACCCTCCACGCACTCACGCACTGACCAGCGTCGAAGCCAGACGCGCCCGCCGCCGCTCCCCATCAAAATGGACATTTTTATTTAATTTATCAATCATTTGTAAAGTTTAAAGTTCTCTATTGTATCAATATAGTTTCCACTTAATGTAATTGCTTGAGTGAGTCATTTGTCAACCCGCATCGTCTACACCGCTCCTGTGATTGCTACTTCTACCTACACCCGCCTCTGATGCCGCCTTGGACCCTGGATTGGGACATCCCTGGTCATCCACAAGGATTCAAGACTTCTGGAATAGGTATTAGTAGCTACGCAAACCCTCAATTCAAAAATTAATTATTTTCTGCATTTTTAAATTAATTGCTAAACCGCTAATACCAAAGTAGTGGCGAAGTGGGGCTGCTGGATCACTTCGCATAAATCAAATTTGACAGCTACATCCGGTCTGGTGACGTGATAGGCTGTGACGTAGCTGTGACGAGTTGGGGTTGGCATTTAAAGTTTAAATGCCCGGCTGTGGTGGGTATTTAAAGTGTAAATGTCTGGAAATGGGTCAAGGTCGGTTGGGGATGTTTTTAAAAAAGATCTTGCATTTTCGGAAAATCCGAAAATGCAAGGTATTTTCGGAAAATCTGAAAATGCAAGATATTTTCTTTTTATTTTATTTTTTTATTTTTTTACAAAAGTATTATTTTACATGTAGTGTGAAAAGCTTGCTCCCAAATTTGAAAAGTAGGTTGTTGTCGGTGCTGAAATTTATTGCTTGTTTTCATTCTTCTTGTTGTAAGTTGGCAAAAACACATTTTTTTCGTTTTGATTGTTTGTTGCATAAAGTTCTAAAGATAAACCGAATCCAGTGGTTATAAGTTGTTTCAGTTCTTCACTAAAAATTTCCAAATCCTTGTAAGTTGTAAGATTGATAGTGTTGTAGTGGATCCCGCGAATGTTGAGAGACATGACTAGAGTTGTTTACTCGACTAGAGGTGTAGCAGGAATGGTTATTGCAAAGCCGGTGCTGCGGGTATCTCTGTCGGTAGTCGGGGTAGTGGTGGGGATAAAAAATGGTAGGCGTTTGTTTAATCATTTTGCATTTAATCGCTGCCACAATAGACCGAGTCGATGTTGCTATTCTTCAAGTTTATCCAACCGGTTCTTTTTATATGTTTTGCAACCACATTTACAGTAGCAGAAAGAATTACATTTTGTACAAGCTTTTCCGTCAATTTGATCTTCAGGTATTTTAAAACATTTTTCTTTGCAACAATAAGATAAAAGTGGTAGATTATTTCTTTTGGATGACATGTTGGTTGTGGCTTGTTTTAAACAGAACTGAGCCTCTCAACGTTAAGGTTTCGTATTTATATAAAGTATTCGAATAAAACTATCGAATAAAATTATCGATTAATACTATCGATTAAACGTTCAAGGTCATCCGTTTGAGTTAAAAAAAATACAACATATCAGTATATATAAATAACATATACTGATATGTTGTTTTTGTTATCTTTTTATTAAAAACATGTTTTTACAATATTTACAAAGTTATTTTTGTGCGATGTGCAGAGTAAGTTCCGTAGAGTTGTTTCCGCTCATTCCGTGTGACACCAAATATAATGATCCTGGTTGAATTTCCCGCAGATCTTCATTTTGCAGCAACTGGACGAATCGTTTTGGAAGATATACTTGAAACTTTGGTTCATCACCTAGTGTAAATGGTGCATCGGATAAAGATGCGACGATTGCGTCTCCATGCGTTGTATCAACTTTCTTCATTTCATGAACAATATAATGTTTCTGTTCTTTTAATTCTGAACATTTCTTGATAATTAGAGTATTTAATTTTGAATGTAAGTTGAATTGTTCAACTAAACATTGGAGAAACTGTCGTGATGTCATCTTCTTCACTGAAGATGTTGTCTGATCGGAGTATGGAGTTAGAGTGATACTCGGGGTGTGTTGCTTCCTTGTATTTATAACTTTCGTAACCCCCACCACATTCTTCTTTTTCTTGTAAGTAAGCAGCCAAGTGAAATGCGTTTTGTAATGCGCATTGAGATTGGTTGTGTTTCGGATCTATTGTAGAAACACAAATATTTCTAGTATCAAAGTGAAATGTTTTGTCCAGTTTTATGTTTAAAACTTCTTTGTTCGTGTACTGTCGTATCCAATTCTTTTTTCCAATCATCTAGTATATATGTGTGTAAATTGTTTGCAAAAATGAAACATAACTTTATGTACATTGTAGTACGGTAGAAAACCTTCAAACCAATGGATATGATGACAATTATTTGTTAGCCATCTGTTTGTTATTTTAGCTTTTGACTTTAGTTCATGGACAGAACACGGTGCTTCAAATAAAAACGGGTACGCTACTTGTGTAAGCAAATCTAAAATTACCAATTCTTTTATGATAAATCTATCATCGTTTCCGCGAAATGCTTGAAATTCAATTACACAAGGTTTTGCTGCCACTTATTCATCCTGTCTGCTCATCATGGTGTTTGCTGATCAACTTTTTTCCACACCACGGTAGGTTAGATATATAATCCAGGCCGTATAGTTGTAGGCGCGTTGGTGTATGTTTAACGTGGGCACCGTCCCCAGTAGGCCTACCCCACGGTTTATTCTTTTGTTAAATTACATTGTAGTTTTAAACTAGCAAAGTTTCTTCTTCTGTATTATTGTTGTTGTTGGTTTATTCTTCTGTACTGTTGTTGTTGTTGGTTTCTTCTTCTGTAGCTTCCGTTGCAACTTCAGTAAAAGGTTCAAAGTTTCTTAACTGCCTCCACATTTCCACTTCGTGAGGTATTCTATTAAAGATGGAAGTATCTATTGGTCCATATTGTAAAGTGCTGTCTGGTTGTTTTTCGCATGCATCTATCAGATATTCCTTAATAACAGAGCTTGAAAATACTAATTGTTTCATATACCTGGTAATAGGTGATGTTGCATAGTTTAAAATGTAGAATTCTTCACGTGTTACAAAAATTTTATTTTCAAATTGTGTCGAGTCTCTAATTCTTACTTGTTGTTGACCACGATGTTTAATAATGTCAATTTCATTGTCACAATCCAAAAGTCGAATGTTAGTTTTTCTTCCAAAGAATCTGTTGGCTAAGTAACATTCAATAAGATGTAGATGTTTTAAAAAGGAATCCCAGGCATTTTCTGAAAATAAAACCATCTTTGTACCATGGCTTAGTATTACTGCGGGAGAGTAGTCTTATGATTTTACCAATCCTATCGACACACTTTTACTCATGCAAGATGAAATAGGATAAAAGATGCGAAGGAAAACTTCAGTTAAAATGTTTGGTGGAATATTGTCTTCAAGTTTTCTTTTCTTTCTTACGTTTGTTTTATTATTTTCCAACTTTTTATTTTGTTTTCCAAACTTTAAAAAGTCATCTATTTCGTTTAAAACATTTTCCTCAAAATGTTTATCATCATTTGCCAATAAAGGTGCTGTTTCGGAAACGTCTTGTACAACTGATAAAGAACTCATTTTGTTTATAATGCTGTAGACGATGTTACCCATACAACTGTAGACAGTCAACTAAACAATTTGCGTTCCCGCTCCTGCTTTTATAACCGAGTGGTGGGGGTATTTTTTTCTTTTCATTTTACAAAACTGCTTTTACTATACCGGTTCAAGGTGTATATGACACAAATTTATCATGTAAAATTAAACAATAAGCAGATGTATCTTTGGGTACATTTTGTTCAAATTCCATTTCTATTTTTATATCTACACTGGAAGATTTTACAGATTCATTTTGTTTGGAACAATCAACTACAACAATCGGATAGGTAGATTTAAATTGGTTTGGCGTTAATAAAGGTGTGTTTGTTTTTCCATAATATGAATTTTGGAATCTTGCGTACATATCGTACAAAACGCTAAACCTGTCTTTCGTAAAGTTTATGTTGAAGTTGTCGTATGGAAAGAATTGCGAGTTTAAAAACACCTTAAAATTTTTAAGTTTGCAATGATCAAATTCACCAGCATGTTTAGTTATTTAATTTCTTCTTTTTGTTTGTAATCCAAATATTACATATCGTGCCTTTTCCAAATGAGTAGAAGTTTTTACAGTCCATGTATGACGTTGTGTTTCCGGTAAAACCGGATATTCATGAAACTCCCAACTTCTAAATGGTATTACGATATCACGATCTGATTTTAAAGTTCTTAATAATGATATTCTATTTTGATCGTTTAACCGTACATGCGGTGCTCTCCAAACAATCTTGTCTAATTGCATTTTCCATTCTAAAGTAGCTTCCGTTATTCCATCAGGCGCCATAATAATATCTTTGTCGTTTGATGATCTTAACAAAACTAATTCTTGTTTTACGTTTATTATTATTTTTCGGTAATCTTCGGCAAAGCCTAAAAGTAATCTTAAAGGAATGTAAAAGTCAAAATTGCCTGAACTGTTTGGAGTGATTGTACTGGAATCGGGTGCTACCCATCCTGCGGCGGCCAGCATATTTTTTTCACTCGGTGTTAAAGATGCTAATCCTTTTAATGTACTTGTAATTCCCACCTTTTTTGTTGAATCTACTGTAACTCCGGAAATTTCATATCTTATTTCATCAAACAAATATGCCATGGGGTTATTTATGAACGGAACAGTACTTGCAGTGATTCCATCTTTCTTTGTTACTCTTCCTTCGATATACAAATAACTTTCACATGGAAGTGTGTAAATATCTTGTTGTTGTATGGGAATTCTAATTTCATCATTATTATTTAATTTTGATGAAGCGTAAGGGCTGTGCGTGTCCTTTTCCCATAAGGTTTCGTCGAATGTCGGACCCTGCGCTATATCCAATATTTCCATTATTATTAAGTTTTAATCCAATTTCTTCTAGAAAACGAATGTTATCACTTGTTAATCCTTCTATAGCTGAAGTGCTACTGACTTGTTTACCAGTCAGCTCTTTCTTTTTAAATGATGACCCCATTGTTATACGGTTGATTTTATATGTATTCGTATAGTTATAGGTTCGTCTCTAAAATCAATATGATTTCCGTCTTGATCTAGTATGTTCATCACAATGTCTGAAATAAAACTGGTGTTTAACGGTAGGTACACTAAGTTTTGTGGCTTTTCCACAATATGAGTTCCACAATTCCACAATTTCCACAATTTGTGGCTTTTGCACAGTGTGCAATATATGAGTATTTTCACCATCTCTATAAGAACCATGTATAATATTACATGTAACATCTATACTGTTAACTTTCATTATTGTCACAGTTCTAGCACCTGAATGGTTAATATTAGGTTCTAAAATTTTTGTTGTTTTAGGAAATTCTAATAAACTACCAATTGAATGGTCTTTGCTAAAATCTATATAATATTTACATTTAATTTCAGCTTTCATAGTATTGTTATTTCCTTTTATTGTTATATTATCTTTTCCCATATGATTTTGTATCGCTTCATTTATATCATCAATTTCATATGCTCCAGTGGGTAAACTAAATACTTGTATATCTGAATATTTGTTTGTATTTTTATCTTTTGTTTTGTAATAATGTATTTTGTCATTAACATTTTCAGTAACGTTGGGAATAGAATTATAAATTGTTATATCTAATAATGCGGCTTCCCATAATTTATCTTTTTCCAAACGTAACGCAGGGAAAAGAACACTTCGCAAAGTAGATGAAGTTCCAGTTAATGATACTGTATAGGAAGACATCTTAAAGTTGACTAACGCTTTTTGTTAAAAAATCTAAACATAAATGTCCACAGATTACCGTATCATCAGGTTGCTCTCTTTTATAATTGTATAGTACATTTTTAGCTGTTTTAAAGTAATATTGTAGTTCTTTTGGTAGTGGGAGATTACCAAAACTATCAAAGTAGTAAATAGTTGACCATAGTTTCTTATAACATACCCAATGAGTGCCTGATCCTTTACTATTATCTAAATTTACTATTCCGGTTTCATTTTTCCAAATTTTAACAGGTAATGCATCTTTCATAAACACTCCTCTAAAAAATGGAATTTTAAACAAGAAACATAAGTAATTAATTCTTTATCTGTTAATTCTTTATTTGGAATTAGTAATTGTTTTTTTTCTGTTTAATACACAAGATACGGTCTTAGGTATAATCCTCCTACTTTTTTATCATTGACCATATTGTTTGTTTCTTTTTATTTTTACCTGCGGTGGATCGTCGTTTTCTTCTTATATTTCCTCCACGTTTTTTTGCAGGTTTTCTCCTTCTTTTTCCACCTCCTTTCTTCTTTCCGCCTCCAAACATCGTTTTACCCTTCATTGCTGCTGATACCGCTAAAGCTGCTGCTTTTTCACCGATACTAGCGTCACTGGATGTTACTCTTTGCCAAGCTTTTTCAGCAAGTGCTCTATCCGCTATTGATCTATTTTTAGTATCTGCAAACTTTGAATATGCTATATCGTGTTGTTTGCAGGCTTGATCAAGTTTATTTATTCCAAGATCTCCTCTAGCAAGTCTTTTTTTCAATTTTGTTCCAGGACCACAATATTGATAACCTCCTGGTAAATGTAGTTCTACAGGTAATAAATCGATAGCTTTATTAACTATAGCTCCAACCGGCTTAGTAATAAGAGAAAGTGCTGTTGATGCTATTCCTCTTCCTCTCTTTATAACGTGTCGATTATGACTGATGCGTTGAACTTTCAACATGGTCTTTTATAGTGAAAGGAAATGCCAATACTTGTTTATTTTATAAATGATTTATAATGAATGATGCACTTATCCTTTGACATTGTTTATTTTAAGTATGTTTGTTTATGGGTAAATAATTTTTCCAGTTTTGCGGTAGGATTGTATCTTCTTCATCATCATCATTAGAAGATCTTAAACTATCAGTTTCCTTATTTAAAAAATATTTTTCCATAGCATTCTTTTTAACCCAATGTAATTTTTGATCAGATTTTATGGGGTTTTTGTGTTATAAATATCATATAACACTACACATAAGAGTCTTATAATGTAATTTACATTAACAGCATCAGTAAAATCAACAGGGTCATTTAAGCTAGTCAATCGCAAGTCTTCACAAATAAAAGACTGCTTATTATAATCTTTTTTTAGAAAACGATTATGGTAAATATGTTCCCTTTCATGCATTTGTGCTACTGTAACTGCATCACTGCCTCTTAATCCTTTTGCAACATTGAATAGTGGTATCCCTTTGCCATCAAATTGTTGACTACCGTTTTCATATTCTTTTAATACAGGAACTTGTCCAATTGTTGCAACATCAATTTCATCCGACCCTTTTTTAACATTAGTAATTTTTTTTGCATTAGCATCCCATTTATTATTTTTTAAATTTCATTATTTGACTTATTGTAGCTGCATCTAATTTTGCAGTTCCTTCCTTAACGTTAGTTAACACTTTATTTTTGCAATCAATTGTATTACTATCATGTGACAATGATCTGTAATATATTGAAGGTTTACAGCATCTTTCATATCTTTAGGGTGCCCAATATCATGTATTACAAAGTTGTAAAAGGAAAATTTATCTGTTTTTTCAGGGATGACAGAATGTAAATACTTTTTTTTAACTGAATCTTGATCATTAACAGGATCTGCAATATTGGCTATTCTAAGATCTTTTGCATCATATACTTTATTATTTCTCCTAGGATCATATCGTAAGGTTTGGTTTATGTACCACATTAAATATTCTTTATTTACCGAATCATTTTTATCTATTGGTTTTGGAAGATTTACAATTCCATAAAAATTAGCGTTATACACTTCATTTTGAAGCTTTAAGCTAGGTAATGTTTCACTTTTTAATGTTTTGAAATTTACTGCATCATTATCATCTTTTGGATCATTTACAAACTTTAAACGTTTGTTACTTATATCATAATCTCCATCGGATGTTAGTGGTAAACCACCTCTTTTTCCATAAGATCCTGATTTGCTTCCAGTTTCGGAATACCGTCCAAACTTATCCACACTCATGGTTATACTGAATATTTAATCGGTTATACTTGTATTATATATACTCATATTTTTTATGCAATTACTCCTCGATTTCGCAGTTCGCCGACCAAAGCTACCCATTCGTTTTCTAAACCACTATGTCCGGCTTGTTTAGCTTCATATATCAACTTCATTCTGTCAACCAATTTGTTTATATCGTTGTAGTATATTATATTAGTATCATACAAGTTTTTCAATAATCCTTTTCCTGATAAACTTGATTGATTTGTTCTTCTCCTTTTATGTAAAATATTTATTTCAGCAGAAGATAATGATTTTCTTTTAATGGGTTCCCTTCTTTTTGGTGGGAAAAGTTTAGCAATAATAGTTTTATATTTTTCTGATGCATTTCTATGAACATTGAAATTTTTAGGATAATTTTTCTTATGCGCATTTGTATCCTCCAATATTTGTTTAAATATGTTTAAATCCTTTTTAGTACATTTATTAGGTTTCGGTTTAAAAATAGGTGCAAACAATCCTTTTGTACCCTTGTATTGTTTATTATTTATAATAATATTGTCATGTTCGTCTACATCAAGTTTGCTATCTCCAATCATTAGCCCATTTTCTTCTATTCTAGCACCAAAAGTATGATATTTTCGAGTTGGCTGTGCAGAATGTAACATTTTTAATACAAATTGTCTTGCAAGCGGCCCTTTATACGCAATATCCGAGCCCAATTTGCTCAAGTTGGATGGATTAATAGACTCTTCTTTTTCTTGTTGTTCTTCGCTTGTAGAAATACCTTCTTTTTCTGTTAAAACATCTGTTTCTTCACCTAGTTCGCTTTCTTCTTCAGTTGTTTCTCCTTGTTGCGTAAAACTTGTATCACCTTCATATTCTTCTTTTTGTTCAAATTTTGAAATGGGTAAAATAGCATCTCCGGAAAAATTAAATGTTGAAGGTTTAACATTTTGCCCTAATTGCTTTAATGGCTCAGTAATAGGTTTAAAAATTGATTCCAGAAATTTCTCTCTTTCACTTATTCCTAATCTTAACGCTCTGTTTTTATGTCTAATAGAATCACTAAGTGATTTTATTTCTTTTAATAGCTTTTCCTGATTAACCATGTTTACACCATGGAGACTTGTACGATAATGTTGTTAATTAATGTATTAAAACAAATTTATCAAAACCTATGCGGTAACGACCATCTGTTATAGCTTTATTTTTCATAATTACCAAAAATCCGTATTTTTCTGCCCAAGCTTTTCCACAAAGCTCTTTGAAATTTTCAAATGCATATCAGCATTTACATGATCGTTGTATATATGTTTAAGGTTTGTATCGTCTTGTTTGAATAAAACTAGAATATTTGCATTGTCTCTAATTAGTTGTTTTGGATTTTTGCTATATGTTTGTCCGATATATATGCCATCAATATTATTATGTCTTCCCATGGCAAAATAGTTTCTAATAGTATCATGATTTTCACTAGATACATCATCAAATACAAATACAGAATACGGCTTAGCTTGGTCTGGTTGCAGAACACTGTCACTAGCATTAAATTTGTAATAGTTAACATCAGGCACATCAGTCAGGATCTTTTCCAACAATTGATACTTTGGTTGATGTAAGGACTTTGAAAAAATATATAGGTTATTAAATCGCAATCCTTTTGTGTTTGTAATTAAGTTAAACACAACGTTAGTTTTGCCACAGTTTGAAGGACCGCTTACTATACATCGTACAGTGTTTGGAAATAAACTGCCGTGTTTACCATTGTTGATTTTAACGTTATACACAGTTAAATCATCAATGTTATTAATATTAAATTTATCTTCATGGTGAACAATCACCATCTTATTCAAAGGCAGAAGAGTAAATAAGTTGATTTAAAACTAAATCAAATCTTTTATAGGTATCCACGAATCTTCAGTTTTGTCAAACCCCAACCAACGTACTTTAACTTGGTCTTTTTTCCTTTGCAACACCTTTTCAACAAGATAGACATCGCCTACTGCTAAATTTAACAATTCATGTCCGTAAAACCCGCCTTGTAACAAATTTCCTTTGTTATCTTTTAAAATATAAGTTTCCGGTACAGTAGGTTGTACTTTATACACTGTAAAAACTTCGTTTGTCCAATTGGGCAGGTATTTTTTAGTAAACACTCCTTTGTATTTACTAATTCGAACTTTATCATTTACATTAAATTTTCTTGGTTTTCTTTGTTCCGCTTTTGGCTGTGTATTCTTTTAAATTCGTTGTAAAACTAGTTTAGCGTTTTTCTTATTCACTTTGTTAGGTGCCATACCGATAGTTCTATGAAACTTGTTGTTGTAATCGCTTATTAATTTTGGTAAGATATCAACCCATACGTAAGAACCTCTTTTCGAAAACATTTTATACATTGCACCTTTTAAGGTTCTATTAAATCTTTCAATTATAGCTGCCTTTTTCTCAGAATTTGTGGAATAATGATTTATCTTATATTTTTTCATTAACAAGGCAAAAGGTTTATTAAAAAATTCTTTCCCATCATCAGTTTGGAAATGTTTAATTTTATTTTTATCTCTTTTTATAGCTACTTCCATAGCTTTAGTTATGCTGTTACCAGTTTTTTCTTTTAATGGCAAAGCATCTGCAACTTTAATAAAAAAATTAATAATCGTAAGTATGTATTTAAATCCTTTATTTATTTTACTATGCGGTTTTGTTTCAATTAAATCTGCTTGATATAAATCATTTATTCCTTTTACAACAGTATTTCTTCGTGGAAACTTTATTCTTGCAGGTTTATGAAGTTCATTAACAATCTTTTCTTTTAATTCTGTCATAATGTTTTTACTAACACAGTCAAGTTAGTATTGAGTGTTTCTTTTTCCGCATCCGCTTTTATAGTTCAAGGTCATTTCAGCATATTTTTTTAAAAAAAGGGAAATCACAGCGAGCATGCTGTGATTTCCCCTTTTTTCTTTTGTTCTTTTTCTTTTTCTTTTTTACTCATCAATAGGATTGAGAGAATAGTGCCCGAATGGTAGAGTGTGAATTTTGTCTGGAAGAATGTGTCGTTTGTCATCATTGGAGCAGAGTGCTTTTTTCACTTCTGTTACGCTGTACAATTGATGGTTGAAACTTCTGATGGTGTTGAAGTTTGCAGTTATACTCGTTTCTTCAAATAAGCATTGCTTGTAGTGTTCGAAATTTATATTCTTCTTAAGATACAAACTTTTTACACCCTTAGCTTTTTTAATAACATTGTTTTCTTCTTTATGCAATTGTAGTGAATACAATTTTGACATTAGTGCAATAAGTTCTCCCAGTAAAATTCCATTTGCTTCCTCTTTAAATTTTCCAAGTTTCTTTTTGTTCCGATCATTGTCATAATTTAAATGATCATTTGGATAGTCACTAAAATCAAATTCATTTTTGTGAACAAATGTTCGAAGATCCAAATACATATCTTCAGTAAGAATCCAGTAGATGAAAGCGTCCGTGTCCATGTAGGCGATTCCGATGTTATCTCTATCGTAGAAGGCGATTTTGTTGTAGTGGAAATCATACATGTGAGTTTTGGAAATATCCAAGATTGACATTCCAACGTACAACAGACGATCCATTTTCACGCTTGTCTTCTTCATAGATACTGCCACAAGGTTTTCATTGATGATAACGGATGTTCCAAAGTTTGGTTTTTGTACAAGTTTTTCTGGTTTTTAGGATCTGTAACTAATTTAACATTTTTGTGTTTTCTTTTGTTTTCCAATGTTTTTCCAAATATCGCATTATTCATTAATTTAAAAAAGTCCTTTGGAAATGTTGATGTTGCAGCTGCTCTTCTTCTGGTGTTTGAATCAATGTACGGTTTTAACCAGCACGATTGGGAAAATTTTAAAACTCTATGAATTTTGGTTATACGTAAACCCAATGGGAGTGCTTGTTGAACAACCCAAAAGTGAGCAACGTATCTTTGTTCATTTTCAAGAGTCATCATTAATTTTGGATGTTTGCCAATTGGTGAAACTTCTGTTTTTGCAAGGAGCGGGAGATCGTAATGAAGATCATGCAAGTGTTCTGGATATTCAAAGTCACAGTCCAATATGTATCCCGTGTCTCCGTCTGTTGAAATTTGTGAAATATCACCAATAGAGTCTGGATTAACCCATTCAAAGTTTCCAAAGGGAAGTGGATTAGACATGGCCCATCCGTATAAATTCTTGGCATCGAGATATCCCAAGAACACTGATGGTTTTTCTTTATCGTAGTTTGGAAGATATTTGCTGTTAGCTTTAACATGTCTGGTAACACTTTGGGTCAATCCACCTCTAACGCCCGATTCGATCATCAACACCATGTCAATATCTGTTAATAATTGAAGGTTGCACTTTGTTTCTTTTAGCATATCTTGCCAAGCTAGTCCTGGAGAAGTATAAGAATGAAGAGGGTCTAATCCGTAGGCTTCAAAATAAGTGTTTCTAAATTCTTTCATCATATCGCAAAGAAGGGTCACATCAAGTTTTACATAAAAGTCAGAATAATCTCCCAGAGTGTTCATTTCCAATTCATCCCAAACTCTGCATGCGTGTTGATAGTCTTCAGGTGAAATGTCCAAATCGGTAAGTTTACTTTTGAATGCTTCTGGTGGAGGAAGTGATGTTTCTTGAAATTTATGTAGTCCATCGATGTAATCATACGGGAAAACTCCTTTCCGAAGAACCAAATTTTTTTTTCTGCAGGTACAATTTTGCTTGTTTCTATTAAATTTTGTCTTCTTAAATTTTCAGAAAGTTTCATAAGACTGGAAGGCATAAATCTAATAGAATAACAAATCTAAGTTTAATTATGCCCACCTTTTTTGAAAAGCTTATAAAGTTTTCCATAGTTTGTGCCAAAACATCTATTTCACCGTTGTCTCTTGCTAATTCAGGAATGATAAAATGTCCATCGTATCCGCTAAGATTTTGAAAAACCACAGGAATAAAAGATGGTAGTTTGTAGTTGATGTTACATCCGTTGCAAGTTGCACCTCTGTAGGCTCCTGTCAGATGGTCATGGTCGCGAACTTTAACTTTAGTTTCTGTAAATTGATTGTTACACAAATAGCATGTTGTTGCCGAATCATAAAGATAAAGTTCTTCCGGTGTCATAGGTGACATAGGAACCACATTGCTATACATTACTTCCACTTTCCCAGCGATGTCGTATAAATCATCAACAAAGTATCGAGCTGCTTCTTCTCCACGATAGATCTTCGGTGTAGATGTCAAACCATATTCTTGAAGATCTTCTTCAGACAGAGTGGATTTTACTATTAAACAGTAGCTGTTTGGTTTGTGAAGTTGATACGTTGTTCTGCTTGTAATTTGCTCTCCTTCTTATTGTTCAAGTGGAACCAATGAAGATTCAAAATCCGCATACACTACAACTGGAATTCTGTATTGTTGGATAACTTTGTCAAATTTTATTTTCGATCTGCTAGGGTGTGGTAATTTAATTCTTACTTCATAGTTTCCACTGCATAATCTTTGATGTTCCGTCAACCATTCTGAACCACCTCTTCTTAAAGGTTTGTTTACAAAACAGAAACATCTTTTACAAGTGGTTTTTCCTTCTTTATGTTTTGATAACTGTTTGAAACTATAGCTTCAAAATCTTTAATATAAACATAATGTGAAATATCACCTTTCGTTATTAATAATAAATCAGTATGATCTCTGCGTTCGGTGGGTGTTATACGTAAGCGGTAGACATTGTTGGATGAATCTAAACCAAATATGTTTACAGATGCAAAAGGATTTTTCTTTTCAAATTTTGATATGTCTTGAATATCAACAGGATAAGTCATGCCTTGAAAGTTATACTTATAGCAAACCTCATCGTATGCTCTACTTGGTCGTACCACATTATCTTGTACATATTTTGCAAGCATTGCATACTTGAAACATTCAGCATTTTTATTTTTTACGTTAACACAAGATTTGGTTACTTGAATTTTCTTTGGCAAAGCAATATAACTACTACCTCTCATTCCATATCCATGTTTATGAATTCTTACATCTAAGCTTGTTATACTTAACAAACTCCATCCAGAACCTCTTCCTTCATGTTCTTGTAATTTTGTTAAAAGTTCTTCAAAACATTAATCCACGATTGAGCTTATATCCGATGCAAACATGATGGTTTTGTTTTTAGTTAAAAATCCTCTTGGTGATGTTTCATTTTGAACATTTGTAAATACTGTATCTAATAATATTCCAAACTTTATAAAATTTAATCTTCTTAGTTCATTCTTCAATGTTTCTGTTACTAATGTTTTTGCTTTTGAAATAAACTGTGCAAGTTGCAATTGAGCATTGTCAATCTTAAAATGAGTTACTACACTA
Source organism: Flexamia atlantica (assembly GCA_035578135.1). Lineage (NCBI taxonomy): Eukaryota > Metazoa > Arthropoda > Insecta > Hemiptera > Cicadellidae > Flexamia > Flexamia atlantica. The sequence continues at coordinate 3,757,361 of JAQJVK010000016.1, read as the reverse complement.
CCTGGTAAAGCTCGGGCGTATAATTCCACATCCAAAGATGGTCCGGGTGCGTATTGAATAATACTTGGTCTTGAATTTTGTTGTTGTTTTACGGTAGCCAGTATTTGATCTAAATCTTCCAAATATTCTTTTTCTTCTGCATTGTTATTTCTTTCTTGATTTGTTTCTTGGTTTGTTTCGTTGTTATGGTAAACTTCTTTGTGTATTTGTACTAAAATTTCATCTTCAAAAGATTCTTCGCAACTAATGCAGTAATACAAGACGTAGGTGTGCTCTCCACAAAAGTTGCCGTAATAATGAAAACCACTCTAAAACTACTTCTATTTATAACAATACCCCCACCACCTTTTTCTGTATTAAACACAAAAGTGTAAATATATTATATTTCAAAACACCTAAGTACTAAGATCATCCAATGTAAGTTTAAAAAATCTCTAGTGGCAGAAACGGGGGGAGGGGGGGAGGGGGGGAGACTTGATCTCGTCGCCGTTCGACTTTGGAGCTGCGTCAACGTACACGGTGGCAGTGGATATAACAAAAATGCTCTAAATCTATCATGCGGGTAGTCAAATTACGCGGAATTAAAAGACAAACAAAAAAGGTCCAGTAACATTTTTCGATAAAACCAACGGTGTAAAAGTTATATCGCAAAACTTAAAAAAATCTACATTTTGTATCTAAGTGTCAAAGTCAAATAATGCAAGTTTTGAAAAAATCTAAGTGTCAAGGTCAAATAATTTAAGTTTTAAAAAATCTAAGTGCCAAGGTTAAATAATGTTAGTTTTAAAAAATACATGTTATGTGTTGTAAGTATGTTCATCATTGCTGTCGTCTAAATATTCTACTTCCAAACCGCTTTCATCTTCCTCCGTGTCTGATACTGTAAACAAACGACGCCGAACAAGAGCATGTATATATTGTTCTGGATCATAGTCAATTTTTACATGTGTTAACGGTGTTTCTTCGCTTATTGGTACTGGTTGTTCCAAAATATTTTCCTCATCAGTTGTACCATCAGACGTAGCATCGGATGTACCATCAGATGTATCTTCTACTGGAATCAAACTATTTTCAAAAATACTTTCGTCATCTGTTAAATCTTCTGGCTCAACTAATTTATATATTTGTTCACAGATTGCACATGCAGCAGGAAAATTGTTGTCTGTTGGAGGCATTCTAAAAGAAACTTGATATTGTAAAATAAATGTTGAAGCAAATGTTTAAAAATTTTCTAAGTCCGAAAGTATTAATTATTGGGAAGTTTCAACACTTAAAATTTTTACAAGTCCAATGTAAAGTAAAATAAAGAAAGAAGTGTTGTTGCCGGTTGGAACAGTGGCAAAAGAATGATAGGTTTGAAAAATTGTCTAAGTCCTAAAATATTAATTATTGCAAAGTTTTAACACTTAAAATTTGTACAAGTCCAATGTAAAGTAAAGAAAGAAGTGTTGTTGCCTGTTGGAACAGTGGCAAAAGAATGATGGAAACCAAACCCGCAGCAAGACTCCTGTGGTTTGGGAGGGGGTAAGCGAGGAGGGGGGGATGACCTCGAGCCGAGTTGGGGTCCGGGGTCTGCGCTTGTGCTTCGGCATCAGTTGCTCGCTTGACAGTGAGGTGGTAACATGTTCAGAAGGCGCCCTGAACATTTTACCATTTTTGCTGTTTGGTGAAAATATCTTGGTGTTATTTGTATTATAACATCTTGACGTAGGACTGATTAATTTTAAGGCATGGTAGTTGTTTGTGCTTGTAGATACCCTAGGGTTTGTAGTTTGCTGGTTTGGTAGTTAGTATTAATTTAAAATCTTTCTTTTACTTACTAAATTTCTTTCTAAATCTTTTTCTTTAACTAAATTTATGCCAATTTCATTAAGAGATCGAGGGAATACGCTCAGAGATAAATTAATAATACATACCTGTGGCGATATTGAAAGCACTACATGTGGCTGTCAGTGGGTTGAAAGGGTGGACTCATTTAAATATCTAGGTGTGGTGATGGATAGTAAACTCAGTTGGTCCGAGCACATAAATTATTTAAACAAGAAACTGAGGAAATGTATTTATGCATTTCACCAGCTAAGCTCCATTCTGCATTTAAATGAAATTAAGATGGCATATTTTGCCTATGCACAGTCATTGCTGGAAGGTGCTATCATTGCTTGGGGAGGTGCATCAAAGTCCACCCTGCAACCCCTGGCAGTTACTCAGAAGGCTATACTGAAGGCTGCTCTGGGGAGGGGTCGGCGCTACCCAACGGATGCTCTCTTTGACGAAATGAACGTTTTTGAATAAGACAATTATATGTAAGGACTTTACTAATTTACTTGTACAAACACTCTGACTTTTTATTTGAGAACGTAAGTTACACTTACTCGACTAGGAATGCTGCTAATGTAGGAATACAGATTCCCAGACTAGTAAAAAGCTACTCTGTCACTAACTGCCACTATATATTACACATACTATACAGAAATTTACCAGAGCCTTTAAAAAACGTTCACACTTTCACTTTAGATTCCTATAAAAAACATGTCAAACTTTGGTTGGAACATCTTGGCAGAACTAATACTGAATCACTCATTACTTCGCAGTACAGACTTTAGCTCATCAGAGCAGTGGTTAGTGTGTGAATGTGTTCTTGGTATGCTTGAAGTGTGTGAGCGTGAATGGGTATGTGTGTGTGTGTGTGTCAATAAGTATTTTTAATATCTTAGCCATTTTGTATGACTGATTTGCCCCTGAACTGGATTTTGACTATTTTTAATATTTTCGGGTGGGAGGGGGGAGGGTGGGGAGAGGGAGGGGGAAAGGGGGGGGTTCGTCCGTCTGTACTTGAAATGTATCAAGTGGCAACCAATCAATACATGAATATGAATAAATAAATAAAGGCGGGAGCAAACTAAGCAAAACCGGACTCATCATCACGCACAGGTTTAAACCTTTGTGATGATTAGTTTCAAATAATTATAAAACAGCCTCCTTGTACAAATGTATAATTTATGAGGAATAAAGATGTTTTAATTTGATTTGATTTGACTTACAATATATTTTGCCTGGAGTGTTTAAGTTTAAAGTAATATTTTGTTTTTAAGAATGTTATATGATATGTTTTTAACACCTTTCTATTCCAACTTCCTTTTTCCAGCAAGCTTATTGAGGGCATTCCCTCTCTTGTATTGTACTCGTTTTTAGTTAGGGACACCCTACAATTCCAATTTCCTTTCCTTTTTTCCTTCCTTCTTTTGGAGTATGGTACACCAATTTATGGTAAATCAGCTCCCGCTTTTGTGGTGATTACGGCCCACCATACCGAGTTACTTACAACCTCTATACGTGCTGGATGGGTAGTCCGCCTACCTCCGGAGTTTCGCTAGACCTCAGTTGTTCTGCGTCGCTAATGGCGAGACACTGGCTCCTTTAGTGTTAGGAAATAAAAACATATGTGTATAACATTTTTCCTATATTTAATAAAGCAACTTGCTATTTCAAAATAACATTTTTTGTTTTAGCTTAGTGTTGTGCGCTTATGGCGAGGTGTGTGAGATTGCCTATGTGATGATCACACTGTAATCATGATGTGCAGCGCTGGGCTGTCTAGCTATTTTTTTAACTTAATTTTATTTTTACTTTTTTATTTTTATTAATTGTTAAACTCTAGGCAGATTGTATTGTAAATTAGCTTTTCTTCTCGAATGACCTTGACCTACTTATTTTCAAGGTCAACAAAAGAGTTAGAGAAAATTTCTAAGTCTCAGGGTCATTTTTATGTAAGTAGATTTAGCTTTTCTTCTGTTAGGTTTCTGGGGTGTACGGTTCTGTAAAACTGTGAAGAGGCATCACTTCCCTCACCGATCATCATGGAAAGTTTCCGAATGTTCTACAATGTTTTTTGCACTCCTCAACAACATATTCAGTTTATGTTAAATTTAATCCATGTTCTTCAGAATGTTAATTTTCTTACAATTAATGTTACTGGGGAAAGATTGGTAAATTTAACATATCAACGTTTATTAGTTATTATCAACCCTTTGCTAGATCCGAATTGGTTTTCAACACTTGAAACATACATTGATACTATGGCTTTTGAACAAGGATTCCATTATCTTTGGGTTGATGTAGATTACATCAACTTTCAAAATGAATCAGATGATGATGGATATGATTCTGCCACATAAAAGTAGACATTAACGGAACTTCTCCCCCTGCCTTTTAGGAAAAAAAGAGAGGAACAGTGTTAATTAATAACACTTTTCCTCTCTTTTTCCGCTTAAAGTTAAATGACCTTGACCTACTTATTTAAAAGGTCAATTGTAACTTAGCGAAAATTTTCTAAGTCCATAAGTAGGTCAAGGTCATTTAGATCAAGTCTCCCCCTCAGGACAAAACGGAGAACCAATTCAACCCGCACCAACTATCAAAGAAACCCCCACCCCCCAACCAATTCATCCCGCACCACTAAAAAACATAAGACTAAAAGAATTGAAGAAAAAAAATATGACCTTTACAAAATTGAAGAAAACAAAATTTATATGTTCAATGAGGAGAGGACGAAAATTTATATCCTCACAACTCCAAAAACTAAACCACTACTTGTCCCAACAACTCCAAATTTTTTTAGAGATCCGTGTACCTCTAAGTCCCAAAGGGTTGCGGTTAAAATTACGCAATTTGCTGCGTAATTTTAGTACCCACATGATGTATTTTAGAAATATTTAAGTAAAAAAAATAGAAAATGTAGATTTTTTCAGTTTTTGCGATATAACTTTTACACCATTGGTTTTATCAAAACATGTTACTGACCTTTTTTGTTTGTCTTTTAATTCCGCTTAATTTGAGTACCCGAACCATAGATTTGGAGCATTTTTGTTATATCCACTGCCACCGTGTACGTCGACGCAGCTCCAAAGTTGAACGGCGACGAGATCAAGTCTTCCCCCCCCGTGGGACAAAACGGAGAACCCCCCCCCAGGGACAAAACGGAGAACCCCCCCCCTTCAACCCCAACCCCTTTGGGACTTAGACTCTTGTTGGTCACCAAGGGTTGAGGCTTTAACAAAGACCTAAATATTAATAACCAACGCGAAAACTAAACTCACCTTTTGGGACTTATAAGTACGTGAACCTCTTGTTAGTCAACAGGGATTAAAAAATTTACAAAAACCCAAATGCAATAAAAAAATAATTCAATAAAAGATACAACGCAAAAACTAAAATCTTAGGTTATTTAAAACTTTTACAAAATATCTAAGTCTAAAAAGTAAGTTTTTTTTAAAATCAAAATATATAAGTCTAAAAAGTAGGTCTTTTAAAATAAAAAATATCTAAGTCTAAAAGTAGGTCATTTAAAATAATTCTAAGTCCGAAAGTAGGACAACCAAAAGTAGGTCAAGGTCATTTAAAAATTATAAAAAAGGGGGAGGGGAAGCGTGGGGTCCCTACCTTATTCTATACTACTTTATTTCTATACTACTTTATTATAACTTATGGTACCCCTTAAATACTACCATGCATGCGGTTACGGTGTCATTATCACATAGGCAATCTCACACACCTCACCGCCCTATCATATCTTAATTCCTACCTAACATTCCCCCTATTCTATCTTATACTAAGTAATATTACAGATTCGGTGTGATCATCACATAGGCAATCTCACACACCTCACTATAATATTACACCTAACTTAATATTACAGTTTCGGTGTGATCATCACATAGGCAATCTCACACACCTCACTGTAATATTAACCCTGACAATTAAACCACGCAGGAAATGGAAAGGTAGTTGGATTGCCATTGCGGTCAACTATTATAGGAGGGCGCCTCACCCACAATAGTCGAACGCGGTGTGTGCTAGACATAGGCCATCCCACACACCATGGCGAACATTACGTTACAGCATAACCCTCCACATAAGCGGACCAGTTACACCTTCACCGTAATGCCGAAGAGAAACGTTGCGCGCTTGCTTATTTCAGCGAGCTCAAGGCGGTAGCCATGTCTAGTAGGTTGACGTGTCGCTACCATGCCGGTACCCACATGGTAGCGGGGTCGCTAGCCTCCGCTCTCACAACTTCGTCTGGCCTACTTTGCCCTGGTCGTTACCCTCAGCTTTCACTACCTTGACTACAAGGTTGTCGTGTCTGCTGCCTATAATAACCCCATTCGCCACCATCGCTGTTACTGTCCATTCCCACGTTTTTCTATTTCATTATTATATCCATTTTTTCCATTTTATTATTTCCTCTATCTCATTATGGACTCTTCATCTGCCTCTTCATCCTACCCTATTCTTCTGGGTCTGCTGAAGAAACCTATGCTGCAGAAACCTTCTATCCCCATATCAATCAACCTTTCTTCAAATACCGATTTTATTCCGGAAAAATCTTCTTCTCTCCTCCATTAATCATATCATCGCCTATGCTGTTAGTGAAGAAAATGAACCCCAATTATTTATTCATCCCGCACCAGTTGCAGAAACCTCCACGCCGCAAATTGAAGAAATTCCCATCGCCCCAATTTGTGACGACATTTTAAATGAAGACTGGATGGAATTGTGCGAGATGCACCCTTCTTCTACCCCCCAACCAATTCAACCCGCACCAACAATCAAAGAAACCCCCACCCCCAACCAATTCATCCTGCACCACTAAAAAACATAAGACTAAAAGAATTGAAGAAAAAAATATGACCTTTACAAAATTGAAGAAAACAAAATTTATATGTTCAATGAGGAGAGGACGAAAATTTATATCCTCACAACTCCAAAAACTAAACCACTACTTGTCCCAACAACTCCAAAATTTTTTAGAGGTCCGTGTACCTCTAAGTCCCAAAGGGTTGCGGTTAAAATTACGCAATTTGCTGCGTAATTGTAGTACCCACATGATGTAGTTTCGAAATATTTAAGTAAAAAAATAATAGAAAATGTAGATTTTTTCAGTTTTTGCGATATAACTTTTACACCATTGGTTTTATCGACAAATGTTACGACCTTTCTTGTTTGTCTCTTAATTCCGCTTAATTTAAGTACCCGCACCATAGATTTGGAGCATTTTTGTTATATCCACTGCCACCGTGTACGTCGACGCAGCTCCAAAGTTGAACGGCGACGAGATCAAGTCCCCCCCCCGTGGGACAAAACGGAGAACCCCCCCCTTTAACCACTTCAACCCCAACCCCTTTCGGACTTAGACTTTTGTTAGTCACCAAGGGTTGAGGCTTTAGCGAAAGCCCAAATATAAAAGTCATGTTGGCCCTTAGAAGGACCGTTTTTTGCCACCAGGGTGGACTTTTGAGGTGGGAAAGGATAAAAGGTTTTACTCGGTAAAATTTATTTTCACCTTGGCACCTGTCTTTATTATTTTCAAGTGTCTAGGGTTAAGGGGAATAGGAATTTTTTTTGGTAGCTCAATGACATAAATGTTGGTTTTTTTCTGAGTTAAAAATGTAAATAGTAGAAGATAAATGTCTGAAGATTTCATATTTTCGGTTAGGTTTCAGTCTTTTTAGATGAAATTTTATGCTGGGGTACATTTGAAGATATAGGTGAAAGAGGTGGTTCGGTGGTAATTTTGGTGCCAGTAAGAATGTTCTTTCCAACTTGCTGAAAAGGTTTTCGAGCAATAGTGGTTGTAACATCATACCAATCATGATTGTTATTAGATTGAATAATTCGTACCCCTAGCAGTTGAAGATAGGAAAAATAGTTATACAAAATCTTGGTGTACTCGGAGCGGTTCATATTGAAGTAGGTGTTGTTAGGATGGTGGCAAGGCGGAGAATGAGTTGTTGAGTGTAGAGTGTAGATTGTGTTAAACAATCAATAACTTGAGCATCTGGTGTGCCAGGTGATGCAACAAGGACGACGACTTGTATTGATTGCTAACTGGCTGCCCGCATGTGAAAGCGAGACGCAACAAGTTCGACGACTTGTATTGATTGCTAACTGGTCGGCAGCAAGCGAAAGCGTGCGAGGTCAGGAATATAAACCTGGCCCACTTGGTCTCGTTGGTTTTATTAAACGTTTTTCGTTTATCTTTTATTTCGCTTATTTTTAAAACTCGCATGATAGGGTTTGTTAACATATTAATTCAAATATGTTGTAAAGATTTTCTTACAATATTTTATTGCAATTATTTCTTAAGCCAAATGCTAAGAAACCATGTTTCTACTTAATCGCAACTGTAGTTTAGTTTGCATTTCTTCAACTATATATTTTAACTAAGTATTAAGGTAGTATAATAAAGTAGCATCTTTAAGCCGGGGGGGAGGTTGCAAAATTACTCAAAACCTATTGTGCGGGTACTCAAATTATGGGGAATGAAAAGACAAACAAAAAAGGTTCAGTAACATTTTTCGATAAAACCAACGGTATAGAAGTTATAACGCGAAAACTTAAGTTTTAAAACCGTCCAGGTTACAAAGTTTCAAGGTCATTCGAAACTTTTACAAAACCTATCATGTGGTTACTCAAATTATGTAGAATAAAAAAACAAACAAAAATGTTCAGTAACATTTTTCGATAAAACCAACGTTATAGAAGTTATAACACGAAAACTTAAGTTTTAAAACCGTCCAGGTTACAAAGTTTCAAGGTCATTCAAAACTTTTACAAAACCTATCATGTGGTTACTCAAATTATGTGGAATAAAAAAACCAACAAAAATGTCCAGTAACATTTTTTGATAAAACCAACGGTATAGAAGTTATAATGCAAAAACTTAAGTTTTAAAACCGTCCAGGTTACAAAGTTTCAAGGTCATTTAAAACTTTTTACTGCGACCTCAAGGCAGCAGCCTTGACTGGTAGGTCAACGTGTCTCCCAGCTGAAGGCCGGTAGCCTACTTTGGCCGGGTCTGTGACCTTGGCTCACACAACCTCGTCTGGCCTACTTTGGTCAAGTAGGTTGCCACCTGCTTTCACAACCTTGTACCCCTATTGCACAGAATTGGTGGAGGACAGACCCGGTCTTTACTCGTCTACCATCAGTGCTTCTCACTGCCATCCCCGCCATCACACCTCGATTCTTGTAAGTTTATTTTTGCACTAAAATGAATAGCCATGTTTTACTTAAGAACTATTATGTTTTAAGTCGGTTGTAATACATAATAAAATAAACATTATACAATACTTGAAATTGAAACTTTGAAACTTTCAAAACTTTTAAAAACATACTATCAACACTCAAAAGAAAAATGATAAAAACAATTTTAATATTACTTTGAAACAAGTTTAATTTGGTATTAAAACCATATAAAACAATATCAGTACGATATAAAAACATTGTTTTAACTTGTTTTAAAATTTAAATGATCTTAGCAAACTTAACATCTGTTCTGTATTAATGTACGTTGAAACTTGTTTTAGAACAATTTTAATATTAGTTTGAAACTAAATTCATATATTATTAATGAGTAACCGTGTTTTACTTAAGGACTATTATGTTTTAAGTCAATTGTAATACATAATAAAATAAACATTATAACATATTTTCATTGTATCATAAATATAAATCTAGTTTATTAATGTTACGAAACTTAAAATAATTATGTATTTTGAACAATCAGTCAATACGGAAAATCTATTAATAGGTTTTTCTTATCAATTACACCCTTGGTGACTAAATGAGGTTGGGGTTAGGGTTAGGGTTGGGGTTGGGGTTGGGGTTGGGGTTGAGGTCGGGGTTGGGGTTGGGGTCGGGGGGGGGAACAAAGTTGCTTAAAACCCTATCATGTAGGTACTCAAAATACGCAGAATTTAAAGACGAACATAAAAGGTCCGGTAACATTTTTCAATAAAACCAACGGTATACAAGTTATAACACAAAAACTCAAAATTATCTTTCTTTACATTATATTTTATTTTATATCTTTTCAAACCCTATCATGTAAATACTCAAAATACTTAGAATCAAAAGACAAACAAAAAAGGTTCAGTAACATTTTTTATAAACCAACGGTATAAAAGTTATAACGTAAAAAAATATATTTTTTTTCTACATCTTATATTTTATTTTATATGTTTTCAAACCCTATCGTGTGGTACTTCAATAATGCAGAATAATGAGACAAACAAAAAACTTCGGTAACATTTGTTATTTAACTAACAATGTAAAAGTTATAACACAAAAACCAATTTTATATCTTTAACCAAGTTTATATTTAATCGCAACTGTAGTTTATTTTACATTTCTGCAACTAAATATTTTTTGAAGTATCAAGGTGATATAATAAAGGAGCATCTTTAAAATATTGTAACTTGTACAAAGTTAAATAAGTGTTAAAACGATATTTTATTGCAAATATTTTAAAATCAAAAGTTAAGAACGATTGTTTAGTACTGACAAGTTCACTCAACAAGAGCAGCAGTACGACTAACACTACATATCCAAATATTGCGAGGAGTCTCTCATGGTGGTGGGGGAAGGTAGGTGCGCAGCAGATGTTCCGTGCTGCCCATGTCATTTCGAGGGAGGTCGCTGCGCCACAACCAACACATCAGTTTGCAGTTAAGACTCGCAGAGTAAACATCTAAATAAACATGAGTTCTGTTTTATATGTTTCTTTTATCAAAGATGGACTTTGCATTGAAACGCAAAGTTTCACTATTGATGCAGATCCTGTACAACACATTTTAGTATATCCTCCAGAAAATTATGATTCCATCTATATTTCGGTCGACCCCCCACCACCAACAACCGCCGACACGGAGTAGGACAGCGGCTACCACACGTCATTAAAGCTTCAGCTCTTCACCCGAGTACACATGGACTCTGAGCTTCAAGATAATACTGTTTCTTCTGCATCTACACAAACTTCCGAACAATTACCTACTACAAATAAAACTACTACAAGTCTAAAAGTAAATGAAATTTCATCAACTGTCAGTTCTGATGCGCAAGCAATAATGTTATCATTAATTGGTTTCGACTAAAAATTCAACAATGTTGGAAGAAAGAAATTCGCTACTTTACAACTTAGTTTTTGTGAACCCGTCTAAATTTCTTATTTGCCTACTTTCATTTTTATGTGGTTACAATTTTGGTTACCTTGTTCAGGAAATACTAACAGATAAAGAGGAAAAACATTCACTATTTTTTAAAGTTTATGTTTATGTAATTGCATCTTTATTTGGATACTTTGTAGCAGGATATTTTCTTGTTAACTTGTCAATTCCATTTTTAATATAATATTTTAATAGAAACAAAAATCAACAAAACAACAATTAAGAAACAGTTTGTAAAAAGAAACAAAAAATATCCCCAACCGACCTTGACCCATTTCCAGACATTTACACTTTAAATACCCACCACAGCCGGGCATTCAAACTTTAAATGCCAACCACAACACGTCACAGCTACGTCAATGCCTATCACGTCACCAGACCGGATGTAGCTGTCAAATTTGATTTATGCGAAGTGATCCAGCAGCCCCACTTCGCCACTACTTACCAAACATGGGGATATATTACTGGTTTACTTACTCACATCTAAGTTTGATCAACACTTAAGAACCAAATGGGAACTGAGCAATTCAATTAAAGAAGTATCCACTTTTTCTCATCTAGAACAATTTAGTTAGTTAGGCAGTGGACAATTCTAATATACTGTACTCAACATTCTACCATATGAAAATATTTCACATATGTTAATTTTAATTCAATATTGTAAACAGAAACAAACAAATATAGAGTTTCTTTCATCAATTCTCAAAACGCATTTTCATTTTTTATTCTTTCACAAAGAATTATATTTTTTCTTAATTATATACATTTATTCAAGAAACAAATTGGTCCAAACGATCCGCATTTACTTTACCAACGATATGGAAACTAAAGTATTATTTCTATTTCAAAAAATAAACAACAATCATTAAGTTCAGCAACACATTTACATTATACAATCCACTCGAACAAATGGCACCTACGCGAGGAGAATTCAAGATTCAAGATTCGACAGATTTAATCAAAACAAGACTTAACAAAATAAAATCAGATTTAGAAACAAGGTCAGGAAGAATATCTTAGTCAAATCCAAAAGAAAAGATTGAAGACATACGTATCGGAGATTGAAAAGAAACGAGCGGTCTTCGAGCAAATCTTCAACTGCGCAGTTTCTCATGAAGATCACGAATCGCTACCAAACGAAACGCTTGCTTCCGATCAAACAGAAGTTGAAGAACTTTATGTGAACATCGCAACAGTAATCGATTTTCTTCTCCAGCCTTCAGTTGAGCCCCAACCTAACGTAAGCGATAACTTGGAAGCTCCAGGTATGTCCTCCAATATTCAACACTCAGTAAATTTGCCGAAATTTGAGTTAAACAAATTTTCTGGTGACTTATCAACTTGGATAACTTTCATTAACTTGTTTGACTCCTCAATACACTTCAATCACTCACTTTCAAACGTAATTAAATTTCAATATCTTTTATGTGTGTTAAATGGCGAACTGCTAAACTTGATTCGCAATCTTAGTTTGTCTGATGACAACTACAGTATTATATACAATCTACTTCGTGATCGGTATCAAAATGACCGATTACTGCAATTAATGCATCTTAATCGTATACTTGACCTCCCAGAAATATCTGTAAATCATGTTCCATGGAATCCGACACTTATTGTTACATTTAAAAAGTTATTTGATGTAATTATATAGGATTTGATAAATTTATTGTTTCTAATTGACCGTCTATGTTTGAAAATTTGAAAATGTAAAGCTTATAAATGAAAACTTGTAAATGTGTAACTTATGTTTAATATTGTTGTATACAGTGTGTAAAAAAAGTCCCGGAACGGCTAAATATTTTTTGAACGGAATTAGTTTGAGAAATAAAACCTTACACATTAAGTCCTATGTAAAAAATCTACTTTCTGAGGTACTTACCGACTCTTGGCCCCCGGTGGGGGGCGGCCCACAAGGAGTCGGCACAAAATCTTAAACGTAAGCATAGGTCGATATGCACATCATTTTAAAGGGCTAATCAAGTAGAGTTCAATGCCACAAACCGCACTTCAAAAGGTCCATTCGTTACAAAATGGCGGCTGATCAAAAATCTAAAGGAAATACACAGAGTTCGCTCAAAGATTGCTTAAAAATTGTTTACAGACTACGTCTGAAAGATCTAAACTCCGGAATAGTATGTCAGACCTAAAATCCAATATTTTAGGGTGCCATAGAGGATATTACCTCCAAGGGGGGATGACCCACAAGGAGTCGGTAAAAAATCTTAAATGTAAGCATAGGTCGATATGCACATCATTTGAAAGAGCTAATCAAGTAGAGATCAATGCCGCAAACCGCACTTCAAAAGGTTCATTTCTTACAAAATGGCGGCTGATTCAAGTTTTCAACAAAATTTCATAGGTTTAGGTTTGCTGGGGGGAAGAGGATGGAATAAAAGTTTTAATAAATCAAATTGCGAAAGAAACCTAAGCCTACGTATTTTGTTAAAAATTTAATCACCCGCCATTTTTTAACCAATAACCCTTTTGTAATGCGGTTTGCGGCATTGAATTTTATTTGATTAGACCTTTAAAATGATGTGCACATGGACCCATGCTTACATTTAAGATTTTGCACCAACTCCTTTTGGGCCGTCCCCCATTGGAGCTAACATCCTCTTCGGCACCCTAAAAAATAGGCTTTTAGGCCTGACATTCAATCCCGGAGTTTTGATTCTCCAGACATAGGCTGTGAAAACTTTTTTAGACGATATTTAGGCGAAATCTCTGTAATTCGATTAGATTTTTGATCAGCCGCCATTTTGTAACGAATGGACCTTTTGAAGTGCGGTTTGCGGCATTGAATTCTACTAGAAGAGCCCTTTAAAATGATGTGCATATCGACCTATGCTTACATTTAAGATTTTGTACTGACTCCTTGTGGGCCGTCCCCCACCGGGGCCCAAGAGTCAGTAAACACCCCAGAAAGTAGGTTTTTTACATAGGAGTGAATGTGCAAAGTTTGATCCCTCAAACCAATTCGGTTCAAAAAATATTATGCCGTTCCGGGACTTTTTTTACACACTGTATTTAAAGACCTCTTTAACTTATAATGTTCATAGCATTTAATAAATCTATTGAAGCTGATTGCTTGTAATTGCATACTTTCCTTTTCCGTAGGTCATTTAATTAATGTAAGTTCCGATGATTTTTATTTATAACTGAATTGTAGGCCTATTTTTAACCAAGAGTACTCGACCTTTAGGATAATACATACAATCCTGCGGTTTGGTCGCGGTCGACGGCGGCTGCGAAGCACGTGACAGGTGGCTCAGTTTCGTTGCGTTTTCAAGGGGTCGCTTATCACTGCGGCTCAGTTACGCCGTCTACCTGAGCGTCGAGGCTCAGTTACGGTGCACCGCAATTCATTATTGCCCGGGTCAGAGTTCAGTTTGATGACTGAGAGATGAATTCTTAACAAACGTTTGGTAAATAATTCTTAACAAACGTTTGGTAAATATATATTTTTCTGAATGAACTTAATTTTTTGTTACAACTAGTAAAATAATAAATGACATTAAGATGATTTGTGATTAATGCAGGCAGATTATTTATAAACCAAAAATATCATGTTAAAATGTGTCCGAAAATCTCAATAGAAATTTATTGTATCTTAAAACAGCTTGTGCTTTTTGTTTTTGTACGGCTGTTTTTTTGCTTGTTTTTTTTTTGTTGATAACAAAAAACAACCTGACAAAACATTTTAAAATTTGAAAAATATAACCCTGTAATTTTTGAACTGACAACCCAAGCCAACTACAAGTGTTACTAATAGTCCATTGTCAAAAGAAAATAATGATTTAAATGAGGAGCCTGTAATGAAAAAAACTCGACTGGAACAATCTACATTATTTAACAAGATACATGATAAAGCGAATTCTGTTTGTTCGTCATCTGCTGTTGACGGGATAAAAAATTTACTTAAGAAACCTAATGATTTGCCAGCTGTAAATGGAGAAAAAAGTTTGATTAAAGAAACTGCTTTAAAAAAACTTTTGATTACATTTAATTCACTGGATGTAAATAAAAAACGTCTTACACCACTTAAAATAGTTGTTTTCATCAGGTCCATTTCGCTGGCCCGGCCATATTACAATTTAAAAATTTCAAACATACCAGGAGTTAATACTAGGTTAGTACTGCATAGTACCCGAAAATTTGAGTTAGTACTCCTACCATTTCCGAGTAATTAACAGAAACATTTTGCCGGGCCAGGGAAATACGAGCCCGGCCGTTTTGGAAATTCCTAAAATAAACCATACCAAAAGTTATACTAGGTTAATACTGCATAGTACCCAAACATTACAGTTAGTACTATAGCTATTGCATGTTTATCACCGTCTACATTTTCCTCAGCAGCTCTATGTCAGCCCGGCCATGTTGGAATTTGAAACGTTCAAACATACCAGGAGTTAATACTAAGTTAATACTGCATAGTACTTAAATGTTAAGGGTAGTACTCGAGTGGTTGCTGCGTTATGACCGTATACTTTTTTGCTGAAGCATTTCGCTGGCCCGGCCATGTTTAAATTTTCAAATTTCAAATATACCATAAGTTAATAATAGGTTAGTACTGCTTAGTACCTAAATATTCAGGTTATTATTCGAGCGGTTGCAGAGTAACAAGCGTTTACTTTCTTGCTGAAGCATTTCGCTGGCCCGGCCATGTTGTAATTTTAAAATTTAAAACATACCAGGAGTTAATACTATGTTAGTACTATTAAGGTTAGTACTCAAGTGGTTGCTGAGCTATGACCGTTTACTTTTTTTAGGCAGGCTAACCGCTAATATTTAAATATCTTTCGCATTCCAAGTACATTTAAAAAAACATGTTTTAAATTTATAATGCGTTTTAAAACTTCATTTTTTATGTTTCAAATTCATTCCATTCATATTGTTATTTTAAAACTCTAAACATTGAGACATTTATCAATGTGTTTAAATATGAATCAATTTGTATTCACTGACAATAGTTTATTGGAAAATCCCATCTCCAGAGAACCTTTTGAGTTACTTATATTCCTTTTTAAGTTTCCTTTTAAAGAAAATAAATACAGTAAACTAAGATGATTACAGACTGTTGGTCTTAGTTTCAATTGGGCAAGTACTCTTCTTTACTTTCTGTTGTGTTAAAAAACGTCAATATTTCAAGAGTAGTTAAATAATAGCGGTTATACGCCGATTTTAGCAGGTTTTTCCCATGTTATTCTTATGAGGATCATTTCTTGCACCGACCCCTGATCCCACCTGAGATCTGGCTATTATTTGGGTAGATTGTTTACCTATGTGAGTAGAGTTGTAAATGGCATATGTTATTCTTAACCCTGCACTATACTTTTAAATATAAAATTATAAATTAACTTTGGTCTTTACTATCCGATTTGTCTAATATTTTGACATGTTATTAAAACTAAACTAGTAAATATTATATGTTAATTATAAATATACCTCTAATTTTGTAGAATATGTAGATATGTTTTTGTTAATTTATAAACTTTTGGAGCGACAGAGCACAGAGTTGTAGAAACATGAAGCCAGACAGCTGTGCAGCTGTGCACAATTAATGGTCAGACTGAATTAATTAGCGTGCAGCTGTGTCCGAGTCGTGAATGACCACTGTTACTGCAGACAGAACCAGTGTGAAAGACGTTAGTTTGTCACTGATAGTGGTGTCCAACAGTTGTTCGTCTTGGTATGTAGTATAATAGTGGTTATACATTGATTTTAGCAGGTTTTTCCTATTATGGAGTTCATTTCTTGGACCAACCCACTGAACCTGCCTGAGATCTGGCTATTATTTAGGTATGTGAGTACATTTATACTAAACCCTACAGTATATTTTTAAATATAAAATTATGAAGTTGTCTGAAAAAATTAATTTTAATTTGCCATTTTAAAAATATTATGTATATTTTTAAATTAATTTGTAAATCTTTAAAAAAATATGATTGTAGAATAACTATTGTTAATAGAAGTAATTTATTTTGCCATTTTGAAAACATTTAAATTTAAATTAATTTGTGAATTAATTTGCAATTTTTTTTCAAAGGTATGATTGTAGAATAACTATTGTTAATAGGAGTAATTTAATTTACCATTTTAAACACATTTAAATTTAAATTATTTTGACATTTAAATTATTTTCATTATAAAAAAATGTTTCTTCTAATGATTGTAGAATAAGTAATTTCATTTGTCATTTTTAAAATATACATAATATTTTTTAAAAAATTGTAAAAAAAGTTTTTAAATTAATTTGTGAATTTATTTGTAAATTTTTTACAAAAGTATATATACTCAACTTCATTTAAATTTTTTTCATTATAAAAAATGTGTTTTTGTGTCAGGACTCATTTTGTGTTTTTTGTCATGTAACTCTTGTTAATAGAAGTAATTTAATTCGCCATTTTAAAAATATACACAATATTTTTTCCAAAAATTTGTAAAAAATATAATAAAATATTTTCTGAGATAAAAACTTTAAAACTACACATGATTGAAGATCATGATACATGTAATACATGTAATAAAGTTATTAAGCGAAATAAAATAAGGCATTATCAAAGGGGTGATAAATGTTTTTATAAAATGTTTATTTATAAAAAAGAATCTATAAAGGAGGAATTGATAATACTCTAATATCATGCCCACTGCCTATTAAATGGATTTTATTGCGAAGAGTTAAATTTGTTAAATATATTGTGAATGAGGGTGGTGAAACAGTTGTCGAGAAGGATTGTGAAGCTAATTTTCGAAGTATAACAAATTTAACACTTGAAAGTCAAGAAATTAACTTGCAAATTAATGAATCACTTTTGAAAATCGACAACTCTATACATAAATATTCTGCCGAAGGAAGTGGGTGGGTTTATGATAGTACAATTTTATGGCAATTACATGTTTATAAATTTATTCCATTAACTCAAAAATCATATATTCCATTACCAAAAGCTTTAAATCGACACATGCTGTGTTGAATATAAAAAATAAAGATAGAAAATGTTTTCTCTGGAGTATATTAGCTTCTCTACATTCAAGAAGTTATTTAGAACATGCAAATCAAGTTTACAATTATGAACCATATGAAAGTGAATTAAATATGACAAATATTCGATATCCAGTAAAAATAACGGATATAAATAAATTTGAAAAGCAGAATAACAAAATAAGTGTAAATGTTTTTGGAGTTAAGAAAGATAAAATCATATACCCACTAAGGATAACAAAAGAAATTAAAAGTCACCATATTGACTTGTTGCTACCACAAAAACGTTGTAATACACACTATTGTTTAATTCGAGATTTTAATAAGTTAATGTTTCGAATAACAAAATATTATTATAACAAATATTTTTGCTATCTATGTCTACAACATTTCACCCGTAAAATAGGACTTGAAAATCATATTAAATATTGTAGTAAATTTGCACCACAGAGAGGACAGATGTCAAATAAAGAATTTATTGAGTTTACTAATTATAAATTCGACATTAAAGCACCTTATGTGATATATGCTGATTTTGAATGCTTTATTGATTCATCTAATAATCATATTCCAAGCGGTTTTTGTTATGTGGTGGTTAAAGATGGAAATATAATACAAAAAGAGTTATATAGTGATGAGAATGTCATGGATGTATTAAAAAAATATATTTCTTACTTATAATTATATTAAAGAGCAATTAGAGGTGAATATACCACTTACCTATACTCCACAATTGGATATTATTCGGGAATACGCGACTCATTGCCATATATGTGACGGGCCATTTACAATAAATGATTTAAAAATATTAGACCACAATCACTCAACAGGGGTGTTTCGTGGGATTGCCCATAACAATTGTAATTTACAATATCAAGGTACAAAGAAAATCCCTATAATATATCATAATCTTAAAAAATATGATGGGCACTTGATAATGCAACATTTAGGAAAACTTAAAAATCATAAAATAAACGTAATCGCGAAAGATATGGAAAAATATATCTCGTTTTCTATAGATGATTTAGTATTTCTGGATTCTTATAGAAGAAGAAGAAGAGGAAGAAGAAGAGAAACATCTTTATTTACCACATATTTTTGAATCGACAGAAAAAAATACAATGATTCAATAAGCATAAAACAATGGTCGGATGACCGTCTGTTTCGGTTGTCACCACTAGTTCAGTCCAGGCTCAACTAAAATATTTTTTGACTGCTCAAAAATCACCAATTAAAATTAATTTGTGACACACTGAAAAAAGAAACAATATAAATTTGATTAAAATTAAAAATAAGTACACAATCTAAAGAAATAATATAATGTAGAATCATTTATTCCAGATATGTTGTCCTTATGATTTACTTAATAAAAGATTCACTCAAAATTGTACTCCTTTGTCAAGGACCATCTATATTCCCATGCGGACTTAAGAAAATTCCCCAACCCCAGCCAATCCCTCCCATTCAGGAAACTTAAATACTCA
Source organism: Flexamia atlantica (assembly GCA_035578135.1). NCBI lineage: Eukaryota > Metazoa > Arthropoda > Insecta > Hemiptera > Cicadellidae > Flexamia > Flexamia atlantica. The sequence goes on along the minus strand of JAQJVK010000016.1, from coordinate 3,737,886 downwards.
TCATACTCTAAAGTATATTTGCCCAAATGATTTAATCTAATTTGTTTAAGAATAGGACACCTAGCCACGAAATGATAAACTGTCTCATCTTCCCCTAAATTACAAAGCGAACATGAAAAAATTTATTCTTGAGCCACGGTCTATAATTTAAATGGATTAATTCACCTCTGCATTTAATTAACCAACCAATACAATTTACGACTAGAGTATCTTTTAAAAAACCTCTGTCCCCTAAGTCAAATTCTAGAAACAAAGTTGGTGAAAAAACTATGTGTGCGCTTTGCCAACAGTCCGCATACCAATCTGATCGCAGTTGACTCACGATGTTTATCAGCTGATTCGCTACGACAAAGCCTCTCTCCCCCTCCCCGCACGCTGGATTGAAGCTGACTGATAAGCCACACTTATCAGCCAACTGCCTCCAATCCTTACTCCAACCCACATTTTTATCTATCACCAGCTGCGCGAGAAACCTGGGCAGGCGGCCAGGCGATAAATTGAGTACCCTCGAGATGTATTTTATATTAAAATGAAGAGTGTAGAAATGTAACTTATGGAATTGTGTTTCTGGATACAGTGTATAATTTGGCGTATTTTGTGGTAATTTGAATAGCTTTTTTATAAAAAATCGTTGTGCTGACTCTAATAAATCATTCTCCTGATATCCCCACACTTGAGCTGAATAGCAAAGAATAGCTTTAATTATTGCGTTGTAACAGGTATATTTCGCACTAAGAGGAACTTTGCTACTGCCTATTAGTTTATCCCATGAACAATTAATGGCTAATTTTGCCGCATTTTTTTCTGTCTAAAACGACAGTCCCACGATAATGTTGGTGTCAATGTGACCCCCAAATATTTATATTCATTGACAACTTCAATTTCTTCACCTTTATATTTCCACTTCTCTTGACTACCCCGTTTTCCCCCTTTTGAAAAAACAATTATTTTTCATTTATTTAAATTTACTCTAAGATTCCACATATCACAATAACTCTCCAAACGCCTTATCATTTGTTGTAGGACTGTGGCAGTTGGTGATACTAATACTATATCATCTGCATACATTAAAATATTTATTTTCCTCTCACCGAATTTACAGCTTCCTTCTAAAAAGTCTGGTAAATCATTAACGAACAAAGAGAAGAGATTTGGAGAACATATACATCCCTGTTTTAAGCCAATCTGAGTATTAAAACTCTCAGTTACCCCTTCATTGCACCAAACAGCTTCCTTTGTACCATCGTACAAATTTTGTAGCACATTTATCATTTTTGTTGATACTCCTAAGCATGAAAGTTTAAAAAATATCGACTTTCTGTCGAACGTATCAAAAGCAGCTTTAAAATGTACAAAAAAACAGTACAGTTTTTGTCTTTTCTCAGCTAGCCTAAGGTTAACTATGCATGATAAGTTAAAGATGTTATCGACAGTCGAATATTGTTTCCTAAAACCCGCTTGACACACAGAAATAATATTGTTTTCACTTATCCAACTACAGATTCTATCATTAAGAATATCTGTAAATATTTTAGCGACACAATCAATAAAAGATAGTCCCCTGTAGTTTTCGACTTGGTTTATGTCACCTTTCTTAAACAATGGAAAAATAATCGAGCTTTTGAAACTCTCTGCAACTTTACCTTTCTCATATATAAGATTATAGACTGCTAATAAATGTCGTAAAAAGGAATCTGGTGACTTTTTAAAAAACTCATAAGGTACTCTATCCTCGCCTGGGGCCTTGTTATTTTTCGCTCGAGACAATACCGATTTGAGCTCCGACATTGTGAAGGCCGCGTCCATTGTGTCATTTTTTATCAACGGCGCCGCATATTTGATATCGTCTGTCAACGAAGGCGGATTCAAAAGATTATTAAAATAGTTTAAAAAGTCTTCCGGTTTGATATTCTCAACTACTTTCTGGGGTTTACGTTTAAAACTATTTATCGCCTGCCAGCATGCTTTCGCATCTCTTACCTGACTAAGATTCCCAACGATTTTATCTAAATATTATTTTTGCTTACTCTTACACAGCGATTTAAAATTTTTATTGGCTTCCAAATATTGTATTTTGATTTCCAAAGAGCTAGTTTTACGAAATTCATTTAATAAATGGAACTTCTGTTTCCTCGCGGCTAGACACTCATAATCGAACCACGGCTGCTTATTTTTTAGACTCGCGCCCTGATTTATTATATTTTTGCTGCTGGCAGAATCATATATCATTTCTACAACCGAGTCAATATTTCTTTGCAAATTATCCTGCGAAATCTCTAATTTAGAAACGTTGTTGTTGATTTTAACCACGTACAATAATTCATCTTTTCTCGTCCATTTTAATTTAGGCAAGAGACGCATAGGTCGATTACCTTCCTTATTTACGTTATCGTCGTTATCCATAAACAAACAAACCTCTATAGGCAAGTGGTCGGACCCAGCATGACTAACTACTTTAAAACTTCGAACTAATTCTAAACAAGTATACGATACAGCCGCTATATCAATAACTGAGCAGCCAACTGCCCCAATAAATGTGAATTCACCATTCTTATCATCTTCCGATCTACCGTTCAATATTATTAATCCTGCATTTTCAATTAATTCTAGGACACATTTCCCTTTGCTGTTAACTGTATTATCTTTCGAAGTTCGTTTATCCATTAGATTAGGGTTGATTTTACTCACCAGTTCGTCCGTAAAACTTTGCACTCTGCCTATGCACCCATTTAAATCGCCTATCAATAATATATTCTCAAGACTATTTTCTTCCAACATGTCTGTAGGGCTTTTGAAATCTCTATTCAAAAAATTAAAATTTAAATAGACCGGGAGTATGAAAATATGTCTGCAGCTATCATTATTATTAATAACTTTTATAAGCGAAAAACAATTAATTTCAATGAAACTTGGAGATCTTTTGTGAGCTGATTTTTGATTTATTAACAAAATTATTCCACCCACTGCCCTACCAAAATTAGATGTTCTAGCTGAAAACCTTATGTTAACTTCAAATCTACAGAATTTGTGAGAGATTTATTCCCAGTCCCCCTCTGTAATAAATTATTCTAACAAAATAATTACATCATAACAGCTAATAAAGTCTATAAAACAACTGTCATTGATCTTTCCTTTAAGACCGCATACATTAAAAGAAACAATTTTCAAAAAACCTAAACTGTTTTTACCATTAATCTTCACATCCATCCGGTGTCCATTTGACGAGGGATCAGCTTTCACACCTCAGCCGTCCGCATTGAGGGTGGGGTTTGAGGCCCTGTTGCTGGTACTGTTATGCACTCCTCCCTTGGTCACCGCCGCCGCCGACCTCGTCACCTCCAAGTGTGTTGATGGGGGTCCGCCGCTACCGCCACCTCTCCTCCTCTCTCCTGAGGGCCGATGCTTGACCTCTTCCACGAAATCAGAGAAGTCATGTTTAAACATCTCATTGAGCTGCTGAACTCCATCTTTCTCCCCGGCCATCAAATGTCCGTCTTCCCATGTGAAACGACACCGGTCGATGGTTAGATGGTCGAACCTCAGGGGCATTCGTCGTGTTCCAGCTACCCTCTCCACTTCACTCCGCACAGCCGCCAGGCACGCCCTCTTCACACGCACTTCCTTTGGGAAATCACGATACACCGAGTATCTTGTACCTTTTAAGTCCTGCACTCGGCTCATAATATATTCGATATCTGGATCATAAGGGATGTGTGCTATAATGGCGTCCCGGTCCCTAACGAGGGGGTGAGCTCTGTTAATGACAATTTGGTTATTACCCATGACTTCGCTACAAAGGTTTCCTACCACTAGCCTAAAGTGTTTGGTTTGCTTTCCCCACTTTAACCCACGGAATATCAAGTTATTTCTTCTTGAACTCCCCTCCAGGTCAAGGAGTTTACTGAGGATAGCCTTATTCTGCACTTTAAGGTTAGTTATCTCCACCTTTTGGGCCTCACTTTCTGAGTATATTTTATCTACCTTCTCAGATAACAGCGATAAATCATGCTTGGTAGCTACGTTGGCTAGTTTAATATCGAGCAGATCACCTATTATAGTAGTTAAGTCGGCCATAAGCTGCCCTTTTGTTAGCTCACCAACCTTCTCCATACCGCTGCCCATGCTGTGATCGGTCGAACGCTCTTCACTATCGGGAGACGAACTGGGTTTTTGACGCTTGAGACTGTGCGACACAGGCGAGAAATATTTGTTGACACACCTCGCGTTCCGGCCCACGATTTTAAGTCTTAAAACGATGCTGCCGCAAAACGAACACTCGTGCACACACGAACCTGTCGCTCCGGAGACCACGTTGCTACTAGCGAGCACTAAATGGGTCAATATCAAAGTTCACGGCCGATATCTCGGCGAAATTATCTGTCACACGAATCAAGGGAGTAAATTAGCTCTTATATAACCACGCACAAGACCCGAAAATCACAATATCTACTGATATTAAAGTAAAAACTGACGAGCTGACACGGGAGACGACTAATTGTAAACGCACCAGTGGTGCCAACCTTCTGGATTCTTATAATTTTTTATTTTTTCTGGAGCTATCATTGGATAAATTAGCTTCCAATCTAAATAGTTTCCGATTTGTACATCATCCTCTATTGCAATCTAAAGGTGTGTTTCCATATGAATATATGACAGGTCCCACAAAATGTTTAGAAACACAACTCCTCCCAATAGAAGCCTTTTACAGTTCATTAACTAAAGAGCATATTTCAGAACAAGAATATGAGCATGCAAAATTAGTTTGGAGTGAATTTAATATACAAAATTTAAAACAATATCATGATTTATATTTGGAAACTGATGTTTTATTGTTAGCTGATGTATTTGAGACATTTAGAGATTTAAGTTTGAAAGATTACCGTATCGACCCAGTCCACACTTATTCCCTTCCTGGATTCACGTGGGAGGCTTGTTTGAGAATGACCCAGTAAAATTAGAATTATTTAAAGATATAGATATGCACCTTTTTATTGAAAATGGAATACGAGGTGGTGTTAGCATGATTTCTACTCGTTATGCGAAAAGTAATAAGTATATGGAGAAATACTTTAACCCTAATGAAGAAAGTGTATATTTAATCTATTTAGATTGCAACAGTTTATATTCCTTTGATATGTGTGACTATTTACCGATTGGTAATTTTGAATGGATAAATAACATAGAAATTTATAAGTCAGAAAAGAGAGAAGATTATGGGTTTATTTTAGAAGTTGATTTGAAATATGACAAGACATTACATGATTTGCATAATAATTATCCTTTAGCTCCTGAAAAATTAAATATCAAATTAATACCAAATTTAAAAAATAAAACAAATTATATCTTACATTATAAAACTTTACAAAAATATGAAGAGTTGGGTTTAGTAGTTACTAAATACCATAAAATTTTAGGATTTAAACAAACAAAATGGTTGGCACCTTATATAAATTTTTATATAGAAAAAATAAAAAATGCTGTGAATGAATTTGAAAAAGACTTTTATAAATTATTAAACAATAGCTTATTTGGTAGAACAATTATGAATCAAAGAAAGTTTAGAGATATTCAACTTGTTGATGAGTCAAAGTTAATGAGGTATGTCAACAAACCTAATTTTGACTGCACTAAAAAATTTGAAAATAACTTACATGCGGTGCATGTGAATGAATTAATTATTAAATTTGATAAGCCAATATATCTCGGTATGACAATACTAGATATTAGTAAAGTTATAATGTATGATTTCCACTACAATTATATGTCTAAATTTAAAAATAAAAAACTTTTAACTGACACAGATTCGCTATTTTATGAAATTTACACAGACGATTTTTATAAGGAAATCGAAGATGACCTGTATTATTTTGACACCTCAGGATACAATAAAAATCATTTTTTATACTCAAATAAAAATAAAAAAGAAATGGGTAAATTTAAAGATGAAATGAATGGAGATATATTGTATGAATATTATGGTTTACGACCAAAATTATATTCATATATCCCATTACAATGGATAAATAATCGAGATTCAAGTTTAGAAGTTAAAAAGGCAAAAGGGGCAGATAAAGCTACTGTAAAATATTTATTAAGACATGAACACTATTTAAACTGTTTGATGACAGGAGAAGACCACTATGAAAATGTCACAAGAATGCAATCCACTAACCATAAATTAAAAACTGTTACAATGTATAAAAAAGTACTATCTTATAACGATGATAAAAGATATATATTAGCAGATTCTGTCAACATCCTTGCATTGGGTCACTATAGAATAAATCAATCATAAATCTATATTTTCCACTATTTTTCCCTCTCTCCTTATCTATAGTAAAAAATGCATATTTTGATTTGTCCCAACACTGGTGGCATAGGTTTCTAAACTGTTTAAATGTGAAATCATTTCCCTTATGATTATTGTAAATATGTTTTAAATTTAAATCGTCTTGTTTAAACAATATTAAAAAGTTTACATAGTCTCTTATATATTTATGAATTTTACTATACGATTGACATAAGTAAAAACTGTTAATATTTCTATGTCTACCCATAGCAAAAAAGTTACTGATATTTGGACCGTTTATATCGTCGAAAAAACTCTGAAAGAAACTATGACAGAATTTGGTTTTACGTCACTTGGTGTAATTTCACAGTCAGAAAAAGTGTGTAATTTTACGTCATCTCCACATAAATTAAAAACTTCAATTAATTTTTATATTTTCCTGTTCTAAAGTTTTAGATACTATTTATAAATTGAAGAATTTTGAACCTTCTTTTTGCACAATTAAATTATAAATTACAACTGTTTTACCACACGCACTTGGCCCACAGATAATACAACGTATATTACTAGGAAATAATTCTCGTTTCTTATTATTCTCTTTTTCTGTGTATACATTTTTAAATTTCCTCTTTTGTTGAATGAATGACATTTTTTTATAATATATAAAAATGACAAAGAAAAAGAAGACAACAGGTAAAGGATTATTCTTAAAACCTTACAGAGGTCGTGGCTTATTAGACACTTTGATTAATATTCATATATCCCATTTAGAGCTTCCATTTAGTATAACGATTCCAGGTACTAATTACTGTGGGCCAAAAGCAGACCTTTCCAAGAACTTACCTGTTAAAACAAATTAGACTCCTATTGTAAAGAACATGACATATTTTATGCCAATCACCATGATGTGGCGTCACGAAATAAGGCAGATATGCGATTAGCAGAACAGGCATGGAGTAGAGTTAAAGCCAAGGATGCCAGCTTAGCTGAGAAAGCCATTGCTTATGTTATTACGAACTTAATGAAAACTAAAGCGAAATTAGGCATGGGATTAAAATTTCCAAATAAAAAATATGGACAACTTCCAACTGTTAGAAGCCGGAAGGGAAATCCCAAACTTTCGCGGTAACGAAACGAGTTAAAAAATCAAAAAACCAAGAGCCAGAGAATGCGGAATAATTAATTTAGATAAAAATAAAGGTACTCATTGGACAGCTTACCGTAAAAATAAGAATATTGTGATTTATTCCGACCCATTTGGTATTCAACCTCCAAAAGAGGTAATTAATTATTTCACTCCTTCTAAAATTTACTACACAACAGACCAAATTCAAGATGTAAACACTTCTATTTGTGGACAATTATGTTTACTATTTAAAAAAATTTTAGTTTATAAAAAAGGGTGGATTCATTTACGATTCCATTCACAGGGACAGAGGCAGAGTTAAAGTCTGTCTTCTTTCCTCCAATTGAATTGGATGGGGATTATGTAATTGGTTTAGTAGATTTTCAAAAATATAATTCAATATTTAATGTTAAAAAACCTTTTAATACCTTAACGTATTATGAAATACAGAAATTAGTAACTCCTAAGGGCACGATGAGCATAGATAAATTAAATAAAGCTCTAGATGGTAAACTCATTATTCAAGTAACTGATAAGGAAACTCTAACAAAATTTAATGATAAAATTATACCCTATAAGGGTTTAATTCCAAAATTAAATAGTCATAAGGGAAGTACAATAACTATTGAGGAAGGCGAAGATATATTTTATTATGCACCAAATCCAAAAATTATAGAAATTCCCGAGGGATCATATGAGGTTAATGATTTAGCTAAAGAAACAGTAATCAATTCCAAGTTTTGTACTAACCGCTGATAATCGAACAATGAAAGCTATAATTGTGAGTCCTTATGCATTTGATTTTACGAAACCATGTTTAGGCAGTATGTTACTGGGATTTAAAGGTTATTCTACACAATTTGTTGCCTTTAAGTCAGTAAATAAAGTTAACATAAATAATGTTAATGTAATCAGAGTAAAGTGTAATATAGCAAACGGATCATTTTTAAATGGTGAAAAATCACACACCATACACAGCTTTTATCCAGAAGCTCCACCTGGATATAAAATAATTTAAGTCCCCAAAAATATCTTATATTTTCCTGTAAATAAAAAGACTTTAGATGTAGTTAGTATAACTTTTGCCGACCAACACGATAGACCCATTGCCTTTAATGGTGAAGGGACTACAATTATATGCCACATAAAAAAGATTATATAAAAAAGATATGAGAATTTATAAAAATAAACATAGTATACTTAGTATGCAAAATGCAAGGTTCTTGCAATCAATTGGACTAAAACCAAAATTTTCTATATATAAAAATGGAAACAGATTTTCTAGACGTTACCGGGAAATCCCCATTCGATGATAGTATTGTTAAAATTACAAATCATGCATACGTGTCATTTAATACTTTAGCTATAAATAATTCAGACGAGATCATTTTAACAATTAACAATCAAGACTTGATAACACTTCCCTGTAAAAGTTATTTATATATAAAGGGAGAAATAGAGAATAAAGATAACGGTCATTTAATAAATAATGCATTTGCATTTGTATTTGATGAAATTAGGTATGAAGTTGCTGGAAAACAAATTGATTTAGTAAGAAATCTAGGAATTACAAGTCTCATGAAAATATTATGCTCCTACAATAACACCAGTAAATTAACAAATGTAGCATTTGATACAGACGAAAATTTAAAAAAATTCCATAAAAATGGTAAATTTAGTACGTGTATTCCGTTGGAGTTATTAATGGGTGTTTTTGAAGATTTTAATAAAGTTTTAGTGAATGTTAAACAGGAATTAATATTAAAACGGTCTAAAAATGATAATAATTGTATGTTTACAACATCTAATGTACCTCCTTCTGGCACTGCAGACCTACTTCCTAAAATTATACTTAAATCAATTCAATGGGTAATGCCCCATATTACACCATCTGATAGTGAAAAATTACAATTGCAAAAAATGTTACTGCAAAATAAAAATTTACAAATCGCTTTTAGAAGCTTCGAACTCCATCAATACCCCTCATTCCCACAGACCACAAGAAATACTTGGAGTTTAAAAACTTCATCACATGTTGAAAGTCCTAGGTACATTATATTTGGATTTCAAACAGATAGGGATAGTAAACCTCGAAAGAGAAGTGATGAGTTTGATCATTGTAAATTAAAAAATTTAAAAGTATTCTTAAATTCTGAATACTACCCTTACAATGATCTTAATTTAGAATTCGAGAAGGGTGATGTGTCCAAGGCGTATGAGATGCTTGTTAGATTCAGAGAAAGTTATAATACCCTACCAGATCCTATGATCAGTAGAAGTGAATTCATTAAAAAAAATCTACTAATTGTTATTCATTGTTCGAGACAAAATGAAGCTATTAAAGAGGGAGTAATTGATATAAAACTAGAGATTGAAACGGATGAAAATGTCCCGGAAAACACTTCAGCTTACTGTCTTATAATACACAATAAAGTATTTGAATACAACCCATTGACAAATGAAATAAATAAACTATAATAAAAATGAAATCTAATACTCAAAAAGAATTAATTGAATCTGCTAATCAAATTAGGAAAAAATACAGAGAATTAAAACGAGGTAAATTTTTAGAGGCTGAAGAGAGGTTTCAAACATTTCAACCTTTAATCGAACCATTACAAGAATTAATTAAAAAATATAACTGCTGCTAAAAATTCCATAAATAATGAAATGCAAATAGTACATATATCTTCAATTCCTAAACCACCTCCCATGACTTCATTACCTAAAACACCCTCTAAAATACCACAACTAATACCACCCACTCCATTAAAATTAGATTTTGGTCTATTGGCATCACAATATTTAGGAAATTATCTTAATAAAAGTAATATAACAGATACTACATACAGTATTAGGCGTGAGGGAAATAAATTTTATATCGGTGACAAAGAGGTTCAAATTGCTAACGACGACATAACAATAGGAGATAAAATATTTAAAGGTACAAAAGGTCTTTGGGAATTATTAACCCTCAAAGAACCTAAGGAGTATACACAATGTGATTTAAAAACCTATAAAGAAATATTAGAGCTTACAAATGGCCATTTAAAAGGTTACAAGTCCGATGCAGCAATATCGAGTAACAAATATCATAAATATACAAATGTAATTAAACCCCTATTCAACAAAGTTATATCTGGTGAGGGATTAAGAGAAGTAACCGGTAATAAAATTGACTATATTTATTGGAATGACCCTAATGAGCTAGTAGACAGGTTAAAATTACTTTGGTTATCAAGGCAAGCTGGAAATACCGGTGTTGATAACGAAATTAATTCAATTATAGAAGAATGGCGTGAAAGTAGAATTATTTATTAAGTTAATTTTAATAAAACAAAAAAAATTGTTTTTATAAAGAAGATATGTTTATAGATACATTTTATCGCCTATACAACCCATATTAACAACATTCAGAAGCTAGGAGTGCCCAGCTTCCCAATTTACAGTTAATAGAAAATAAATGGGATGCTTTAAATTATAAAATTGTTTCTGTAGAAGACGGTAAACATGATAATGACGTGTCAACTGTCGGGCAAACTTTAATGAGAAAAGACAATAGCTTTGTACAAGGAAAGCGTAAATATGAGTTTTTAGAATCATCAGATAAAAACTGGAACGCAAAGAAGAATAAAATTAGTAATTTCGAGAAAGCCGATAAGCCAGACGATGTGCCCACATTAGCACAAGGTTTAATAAAAAAAGATAAGCAGTATGTACCGGGTGATAAAAAATATGAACTTTTAGAATTAAAGGATAATGTTTGGGATGCCAATAAACATAAATTAAGTAATTTAGAAAAAGCAGAAAAAAGCAACGAAGCAGTTACATTAGAACAGATTTTAATTAGGGATAAAAATGGTTTTGTACAAGGAAATGAAAAATATGAAATTTTAGAATCAAAAGATAACATGTGGGATTGTAAAATAAAAAACTTTGTAATTCAAAAGCTGGGGAAGGTAGGCATGATGCTGTTATTTATGCACAAGTGCCTAACCTTTATAAACTCCCTGGAACACAAGAATCAAATTGGGGGTTTTATAATAGGAAATTAACAAATGTTAGCCCTGCAATAGATGATTATGATGCAGTAATTAAACAACAAACTATCACTAATATAGATGCAGATACTTTTGATGGAAAACAAAAGAAAATATCTAATGTTTTACCAGGGAAATTGCCTTCCGATGTGGCTATTATGGATCAAATCGTACAGTATTGCGAACAATTGAATCAGTTTGAATATAAAGATAAGAGATTTAAATTTGTAAAATATAATCCGAATATACTTGTTGCTGATCCAAAGATTATAAGCGGTTTACGAAAATTAGATGGCACACCTTATTTACCAAAGAGTTATGTTTACAGAAGGGAGAGTGATCACGTATTAGTTAATTTCCGACAATAAACCTTTACGTGTGGACAATAATCAATTAAGTAGTAATAAAAATGAGTAAGAGAGATATAGCTTATGAGTTGCATAAGCCTGTAAGAAAGAATTTTCCGAGAAGGTCGTTTAAACTGATAGGTATAAATGAGACTTTGCAAATCGATTTAATAGATATGCAAAAATATTCTAAGTAAAATTCAGGTTATAATTATATTTTAACCGTTATAGATACGTTTTCTAAAAAAGCTTATGCCGAACCGCTTAAAAATAAAACAGGATTAGTGGTCACAGAGGCGATGCAGAAGATATTAAATGATATACCAACAACAGAAAAAAATATCCAGTCCGACGATGGTAAAGAATTTTTCAATAAACACTTTACACAATTAATGCGTAAGAATAATCATTATCACACATATTCTACAACAAAAGCCGCTATAGTGGAAAGGTTCCAGAGAACTTTAAAGACTTGGTTATATCGGGAGTTTAGCGCACAGGGAAGTTATAAATGGTTAGACTTGCATCCTAAATTAATAAATAAATATAACAATAAAGTACATAGAACAATAGGCATAGAACCTAACCAAGTTAATGCTGACACATCTAAAGATGTACATAAGAAGTCAGTTAAAAAGGTTATATTTAAAAATAATAAATTTAAAGTGGGGGATACTGTTAGGATATCTAAATATAAGCACATATTCACCAAGGGTTACACCCCCAACTATACCACGGAATTATTCTCTGTAGCGGAGGTTAAAAATACTAGCCCTGTAACTTATATTTTAAAAGACGAGAAAAATAATATAATCAAAGGGGGATTTTACGAGCAGGAACTATTGAAAACTAAATATAAAGATTTATATTTAATAGAAAGGGTAATCAGGAGAAAAGGTGTCATGGTGTACGTAAAATGGCTCGGATTTCCTAGCAGCGAGAATTCTTGAGTAAATATAAAGGATGTGATTAATTAGAGAATTTAGTTTATGGCTAAAACCCAGCTATTATACACGTGCATCGAACAATAAAGACAAAGTTAATTTTATATTTAAAAATATACTACAGATTAACTATTACTTATACCATTTACAAGTGTACTCATCTAAACATTTGCCGACGTTTATTTTTTTTTGTTTCACATTCATATTTCTAGCTTCATTTTACATAATATCAGTACAGTCTGATAGAAGCCCCATATATATAGTGTCCAATTCAACAAAGTGTATTTACATTATAAAATTCAACTATGTCCGACCACAGTATTGAGGTCAGACATTGCGCACAGCTGCACACAATTAATGACTGTCATTAAATAGTCTCACAGCTGCACAAGCAATTCGGTCAAGGCCTCATGTCTGTCTGCAATTCACCAGCCAGATGGCGGGATCAGGGGTCGCTCCAAATTTTTATAAATTAACAAATAATATCTACACATTCTACAAAATTAGAGGTATATTTATAATTAACGCATAATATTTACTACACAAAATATTAGACAAATCGGACAATAAAGACCAAAGTTAATTTATAATTTTATATTGAAAAATATAGTGCAGGGTTAAGAATAACATATGCCATTTACAACTCTACTCACATAGGTAAACAACCTACCCAACTAATAGCCAGATCTCAGGCGGGATCAGGGGTCGGTGCAAGAAATGATCCCCATAAGAATAACATGGGAAAACCTGCTAAAATCGGCGTATAACCGCTATTATTTAACTACTTTCAAGAAATCAAAATCATAATGTGGATGAATGTTAACTGACTTTTGCTAGCACCGCATTCTATGGTATACCTCTGGTACTACATCCAATGTATCATTGCTATTTCGAATCTTGATCATCTGTTTTGTTTAAACAAATGTGAATTGGCCCGCTGAAATTTTGAAAGCCTCTTGAGTGAAGGCTTTTCATGGGACATTTGCCAAACCCGCAAAAAGCACATCTAGAGAGTAATAGCTTTAATTTGATACCAAATATGCATAGGAAAATCAATTTCAAGGGGTCGATTTGCTCTGGACAAAATCCCAGAAATTCTTTTAATAATATAGATAGATTTCTTTTGAAAAACACGTGTTTTTTTACTTTTTCACTATAAATCTAAAAAAAAAATTTCATAATTATACTCTGACTATCGAAAGAAGATGAACGGCGGAGTGAGCGCGCGGCAGTAAAACCATTCTTAATCATAATGGTGCAAAAACGTAAAAAACGCTTTTAAAGATTTGCATTCCACATTATTCCAATGACCAGTTAATTACATTATCAACACTGTTTGCATGTAATTTTTAATATATCGTTTAGTTTATACTGTGAGTTATATTACTAAAAAAACGATTTACGAATTTAAAAAGTCAATTATTTCTGTTTAATTTATTATAACTCTGCTTAGAAGCATCGAGAAAAAATTCCTGTATATAGAACCCTTAGTCAACTTTCTTGAAATAAAAGTTGATCGTTAGTCAACAGTTATTTAGAAATAAATTAATAACGATGTAAATATTAATCACATCAGGACTGTCAAATTTTGATATATTGGGAACAATAAATTTTGTTATATTGGGAACAATATATCAAAATTTGAGAGTCCTGTGATTAATATTTACGTCGTTATTAATTTATTTCTAAAGAACTGTTAACTCTTTTTTAATTGAGATTTGTATTTCATTTTTCCTTTAATGACATTAGATAGTTCTCACAATCAATTTTCACTTAAAAAATTACTTCAATACTACTAGATAAATCCAGAATCAGTTGATAATTGAAATTAATTACCAACCTTGCTCGGGCGAGCGTGGTCCAGACGAGGTATAGCTAATGGCCAACAACAACGGAGCAGATGCTTCCAACACACACAGCACATGCAGTTCGGAAGAACTGAAAGGTTCCTTATTGTTCAATGTTGGTAAATCAGCATTGTTTTTACAATGAATTCTACATCTGGAAGCAGGCGTTGTTTATAAGAGAAAAACTGAGACATGCAGTGGCGCGCGAATAAAATGGGTCCACTAGGTCCAGACAGTACTTCAACAGTCATTGTTGCGCTCTGCCTCGCAGTGATACAATCGTTTATGTATTAATCTATTATGACAAACCTTTCCAATAAAAACATAAAATTGCGACGGAATTAACTTATATTTCATTAAAAGATAATGTTTACTGAATTTCATTCTTCAAAGTAGTTTAGAAATAAATCAAGAACGACGTAAATATTAATCACAAGACTCTCAAATTTTGATATATTGTTCCTAAGAAAGTCGACCAAAGTTTCTCTAGGAATTTTTTCCTCGATGCTTCTAAGCAGGGTTATTATAAATCAAACACAAAGAATTGACTTTTTTAATTCGTAAATCGTGTTTTATTAATATAACTCACAGTATAAACTATAATCGATATACGTTAAAAATAATTTGAAAACAGTGCTGATAACGTAATTAACTGGCCATTGGAATAAAGTGGACTGCAGATTTTTAACAACGTTTTTTTACGTGTCTACAGAGTTTTGAATAAGAATGTTTATTACTGCCGCGCGCTCGCTCCGCCGCGCCGGCCGTTCACCTTCTTTCGATAATCAGGGTATATTTGCAAATCTACGGGGAGAGAGCTTTCCAACGACCCATTAATTCATTCATTAATAAAATTGGCCCGGTAGAACTGGAGATTTAGTTGTCTGAAGACTGGACTAAACTGAATTATTATGAGAGGAGATGGTGGAAATGGCGATCGATTTCGATTGGTCAAACCAATCATCATCAGGCCCAATCAGAGACTCCCGAATGACACTGGAATGGGCACTTCGAAGGGCTGTAGGACGCAACCCGGATTTTTTCCAGACTTGAGGCTAGTTCCAGTCTATTTTTCGTGGCCTAAAACCCCAATTTAAACAAAAAAACATCAAAAATCATTGGACGAAATAAAACTTTTTCCGGTACAAACATAGCTTGTTTTTGAGTATAGGATAGACTGCAATTAACTTTCTAAATGTTTGCATGGTGAGTAATAAATTTTCTCTGATTTATACTTTTTTAATGATAGTGTTAACAGTGGTTTGTGTCTATCAATATTTATTTACAAGTTTGTGATGTGATAATGTATGTTTCAGACAAGGCACGTACAAAAGGAAACTCATACGAAACAATTTGAGTTTGAACTTTACTTTTGTTACAACTTTATCTAGAACACTTTTATTTGCAGAGCAACATTTTCATCTTAGAATGTAAATGCAAAGAACTTTTTTATGTGGACGTTTTGTCATGTGGATGTGAATCGTTATGGACAAGACAGTAATGAACATGATATGTGGTGGTCATAAGTAGTGCACGTTTATAAATTTGGACATTTTGGTTGTGGACTTAACAGCCGCAAATGCTATCAACTGACATACAATAACTTAGTTGATTTTCTAGCTCCATTCGTAGTATAGGATATGTATGTTAGGAGATCTACTTCGATGTCTATTAGGATACTATAGTTGACGTCAGGTTACCGGAAGGATCTCGCGTAATTGTTAACTTCGGTCAGCGGATTGATATTTTCTTACATCGTCGGTAGCAAACGTTTCAAACAACAAAACAACCAATTTAAATTTGACATTTAAATTTATTAATTTCAATAATCAAATCTACACAGACTACTGTCGAGGCACCGCTGCGCCGCTGGAGACTATCTGGGCACCATGAGGACGCGGAAGTGCGGGGGGGAGACGTTGATGCCGGGCAGGTGGCGGCCGGGGTCGGGCGGGGGCTGGTCGGGCGGCAGGCGCAACGTGAAGTGCTGCATCATGGCCGACAACAGCAGAAACAGGTTCTGTCTCGCCAGCGTCTCGGCCGAACACACCCGCTTTCCTGCAGTGTCAGAGGTCGTTCAAAATATAATAACATATAATTATAATACCCCCGTTGCAGCAGACCTGCATACTCAGCGAATTTCAAGTGCAAAACAACATATTTCAATCCAACATAGCGAGATTTGACATGTTTTTGTAAGCTCCATAAGAATAACATGGGCAATGAGTATGCAGGTTTGCTGCTACAGGTATGTTTAAACTGGTTGGTTTTAATTCAATCTTTAGTAGATCTGAACTAGAAGAAGCCATTTACCAAGTTTTATCAAGATATGTTGAGAAACAAGCGAAATATAGAATTTTACTTATTTCCCATAAGGTTAACGTTGAGACAACGTACTGTGTTTACCACTTTCAATATCTCGGTAACCAATGGACATAGAGCAGTGATTGAAAATACTAAATTGTTTGTTTTTTTGAGCTGAATTCAATGGTGCCACAAAAAATTTGATAAATTTTATTTTTATATGTGAAAAACTCAAAAAACCCATTTTTGGGGGGGTTTATCCCCCTTACCCCCCCTTCCGGTGGTCCGATCGGGCTGGTCCACAAGCTCGTCCGAGTTATTACCACTTTACACGTCTGAACCAAATTTCATTAAGATCGGACCATATTTACGGCCGCTATCGTGTTAACAGACATATATATATATATATAAATTCGAACGAATGGTGTTTTTTGCTTCTGGGGACACCAAAATGAAAAGTTAACATGGTCTCGGGCTTAGGTCTTACCATGAGTACTACCGTAATAGCTTATTCCTTTAAGGAAATTCGCTAAAACAAAATAAAATACCCCTGTTGCAGCAGACCTGCATACTCAGCGAATTTCAAATGCAAAACAACATGTTTCAATCCAACATGGCGAGATTTAACATGTTTTTGTAAGCTCCATAAGAATAACATGGGGAATGAGTATGCAGGTTTGCTGCTACAGGTATTTTAAAACTGGATGATTTTAGTTCAATATTTAGTAGATCTCAACTAGAAGAAGACATTTACCAAGTTTTATCAAGATATGTTGAGAAATAAGCGAGATATAGAATTTTACTTATTTCCCATAAGGTTAACATAGGGACAACGTACTGTGTTTACCACTTTTTTATATCTCGGTTACCAATGGACATAGAGCAGTGATTCAAAATACCAAATCATTTGTTTTCTTGAGCTGAATTCAATGGTAGTAACGAACTCACAGTTTTAAAATTTTCAATCCTACAAAAAATGTCTTTAAAAAGCCTTATTTTAGTATGTCATTTTAGACTCAAGAGGCCGGATGTTCCAACCGAAAAACGGACTGCACTATATGTCAAAGAAATTTTCGCGGTCTAGAACTTCGGTTCTATGACTTTTTGCTCTATTTCGTCTCAACCCATAAATAACTATAGAACTTCAATTTCCAAAGATTTAGCCAAGTTATTTCCAGCTCCATTTGACTTCATAATACACTTAGTGGGCTGAAATTTAGTACACATAATTTCTACAGCAAAGGCCCATTTCACATGAGGTGGTTTTTATGCGGCTATGTCGTGCGACCCGCTGCCGTCCGGCTGTTTTTAAAAAACTTTTTTGCTCTTTGTTTGATGCGGAAATCTGCCGCATGGCTCCTCCCCGCTTGTTCAGGGTACACATAGTTGGATTTAACTTAAAAAAATGCCTGAAGTTGCCGGACGGCAAGAATTAACTTGTGACACGATGCCACAACGTGAAAGCACCCTTATTACAAATACAAATATATGATTACTTATATATATATGTATTAAACCTATGGGGTTGTATATAACCATGGGTTTACTCATTTATATGACACTTATATATTACTGTAATATATATATATATATATTACAGTAATACATATTTTACCTTCTTGTAATACAAACGCCTTCAAGTTATCAAAGGCAACTTTGAGCGAGAAACTGCATTGCAGCGAGTTTCACAAAAGGGTCAGGCGTTTTAGTTAGTCAATGAGAGAAAAAGTATTTCATTATAAAAGTATTATTGATTTACCTGATAAAAAACAAGTTTCAGTAAGTATGTGTTATATATATAACATATATATATATATATATACATATATATATATATTACAGTAAGAAATATTAAGCTTCAGATCATAAATATCTGTATATATATATATATATATATATATATATATATATATACATGTGTGTGTGTGTGTGTGTGTGTGTGTGTGTGTGTGTGTGTGTGTGTGTGTGTGTGTGTTTTATACCAAGTTTCATAAGTGTAAAATTTCACGGAAAAGGTTTATAAGCCATACATAATATAAAAGAAATGACATATTTACATATGAATATTAACCCTCTAAGTAGGGACATCCAATGTTAATTTTTTTAGTTTCGTCGCCGTAAAGCAGATGAAAAAATTAGCGCTAATGCATGAAATAGTTCAAGATGGCTCCGTCGTACGCGCTTTTACTCACTGACCAAAACGTCAAAATGAGGAGTAGTCGAGGAAAGATATGAAAAAACACCTAACCCTGAAGAAATTCCTATAAGGAAGATTTTTGCGTTTTTCTGTCATATTTTAAGTGCCGAACAACATACTAAAAGTTTACCAAAGCTTGACCACCGGAAGTGCCTCATTTTCAAGATGGCGTCCAAGAAGGTGACAATAGCATTAAAGATATAGGAAACAAATGCCATAGGTGATGTATAAATGAATCTGGTGTCACAATACCACTGTCATAATCTCATCTTATGAATCTTATGGTTAATAAAGGAATCATAGCTCATCCCTAATGAATCTGAATTTATTGATAAGTTGCTTATATGGAAGCCAAAATACTACCGAATATTTTAAGATTAGAACGATCAACGTACTTTGATTACATCCGGAGCTATAAGGAAAATAGTCCAAAAAAATCCCAAAAAATATTTCAAGCTCGAAACGTCCATAAGAATTATACAGGGAATAATCTTTGTTTGGGTAAATCTTGAAAACGAGTCAAGATTTTCAAAAACGGATTTCGGCATTGTAAACAGCGTGAAATCTAATTCAAAATTAAGTGTCGCAACACTATGTTCACATTTGAAAATAATTACTTCATCCAATATGGCGGATCCAAGATGGCGGCCGATTTTTTTAACCTACTAAAACTGAAGTTCATACCTCCCTTCAATAATCGGCAGTGTTATCATGACACCAGATCCATTTATACATCACCTGTGGCATTTGTTTCCTATACTTTAATGCTATAGTCACCTTCTTGGACGCCATCTTGAAAATGAGGCACTTCCGGGGGTCAAAGTTTGGGAAACTTTTAGTATGTTAATCAGCACATAAGATATGACAGAAAAACGCAGAAATCTCCTTTATAGCATTTGTTTCAGGGTAAAACCCTATCTTTCCTCTACTAGAGGGAGCACCGCCGATATTTGGCATGAGCCTACCCAGGGCAGCAACACCCTTTGACCCCTTTAGTGCTTTGTCGCTGGGGCGCTGCATGTGGTCGCATTTTATTCTAGACAGGCCCTTTAGGCAGGATAGAATACCCCCGTCGCAGCAGATCTGCGTTCTAGGTGAATTCCTAAAAAAGGGTTCTCTGTTTTATGAAAGTACATTAAATGTATTTCATAATGTACATTAAACAAATTTTAACATGTTTAAAGAAATAGATTTTTAAAAAAGAAGAATAAACGGGAAAGCAAAACTATATTATTAACTATATTATTATTAGCCTACTTTATTTTGAATTTGTATCAAGAGCGAAACCACGGATTCTGCTTGTATATATATATATATATATATATATATATATATATAAAGTCTTGAAAAGGAATTATGGTCTAAAGCTTAATATTTCTTACTAAGAGACCCAAGGCAATAGGTTCTTCTTCATAGGGGAAACTCGCAAAATATATAATTTATTTTTGGTAAAAAAAACAACCGACTTCAAACGCTCTAAAAAGTATGAAATAATTTTATTTTATAAGTCAAATTTCGTAATATCCAAGCTCACGTATTTCAAGTCGGCGCGGCTCTATCAATATATGAAACACTCAACTGTGAGTAGTGATTAAATATCTCAGTTTGATCTCAATTATAATAATTGCGGGATAAAATTTCAGTCGTCAACTCGAACAGTTTGATTTAAAATACAATTTTTACAGTATTGTAGACCCACAAGTAAATTCTCTAGTCTAAATTTAAAAGTCTCCTCTCTTATTTATATGAAATTAACACACAATTTTTATTTTAATGTTACATTCAAGTACCGGTAAGCCATACAACAAATACATTCTTCAAATGTTATTAAAACTTTGAGCTATTCTGCCAAGAAGATACATAACTAAGATGCAATATAGAGCCGCGCCGACTTGAAATACGTGAGCTTGGATATTACGAAATTTGACTTATAAAATAAAATTATTTCATACTTTTTAGAGCGTTTGAAGTCGGTTGTTTTTTTTACCAAAAATAAATTATTTCATACTTTTTAGTGGACGTTTTTGTCTTCTATGTTTGATTTCGATTTATTCAATAATAGTTGTAGGATACCATTAATACTCCACTCCAGTTCATTTCGCTGATGACTCAATCACTTAATAGATTTCTAGACTGTACTACTGTATTTGCTGAACTCATTTTTTGGACAGGTTAGAACAGTCTCTTGTACAGCGAAGTCTCAGGTAAATGACAATGTATATAGTACACATTATAATTTGTTATAGTATCCACGTGTCCAGCTATTTATTACTTATGCGCTATGCATATGGCCACATGTTTGTAAACATCTCATTTTATAAGGGATTTTAAAAGCCTATACATGTGCTTTACAGATCAGTCCTATATGGGCCAAATACATTACTGGCAAATTCTCAGCTTAATAGGTTCGTAATTTTCACATTTGACGTGCATTCAAATCCATATTTACATTGTAAAACAATATTTAAATGTTCACAGCATTTCACTACTGTACTGTGAGCAAAAAAAATATTTAAACAGTTAGTTGTTCTATATAACATAGATAAGCCACCAGACATTTAAAGATTTTGAGGGTGTAAAATTGTCTGACACCGAGTATGTTCCAGTTCTTCAACATTGGCAGTTTAAGAGATATTAATGTATAGTCAATTTTTTGTTAGCTCGAAACAGCTGATCTTGATCCTGCTCAATGCAAAATATTTTCAGGTGTATTTTTTTTATTTTGTGTCTTTCTACGCCAGTGGCATTTTTTAACTGTATTTTAAGAACTGTGTATTGCCTCTGTGCTTAGCTCAATCTATTTATTAGTTTTTGCGCGTTTCTATCCTAAAGACACAAACAGATATATCAGACAAAGTTTACTATTTAATGTATTTACGCTTTTTTTGCTTTACAAACTCACGACCACAACATTGCAATTTTGGGAGAATACTCAAAACAATTTTTAAAGCAGATAAACTAAACATTAAAAACCTTATCCCTTCAGCACAGCCTTGGAACATTTCTGAAATTCTGATACGCGGCGGTCATATTATGAATTATCTCACGTGCACAATTACAATCTTCTATTGAATTGATTGAACCCTCGAATTTGGCGACAGATTTTCTCGGACAGTTTACTGTAGAGGTTTTGATTACAAGATAACCATGTGCTTGGCACCTGGAAAATGGAAAATGAGTTAATTTAAGTACATTTGCAAAACTGTCCAGGGGCTCACTCATAAGATCGATCTAGTCTCGAATTACGATGCTTGCACGTTAGCACTATAAGTTGTCCAATAAGATATATAAAAATAATGTTTCGCATGTTTCAACCTGTGAAACACGAACTCACAATGACCAATGACTTGCAAAGCCTGTTGGGGATTTTTTCAGTGGAAACTGCAAGAGCGCTCACATATGACAAGTCACAAAAATTTCTCTTTGTTCGACGATGACATTATTTTTTATGGCCATTTAAAATTAACTGGTGTGCTATAGAAGCAATCTATGATGGGCTTAAGTTCTTTTACAAGATCCAAGTTTCCGATGTATTTCTGAGGTATTCCTAGGCCACACTAAAACGTTAAGATTTAGACTTGCTCTTCTTCATTCATGTTTTTTGGTTTACACTTTTTTATTTAAGTAATAATAATCATAATGGAATTGACTGTGTTTGAATCTACATATAATTAATTCATAACCTAGGAGACAAACTGTTTTGACATTATATAGACATGAAGCAGCTGATCATTTGCTCTATAATTATAAATTTCTTTTGAAGGATGTAACAGCTGTAATAAAATAAACCTGACTTATCCCTGTTCACCTTAGCTTTGTTTTGTAAACAACAAGTATTTGAAAATGTTGAATATTTGAGGTTTCTTGGACTTTTCTCCTAAATGAATATTTCAATGAAACAAAATGTTATATATGGGACCTACGGGAAACCATTCCGGTTATTTTGGTAGTAGAATCACGTTGATTGGTAAAAGTATCGCAGAGAAATCGGTGAACATCCCTAAAAAAAAAAAAAAAAAAAAAAAACATCTCCCAAGACGAATTGAGAACCTCCTCCTTTTGTTGGTGGGGGAAGTCGGTTAAAAATAGCAATTATCATCAATAAACCCACCTATTCCAAAAGGTAAGGACAAATCTTTCTTCTTCAGTTGTCCATTATCATCCAAATGTCGCTCCGGCACGAACTCAAAAGGCTTATCCCAAACCTTTTCATCCATGTGACAACTCCAGAGATTAGCCATCATCATTGTTCCCTACGAAAAACATAGTCTAATTAAACGGATATTTCTCCGAAAACCACTTTTTTTGGATTCAGGGAGCACTAAAACGGATATTTCCAATAACAATTCAAATCCGAAAATTTTGACGAGAACAATACTTTCTCCTTATGCTATGTATAGGGGAAAATATAAAAGATCCAAAAGAATTTAAGGTAGAAATGCAGAAGATAATTTTATACAGTGAACTAGGCATTAAATTTGTTTAGGAAATTGTGCATAAGTGGAATTCCACTACCGCAACAACCGCAATAACAAATACTTCAACGACTATTCCAGACATTAATAAAAAAATGTGTTATCTTCAGTTGCGAGCGTACACAAGCAGGGGTGATACCAGGGGGATAAGGGGGATATATCTCCCCCAAAATTTCTGAGGAAATAGTTATGTGTGCATCTAGGGACTAAAGTGCAACTTTTTCCCCGCGAGGGAAACTGTTGTCGCCCGGTGGCGACGTCGAGGGCGACAATTTTCCCGAGGGAGAAAAAGCACTTTAAACCCATGATGCACACAAAATTTTTCCTCCACCTACACCATTAACAATAATTTTGACAATATAACGTTGTCTTCATAAGATCTTTTTCCTTTTTAAACTAGGCTAGATTAGAATCGCATATACAGGGTGTTTCATCTAAGGTGTCTCAAATGGATTGCGGACGAACTAGTAGTCCTACATAGATGAAACAAAATATACTCCACTAAATTGACCGCAAGGAACAACATAAAAATATTTTTAAGCTTTTTAAAATACAGGGTGTTCCAAAAACCGGGGGTCATGGGTTCGAATCTCAGAATTTTTAAATGTAAATATATGTCATGTTATGCATCGTTTTAAAGCTCTAAACAGGACGAACAATTTGGTGAAAACAGAATTCACTTATCTTTATTTGTTTCATAATGGCGGCCATTTTAGTGAAAAATATAGGTATTTACGGAATACCCTGTATCTCGAGAACTACAAAACGTATTTTTGGTCTGTTTAAATATTATTAATCCTCGTTAACTCAGCTTTATTTTGATATACGACATGCCAACATTTAAAAAATAAAAGTTTTTGACAGTGCATTTTATTTTGTTTTAATGTTGGTAGCCCTGAAAGTCAAAAAACTTAAATGGCAACATATGTCAAATAGCACATCATTTTATAGGTCTTGCAAAGACCAGCAACTTTACAATTTACACCTAGCTGCTATCTTTGGTGGTTTTTGTAGTTATAAGCAAAAATAGTATATTTCGCAACAAGGGCCGAAAATGAGGTTTTGCTGGCTCGAGATCGTGTTTCAAATTCGAGACGAAGTCGATAATTTGAAACCATCGAGATCTGCAAAACCCTTTCGGCCGAGGTGCGAACGCTATTTTTCACCACACTACACAATCAAATATACCCTAAATAATTTAAAAACTGATTATTATTTGACTCACTTAGAAACAAAACTTTAAGGTTATAAGCGACGATACAACTTCTTCAGATGATTCAAACAAACAACTATAACTAAGAAAATCATATGATCGCAACCATCCAGACTTTGGAACCTACTGAATGCCGTATAATTATGTGATGTTCTGACGTTTCAAGCAAATAAACGATCAGCTGACTTTCGGCCCTAGGGCCCCAAACGTTGTCGGTCCTGCGGCGGCAAACAGTGTGTTTCGGTCCGCGTTTGACGTTTGTAAAACAGGTGATTTCGTCGTAGTGTTGTGAAAACTCCATTTTACCATATAAAGCCCATGTTAAGTGTGTAGTACTTAAGTTTGACTGATGCAAATTTAAATGCCCTGAAGACTACATTTTTAACATGGGCTTTATATGGTAAAATGGAGTTTTTTGCTTATAAATACAAAACTACCAAAGATAGCTGCTAGGTGTAAATTTAAAAGTCGTTGGTCTTTGCAAGCCCTGTAAAATGATGTGCTATTTGACTTATGTTGCCATTTAAATGTTTTGACTTTCAGGGCTACCAACATTACAACAAAATAAAATGCACTGTCAAAAACTGTTATTTTTTAAATGTTGGCATGTCGTATGTCAAATTAAAGCTGAGTTAACGAGGATTAATAACGTTTAAACAGACCAAAAATACGTTTTGTAGTTCTCGAGATACAGGGTATTCCGTAAATACCAATATTTTTCACTAAAATGGCCGCCATTTTGAAATGAATAAAGATAAGTGAATTGTTTCCACCAATTTGTTCGTCTTGTTTAGAGCTTTAAAACGATGCACAACATGACATATGTTTATATTTAAAAATTCTGAGATTCGAACCCATGACCCCCGGTTTTTGGAACACCCTGTATTTTAAAAAGCTTAAAAATATTTTTATGTTGTTCCTTGCGGTCGATTTAGTGGAGCAAGATTTTGTTCCATCTATGTAGGACTACTAGTTCGTCCGCAATCCATTTGAGACACCTTAGGTGAGACACCCTGTGTATATATATATATATATATATATATATATATATATATATATATATATATATATATATATATATATATATATATATATAAATAAGCAATTAAAAGCAATTATAATCAAGCAATTTAAACAACCATTTATTCAAACTTTCACACTATTTTAAACACGGTTTTTTCTAAAGTATTAATTTTTTTAATACCTCCCAAAATCTGTACGTAAGAAAGGATCATGTTTATAAAACGTTCGGCCGTTCGCATATTGGTAACAACTAGCTCTAAATCAGGTGTTTTTTATTCAGTGTTGCCAACTTAATTCATACAATTAAAATCATTACCTGGCATACGGTTTTGTTTTCTTAAGTTGAAACACTGAAGTTCTTGAAATAAATTTAGAGTAAGCAAATGAAAATCGACAGTGTTGCCACATTTTCTCACTGTCAATCGCGGCGTTGCCGGATTTCTCCCCATGTATTTCTTATGAGATTACTTTTAGTCCCTTGGGAGAAAACGTAAGTAAGTAAATCCCATGGAGGATAAACTAGTACCTTAGTATTTTATTCCAGGGACTAAAAGACGACTTTAGATAGTGGGTGGAGGAAAAAATATTTTTCTGAAAATTTATCAATAGGCCTATTCACAAAAATTCTCGAAAACCCGCGTTGCAGCAGACCTGCATACTCAGTGAATTTCAAATGCAAAACAACAAATTTCAATCCAAAATAGCGAGATTTTACATGTTTTTGAAATCTCCATAAGAATAACATGGGAAATGAGTATGCAGGTTTGCTGCTACGGGTATATTAAAACTGGGTGGTTTTAATTCAATATTTAGTAGATCTGAACTAGAAGAAGCCATTTACCAAGTTTTATAAAGATTTGTTGAGAAATAAGCGAGATATAGCATTTTTCTTATTCCCATAAGGTTAACCTTGGGACAACGTACTGTGTTTACCACTTTCAATATCTCGGTAACAAATGGACATAGAGCAGTGATTCAAATACTAAATTGTTTAATTTTTTGAGCTGAATTCAATGGTGCCAACAAAAATTCGATTATTTTTATTTTTATAATATTGAAAATTGTGTGAAAATTGTGAAAATTGTGTGTAGTTATGTAAAAAAACTAAAAATTCCCATTTTTGGGGGGCTTTACCCCCCTTTACCCCCCCCCCCCTTCCGGTAGTCCGATCAGGCTGGTTTTCAAACTCGTCCGAATAATTACTACTTTACACGAATGTGCCAAATTTCATTGAGATTGGACCATTTTTACGGCCGCTATCGTGCTTAAAGACACACACACACACACACACACACACACACACACACACACACACACACACACACACACACACACACACACACACACACATATATATATATATATATATATATATGAAAATAAACGAATAGTGTTTTTTGCTTCTGGGGGCCCCAAAATGAAAAGTGATCATGGTCTCGGGTTTAGGTCTTACCATGAGTAATACGGTAACAGTTTCTTCCCTATAGGGGAAATTCGCTAAAACCAATGTCAAAAGCTGTCACATATGTTATAATAACACCTGGAGTAGTGTAAATATAAGGGTTTTACAATATTAAACTCACAATTGAAAAAAATGGCCCAAAATTTTAAAAGTTTTCGGTCAAATGGTTTTTATGTCCGAAGGTTCTGCTTTTGCACCGAGCGGAGCCCTGAACCTACCTTTAATTATCACCAAACCCACATTTGAAAAAAAATGGCCCAAAATTTTAAAAGTTTTCGGTCATATGGTTTTGACGTCCGAAGGTTCAGTTTTTGCACCGAGCCCTGAACCTGGGGATTCCCACCCGCCCGGAGAAGTACCCCTGCGTGGGGAATCCCACCTGCCTGGGGAAGTACCCCTGCGTGGGGAATCCCACTACCGGGGAAGTACCTTTGTAATTTGTAAATTTCCCGCAAGTTATATATAGTCCATCTCAATCAAATTATTGTCATTATAAAACATGTTTTCGTGTGATGATTGACAAATGTACCCCTGCGTGGGGAATCCCACCCGCCCGGGGAAGTACCCTGTCTACCCTATGTTGATATATTTTTCCCTGCCTTTAACCTGGCTAGTAGTATATTTACGGGTGGGTGCTAAAAGTGCGTCCTTTTATGGAGTAACTTTTTTGAACGTCATATTTTTATCCATGGCATGTTATGAAACTATATATTTCCGGGCGAGTTGAAAAAGCGCCCCAGATGGAGTGACTTTTTTTGACCGTCATATTTTTAACTCTGGCATGTTATGGTACACTAACTTTGTCTTGATAATGCCTGGTGAATTAATTTGTAAATTTTCCTCAATAGGTATATACTGGAGTAACCTTTTAATCACTGGTATGTTATGGTACTCTAACTTTGTGATGATAGTGAGAGAGTTTTAACACAACTGAGAGTGTCATGTATCCATTCTTTGTTTGAAATTCATTGTTGGTGATGGTGATTTTATATTTTGATTAGGATTTTTGCGGACATTTGCCATCACTGATTAGTAAAAAACAAGTTTCACGACGTTTCGGGATCTGGAATCTCATCCCGTCTTCAGGTGGAAGAAAACCTAGAACATAACAAGATTAGTAACACATAGCCAGGAAAACCTGGACAAAAACAATATGCCTCCAATTATTGGCTAGAGAACGAACTAAACAGTGGAAAGTTTGATTTTAATTATAAAATTAAGATTAAATTGGATAAATTAAGGACTATACCAAACAAGCATAAAGACAAGTATTTTGTGTATAGTTCTGTTAATGTTTGCTTTTATGTCGATAATAACATGGATATTAATAAATGTAAAGTTTGCTTGTAAATTTTTTTTTATTCATACAGACATTTAAAATTAATTTTCTACTAGATTTATAAATACTAGGATTATCGGATTTCAATTTATTGATTAAAATTAAAGGGTAGCGGAAACTAGGTAGCCGAAAGCATAGCATTGTGTTTATTTTACCTATATGAAAATAATCTTCTTGAGCTCTTCTATATATAACATTTGTGGAAAATTTACAAATAAATTTACAAATTAATTTAAGAAATACATCACACAAAATCACATGTAGATATGAAGATATGAAAGATATGAACATCGAATTTTTCGGTATATCTATATCTTTTATTTTGTTGACAAGGTCTACACCATTACACTATAGTTTGTTTCCCATTTTAAGTTGTTCTTTATTGTTCTATTTAGGTATTTGCAAAGTTTATAGGTTGGTGCTGATCTGAAATTCACTATTGGTCTTATAGGTATATCAGCTTTATGGGTTTTAGGCAGACCTTTCAAAGGTGGGGCTTTAGATATACCGAAAAATTCGATGTTCATATCTTTTGATATTAAAGACATGTACACTAACATACCTCCAATAAAAACAATAGAGATTTTAAAAGGAGACCTTGAAAAAAGTAAAATAATGACAAAACAAGAAATAAAAGATACCATAAAACTAACCGAAACATGTTTAAAAGAAAACTATTTCATTTATGATTCCAATTACTATCAACAAAAAGACGGCCTAGCAATGGGTTCACCGATGTCTGGCCTGCTAGCGGATATTTTTGTACATAATTTAGAAGTTGAACACATAATGAATAATAGAAATCCATATTTTTCAAAACTCATATACTGGTTCCGATATGTGGATGATATTCTTTGTCTTTTCGAAGGAAATATTGAAGAAAGCGAAGAACTTCTAAATTATCTAAACACACTATCAAGCAAAATCAAGTTTACCAAAGAAAGTAATATCAATCAAATCAATTATCTTGATCTCACTATCAAAAAACAAAAGAACAAACATGAATTTCAAGTTTATAGGAAATCCACACAATCAGACCTGCTTATACCACACAACTCAAATCATCCTATGAAATTCAAAGCAGCTGGATTTCGAGCAATGATAAACAGAATGTTAAATTTACCCTTAACTAAAGAAAATTATGAGAAGGAATTAAAAACAATTAAATATCTTGCAACAAAAAACGGATACAGCCATGAACTCATAGATAAAATGACAAAAAATATCAAGAAACAAAAAGAAAGGAAACAAAATAGAAATGAAGAAATTAATGAAGAAAAATACATAGGTTTACCATTCAACACAACATTGAACAAGGCGATAAGAAAAACATTTACAAAGACAAAATACCAAGTTGGTTACAAGACGAGCAACAACGCCTTTAATTTAATAAATAAAATGATCACTCCAAAAGAAACCAAAGATAAATATGAAAAATCTGGAATATATAAAATTAAATGCTCAGACTGTGAAATGTTTTATATTGGCCAGACATGGTACATTCAGATCACGTTTTAAAGAACACATTCAGGCCTTGAAAAGTAATAACAAAACGTCTATGAAGAGCAACTTTGCTGAACATTTGTTAAATACAGGCCATAATTATAAAAGTATCAATGAAAATATGAAAATTCTAGAAGTAATGACCAAGGGGAATGAGATGGATTCTAAAGAAGAATACCTGATATATGTGGGCCATAGACAAGAACAAAATAAAATTATGAATAACCACATACCAGCAAGAAACCCCATATATGAGAAAGCAATGACCATAAAGAGATGAAACATCCCAAAATACCTCTACAAAAAACAGATGATATAAAAGAATTATTTATTTATCAATATAATAAAAATATTTTGTTTTTGTTAGGTTAGATGTAGCTTGAAAATGGCCCCGATAGGGCCGAAACATGTAGCTATTAAAAATAGTTTAAAAAAAGGGTGCTCAGTTCTATTTATTTTCTCTTACATTAAAATATATATATATATGTATGTGTGTGTGTGTGTGTGTGTGTGTGTGTGTGTGTGTGTGTGTGTGTGTGTGTGTGTGTGTGTGTGTGTGTGTGTGTGTGTGTGTGTGTCTTTAAGCACGATAACTCGCGTAAAAATGGTCCGAACTTAATGAAATTTGGCATGGACATGTAAAGTAGTAATTATTCGGACGAGTTCGTAAACCAGCCCGATCGGACTAGGGGAAGGGGGGTTAAGGGGGGTAAACCCCCCAAAAATGGGTTTTTTGAGTTTTTTACATAGGCAAATAAAAATAATCAAATTTTTTTAGCACCATTGAATTCAGCTCAAAAAAATAAACAATTTAGTGTGTTGAATGACTGCTCTATGTCCATTGGTTACTGAGATATTGAAACTGGTTAACACAGTACGTTGTCCCAATGTTAACCTTATGGGAAAATAAGTAAAATTCTATATATTGCTTATTTCTCAACATATCTGGCTAAAACTTGGTAAATGGGTTCTTCTAGGTCAGTTCTACTAAATATTGAATTAAAACCACCCAGTTTTAATATGCCCGTAGCAGCAAACCTGCATACTCATTCCCTATGGTATTCTTATGGAGCTTACAAAAACATGTCAAATCTCGCTGTTGGATCGAAATATGTTGTTTTGCATTTGAAATTCGCTGGTATGCAGGTCTGCTGCAACGGGAGTATTTATGAAGTCCCTTTAGATTCTTCATACCAAGGTTAGATTATAACTAGTAAACCCTTTGCTCAAAATCGAGCAAAACAACCAAATTCCTTTCTCCTGAAGGTTGTCCATCTCTTGCACGGAAAATGGTATCAAGTGCAACGTATGAGGTAATTGCATTTTTTTGTCTTTCATCCAAATTTTTGTCTGATGACAAAATGATGAATGATATTTGACATGATGAAATTTTTGCAATGATATTCATACATGCAGGCATCATTCTCTCATTACTGATGTCATATGTCTGCCATTGTCCTAAAGTTCTAAACTAACTGATGAAAACATTTAAATAAAGTCCAGTTTCCAGCATTAAATGTATTTCATAGTTTTTGTTTCATATCTCCTCTGTCTATGTTCGGTTGCCGTTTGTACGTCAAACTGTACGTCAATGCATACTTTGGATTGGAATAGTCTTTCTTCCGGTATAAGGTAACTATTCTGTCATAAAAGTGTTTATGTATATGAAAATTGTATAGACTACCCAATAGACTCATCGAGGTGAGACCCTGAGCTCACCAAAACAAATGCAGAATTGAATTATTTAAAATTTTCCAAGTAGTTTTGAGATGTTTTACTTCTCTGTCTATCGAGAGAAAACGTGCTTCTTAATAAGAGCCAAGTGTAATTTTGAAAAATTACCTTCCATTTGTGACGGCTCAATTTACATGAAGTGTTATTGTTTCCATTTTCTTAAGTCTTAACATTTTTGGCTTCGCAAGAAACATATTTGTTTCCCCAAGGGCCCGAAAGTAAAGGGCTCAACCTCTTATATGAGTCAATGTTCATATCAACACGATTTTGTTCATTACTACAACCACAGAACATCACAAAATGCTAAAAGAACTGGTAAAATATTGTTTAATGTTTACATCATTCATGGTCAGCACTATTTACATTTTCATTTTTAGATCATTACACACAAACACTTCACATTAACATTCACCATCACCTCCAAGTAAATTGTATATTCAATCGATTTCTGCAAGGTGTCTTTGTCATACATAAATTATTAGTCATAATAATTATTCTTGCGATAATAGAAAAATTAATAAACCAAAACAAATAGTTCTTTGAAAATCGACTGAATATTTGTTTATAAACACACACATGATAAAATATTTTAAATAGGTTGTTAGAAAGTAATGAAGAATTAATGTTTTCAAAAAAGAAAATACACTTTGTTTTGTAGGTTTTACATTATTATAATAAAACTTTGTGTAATCCAGTATCTGCGACTAAATATATCCTGTCTTAATCTTGAGCTGAACTGAAATGGTCTTCGAAATCTACCAACTCTTGTTTTCTTCAATACATATATTCATTGGTTTCAATTCCATTAGAACACATGGCTTTGCTGAAAATATTTGTTTACTCTATTCGGCTGCTTTATTGAAATTTATATTCCCATGTTTAATCTTATGGACAAATACAAAACTTTAAGGGCGAAAGGGCCGTTCTCTTTGGTCTAATCTTCATAAATTTCATTTCCTGCAAAACTACATGCCAAGCACTTTCCAACTACACCTAAATTATTACAATCGGCCCAGTAGTTTTGGAGGCGTATTGATAAAAAACCCTAGCGTATTAAATAAGTAATAGATTTTCATCGTGAGCGAAGCCGCGGGTTCTGCTAGTATATATATATGTAAATATATTATTTAAACTTACCTACCTTAGGTATGAAGTAACCATAGAAGTAGGTGTCCTCAGTGCACCTGTGAGGCAGAGCCAAAGGAACTAGAGCTTCAATTCGCAAGACCTCTTTTAGCACCGCTTCTGTATATGGCATGCTGGAATGTCATTTTCAAATATGATTAGACAATACTGACAATAATCATCTTGCATTGTGTTAGTTAAAGTGTATGTTGATTATCATCATTCAATACTCAATTCATAACAAAAATATCTTTACAAGCACGGAAAGATTTTATTTTGAAAAACTAAAAAAACACATATTTTAATTTTTACGAGCTGATTGTAGCTACTGTTAGTGGAGGCTTATTCTAAATTTTTTAGTTATATAAATCCAATTTAAAAACACCCTCATTGCAGTTAACCTGCATACTCAGCGAATTTCAAGTGCGTAAAAAACATATTTCCTGCGAACTTTAGCAAGACATGGCATGTTTTTTAAATCTACATAGGGAAAGAGTATACACGTTTGCAGCAACCGGTATAAAAAAGTAAGTGGTTTTAATTCAATAATTAGTACATCTAAACCTGCCTAAACTAAAAGAAGCCATATAATGCATTTGAATTAAGTGAAAAAATAGGTGGAGGTAGAAATAATTGGAACAAAAATGATTCTTGTTGTAAATGGTATGTAATATGCTCCTAATTGGCACATTTAAAATATACATCCGTAAACTCGCGAGAATCCCCTCAAAATTACGTTTATAAATGACGGCTTTTTCCACCATGAAAAATCTTGAAAATAGCCTCTCGTCTGCATTTTTTATCAATGTTTTTTCAAGATATTGACTTTGAACCACCACCAACTATTGTTGGGTAATTGGTTCTTAGTTTTGACAGGGTACTCATTTTTGGCCGCCATCTTAGATCCGCCATATTGGATATAAATTATTTTTAGCGAATTTCCCCAAAGGGAAGAAGCTATTACCGTAGGTCTCATGGTAAGGCCTTAGCCCGAGACCATGATAACTTTTCGTTTTGGGGCCACCAGAAGCAAAAAGCAAAGGCCCCACATTCGTTCGAATATATATATACTGGGTGCGGCAAAAGTCAGCGTACCGAAAATGCAGATAAACTATAGCTAGTATTAACAGTATTATTTTAATGTACCTGTTAGAGAAGCTGCTCAAACCGACCACCATCATTGTCTATACACCTGAAGCACCTTTTTGACACTGATTTACAGATTTTGTTGCATAGTTGTGGTGTGAATAAAACATCAAAATGTTTCGTTATAAATTCTTTTAAATGTTCTAAACTTTGAGGTTTCTCGGAAAACACGTGTTCTTTTAACAAACCCCATATACTAAAATTGCACGGAGTTAAGACTGACGACCTAGCAGGCCAATCAATAGTTCCTCTTCCTCCTATCCATTCATCGAAGTTATCATTTAAAAAGGCTCGAACATTAAGGATGTGGTGCGAACATTAAAAGCATTCATAGTAGAAGTTAATAAAACAAGCACTGCACTCGCCAACTTAACTTGTCTGTCACAAGTGGGATACTAACAAAACAAATATTCATCGGTAAAGAATAAACGAAGATAAAATAAACCATAACTAGATGATAAGATAAGATAAGGAGTGACAATGTATTAGCGTGAGAGATAAACAATGGCGCTCACCGGCCTGCAGCGGTACGCTGACTTTTGCCGCACCCGGTATATATATATATATATATATATATATATATATATATATATATATATATATAAAATGTTAAAAATAATATATACAAGTTGTTCAAAAAATGTGGGGCAATAATTTACGTAGTGATTCCTTGGGTCAAAATGAGCAAAAAAGTTTATATAAACGTAGGTCATAAAGTGCTTCGGTTTCCGTCTGTGTGTCTGTTTATGATTTTAACATATTTAATCGTATATCACGAACCACTTAACGTATAAACTTCAAAATTGGTGTATGGATAAACACTATTAAGAACTATTTTTGTAATAAGTATTAAATTTTTACTTTATACTATTTCAAAATGGCGACTATTTTTTGTTTTCAAAGCTAAATATCTTAAAAACCGTTAACTTTAGAAAATTTATACAAGTGACAAAAAAGCTGCAAACTTAATCCAATTAATGCTGATATGAAGATTATTATAATCAGACTACTAATTACAGAGAAATGTTAACTTTTCTGCATAACAACATGGTTCCTTAGAATAGTCTGTCTGAAAATTGCATGTTTTTATTCGAAAAATTTAAAACTTCTCCGTTATTAGTAGTCCGATTATCATAATCTTCATATCAGCATTAATTGGATTAAATTTTGCAGCTTTTTAGTCTCCTGTATAATGTTTATAAAATTTAAGGTTTTTAAGATATTTACCTTTAAAAACAAAAAGTAGTCGCCATTTTGAAATGGTATAAAGGAGAAATTTGATACTTCTTACAAAAATATTTTTTAATAGAGGTTATCCATATACCAAGTTTGAAGTTTAAACGTTAAGTGGTTCGTGAGATATGATTAAATATGTAAAAATCATAAACAGACACACAGACGGAAAACAAAGCACTTTAGGAACTATGTTTATTTAAACCTTTTTGCTTATTTTGACCCAAGAAACCACTACGTAGATTATTGCTCCACATTTTTTGAACACCCTGTTTATACAGGGTGAGACTCTACTCACTACATTAATTTTAACAGCTTAATCTACTTATTAAATGGAACAGAAAAATGTATATAACCCCTTATCTGACTTTAACAGTTTAGGTGTAATGGCGTATTTTGTGATTTTTTTTAAATTACACGAATGGTACTATTAGTTCGACGGTAAAAACCAAACTAATGTATGTATGACATGGAAATTAATACCATTTGAAAGAGAATTAAATTTCCTTCAAATTAAACATAGTACCCAAGTAATAACTCCTTATAAGACGTTTATGAAACAATATTGAAGTTAAAAAATGTTGTTTTCAGAATTTTTTCTTTAAACTTCAAGGCTCAATTAAAGCAGTTAAATTCGCCGTTTTCTTATGTCCAATTACATAAAAAAACTTCCTTATGTATTTATGTTTAAAATTATGTATAAATATTAAGGGGTCATAAGAGGAAAATTTTGAGAATTTCATAACAATGTTGTTAAGGTACATTATCAGGTTGGCATCATCATTCGGTACTGCCTCTAAACACCAAATTTAATTTCTTTACCAGCTGACCAGCTGAATCTGATGACTAACTCAGCTGGTAATTGATAACTAAATCAGCTGACTGGGAATTACAATAGTAATAATCAGCTGATTTTTGATTGCTTTATTATAAAACTGATTATTCATGTCCTTTTCAATTGTGCGTCACTCCAAGTAAAACGTAACTGATGTCATTCATGATAAATATTAAATATCATTGTTGCTTCGACTTGTCATGTCGTTTACCCATGAAAAATAGGTGGACATTATGTGGTTTACGGGTTCTGTGACTACAATGCAGCGGAAAGCCGTTGCGATTACCGTCGCCGCTATCCAAACAGAAGGCTTCTGAATGAACTTACCTTTGTTAACGTTCATCGCTGTTCCTGGTACATTCTTCTTATAAGGTTTAAATTAAACGTCTGGATCGGACTCATTGGAAGCTAGCTCATAAGACCTTATCTCGACCTTCGAACAGCCTTAAATGGCATTCAGCACCTGGACTTTTTTGCTGAAACATTACCATCGCTCCTTGAAGACTCGGATTTCCGTCAGCGCATTATCTTCCAAGGAGACGAAGCACTCACACACTTTAGCGTTGAGGTCCGTCAGCACATCAGTGATACTTTTGACATGTGGATCGGAAGATGAAGAACAATCGCTTGGTCTCCGTGGTCTCCAGATCTCATACCCCTTGACTACTGAGTTTGGGGGCACCTCGCTAAAAGTTTTTCGCATACCAGTTCGAAATGTGGTACAGGATTTTGACAGCTTATGAACTTCTTGAAAATGAACTGAACTTGAAGGCGACTGTGAGGGAATTCAAGAAGAGATCAGGGTAAACGGTGGACACTTTGAAAATCTCCTAAAATGATTAAACCGGTTGACAGATGAGATACCAAGTATATGTAAAACATTTATAATGTGTTTATTTTTCATATAACATCTGCTGATCACAATTATTGGAATCCCCAATCAGCTAATTTAGTTAAAAGATTCAGCTGTTAAAGAAAAAACAGATTTACAGTAGAGTAGGATTCACGTAAGTTGGCCAAAGCATGTACTAATCATCTCATCAAAAATTTATATACAAGTCACATTGAAAACATTGTTGGTTACACGTGGTGTCTGTTTACATTTTCTCAGAACTGTCAAATCGCCACGTTGCGTTTGTTTACAAGTTGTTACAGGTTATAGAATGTTTACAATATTACCTATTTTTAGAAGTTTTTATTTCCATTCCACCTTTTTACATAGCTGCCAAAGTTTAATTTTATTCTATTTCTTGATTTACAAGTATTTTAGTTTGTTTAACTGCTTGTTTATTTTTCCTGGGCCAATTTTCATAAGTTTTGACTGCAATATGAAACAATCTCTCTTTTCAGATACTGACTTGCAGCAAGTAATACTGGCTATTCAAAAACTGGCCTATATTTCTTTGTAAATATTATTTCATAAGAAAATCTTAGACTATTAACCATGCCGCATCCATGACACATCATCTCCCTATTAATACATAATTTATTTGGAAAAGCCCCTTAGTAATATTTTGAGCCGCGCAAGTGAACTTCCAGTTGCAAATTGCATCAGAACTTTCCCTTTACTGCAAGTGCTATACTAAACAGATGTTCGTTGACAATGTTTTCAGCACAGCTGGATTTTATGGTTGAGTTCGTAAGAAGATAATAGTTTGTTTACTTTCGTTTTGGCCAACTTAGGTGAATCCTACTCTAATTTATTTGATGTTTATACTTCGTTCAGCGAGAGTGTAAAGTAAAGCCACACCTCCTGCATCAGCTGTAATGTTGGCAGGCTGTGTCACATGAGTACCTGATGTTATAGCTACAAATCTCCAAAGAGCTTAATTAAATCTGGAGCTGGAACTGGATGTCTGTTGACAAAGCCAATTGTGGTTATGTTTGTTTGCAGTGAACGTAGAATGCACGTGAGCCTTACAATGAGTAAAAATAAATTGTTCATAAGACAAATTAATGCATCCACACATGCTTTATTTATTATTCATATCATATAGTATTCATTCAATTTAAATCACTAAGAGAAATAGCTGTGAACCATCCCTTGGAACATATGGGCTTCCTCTTCTCTGATTGGTTCTTTTCTATACAAATGTTATTTAAGGAGAGGGGTTTTACTTTACACATTCACTGAATGCACTATAGAACCAATGCGATGAATCATAATGATGTACATTAACAACATTCTTATGAAAAAAACCAGCATTTTTACACTTACGACCTCGCATTAATTCGAAAGCCTTCTGTTTGGATAGCGGCGACAGTAATCGCGACTGCTTCTCGCTGCATTATAGTCACAGAACCCGTAAACCACAATAATGTCCTCCTATTATTCTTCATTGGTAAACGACATAACAACTCGAAACAACAATGATATTTATCAGTTACGTTTTACCATTGACTTCAAATCAGGAGGAGACTTCCCATTGCCATTATAAAAAGTGAACCAACTTTTATGTGAGCCAGGATTTGAAAGACGACTTAGTTACAGCATTCTCCAATAGAGTATACTACAGTCAACTATTAATTACGCTATGAGGAGGGAATATTTTGACAATATGGTGTTCAGAGAGCAATCATAAGATTAAGAACTCTTATTTTCTAGCATATTAAGTTTTGAAAACTTAAATAAATAGCTAAAATAAAACATTTACATCAGCACCATCTGCTGGTGATTTAGTCGAACTTCATCCACTTCAAATCCTGGCTCGCACAAAACAGGCATAACTGGCCCATAAGGATGGTTAGTCTCCTCCTGATTTAAAGTCAATGGTTTTACAAAACAGGCACAACTGGCCCATAAGGATGGTTAGTCTCCTCCTGATTTAAAGTCAATGGTTTTACTTGTAGTGTACAATTGAAAAGAACATGAATAAAGCGTTTTACAATAAAACAATAAAAAATCAGCTGATTATTACTCTTGTAATTCTCAGTCAGCTGATTTAGTCAACAGATTCAGCTGGTAAAGAAATTGGAGATAAATACAGTAATAAATATGGTGTTTAGAGCCAATACCGAACGATGGTGCCAATCCTGATAATGTACCTTAACAACATTTTTATGAAATTCTCAAATTTTTCCCCTTATGACCCCTTAATATTTATACATAATTTTAAAAATAAATAAATAAGGAAGTTTTTTTATGTAATTCAACATAAGAAAACGGCAAAAACTGAGCCTTGAAGTTTAAAGGGAAAATTCTGAAAACAACAATTTTTAACTTCAATGTTATTTCATAAACGTTTTATAAGGGAACGTTTTATGCGATATGTTTAATTTTATAATGAAATTATCTTATGTATAAAAACCTCATGAAATTATCTTATGTATTCGATTCTCCATATGCGATATGTTCCATATTGCTTAGGAACTATGTTTAATTCGAAGGAAATTTATTTTTATTTCAAATGGTATTAATTTCTGTCATACATTCATTAGTTTGGTTTTTACGTCGAAATAATAGATAGTACCAAGTCGTGTAACTTTAAAAAATCACAAAATACGCCATTAAACCTAAGCGGTTAAAGTCAGATACGGAGTTGTATACATTTTTGTGTTCCATTAAAAAGTAGAATCAACTGTTAAAATTAATGTAGTCATTAATTATAACAGTGGTGTCCCAAACCACCCGTCCGCCCCTTTTATTTTTTTAACTGTTTGAAAAACATTTTGGTGAAAACAGGAATCAATTATCTCAATCCGTTCTAAAATGGCGGCCATTTAAAAAAGTTTTTAGAGATATTTTGGCACCCTGTATCTCGTAATCCACTGAATATTTTTTGTTCTGATTCGTAATATGAATTCTTCTCACACTTAGCAATACTATGATATGTTCCATAGAAACACTTCAAAATGACAATTACTTCGAAAAACAAAAAAAGTACCAACAAATTTAAGTTTGGAATCATATGACTGCATAATTAAAACACAGCACGGTTATAACAGTGAAAAAGTACACTCACTGAACGAAACTAAAGTTAAATCAGCTGTTTTATTACATCAGCTGTTTTAGTTAATTTT